>OZ020509.1:43452337-44666087 GCA_963971375.1 Platycheirus rosarum
CACCCTGTTCTTTCAGAATGTCCACCAAAAATGCCCTCTTGGGTTTTGTATCTTCCAAAAGTTAAGCGTAAGTATCGCCTAGAACTCAAGGCAATTGCAATAAAATAGCTAAGATATTGTTCAAGCGGTTTGTACATGCAACCCACCTGTGCGAAGTGTCAAGCAAAAACAACGTTGGTTATCTATACGCTATACCAAGCTAAATTATTTATTTTCAATTTAATCTGTATTCTCTATGGATTAAGAATAATTTGCTGATTTTTCAAAGATACAATTAGAAATCTTGTAACTTCTTTTGCTGCTAAAAATCGATTTTTTAAACCTAATAAATTGCTCCTCATTTCCTATAAACAACCTTAATTGGATAGATGTAGACCTAGGTATGTGGGCAGAAAATTCAAACTTGTGCTTCTTGCAACAATATCACAGTTACCAAAGTTACTACCAAAGTACCTTACAAATTTAATAACGTCAAGAGTGTGACTTCAAAGAGAACTTAACTTTAAATACCAACTCACTCTGTCCAAATAAAAGTTCACATTTCTGCCACATACCACTGTGTATATAAAAAGAAATTGTTAATAGGGGTTACGTTACAAGCTTTTTTCTTGCATGTCTGTATACTCCGATCAAGCGTTTCGTTTAGTTACAAGTCATACCAATTGATCTGGCTGTGCACTCGAGAAGTACTTGCGTGCCTGATATATGTGCACCTTCTACAACCATTTGGATTCAGTTGCCGTTGTAACTTCATCTGTGACATTTACTTTAAGAATCGGTTCGTGCATCGTGTTGCGATTTCTTCAGACGAGTGCAATAGGTGTAAGAAAATATATAGAGTGGCCATTTCAAAACAATATTTCGCTATACGTCCCAAGGATTCTTTATAACTGTTATTTAAAACCCTGCAAGGCTGGGCAATCCTTTTAAAAGTGGTATAACTATTAGATCTATCACCATTATAAATGTTTAATCAAGTGATTTTTAACAATACCTATTGAATTAAAATCAGTTAAAACTTTAAACTAATTAGCTAAAAAGAGTATTTTGGTCGCGTGTCTGTTGAAATCTGTTTGGTAAGTTAAAACAAAAGTGTGAACGAATGATGTGATAAAACATTAAACAAACAATTTGGATTAGCTAAATTGTATGTAAATAAAAGATTTATGTAATTAAAGTGCAGATCTATTGAAGCACCCTGTGATTTTTATCATTGGTATTTGAAAAAAAAAATTAAGAGTAATGCATTAAGTAAGTGCATTGCGTCGGCCATAATTCTGTAAATTGCACCCAAAATTAAATTCATTAGGCTTTAAGTCAAGTTGCTGGTGCAGCTTTGTCAGGCTCCAGATTAATAGGCTTCGTGCAAAAAAAAATTAAACCCAAAAGACAGTTCTGGAGTTAGAAATAAACAACGGTTCGATTCGATTTGTAATGAGATTATCAGGTTTAGAAATGCAAGCTTCCGTTGTAATAAAGCTAACACCATTACAGGAAAAAAATGAGCACGAATGGGTCGCACGTACTTGCTCTTATGTGCATAATTACTATGGAAATCAAGATCTTTGACAGAAACAAGTAACATTTACCATGAAAACAACACAGTTTGCACTTATAAAAAATATCAAAACTACAATACTAAACAATTTTTAATAAAAATGAAGTACGCCATCGCACGTTTTAAATAACAAAGAATTTATAAAAAATATATTTCGAACATTTTAAGACCGGTTTTGATAAAATCCTGTTTTTTTAGTTAAAAAACATTGATTTTTCAAAAAAAATTAATAAATTAATAAATTAATTTTAATTAGAAAAAAAAGTTATTCAAAATTTTGATAATAGACTTTTCCCGTAAATTTGGTTCTAATCAAATAATAGCCAATACCAACAAAAAAATTCGCAGAAAATTTCATCAAAATCGTTAAAGCCGTTTTCGAGAAAAATAAGCTTTTCCTAAACGGTCATATGGCAGGTGCCGTTATTTGTAGGCCTAAAAATAAAATTTCAATTTCCCCTCTGGAATGCCAAAAGAATAACACAGACCAAATTTGAAGATAATCGCTTAAGCCGGTTAGGCTGCAGCTCGCTATACATACTGCAGACAGACAGACAGACATTTTTTGTCAATCACTTTTTTAGACTTCTCTATGATCATAATGTCATGTTTCATTGTTATCTCAATATTTGTATATTTGCGAATCCTAAACTTGCTTTATAGCCCCTATAATCGCAAGTAAAAAGGGGCACGACTGGGTCGCACGTACTTGCTCTTATGAGCTTTGTCACAATGGAAGGCAAAATCTTTGAAAGAAACGTATTTACGTAGAAAAATCGCACGGTGTGAACTTATAAAAAGTGTCAAAACCACAACACTTAACAGTTTTTATTTTAAATGGAGTAAGCCATCAGACGTCTTAGATAATAATGAATTTACGAAAAAAAGTATTTTGAAAATTGTAGGACGGATTTTGATAAAATTCGGTTTTTTATTTTTAGTTTCTTTTGAACAAAATTTTTTCTAAGATTTGTTATACAGTTCATGAAATTTAAATTATTTTTTTTTCATTAGTTTTGAAAATATTGAATTTTCAAAAAATTAATTTTAAAAATTCATTATAAATAGAAAAAAAATAAATATTCGTAATGTTGGTATGCACAAATTATTTGGCTATCTAGATTTTCTGAAATATTTAAAGATTTAAAGAAATACAATGAGCCGTTACTGTGAAAGTCGAAAATTAAAAAAAACGTTATAGCAAAGGTACCGTATTATACTTTTCCCGTATTTTTTTTTATGAAATGATAGCCAATATTCACCAAAACACTCTCAAAATTTTTCATCGAAATCGTCGGAGGCGTTTTCGAGAAAAATAAACTGTCCCTTAACGGTTATGTGGCAGGTACCATTATTTTCAGTCCTAAAAATAAAATTTCAAAAACCACTCTGGGAAATGCCAAGAGAAGTACCCAAACCAAATTTGAAGGTAATCGCTCCAGCCGTTTAGGCTGCAGTTTGTTATGCATACAGACGGACAAACAGAAAGACAGACATTTGTTCTCAATTACTTTTTTGTATTCCGTAAGTCTACACAGGTTTTAGCACTTGCTTGTAGATAAACAGTTTGTTATAAGTACTTAGATTGGAATATTTTCCAATTAGCCAGATTAGTTCTCGTAACTTAATATCGAGTTCTTCTCTTTTCTTTTTAACGTGCGTCTTCCATTTAAACTTAGCATCAAGAGTCATGCCTCGATACTTTGCTTCGTTAGCATACGGTATTTGAACCGAGTTAATAAAGATGGGTAAATTGTTAACATTCTTGTAAGTAAAGTTCACATGTGTTGATTTGGACTCGTTTAGAACAATGCGCCATTTCTTCGTCCAGTTTGTTATTTTGTCAGAAGTTTTCTGCAGCTTTTCGGTTGCTCTTTCAATTGAGCTGGATGATGCAAGTATGCACGTATCATCAGCAAATGTTGCTATCGTGACGTCTTCTTCTTGAGGTATATCTCGAGTATAAACAACGAATAACACTGGGCCAAGAACGCTTATTTCTTTAAATCATGAATATTCAGTACCTTTTGTCACTCTGAAAAGTCTATTTTCCAGATAGGATTCCAGAATATAATATATTTGTTTCGGAAAAACCTGTCTTAATTTAAATCTTAAGCCGTCGTGCCAGACCTTATCGAAAGCTTGGGAAACATGAAGAAACGCGCTTGAACATATCTTTCTCCCCTCTAAGCATTTTTTCAATTTCATTTGTTATTCTGTATACTTGATCAACTTTTGAGTGGTTATTTCTAAAACCGAATTGGTGTTCGGGAATAAGCCATTTCTCTTCTACAATTGGAAGTAGGCGCTTAAGTAATATTTTCTCGAATAACTTAGAAATTATTGGTAATAACGATATTGGTCTGTAAGACTTCTTTTCATTAAGAGTTTTGCCTGGTTTTGGGACCACAATGACTTCGGTCACTTTCCATTGCCGTGGAAAGTATGCAAGCCTAAACGTGGCATTTATCAGATGTTGGATTTTAGTGATTGCTTTTCTCGGTAACTCTTTAAGAATGGGTGCATTTATCAAGTCCGGGAGCTTTTTTCTTTTTTTGCTTTCTTAAAGCGTCTAAAATTTCTGAAAATTTGACATCTCGAATTCGGAAGTTTTCAGAGGTCTAATGAGTATCACCGGGTTCTTTCAACAACTCCTCATCGTCAAAGGGTTTGAAAGTTTCCTCAAGGTGATCGGCAAACAGATCTGACTTTTCTTTGTCTGTCTTAGCCCAATCTCCATTATTTTTTCGAATTGGTGCTGATTGTAACTTGGGTTTCTTAACACCTTTAATAGCCTTCCACAGGGAGTAATTCGTACTTTTTTATGCGAAAAGACCTTCGAGATAAGTAGAAATCTCACGGTTTCTAGAATCTCGAATTGCATTTTTCAGTTTACTGGAGAGGTGATTCAAAATAGTTTTGTATTGAGGAGCGCGGGTGCCATTTCTTACGTGCTTTTCTTTTTTCGAGTATAAGTTCTTTAATTTCAATTGAAACATTTTGCTCATTAGGAATTGAATTTCTGCTATTTTGCGGAGTGTTTTTCGAGGCAGTATCTTGGACGATTTTAATAAATCTCTCAACTTCATCTTCTAATTCAAACGGAGTTTGCAATGATACTTCAAGTGTAATAGCCTCTTCGCAATCTGCACGAAACCCTTCCCAATTCGTTCTGTTGTTTGTCAAAAATGACGTAATAAAAATGTGACAAACAATCCTCTCCAAAAAGAAGAATTTTTAGAGTAAAACTCATTTAGGTAATGTTAACTAACTAACTATTATTTAAATACCTAAGGCACCAGTTGTAATAATCCTTGAAAATGACTATTAAATGTTTCCATTTTTAATTTGGAAGTGTTGAAGAAGTAAAACCAGTGATTATTTTGATGGCACAATAAACCTGATACTTTGAATTTATTTATTAGTAGAAGTTTACTTGATCATAATACACATAAAGGGGTTTTAAATAAATTTGTGTTATTTATTTCTGCATAAAAAAAGTCAATGATTTAGAAATCCTTTTAAAGCTTTAATGAACGCCAAAAATGAATTCTTTTTTTTTGTTGTTCTTGTTTATAAAAAATGTTATTTTTGAATTTGTGTTTTCTTACATATCAATTTAAAAGAGCCCAGTACAATTTGGTAATTTTCAGTACTATCTTATGTCATCGTTCAGTACAATCGAAAATAGTCGATTTCCATCACTGCTTGCATCCCCGAGTGAGTGAAGAGAAGCATTTGTGCAGCCTGTCTACAAAAAAGGCGAATCTTCCTCACTCTCCAATTGTCGACCAATTGCACTTCCGACCCTTCTTTTCAAGGTCAGCTTAAGAAATATGACAAAAATCGGAAGCTTCTTAATGACCGGCAGGGTGCCTTTCGTGGCAATGGATCCACTGGTGATCGATGGTATATTTCACCGGAAAGTGGAACCAATTTCTCCATCGTTTTGGTGAAAGTGACATTATTGCCCTAGATATTTCAAAGGCATATGACTGAGTTTAGATTATTTGAATTATCTTATACATATGTAACTACATCTTGCATTTTCCCAAAATTATATTGTTTTACTCTGGATTTGTTTTAATATAGATTGTAAACTCTAAGTATGTGACAATATAAAAATACTTTATAATTATTATTTTGCTTATTTGTTGTAACATTTTTCGTTCTCACAATGAAACAGTAGCACGAAAAGTACACGCCTGCTCTGCACATGAGAATTATTAACAAACAAATAAGATATTTATTTGTTCGCTTAACAACTTAAGTGAAGTGAATCATATTTGCTTGCTAATTTTAGTGATCTCTTTGTTTAATTTTCACATTAATTTAATATAAAAAAATGGAGATATTAATTATTTACATTTATTAAAATCATTTCAATGTCAATAAGATATATTGCGAGGTAGAAGTTAACCCGAAAAGTGTAGTTTCCTCTATGTATTGCATTAGAAAAGAGACGAATTGCAACCTAAATTTTAAAAATTATCCAAGTTTTTCAAAGCGTTATGTTATTGCGGAATATTGTGGTGGGAGTTAAGTTTATGAACATTAAAATTCAAAACATACTTAAGAACTTAAATATGGGGAAATTAATCTTTCACAGTGGCTAAAAATATATTAGTATAGTATAAGTAATAAGCTACTAGATTCAGCTTGACCATCAATTTTGTTACAAATTTAATAACACGATTGTAGGTTCCATCCGCTCCTGCAGATTCAAAATACACACAGGAATACACAAGGAGCTGTCACGCAAATAAATCTTATTTAATTTTAAGCTGATGAAGATATCTTAAACAATGGTTTACTTACGGTTATAGGTACTATAAGGCAAGGTCAAATTAATTCTTCATAGCGAAATTTTAAATATTTGTTTCATTATATTATAATTACTGAGTTTTGCATTTTTTTATTTTCAATTTTTTTAAAACTAAGCAATAAAATATTATTTTAAATTTAATGATCAGCTGTATATTATTTAACTTAAATGTTTGGCTAAAAACGGTACCTCCCATAAGATCGTTAATTTTCTTCGACTGTCTCGAAAACTGTTTAACCGATTACAATCAACATTTATATTTAGAAAAACGTAAGTAGTAGTAGGCACCCAAATTTATTTCGTATTGAATTATTTTTTAAATAACGCCTTTTTATGTTTTTAAAATTTATTTTTTTTTCTGAAAAATTAACATTTTGAAAATGGGTTGGTTCATTTTTTACTTGCGATTATACATACATAGGTACTATAAAGCAAGTTATGGATTCGTGCAAAACAAAATTCTAAAAATCAAACATGACATTATGATGATATAGAAGTGGAAAAAAGTGGGTCCGGAAATTCCGTCCGTCTGTCTGTCTGTTCCCACCTTTACAGCCTACACGGATGGGTCGATTTGCTTCAAACTTGGTATTTAGTATTTATTTGGTAGTTTCTCCAGGGACGTTTTTCATTTTTGCTCTAGGTCGAAAAATAACGGTACCTGTCATACAATCCAATCCTTAACAAAAAGTTTGATTTTCTGGAAAACTAAATATTTTGACAAAACTCTCAGCGTGCTATTTTTTACAACAATACATCTTTCAGTTCTATAACGGTACCTTTCATAGGTTTTTTCAAATGCGGTTTTATCGTAAACCATTATCTCGATTTCAATATAATTTTGAGCACAGGAAGTCATTATAATTCAATTAATATTGCAGTTCAAAATTTTCGAAAACTTTTTTTTTCTGATTTCTTAACATTTTCTAAAAAAAAAATTGGTTTTCGAAATATTTTGAAAAAGGGTTGATTGAATTTTTTTTAATAATTTTCCTAGATGAAAACTACAGATTTTTTTTTATAATGACATACCAAAGAAAAATTTAAAATATTTTTACTTTTTTTAAAAAACTGGTCGAATTATTTTCAATATTTTTTTCCTCGATAAACATTTAGTTTTGAAATTTTATTGCATACTTGGTTTTTCCGAGAAAACTCTTAAACTAATTCAAAAAATGAAAGAATTTTCGATTTATTTTTTAAATAAATAAAATTAGGCAAAACCTAACACACTTAGGCTAAATTAGTTTCGCCTAGGCACAACTAGGATGAACATGGCCGTGAAGTAAGGTAAATTGTAATAAGGTCGATTCAATCTTATTTTCCTAAAAAAAAGCGAAATAAAGGCGAACATCGATTTTATTTCAAGTCGACTTTATTTTCAACAAAAATGGTAATAATGTCTAAATATTTTAACATTCATATTTATAATATTAGGAGGATTTAAAAAAGTTAAAACGCTGTACCCGCTTACTTATATCCTAGGTACTAGGTACGCTCGTGGAAATTATTTTCTTGTAATGAATTATTTCACAACTAGATATCCTCGGGAGCTAGTTTTGCTGGCAAAATATTTTGAAGACCAGCAGTTCATACTTGGAAGGTCCATGTGTGAAAGTATTCAAGTATCACACTAAACAAACAAATAGTAGAGAACGCGAAAATTACCAAATGGTACAGCATTGAATATATTTTGTCCATGTGAATAGGAAAACTAGTTCCAAAAATATTATACATATATGACTAGCTTAACATTCCGCTAAGCGGAACAAGCATTAAAAAAATCTTGGTGCAAGCTTGCAGAATTGTTGGTTTATATTTTCTGCAGCAGTCTTTGCCTCCATGCACTTATGCAATTTTGGTAATGACGAAGTCTGGCTAAAATATAAAAATACTGATCCACAGTAAGTAGGTCATTTATTGTACAAAAAAGCAACGTTATGCACAGAAACAATCAACATTCGATACTGCGAGAAGCTCTGAAACAAAGGAGGATCTGAAAATCACAAACAGAAATCGAAAGTTGACGCTTGAAGGTGCCCCACCTGTTTGAATGCCTTAACATGCAGCTCAAATTACAAGTGGAATAAAATATGAAAAGAAAAAATGCATTGTTTTTCATATGCCCGGCCGGCTTTTCTGTTTTTTTTTTTTTGGAACCAAAATGATTTAATACTTGGTAAAAAATAATAATTTTTTGATCTTAAAGAAATTTTTCATTTATGCGTACATACATTTGTATGCATAATTATATAGGTAGTAGGTACTATTTTATGAGCAAGTTATACATATATGTTTTTTATGGTTCATTTAGGAACGTAATTGGTTTGTAATTTTGATTTAAGGGCTTAAAATAATGTTACCCGACATTGAACTTTTATGGAAAAGCTCTTTTTTTCGAAAACGGCTCAAATCATTTGATGATCAACTTTTAATTGATAAACTCTAAGAAACTATGCCTACGAAATATAAAAAAAGGATTAAAAAACACGATTTTATCAAAATCAGTTCTTCAATTTACGGCTTAATTTTTCATAAATTTATTAGTTATTTTAGAATTAAGAAGCATGATGGCAATATTGCATATTTTGTTTTTCTGGAAACAGAAATGATTATATAATCATTTAGAAAGGGTTTTATAGTTGCCACTCGAATATTTTTCTTATAACCAAAAAAAACTTTTAAGCTTTCTTGAATAAATACAAAGAAATATGTCGTAAACAAAGTTAACTCTTGAATCTTTTTTTTTAAATGTTGCAGGATAAACTCAGTGTGGCAAAATGTGTACAAACAAGGATTCTCAACATGTGTCAAATATATCCAGGTGGTATGCGAACAAAAACATTCTCATTACTGGATCAACTGGATTTATGGGTAAAGTCTTGGTAGAAAAACTTCTTCGTAATTGCCAAGATATAAATTGTTTATACCTTCTCATCAGGGAAAAAAGAGGAGTTACTGCAATGGAAAGGAAAAAAGAATTCCTCAAGTGCGTGGTAAGTATGGGGTTCAAATTCAGTCAATTTGATATTGTCGGTTCAACCTTTTTTTTCTAAAGAAGAACTTAGTTAATTTCAATAATCAGTGGATAAGCGAAAACCAATTTATTTGATTAATTCAGGTAGTACAACTTAATATTATTGGTAAGTTTTGGAAAAGCTTCATGATACTCTGTATTTTTACGAAGTAGTTCGGAAGGTTTGTTTTTTCGTTTCTCTAGATGTAGCCTTATCTACATTGTAGTCACAAATCAAAACCTGCTATGGCGTGAAATACATCAGGTAGAGCTTTCGAAATAGTCTGAAATAAATACCATGTACTTAATAAGGTGACATCAATGTACCTTTGATATTTGCCAACATCAGCGTCCATATGGTTCATGTTTCCTAGCATTAAAATAAGAATGTCTATGTCTGACTTCTTGATACTTCGGCCTTGAAGTTAGTGCTACTAATTTGATAAACTAGTTTCGTATCAGCTTCTTCTGGGGTTCGCATTTACACAATAATTTCTCATTACTTTATTTTTCCCACGAGCACTAACAACATTGTAAGTGAAACATTTATCGAAATAGCATTTTCTTTGATGTTACAGGAAAGTTAAAAAAAACAATCCTTTTAATAGGTTTCTCAAATCAAATTTCTTGTCGTAACTGCTGCCCTGTTTGTTCGATATTGAGAAGGAGGTTCACTATATTAATCATATAAAGCAACTCTCCCAGTGGCAATAATGAACAGAAATTTCTCATCCAAGTTTTATGAAAACGGGTTCATATTTTTATTAACAGATTCAAGAAATTTGTGCACTTAGAATTTTTTTTTTATTTCTGTGTTGCTCCAAATCTCCAGAAATATTTTGCTGTTTTTGTAATCCGAAAACCTAATAAACTTATTTATTTTCCCTAAAAACAAAAAATCAGATTATAGTGACGTCACGTGCAAAGTTAGCATACCTTATATTTATATGTATCATGGGCGTTGTCTAGAAAAATTCTTGCTGAAATGAAAAGTTTCACGCCAAAACATCCTTTTGCAAAATCTACTTTAAGTCCTGGATGAGTTTCTTCAATTTTAAGCAAAATTCTCATAATATTTAGCCATCGCAGGTGAATTGGCTGACTTAATCTGAAAAATGATCGTTTATGATGATGAATGATGATTATATATTAGTGTGCTGTTTTTCCATGCTGTTCCCTGCCGTTGTTTATTTATTTATTTATTTACACTTAAAATATTTTTTTTAAAGACTTGACAACTTTTTTTTTAAATAAAACGCAAACCATTAAAGATATTTCAAAAACTGTATTATCGGCTTGGAGTACAATCAAAACATTTATGAATGGAACTCGACTTCGTTCATATGGCCACCGCGGGTACGTTTGCAGCGGTCAATTCCGTGGACGACAGTCTACAATCATATCGATACATCTTCCAACAGCCTTTAATCACGCCATCATTATGTAGGACTTTATATAATTTAACAAGGCATTTATCACTTTTAATAACATCATTATAATTAATAAATTCCATCAATTATAATATAACAACACCCTATAAAATTGTAATAAACGGTCACGCCATCTTACGAACAATTAAAGCCCATTCATAAATATTCAAACTATTAACCGCAAGTTACGTTTAAAAACTCCAAAGTATTGCGCCAATAGTAAAGCTACTTCACATAAATCACAAAACAGGTATAAAAAACAACAAGTCTTGCATTTCTCAGATGCATTTTTCGCAGATCGATAGGTAATATGAGCTTAATGATCAGTTTTATTTAGATTAAGGCGTTTGCAATAAATTATTGTCTTTGTTCAATCTTTAGTAGTAATATTATTATTGCTTAGCTATTAGAAAAAAATATATTACACATCACACATGGATGGTCGCAATGAGCTTATCTACCATTATAAGCATACTGAATCTACAACATAGCTTGGTAATTAAAGCTGTCTTACAAATGAATTATCTCAACAAAAACCATCGTTCTGGTACTTTTACTTTCAACTTGAGGTATTGTACAATTTCTGGCATATTTCCGTGTCAAGTTTAGTTAAGACCAGAAGCAGGGAAACGGTTTATTTAATTGTCTCGATGTAACTGCTGTCAAGGTTAGGAACAGGTTAACTGTTTGTTAAGTTGTAAGCACTGCATAAATTGTCTGTCATATTCTCATATTTGTAGCTTTTTATTTATATAATAATGTACAAACTTATTATTTCATTTCAGATATTTGATAACATTTTAAATTCAAATCCAAATATAGTTAATAAAATCAAAGTTATCAAAGGCGATGTTCTTGAGAAAGACCTTGGGATATGTGAAAGTGACTTGCAAGAGCTAATATCAAAAATTGATGTTGTTTTTCATTGCGCTGCTAATGTCCGATTCGATCAGCCTCTAAGGCCTATGATTGAAATGAATGTACGTGGTACGCAGAAGGTGTTGCACTTAGCTGAAAAGCTTGCTAACCTAAAAGTTGTAGTGCATGTATCGACTTCATACTGCCAATGCAATGAAAGCACATTAGAGGAGAGAGCATATGAGCCCCCACATGATCCCTATGAAATCCTGAAAAAGGTGCACGAATTGGATGACATAGCATTGGAAGAATTAACACCTGGGTAGGTATGAATGAATTAGGTTCAGTTGGTTAATAGGGAGTAAACTACTGTACAAATTAATTTCAGATTACTGAATGGACTACCAAACACATACGCTTACAGTAAGGCGCTTACCGAGGGATTGGTTAATTCGTATGGCAGAAAATTACCTATTGTTATTTGTAGACCGTCGATAGGTATGTAAGTTCAGCGCCAACTTAATTAAAAAAAATATTTCTACAAGTTGTATATGCATTAAAGAGATTGGATTCAACATCCTTTTGCGAGGAATTGCCAAATCCCCAAAAAATAAACTTTGTGATAAATATCCGCTCTGCTCCTACAGATTTCAAATGCGCACTCTAGAATGGTTGAGTGTTTTAGTCAATAGGCCTTGGCTCCTTAAGCAGCTGTAACGCTCCATATCTTTTATTTAACTGACATTCTGATACGAGAGATACATATTCTACTGAACCGGCTGTCATTTTTTTAACGTTAAATGTCACAGCTGTCAAATTATCAATTTACATGCGGCAGATCGATTCAGAATGAAATACCTACCTCATTCTTGACGTAACTTATCGAAAGGTGTTTGTGTGTCCATCATAATCAATGCCATATGGCTGTGTGGTGGCTGGTGGGTCATTAACACATGTAAAATTTGAAGTAGGCCATACTGACATGCATATAACAGTTAAGCCTTAAGTCTGTACCCTATTGGAACCCGTTTATTTGAAAAACCCTGATATTTATACAAATCATTCCTTTATAATTTCGTATTGGGTTTTACTCCCCAAAACTACAAATTAAAGCCAAATTTGACGAAATTCGGTCAGAACTCGCTGATAAAAAGCTAAAATACTATTTCTCTCAGACGAAATTTCTTTGAATGAAAACTGATCTTGATATCAACTGGTCAGGTGGCAATTGAAAAAGTAAATATAAAAATGCTCCGCTATAAGAGCACCACACGAATGTATGGGCTGAATCTCTTTTTCTTGGCCATTTTGATTTCAAGGCTGTAATGTTATTTCTTTTTACATCTTTCTCTATTTTTATTTTATTTTTATTTGAAAGATACTCGATTCTCTCTATTTTGATTTAAAAGGTAGAGATATGTCTTAAAATTCTTCGAAACTCAAATTAATCTAATTTGTTAACCAATTATTTTATTATTACAGTAACCGCATCTCGAAAAGAACCAATGCCCGGCTGGATTCAAGGTGTAAACGGACCCACTGGACTAATGATAGCAGCTGCCAGAGGTGTTCTTCGTTCAATGCACTGTAATCCTGAGTTTCCAGCAACTATAATTCCTGTTGACACAGCCATAAACGCACTTATAGCAGCAGGTTGGGATCGAGGAAGTAAAACAGTAAACGGAGTCGATTATATAAATGTTTGTATCTCTAACAAGTTACTTATGACTTGGGGCGAGAGCATAGAGTCTGGAAAACGATTTTTCTATGAGACACCATTAAGCTTATCTCTATGGTATCCAAATGGTTCTATCAAGAAAAACTACTATGCACATTTATTTTGTGTGATTTTCTTTCATTATCTACCAGCTTACTTCATAGATTTCTTCTTATTCTTATTTGGACAAAAACCTTTGTAAGTCAAGAAACTAACAAAATCTAATAACAAACTATCTCAATCTTCTGCTTTGTAAATTTCAGCTTAGTGAAAGTACAGAACAAAATTTCCGGTGGACTCAGTCTTCTCCAGTACTATACAACTAAAACATGGGAGTTTAAAAATGAGCGGTTCTGTCAGTTGAGCTCTAAGTTGAGCTCTGTTGATCAAGAGATATTTGACATTTGCCAGGAACAAATTAACTGGGAGCAATATATCCGAACATACATATATGGAATGCGAACATTTATGTTAGGTGAAACTGAAGCTACACTTCCAAAAGCGCGCACTCTTTTGACACGTTTATATGTTCTTGATCGAGTTGTAAAATTTACATTTGTTAGCATATTATTTGCATTGCTATGGATAAACATGGACAGCATGATAGAAAGAGGAGATACTATAATTAAAAAATCTTTGAATATGATTATTGGAAATGAAAATATTACTTTAGCTGCAAATCAATAAAATATGTACGTGCATATGTATAATTCATCATATCAAAATAATTTACAAATACTGGAATATGTATTTCAACCTTGTTATGTAAATAAAACACATTGAAATGGCAACACTACTATGCTGTGTAAATAATATAGTATAAGAAATATCATAATACATACATCATTCTGTAAGATACCGTTTTGTATTTAGTTTGAGCATAATAAAATAAATAAAAACTACTAAATAGAATAGTTAAATTATTTTGTATAACATTTGACCATTTTTAGTGAATTTTTTAATTAAATGTTTGTATGTAAAGAAAAATTCTGAATTGAAACCTATACCCTAAACAGATGTGCAGCCAAAATAAATTACACAGGTTCCTATGAGGACACCCACATTCCACGGTCTGCATGCAGCTTGCTCTGCACGATATCTCTATTCCTAAAATAGATGCCTAGTTTAATTGCTGCCACAACAACAAACGAAAAAAATGTAAATAAAATATAATGGGTTTTAGGGCGTAGGGCTTGTTGTAAAGCTCCTTGACTTTGCATTATAGATTTTGGTGGATTGCGTGTTCAATAAAGATAGCACTTACAAAGGTGAAATCGCAAAGGGGGAAACGGGGGTATTGAAAATGGAAAATAAAGCCATGGGTAAAGAGTTTCTTGAACCAGACCAAATCCAAGGGAATCAGCCGCGTTAATGTTGATGTGCTCCTCAAGTTGTGTGTTACGATCAAGGAGATAAAATAGTATGTATTTTTAAACAGACGAAGAAGTGTGTCTTGGAAATAAATAAATTGCACGACTGGATCGCACGTACTTGCTCATATGTGCGGTCACATCGTCCAATAAAATAAAAAAAAATGCACGACTGGGTCGCACGAACTTGTTTATATGCTAGATAATTGCTTAGTGGCTGTATATATTAAAATAAAAAAAATGTCGAAAATTCTTTAATTTTTTTAAATAGTTTACGAGTTTTATCGGAAAAAAAAGTATGCAATAAAATTTTAAAACTAAATGTCTATCGAGAAAAAAAAATATTGAAAATGAAATGAAACGTTGGTAAGTTCCTATTAACATTTATATTGAAGGAAAGAATAAGTAAAGAAGTAAAAGCTAATGTTTATTCAAAACGGCATTTTACCGGTCTATGTTTCCGTGAATTTTTATTTCAAAAAAGTTAAAAACACCGAGAATAATTTTGTATTTTTCAAATTTCTATTTTACGGCTCGAAAATTTTTATCCAAGAACATACTCAAAAGCAATAATATAGGTATCTGCATACCATGTGTTTTTTTTTATAATTAACGCGCGCACAAGGGACTATTTGTTTTCCTTTTAATGTAGAAAACACTGAGCATTAGGAAGATAGGGAGAGGAGAGATAGGAGGTGTCGATTAACATTGGTTTTGAATGTTTGCAGATCAAAATTGCAAGGGAAAATCTCGCCGGGTAATGTATTCCAAATTCGTGTTGTTCGGCTAGGAAAAGAATCCCTATATTTTTTAAGGGGAGGAATGCAGCTGGCTACTTCGAGTGAATATTTTTTATTAGAGAAACGATAAAATAAGAAAAGACATGAAACATTGCGTCGTTGTTGGAGAGGGGCAATTGTTTCAGCGGCAGTTCTATTTCCTATCAATCTTAACGCTCGATTTTATATTCTTTCAAGCAGGTGAAGCGAGTTTGTGAAGCACCTGCCCAGAGGTGGGAGTTATACTCAAGTTTAGGGCGTATAAACGCTTTATAAATTATTGTGATCAGATGGGGAAAAATAGTTCTTACACCGATACAGAAAACTTAAGCACTTAGCAGCATTTTTAGCGATCTCAGATATATGGTCGTTCCAACGGAGGTCGTCGTTGACACACATACTGAGAGCTTTTCGGTTTCTTCGATGTAAGTTCCATTCATGGACAATGGCATTGGGGGTATGTTTAGCTTTAACGACAGAATACAGCATTGAGTTTTCGAAGCATCAAACTCCACACGATTCCTATTACCCCATTTGACAATGCTGTTTAAATCGGGGTTTAATGAGCTTGACATACGGTACCGTTGCAATTGTACATCCGAAGGCAAAGGACGTGAATTATCGAACGAATATGAAAAGCTGAGGGTAGAGCATAGAGTAACTATACTATAAAGAGGGAAATCTACTGCCTTCATTTGACAAGACCTACAAGCTGGTCAAATAATAAATACTGATGATAGTGTATTGATTGTTCTAAGAATGAATTTAAACAAGCATTCGGTCAGAAGATTACGTACTATGTATATTTGCAAGATCGTATTATACAAAGTAGCGATAAAGGTGTACTTTTTTAAAGTTAAATTATCTTTCTTTACACCTATTGTATTCGTTTACACAGGAGTAGAAACCTAGTCAAACATAGCGCGTTCTGACGCCGCGTTGTAATATACAGTAAAACAAACATATCCCAAGTCACATAGAGCGCGTTTTGAACGCCGCGTCAAGTTCCACACGGCGTCAAAACGTCGCATTGTGATAATTTACAAATTGTTTTTTTTTAAGTCTTCGTTAAACAGAACGCATTTTTAACGCGGCGTAGAGATTATTTTACGCTGCGTTGAGATAACTTTGACGCGGCGTTCCAAAAAAAAATGTTGTTTTCAATATTTTGTGTTTAGTAATTAAGTCATTCTGAATTTATTGTAGAAATTTATTTTATTAAATTATTTTGTTTAAATGGAAAAAAATAACCTAATTAGCATTTAGTGAGAAAATGAAAATCAAGATTCAACTATTAAACGCGCTGCGGATAGCTCTCTGTCTGACGTTATCTAACACCGTGTTAAAATAATCTGAACACAGCGTAAAATAATATCAACACCGCGTAAAGAAATCTTAACGCTGCATTAAAAACGCGGCCTTTTTGGCCAAGCCTTAAGCAAACGCGATTAAAAAAAATTAAGCAATTTCTACAGAAACTATCACTTTTATTTTATTTTTACTAATCGAGAAAGTTAGTAAATAATTAATTTAATATTTAATATTAATAATTAATTAATTATTATAAAAGTCGTCGCATCGTGCGATGGAATACGCTTCTCCATTAACGCTTTAAGAAATAATGCTGTTCGTTGAACTCTTCCCGCTCAATATGTTGGAGTTTGGTGGAGGTGAGTTTCTGAAACGTCAACAAAATGAATGATATTTACATTTTAGCGCGAAAAAAACCATTGTCATCCTTTTAATGTTTTTCTTGATTTGGAAGTTTTGTAGTTTTGCCAAATAAATCCACATTAGCACTTACTTTTTTAAGGAATTAAATGATTTTTTTGATATTTTCTTTCTGATGCCAGGATAAAATTAAATTTTTTCAAACACAAATAACAATTCAGACAGTTGTTGTCAACAAGAACAAAATGAAATGTCAAAATTAACAAAACTCACCACATCGTTTTTTCTTTGTTTTTTAACGCCGACAATGAATGATATACAAAAGAGAACACGAAACACAATGAATGATATACCAAAGCAACAACGAAAATTGAGGGTTTTGAGGCGTGGAACGTACGAAAGTTTTTCCTCTATATAATATATTTACTCTATGGGGTAGAGTCATCAGCAAAACAGTTTAGTGGATTAAAAGTAACAGACAGAAGATCATTTATAAAAATGAGGAAAAGATTCGGAAACAGAACAGAGCCCTGGGGCACACCAGCGTTTATTTTGTGCGAATCATACTTGAATCCATCTAATACAACTTGTATTGAACGGTCCAGAAGATAGCTTCTTATCACACGAACAAGAGTATCATCGATCCCAAAAGCACGCATTTTTGATAAGAGAGCTTCATGCCAAACTCTATCAAATGCCTTGGAGATATCAAGAGCAATAATCTTACTTTCACTAAAGTTGCTGCGGAAGCCATACTGACGTTCATGATATTCCTTAAGCTGACGGTTAATCAGCGTTTCCATGACCTTAGAAGATGTTGAGGAGTTTTTTATATTTGCTTCTTTCAATAACGGAGTTGCATGAGTTGCTTGCTTGTTTGTGCTTTTTCCGATTTTCCTCTGTAGGGTTGGCCTTGTAAGATCGTAAACTTACTTCTTTAAACCTGATAGCTGCTTTACACTCAGAATTAAACCAGGACTTTTCTTCAGGCTTGATGCTTTTTACTCTGTTAGAACTCAAGAAATTGCCACTTAAATATAGAAGAGAACCCTGAAATACATTGAAATTGTTGTTGTAATATTTCATTTAACCCACGTACATTCCACCAAGACCTATCTGCTCGCCGGACCCCGGCTGCCAGGAGACTGATTATCAATTTGCCTCTCGCTTATTGTGTTTATTTAAAAAAGCACTACTGCAGAGTTACTATTCGCCATTAATGGAAATTAAAATACCTTTTTCTTTGGTTTTTGTTATAAAAGTTCCAAAATTGAAGCATTCTTAGAGCGAATGAGAGCATATTTTAAGTTTAAAGAAGAAGGTGTTGTCGCTATGGTTTTTTTTGCTTTTATCTTTTCGTTTTTATTTTTCTTGAAAAAACGGTTAAAATAAAGATACATAATGCAATATTTGTTGGCATTTTTTTTTTACTTACGATTATAGGTACATTAATGCAAGTTATGCATTCTGTTTATTTGTCTGTACAGATGTATTTTGGACTACAGCGCGAACGGCTTGGTCCATCGTCTTCAAATGTATAACATAAGATTATTTTGACATTCTACAGAGGCTTTATTTAAATTTTTTTTAGCTCAAATATTAACGGTACCTGTCATATAACCATTAAGTTAAAGCTTATTTTTCTCGAAAAAGGCTCCAAAGATTTGTTTAAAACAAAATCTGTGTCCTTTTAGAGGTGTGGTTTATTTTTGGTGAAAAAATTATAAGTTGGTGGTTACAATCAAAATTGTTATTCAGGAAGATGTAGGTAGTCTAAGTAATTTTACTTCAAAATATTTTCGAATATTTTTGTTATACCTCAAAACCCTTTCTACGATTTTGAAAAAAAAATATATTCAACATTTTAAGGAAATAAAATGGCGTTCAATTTATTCCGCTAAAAACTATTGTACGTACTTTTTTCGACCAATCAAAAGTCAAAATAAAAACTTTGAAACTCCCTTAATATTTTTCAAATTTAATTCGAGCTGACGGTCGTGCAATTTATTTGTTTGAATAAATAAACAGTTGGTAGCCATACCTACATTTGTGTAAGAATTATACCAATTTATAATGCCCAGTATGGCAACCATCTGAGAGCTTTAAAATGGAGATAGCTTATTGAAATCCATAACAGTAAGAGTGAAAGGCAAATATCCTATCTTCCCTGTACTGAAAATATAAATTGAACAGAGTATAGGTAGGTACTTACACTGAAATTAAATTTTTGCAGACTAAAAAAATTGATATAATAATCAAACATGGTAACCATATATTTGCAAAGCTAAATCTATACCAATGAAGAAGGATACAGAATACGAGTTGTGTACATACATATATACCTACATATAATGTAAACCATTTTGTACTTCTTCCATGTGTGAATATTTTGTCATCCCCCATTATCAGTTTTCAGCGATACGAAAATGATTTAAAAATAACACGAAAAAGTGTCGATGGTTTGTTGTCTTCTGACTTCTACATTTTTTCTAACATTGCTTGTGTATTGAAGATTAAAATTCTACGTTGCAATCTCCACTCAGAGAAAGACTTTAGGGAGATGTAGACGACCTAGATGGCACTCGTTTCCAACCCCTGATGATAGTACTTTAGATTTTATACACGAGGGTGACATTGTTTTTCTTCGGTGTCACTTTTGACATTAATACATTAATATATATATGTCAAAAAGTATGTAGTGCAGATATGTAAGTTAATTATTAAGATGCAAACTATACGCAAAAAAATTCGAGATATATCCAAAAAGTTTTAGGAACCGACCTCAAATAAATAATGTAAATAATGATATTCTAATATTTGTTATAAATAACATAGGAATTAATTAAAAAACAAGGAAACTAGGAATAAAACAATGGTGGAACAGTGTCACCTAGTTTTTCGAATCCTCACTAATTCTGTGTTTCTACCTTAACTTGTTTCTACCGTACCGAAATTGAAAACCGGAAACAAGATAAAAGCCATTATTCGAAAATTGAGAAAACGACGAAACGAGAACCACGCGAGTTGACTTGTGAAAATTTTCAGCAAATTTCTGTCTTTCTATCATCGTCGTCTGAACGAATAGGACGCGTTGTAATAACATTTTATAATGGTAAGTTGTAAATTAATATTATTTGTAAGTTAAAATATATTTATTGTTCATTATACATACATAGATACCAATTCAATTGTGTTGTTTAAAATAAAGTTAATATTTTCAATCGTGGACCAAAGCCACGTGTTCAATATTGGCCGTTTATTCATGAAATGTTCTTTTCTTACAGTCTCATCGTAAGTTTTCGGCACCTCGCCATGGTTCTATGGCTTTCTACCCTAAGAAGCGTGCAGCCAGGCATCGTGGCAAGGTTAAGGCATTCCCTAAGGATGATGCTTCCAAACCAGTTCATCTAACATGCTTCGTTGGTTACAAGGCCGGTATGACTCACATTGTTCGGGAAGCCGACCGTCCTGGATCAAGTAAGTTAACCCAAAATGTTAATCTATTCAAATCATTTTCATGATGATAAAACGTAAAATTTATGGTTAGAAACAAATGAATAACCGTGATTAAATCCCCGACTAGGGCGGACTGATAAAATCGATATATTTCGCGAATTTTAGATATCTTATATGGTCTTATAACACGTGTTTTTCTTTTCGTATTTATCAGAGATCAACAAGAAGGAAGTCGTTGAAGCCGTTACCGTCTTGGAGACTCCACCAATGATGGTTGTCGGAGCCGTGGGCTACATCGAGACACCATTTGGTCTGCGTGCCCTCGTCAATGTCTGGGCTCAGCACTTGTCCGAAGAATGCCGTCGTCGCTTCTACAAGAACTGGTAAGAATTAACCACGTGTCCTTTTTTTTTTTTCTTTGTACGGTTGCACTTTCGCTTTGGGTTCAGAATGATGATCGGTGGTATCTGAGTCCTATGACGATAAACATTTTACTACCTTGCTGCCTTCCTTCTGAGCGAACCCAAAGCAAACTGCGTTGCCTCAGTTGTTGCATTTTGTTGTTAATTATTTAACTAATGAAAAAAAAACTAAAGCTCTTCGATCATTATGAGAGGGCTAAAATATTTAGTCGTGTGAGCGCATGGTCCTCATCTCATTTTGAGTGAGTGGCTATTTTTTACTAGCGAGCACGGCATGGAAGTGGAATCTCCGCTCGTTGCATCTGGTATCAGATGTGGCGATGAGGTTTGCTTCTTTTCTCTTATTTCTGTCGAGCAGCTTATTTCTGAGACCGGAAATCCAGTTCGCAACCTACACGCTAATGTTGAATCAATTGGGAATTCTCCAACTTATGTTCTTTCTTCGTGTTGCGTTCATGAACGCATAGGTATAAGAGTGAGAAGAAGGCTTTCACCAAGGCTAGCAAGAAATGGACTGATGATTTAGGCAAGAAGAGCATTGAAAATGACTTCAGGAAAATGATCCGTTACTGCAAAGTCATCCGTGTCATTGCCCACTCGCAGGTAAATTGTTTTATTTATATTTTTTTTAATCAAATGCGACGTCCTTGGAGCTGCGAAGCTTGTAAGTAATCTATTCTCCTTGCGGGAATGTGGTGAACACTTGTGGAGTGGTATCCTAAAAGGCGGATCCGCTGTGCCATTCAATGTGCAGTTCTTCCGCAACGTCGTAGAACAAATTGCCCTTCGGGTGGCGATTCTTGATATATTCCGTTAACTGTTGGTAGCCTTTCTGGCCATTATCTGGCAGTTAAACCATATCACGGACAATTCCTATCAATTAAATATGAATTTTATTTCACAGAAGGGCTAATATGTTTATTCTGATCCTTATAGATCCGTTTGATTAAGCAACGCCAAAAGAAGGCTCACATCATGGAAATCCAATTGAACGGTGGTTCCATTGAAGATAAGGTTAAATGGGTAAAAGAGCACTTGGAACAAGCTATTCCAGTCTCAAAGGTCTTCGGTCAAGATGAAGTTATTGACTGCGTTGGTGTTACCAAGGGTAAGGGATTCAAGGGTGTGACCAGCCGTTGGCATACAAAGAAACTGCCCCGCAAGACGCACAAGGGTCTGCGTAAGGTAGCCTGTATTGGAGCTTGGCATCCAAGTCGTGTGTCCTTTACTGTGGCACGTGCCGGTCAAAAGGGTTACCATCACCGTACCGAAATCAACAAGAAGATCTACCGTATTGGAGCTGGTATCCACACCAAGGATGGCAAGGTAGGTTTTGAATGTTTTATTTATGTCTTATTGTATTGATGATAAAACTTTCTAGAGCCAAAAAATAGAAATTTATTTGATACCTATGTGATATCTAAATGATAGGACTGATATTGTTTTTATACGAATATATTATCTTTATTTTCTGTGATCACATCTGAACTGGTTTTTTTTCAGGTGATTAAGAACAATGCATCCACTGAGTACGATTTGACCGATAAGAGCATCACACCAATGGGTGGTTTCCCCCATTACGGTGAAGTGAACAACGACTTCGTTATGCTCAAGGGATGTTGCATTGGATCCAAGAAACGTGTCATCACTCTTCGTAAATCTCTGTTGGTGCACACCAGCCGCAAAGCTTTGGAACAAATCAAGCTCAAATTCATCGATACCTCATCCAAGATGGGTCATGGTCGTTTCCAATCTGCTGCCGACAAATTGGCATTCATGGGACCACTCAAGAAGGACCGTATCAAGGAAGAACAAGCTGCAACCACTGCTGCTCCAACTGTTTAAGTACTGTTTTTGTTTTGAGTTGGCCGTTGTCATCCGTTGGGCCTACAAATTATTTTTTACCTGTATGATAATGTATCAAATAAAGTTGATATGAGATCGTAAAGAGAACGTTTTTGTTTTTAATGTGTACTACATTCCCCAAAACTGTTGGCAATGTATGGTCTGCGACTGACTGACTACTGATGGCTTCTCACACGGTCAATGGGATCGACGTGCATGGTTGGCTCTGCATGCGATGACGATGTCAGTAAAACAAGATCGATAAAGAAGCCGTCTGCTGCTGCGATCTGTGAAGTTCAGTCAAATGATCAGTGGGCCACGCAGTAGCAGAGGCTGTTTCTTTGTTGTTGCTAATTTCTTTCGATAAAGTGCATAAGCAACCAGAAGTTGTTCATGATTCGTAAGAAAAAACGATGACATTTTATTGAAGATTATTATCGTTAAACGTATTCGTAATTTGAAGATAACTACGCAACTTGAAAGAAAATCGTAGTTCGTAATTTAGCCCCTGTGGGGCTTACGAATAACAAAACGAGCGGCAGAAAAAACGTACAGCGCCAGCATAGTGATTACAAGAAACGAGAATGCTATCAAGGAAATGCTGACAATGACGATTGTTTGTGCTAGAGCAACAACCTACGGGTCTCCTTTGGCTTACCCGAAACTAGATTAAATTACTTACAACGAACCCTAAACCACAGCTAAAGGCACTCGTGTACGAAATACGAGTATCGTTTTTCGTTATCGATTTTTTTGGAATACGCTCACGTATTAAAAAGGTTTTATATAATAAGGCCCCTCTACAGACAAAGAGACGGGATTATCGTTTGTAGTACAGCGTATTCTACAAATTGCGTTTACAGGGTGCTTTTTAGCTGTCTTTTCATGTTCGTTGTTTTTTTTTTAGAAATTGATATATATCGGATAAGCCGAAACCTGGGTCGGTAAGCCAGCAACCCGGGACCTATTCTTGAATACGAGTCGACTGAGATGTCACTCGAGAGCTCACAGTCGAGTCGAGTAAGAATCGGTATTCCACAACTTTAGTGAGAGCCAAAAACATGACATGACTCCGAAAATGTTGAACACACCCTTTGAATTGTAGCTAACTTCACTAAATGTTGACTTGACGTTTCACAAAAACAATCTTTTGATTTGAGAACTAATCGTTAAATGTAATTTGATAATAAATTAATCAGTTTAAATCGTAAAATTGCAAAAAAAAATTAATATGATAAGTACAGAGATGCTTTATAAAACATTTTTTGTATAGATATTTGCTGCGAGTAATGGAGCACAAATTTAAAACAAACGCCAGATCGTCGTCTATGGCAAATATCTACCAGCAAAAAATATTTAAATTTTGTTTCAAACACTTCATTATTCATAACAATTTGAAAATTACAACTTAGTCTTTTTTTATTTTTACCTAAATTTTTGCATCCATCACTGCTGCTCTCGAACACTTTTTAAACATGAATGATTTCTCACAGAAAAAGCGTCACTTTCGAGTTCAGAAATAGGTATGTTTCATTAGAATGTCATTTGAAGTTCGACGTGTTCGAGAATACCAATTTGTCGATCTCACATGAAAACTTACTCGACTCGTATTCAGGAATAGGGCCCCCGAAGCTCACAAAAATATTTTTGTAATCGTATCCGGCCACATTTCCTTTAAGCATTTTCGTTTCCTATAATAACCCTTATTCCGATAGACGTTTTACTTAAACGACAAGCTCTCGTTTTGGAGTCGTGTCGTTTCATAAATCGCATTCTATAGCCGAAACGGTAACAATATTTCTCCCTCTTAGTTTTCACATACGATCCACTATATACCTATCTTTTGTCACATTAGTCAGGGATATTCGTATGAGGAGGAAAGAGAGATATCAAAACTGTTTAATTTTAAGATTCAGCGATGACGAAGAGAAAGAAAGAAAAAGATTTGCTAATCCTATGCAAAGTTAATCCTTTTTATTTACCTGAATCTTAACTAACTCCATACATTTGTTATGGATAATAATCGTAGTAACAGATCATTTGATTATGGTTTCTGAAATTTATATTTACGCAAATTTGTTTTAAAACATAAAAAAATCTATAAAGTAGCAAGTAGTTTTGTATGTAGCAGCAGTTACAACGAAGAGGAAGAAAAAACATGTTTTTCTAAGTACTTTCCGCCTCCATGAGCTCGAACAGTCTTCTAATTTGGACGTTACTTATGTACAGGTACACTGATTTTTTTTTATAAAAATTCTTGAAGCCGTTCTCGAGAAAAATACGCTTTTATATGACAGGTACCGTTAATTTTTAGCTAAAAATTTTTTTTTTTAAATTGTAGAATGTCAAAATAATCCTAAGTTCTAAATTTGAAGACGATTGGCTCAACCGTATAGGCTGCAGTCCAAAATACATCCGTACAGGCAGACAGACAGAATTTTGCCAGTAACTCAAATATGTTTCTCTATCATCGTAATGTCATGTTTGATTGTTATCTCAATTTTTTTTGCACGAATGCATAACTTGTATTATAGTACCTATAATCGCAAATATAAAATGAGATAACAATGAAAATGACATTAGGATCATAGAGAGAGCCTAAACGGTGGCACATAAGAGCAAGTACGTGCGACCCAGTCGTACCCATTTTTTTCTATGAAAACGACTTGCGGAATACAAAAAAAAATATCGTAAAAACGTTTAACAAGACAGAATTGACAATTTAACGCTTAACGACTAACGTAATGCCGCGCTTCCACCGTCGTTTTTTTTTGTGTGGCGTTTTGTGTCGTTGAACGACTAAAGGAATAAGGGTGAATCTATCCACATGACACACCGTGCCGTGACACGTAAATATCGATTTCTCGTGTTTCGTAATTCGGAATAGAGATACAAGGTATTTTATTGCATTTTCTATATCGCTGGCAATCATCTAATCCAAAAGTAGGAATGATTTGAAGAATAACATTAAATATAGAAAGTCAATCTAACCGCCTTACTGCCGAGGCAATATGCAAGATTGGAGAAATCTTGCACAACGAATGTAACTTCTGCATTATTTTTTCGATCTTAGGACCTTCTGAACACGAGAGACCTCGTTATTGTGATATCGTATACAAAATCTGTTCTGCGGTTTCACCAATTTAACCTTGCTAGTAGTGTCAACTTTGTCAAAATTGTAACGCGCTATGCTGAGTTTCGTCCTCCCTGCCAAACTCGTCTATTTGGAATGACGGTGGAAAGAGTAGTGTGAACTGCGTAGCTCTCATGCCAACATGGCACGATCTTTTCAAGTGAGCATTGAAAATATGGGCGCCGAAAAATGCATCGCTTCAAATTCTTATGATAATCGCCGACAGACTACTGCGATAGCCAAATACTTATGAAAATGAAAAGTGAAAAGCAAAATTAGTTTTTTATAAATCTATGCATTTATTTACAAATATTCTTGTTTTCATTTTTAAGAGCAACAACACAGTTTACTGCATTGTTTCGGATTTATTTTACAGAGGTACACAAGCATATTTATGAACACAAATTGATAAAATTGTTAACAAATAGCAATTTATTTAAGTTTTATTGTTTTGTCAAATAAATATAATGAAAAAATATACATTTCTTGTTAATTTAACATACATAGAATTTACTAATTTGTGTACTCAGTATCACAGGCAACACAATGCCCAACGGCAACATCAACTTTCACTTTGTCTATCGTTAAACAAAAATAAATATTTTTTTTTTATTTATTATTCTATTTTTATGCGTTCGATTTTTTTCTTTCTCTCTTTCACAAATTTTCGCTTTGAAATGTTGAAAAAACTTGTAGTTTCTAAAACTTAAAAAAAAAATCAACCAAAGGATGAGCATGAATGGTCAATGAAACATTTTAAATGAAAACAATAATTTGAATTTTTGTTATATAATTTAATTAATTCCCTATTATTGGCCAATCAATTTTTGAAAACTGAAAATAAAAATAAAAAAACATATAAAAATGTGTTCGATAAAAAATTATGAATTAAAAATAAACATTTGGAAACCATTTCGCTAACAAATATCATAAATTACTTATGAGCTATAAAGAACTAAAATAAAATGATTACTCTTCTTTAGGCTTCTTATCGAATAAGTATTCCTTTGCCATGGCATATGCGAGTCCAAGAGTCAAAGCACCCACTACGGTACCTTGGGCAGCCACACGAAGTTGCATTAGGAAGACGCTGGTGCTCATGGTACCACGATGCTTAAATCGGTAAGCGCCCCAGGCACCTGCCGCAGCGAAACCTGCCAGACCTGTAAGTGAAAGAAATTGTGTTTTTTTTTTGTAGATTTATGGAATAACTCAGTAACAAGTACATATATATATATATACATTATTTCTTTGGTGGCCCATACAAGAAAAAAAATAATTTTATATACAAAATCCTAAAACACAAAATCAGTTCATAAATACTTTTCTTGAACATCGGGAAAACATCGATATCATCATCATAACATCGATGTTTTATGAACGATGTTGCATTTCTAAATGCAAATGACAGACAGTCTTTTATTAACTATCGTTGTTAACTATTTGTCGTTCCATATTACATATTACAGAAAAACATCGTTCCAAAATGTGTCAAATAGTTACGATTTGTAACTATTTTCAACTCATGCCTTTATATATACACTGACTAAAAAAGTACTATCACAGGCCGCCTCAAGACAGGTACAAAGACACTGTCTCTCAAACACCCCAATCTTTTCAACGTTGAACCACACACGCCATCCGTAGGCAATCATCGGCCTAATGAGGACCATGTAGCAAATCACCTTCACCCTGCTATCAAGGCGGCTGCTATAAAACAACCGTCTCGTCAGGGCGAAAGCTCCTGAGACTGATCTAGCCAGATACTTTACCACACCTTTACTCGCCAGTGGATGTCCATGTGGCCCGGCGATCACTAGCTTGCGCCAGTTCTTTCTCGTGCCCCCCGAAGACCTAGACAAAGGAGTTCTAAACAGGATAGTTTCACATTTCTGGAAGTTAATTTTCAGCTTCAAACCATTACAATATTGCTGAATCTTATCGAAGTCACGTTACAAGAGAATTCTGATAACCTCAAATTTTGGGCCTGTTCTGTACGCAATTAAATCGTCGTCATACGCAATTGCATGAGGTAGACTCCCAATGAGATCCCTGGTGTAAATACTAAAGAGAATCGCCGAATTCATCGCTCCCTGTTGCAGACCGCTTTTAATATCAAACGTGATGTACATTGCCACTCTTGACAACAAACTTTCTACCATTAAGCATGTCGTAAAGCATATATAGCAGTGGTTTACTTATGTCCCATCTGGTTAGCTTCAGATTAAGACCTTCTAACCATACGGTGTCGAAAGCCTTCTCCAAATCAACCAGACAGGCACCCGTGCATTGATTCTTAGAATTGTTCCATTGGACAACAGATACTAGCTTTAGAAAACTTTTTCGAATACCTTGCTGATATTCGGAAGAAGACTTATCGATCGGAGATTTACCGGGTTGGAAATATTATTAGACTCTAAGAAATTGCATGCAAAATTCTCAAAAAAAATAAAAAAAAAAAAAATAAAAAAAAAAAAAATAAAAAATAAAGTGCGACCTAGTCGTGCTCATGTTTATAATAAATTATAATTTTTTTTGATAACCGATTATTTTAACTACGTGCCTGTAAGAAGGAAAAATTTTTATTCGGTGCAGTAGATCGAGAATTAGGTGGTACTATTCAAATAGGTTCACTTTTAATTAAATTGTTAGTTAGTACCTACATGTATTTGAATTCATTCACAAGTTACCAAATTCCTGCCTGTATGACAACTTTTTTCTTAGAGCAAAAACATATAAATGTAGTTAATTAGGTAAAAGAATGTGTTTGCTAAATCATCGTCAACGCTTAATTAATTGCACGACTGGATCGCACGTACTTGCTCTTATGTGCGCTCACAGCTTGGAATAATATTTGCAAAATATTAAGGGAATTTCAAAGTTTTTATTCGACTTTCGATTGTTTGAAAAAAGTACATAAAAAAGTGTAAACTTTTTTCAAAAATTAAAAAAAAAAAATATTTAAGAATTCAAACTCAAACAACAAAAATAATCTGCATTTAAAAACAAAATTAAAAAAAAATCCATCTACCGTTATCAAATATTGATTTTTGAAAAAAAATAAGGAAAATATTAAAAAGTAGAAAAAAAAGTTTTCGAAAATATTTTTAAATAAAATTGCTAAAGCTACCAACATCTTCCTGAATATCAGATTTGATTGAAATCGGATGACCAGTTTTCGAGAAAGTCGAAGAAAAAAAAACCGCTCTATGCCGTTTTAAGTCCACCATCTTGATTTTTTTTTTCACCAAAACATAACCTACACCTATAATAGTACACTGATTTTTTTCACAAAAATTCTTAGAGCCGTTTTCGAGAAATATAAGCTTTTACTTAAGGGTTATATGACAGGTACCGTTAATATTTGAGTTAAAAAAATGTAAGTCCTCTGTAGAATGTCAAAATAACCTTATGTTCCAAATCTGAAGACGAGTGGCCAAACCGTTTAGGCTGTAGTTCAATAAACATCCGTACAGACGGACAGACAGACAGAATTTTACCAGTAACTTAAATTTGTTTCTCTATCATCGTAATGTCATGTCTGATTTAGAATTTTTTTTACGAATGCATAACTTACCTTGTAGTCCCTATAAATCGCAAGTAAAAATGCAACATTTAAAATTAGCCAGTTCACGTTTCTAAGCCCTCAGAGATCTCCGTTTTCTAAGATACGTGAAATATATAATATACGGGCTGCAGTGGTGCAGTAGATAAGATGTTTGCTGGCTAAGCAAGAGGTTCTAAGTTCGACTCTCAGTTTGGGAAGCAATTTTTCTAACACCTAGTGCAAGCTTGAGCCGTCCGTGGGTTTTAAAGTAAGAAAATAGTCACCTAATTCTCGATCTACTGCGCCGAAAAAAATTCTTTCCTATCTCTCTAATTCTTCTAACGAGTGTCGTGCAACATACGGTTGCATTCTAAAAGGCATTGTGCCTTACATACATAGTTAAAAATTTGAATCAAAATTTCTCAGAAAAAAATCTCAACTTTGTTGTCAAAAAATTGAACTTAATATTTTTTTGATTCGCTTGCTCAATTGAAAGAGATACAAAGCGTTTGCTGAGAAAATGTGTTCACATAAATTTTGCAGCTCCATCAAAGTGACTGAGGAATTTTCTTGAGCACTCCGAATTCTCAAGAAACGTGAACTGGAAAAATGTAAACAAAAGAAGGTAAACAAAACAATGTCAACAACATCAATGTCGCTTATAAGGATTTTATAAAGGATATGAATGCACCATGTTTCTGCCTATGTTTACCTATATCGATAGACTTGTGTGTATCATCTACCTACATATGCCTAAGAAGAAGAGTTGGTTGTCTGTAAAGTCGGTTTACGGACTATAATTTTACGTGATAACGTCATAAGAAAACATTGATGGCGGCAACACCAACATACAGGCCGTTAACTAACACCCACAAACCCTCTTGAAATCCACACACACGCACCCCAATATCTACATCTACTTTCTACTTTAAGAAAACTCCGCCTATTTAATTTACATTCTTATTTTAAATTAAAACTAGTGGTATATTCATGTCTCAAATCTACATAAATCTTAAATCTACAAGTATACTATAAATATTGGATAAAAAATCCATTTCTTAAGTGATTAAAAATTATCATTTGTGGAATTTATAATATGGCATAGTTTTTATTAAATATATTGATCAAGCTATTAAGAGGGCTATTAGCGCCGTAGTTCGATCTACTGAACATGTTACAAGGGGGCGATTGCCTTCTTAAACTGGAACGACTAAAACAAAAATGGGCACGACTGGGTCGCACGTACTTGCTCTTATGTGCATAATTACATTGGAAAGCAAGATCTTTGACAGTTTGAACTTAAAATAATCACACACCAAGTTTGAAGATAATCGCTTAAGCCTTTTAGGCTGCACCTCGTTACACATACTGACAAACAGACAGACATACACACAGACAGACAGACAGTAATTTTTTCTCGATCACTTTTTTAGACTTCTCTATGATCGTAATGTCATGTTTGATGGTTATCTCAATTTTTTTAATATTCACGAATCCTAAACTTGCCTTATATTCCCTATAATCGCAAGTAAAAATTAATACGACAAAGGACTGATGGAGCTGTAATTGGTCTATTAATAAACCCCCCACCAAAACAGAATTGTAGGTACTCACGATGACTTAAAAGGGATGGAAGTTTTATTAGTTGAAGTCTATGAGAGTAAGGTGGTAAAACAATTCAATACAAACATAAGCAAAATCTCAAAAATCTTCTGTGAACACTCTCTAGTCTGTTGATATGAACCGCGTAGAATGGAGCCCATGCAATACATCCATATTCCAGAATTGATCTGACAAATGAGACATAAAGAATCCTAAGGATCACGAAATTCACTGGCAAACCTTTTAATAAAACCAAGTGTTATGTTAGCTTTTTTAATTATGTAATTGTAGTGATCAGTAAATAAAAGCTTTGAATCTAACACTAATCCGAGGTCAGTAAAACTTGAAAAGTTACACAAATGCGACGTATTCAACATATAATTATAAGAAAGTACGTTATGTTTGCGTGTAAAACACATGGTCTTACACTTGTCGATATAAAGCCTATTTTGTATTTCTTTTTCTCTTTTTGAATTTGAGTGGAATTATTTTGGGAATTTGCTCCTGTTTTTTTTCATCTTCGCCTGTTGCTCAGAATACTTTTGCGATCGATTTCGGTTAGAAAAAAAGACCCACAAACCCTCACATTAAATCCACACACACACACACACACACACCATTATTACATCTACATTCTACTTTAACAAAACTCCGCCTAATTTGTATTTCTTTTTCTCTTCATGTACTTTTTTGAATTTGAGTGGAATTATTTTGGGAATTTGATCAAGTGAATCTACAAGCCACATCACTCTCTTAACCAATATTTATTTCTTACACTTTTCTTTTTTTTCCACAAGAATCCATTTTTATTTTGTGATCTACCGAAGCGCCCTCGCATGTAGCAATCGAAATAAAAAAAAACCACTTCATGATAGTATTATAGATTTTATGAATAAGAGCAAGTACATGCGACCCAGTCGTGCCCATTTTTTCATTGAGAAAGGCTAATTGCGCACTCTCATGCGAAGGAGCACCAGCTCGGAAAGTCTTTTAGTTCTTTTTATATTAGAAGACAACGTGGTAGACAGCTTACGTTGGAAAAATAGCGTAGACCAGGACGTCCGTAGCCTTGGGGTGTGCAACTGGATGTCGTCAGCCAGTGATCGGGATGTATGAAGAACTTGTTGAACAAGGACCTGACCGGTTGTTGCGCCGATGATAATGATGTTGAAGTTGAAAACAGATGACAATTTGTTTTTCCTTACATAAATTTTTTAATTAATTAAAAAAACTTACTTTGGCTCATACGCCAAATTAATAGAAAATCTGATCTTTGTACCTTCTATCTCGCATTAGGTTTAATATTCCAGAAGGAACTTTGAGAAATAAAAAACTGTACATGCATATATGTATCTCACTACCGCACCATTTACGTATTCCTCCCCTTAACAAAATGTTTCCACTTGGTAACATAACATTTTATTTTGTACGCTAGAAAATTAGCTTGTGTAAACAAATAAGCATTCTTTTTATCACGAGGACTACAAAGGTTACGCAATCAATTTTCGCAGACAACTAACAAATACCTACATGTTTAGTAGCGATATAGTCATTGAAAGATAAAGCAAGTTAATCGCTTGTTGATTAAGGAAGTATGATCAGATTAGTCTAATTAAGCATAATGTGCTGGTGAAGATGCTTAAAACCGAAAATGTACATTACAATCAAAGGATCAAAATATAATTTTCCAATATGATGAAATGCTTAAATGTGGTATTTTTCCTCGATGGTATATATGAAAGGCTGATAATGAATTTTGAAATTCCAAATGATCGTCAACCGATCTTGCAAAATTCTGGTAAATTTCCATTAAGCAGACATAAGGAAGAAAAGCAACAGTTCGGGTATTAAACTTATTGCATCATTCTTAGATAATATTGAACCGACAAGTAAAAACGTTCAAAAAGAAAAAAACAACAGACGAAAACGTGACGAAGGTCAAGGGCACTGGGGCTTGCAAGTCTCATCCTCGAGACTGATTTAATGATCTTGATCGGCACGCGAAGGCACAAGATTGATGGCTATTTTTGTGTTGATTTACTTACCCACTAACATAAAGGGCGATTCCTTTGCTTTTTTTGCAAGTTTGCCACCACTTTCCTCAGGAGCTTCGAAGTAGGATTTTGAACTCATTTCTAGGAACATAATTAAAATAATTCTTTATATTTTATTGGAATTTAGCAAGATAATTAAAGAAGCACTCACTGGAATAATTATAAAAGTGTCAAATCGATCGAATTTGCAGATTTTTAATGTTTGCTAATTTTGCAAGCCAATTTTGTTCGTTTCGAAGTGACGAACTTTTCTTAGGTGACTTTTTCTTTTCTTATTTGCTAAAAATTGAAGAAATGCATTGTAAATGTCAAAATAATATGACTCATTCAAAAGCACAAAGCAAAATGAAAAACAAACAGACCAATTCACAATCACTTTGTTCATGAAGACTGAAGTAGAGCAGAACAGTTGAGAGCAACGTAGAGACGATCAAAACAGCTGTTAAATGTCAGAGCAAGTTACATAAATGTCATGTCAGAAAAAAAAACATTTTTGGTAGCATTTTACTACTTTACTACTGTTTCGCCTGCATGAAGCTCTAATTTAATAGGACGTACGACCCATTTTTTTAAATTTTATTTTAAGAATCACTAAATTAATTTTCTATTGGCTTATTTTGATTTTTTTTAAATTAATTCAAACAAAAGCATTAGATGAAAAAATATAACAGATAAATTTAGCCAGTTTGCTTTTCTTGAGATTTTGGAGTGCTCAAGAAATTTGCTATCACTTTTGCCGGAGTTGAAAATGTATTTGAACACAATTTCTCAGCAAACGCTAAAAAACTTTGTATATCTTTTTTTCTAAAGCGGGGTTCGCATGGGACAATGCGGAGGTCAAGACAATGAGACAAGACAATCATTGTTCCATGTGAACAATTGTTTCCAGGACAAGACAATTGTCATTATATTGTCCTCCGAGCTAACCTGGCGAGCTATCTGTGAGGACAATATCAACATCATCCAACCCCGTTCAATAAGCTCGGACAAGAATCCCATTGTCTTGTCTGCGTGAGAACGCTGCTGAACAGAGTTCTCTTTGACAATCTCAAATTGAGCAAGCAAATCCAAAAAAATATTAGGAATAATTTTTGACAACAAAGTTAAGATTTTTTCTTGAGAAATCGTGTTGACGGTTCTGTGAAAACGGAGATCTCTGAGTTGGCTAATTGAAAACATCTGATTTGTTTATTTCTACTCACACTTTGATCTCACTTGCTCTATTTCAGGCCTCAACTCCATTATATATGTGCAAGTAATTTTACAAAATCTCACCAAATAAACAACTACGCGTAATTTTATTTTTTTGGAAAAATAAAAGCAATTACCATGGACCTTTTAAGTATGAACAGTTTGTTTTATTTCCTAGGACAAGAGCAGGGAGTTTAGTTGTAGTTTACTCTAAAAGGATAATTCAAATGAAAACAAGCAAGGACTAACGAATAAACGAACATTCGTCCAAATTGACATTTCTTTTTGTTCGCATCGACCAAACACCAAGAAAATAAATCAAGAGTGGTTTTTAGGTTATTCGCATGCGAACAAATTGTTCGTTGAAGTGTGGGTCGTATGTGGAACGCGAATAAAGTTTGGCATTTTATAAAAATCAGATTGCGATTCGCGACAGCCAATTAATTTTCTTATATTTATCTTGTTCTAAAATCTAAAATCAAATGTAATTATCTAACATTATATTCCTATCATTTGGTGATGATTTTGTGTAGAATTTTTATTTATTGTTTCAAATCACATTTTTTTCGTTTATATTTATCTATTATTGAATTTTATAACATTGAAGCAAAATTATAGACGTTTTATGTCTGAAACACCATAAAAAAAGCAAATTAGCTAGCAGAAACCCAAATTCTAAAACGGTCCAATTTATTTCGAAATTTGTTTTTGCAACATATTGTAGCTACTTAGTTTTTGAACCAGGATTTTTTCTAACCAAACTTTTGAAAAGTTTTTCAAGTAATTTTGATGACTTCAGTGAGTCACGTTATGTTATGTTGTACGTGACCCAAACGTAATGTCGAGGCTAAGCGATATTTTGATAAGATGTATTGATTTCCGGTGGTTGAAGTCGTAAGCGTGAGGCGGAACCGAAGCGTGATTGTTTTTCAGAAATTTTGTGAAACAAAACAATTAAAGATCGGGACAGTACCTACACTATTCCTTAAAGTTCTCCAACTTTCATACATCATTTAACTACTACAAGTGCACCACTTAACTAAATATTAATGCTAATAAATAAATTATTTTGCTCCATTGTCATATCAATGGACCTAATAGATATGGACTGGCAGGAGCCAACTTCACGTTGGGGTCTTATAGCGCTTGAAGGAAACCGATTGTCAAATTTAGAAACAAAATTTAAAATTAAAAGAGTTGTACATTGGTAGGAAGCAGAAGGGCATTTAATCCGTCTTAACTACAAAAGTATGTATCAACAATATATAAAATAATAAGTGATATAACTAAGGGTTGCTTGTGCAACTTGTTTCTATTTTTTTTCTTATTGCAAAACTTGGTACATTTGCTTATATGATTCAATTTAAAAAGTTTAAAAAAAAAATCTATTCAGTGAACTTCAGCTTAACCCCCTTGCTCATAATCTAGAGACCGTAGACGTATTACATATGGACTGCTAGTTGCCTACCTCAAGTTGGTTCCATACTAGTCTCAGTTATTTGGGCGACAGTAGGCTTCCTGAGTACACTAGCGGGAAAAAATGATAAAATTTCCTTTTTTTTCCCCGTGTTATTTAGAATATCCCACAATTAATTAATTTAAAAAATCCCTTTTTTCCTTCTAGTGCTTTTAGCTTGTCTCAGGCACAAACCAAAAAAAAAGGAAGTTGTCCACGATCTAAAAAACAAGAGGCAAAATACCAAAGATGTCGCACACTTCTATAGGTGGGATTTTTTTACCGGTAAATGCGACTTTTTGAATTTTAAAGACAGATGTCGCAAGTTTCTATGTCAACATTTTAAGTAGTTATTTTTTTCCTGAAGTGCGTTCAGGAGAGATAGCATCACATTATCAATTTTGGCGACATTTTTTTGACAATTGTTGTATGAAGCTGTCATTAGACTAGCAGTCCATATATATACGTCAATGCTATAGACGCTTATTGAAAATGAATTCTTTTGTGAATAAATATTTCGCGACTGGTTTCCTCCAGCTGTTAGTGTCGAGCGACCCATGTTTATATGATATTGTATGGAAATGAAAACCAAGCATCAGTCCATACTTAATAGGTCCATATTCTACGTCCGAAAGATATTTCCCGAAAAACTGTTCAAAACATCCACATTTGAAAATAAAATGTTCTTGGCAGCACTGTCATGTTCGAAAGACATTTTATCACAAGGGCTGAACGCAGTCAACAAATACCTTTTGTTCAAAGTCCAAAACATCCACGATCTTCGCTTAGTCTGCTATTAGACGATGAAACTAGATGCATGCACCTTGTTCGAATTCTTCGAACATAGTAAGTGCAAAAGAGAGAAAAAAATCGAAAAGATGAGACAAGAAAAAAGCTGTCGTGTGTCGCACGGGTAGCATGTTCGAAGAATCTGTTTGACGTTTTTCTTTTCTCTTGTTCGCTTTCTTTAATTCTTTATCACTTGGTTTCGTTGTTCCCAGAGGAAACTTCTGATAAGATTCAAAATAAAGGAACAAAAATGAGTGAAAATAAAGTGGAATGTATTTTTTTGTGGTTTAAGGTACTTAATTTGGACATATTATGTCTTTATGATTGAAGGGAAAATGTGTATGTGGTTAAACACAGTCATTACATCGATAGGGTTAATAGAGCAGATTCATTGCAAATGATTATGGAAAATGAAAATGAAAGAGAACTGTCAAACTTGTTTCATGAAACTAAATTCATCGTGTAATAGGCCGACTCCACACGATATAATTTCTCTCATAATCTTCAACATGAGATGAAATATCCAATGGAGTCGCGTTGTTTCGGAGTCTGTTGGGATGTTAGACATCTCTCTCCGCGGTTCTATCTTGACATCGATGTCTTGATAACAATTTGACGTTTGTGTTTTTTCTTTCTTTTTTTAGGGTTCATCTCATTATTTTTTGTCTCTCATGCGGGTAGTTGCTCTTTTTGTGCGCTTTACAAATTTAGTTTGCAGTGAAAAAGCCTGAATACAATATTTTTATTAGTTTATGTGTATTAACAAGAGTAAATGAGACAACATCTATATTTTTTTAATGGAATAAATGTTTTAAAATGATAAAATTAACAAATATAAGAAGAAGAATTTCTATCTTTTGACTTTTGTCAGAGAAACAAACACATTAGCCTCTCTTGCTTTAATGAAATATCAAGACATGAACTGCCCAGCGAAGAAAAAAGAAAATGGTCTGATATTTATGTCAGAGATCTGGTTAGCAATACAGATATCGTGTGGAGTCGGCCTGTAATGGCACTTGCGACAGAGATGAAAAAACAAAGAAGAATTCGAACAAGGTGCATGCATCTAGTTTCATCGTCTAATAGCAGACTTACGAATTATGGCAAGTAATTAACAACTAGGCCATTCAAATAATAAATTACCAAACGTTTTGAAATGATTAACATCTGATGAATTCGCATACTCTTAGTTAATCCACACAAAATGCACAGTGAAAATTGCATAACCATTTTATATTGGCAACCAAACCAATCTTGAAAATTGCTAAACCCCAGAGCGATTTTTTTCAATTTTCGAAAATATGACGCACTTTCTCTTTCTCCCTCTTAATACGCACTATCGAAAATGGTGGACTAGAAGTCGAAAACGAAAGCGAAACAGCACGAAACGCAAACCACGACTGCACGAAAATTAAATATCGAGTTCTAATTTGTATTGGACTGCGTGTGTGTCATTTTGAAGTTTCGCCTTGCTGGTGTTTGTATGGACATGCACTATCTCGCTCTATCAGAAATTTATTTTTTTCGGTCGAGAAACAGGAACATCGATTCGATGAGAAAAACTTGCATTTTATTAATTAAATTTCTGCGTTAATTGCCATAAATAATTAAAAATTATTACTCGCTAACAATAGTTAAACGTCCACAGCAGGCCAAGAGAATATTTTTTTTACGGTTACAATAAATTAAAAGTCGCAGTATGCGACTAAAGCCAACATGAAACAAACTTTGGTCAAAAGACTTACATTTCTTTGCCAAGGTGCGTGTTGAGGTAAATTAATTTTATGCAATTCTCAAAACAATTAATTTACTTTCAATTTATTTGATTAATTCTTGAAAACCATTTTAAATTTCAGTTCCTCAATTGATTTTAGTAAACTTCAATTATTTTTCTTGTATTTTCTTGTGTACTATTTTAGGTTAGGTGCTGTGCTGTTGGAGGCACTTTTTGACATTTTGCTTTGGTTTTTTCACTTTTCGCGGATTTTTCTGTTATTGGGGTATTTGTCTACCTAAATTGGCGATCGCTAGCCGGATAAATGAATGGAAGTGGGCTTTTGGAGGTGCATACCCGGGCTATGGCTCACTCGAGTAGCGCTGTTAGCTCGGGAGGCGCAGGTTCAGGTTCGATTGCACCAGCAGCGGCTGGTGTTGGCATTGGCAAGCCGCTAAGAAACTTCAAAATGTTAACCGATCCCGCGCTTACTAAGGGTGCAACAAAATTGTATCGATATGAAGGAGTTGTTCCGAATGATCCGACGTATCCACCAGTAGTTCCTCGGGATCCGCGGAACCCAATGTTGAGGATACGTGGAAGACCATCTGAGCCTCTTGTTTTGACTGTTCCAAGGTAAAAAAGAAAAAAAAAACGAACATAACTACCGCTTGACCAAAATGTGATGATATTGATTGTTTGCTCCTTGCAGATTAAAAATTGACCAGTACTATATAGGAGAACCGCCAGCCATCGAGATAACCATTACGAACTTGAATGACAACATCGATAAGCAGTTTCTTTCAGGGATGCTAGATAAGTGTGGTCCCTACGATGAGATAACCATTTATCATCATCCGACTAGCAACAAGCATTTGGGACTGGCGAGGATTGTGTTTGAAAATGTGAAGGCGTCGAGGATTTGTATTGAGAAATACAACCAGAAATCGGTTATGGGAAAGGTAAGATTACAATTATTGAAATATGATGAAATGTGATGCAATCAAACGAAAATAATGGTAAAACTTGTGCGATTATTTGTGATATTCGAGTGTCTACGGTACAAAAAGCAGGAAATGTCCCAAAGTAAACGTCTGTGGAAGTATTATTGTATTTAGTGCTTATGAAGCTACATTTTGTTTCCAAAGCGTGCCAAACTGTTTACGTGCAAGTGGATTGGGTCATGCCATTAGCGTAATCGTAAACTATACCGGTGGCATTAATGCGAAGAGACGTTTAAAAGAATCTACGAATGACCTGTAGAACCTTTCTCTGGGCTGAGTATGGATATTAAGATCCCAGAAGACAGCAATGTTTTCACTTGAAAAGCATTATAACTCCAAAAAAAAGAAGTTTTTTGTCATTTAAATCAATGTCAATGTGATAAGAAAACAGGCAGTGGATCCCTTTTTCTCCAAAATGGCTAATACGCTTACGCAGTACTCCCATCTCAAATATCACGAACGAATTTAACTGTCTAAAAAGATTGACCATATCTACTTTACTTTGTGGCGCCACATAGCGTGGTTCTCCTGGGCCTGGCCTAATATGCAATTTCGCACTCCAAGCAGTCGCAGGGGTCCCCCTGCTTGTCGCTACATTGTAGATGAACCCCGAGTTCATAAATGTAAAAATACAGGATCTCTGCAATTGTAAAATTTCAGTACTCTTGTGTACATTTATGGCAACATTTAATTTCATTGTTGAGAGCAAACATCTACATCTAAGTTAAGAAACTTTCCAATGGGCAGTATTTGCATGCAGAAATGGAGCGTGAACTTGCTGAAGTTTTACAATTATGAACTCTACCGAGGTCTACCTTCTGTCTTATTCGGGCATGGCGTTGATGATCATCTGCTCTAAATAGTCGAGCGAACTTAGCCGCTGGATAGCCATGTTTTTTAGCTTAGGCTTAGGGGCCAGTTATAGCGATCATTAAAAACCATAATTAAAAATTTTCAATTGGATATTTTTGTGTGTTAGAAAAAGATTTAAAACATGAAACTTATGCCAATCGATGGCAAATCCATTGAAATTATTTATTTTGACAAAAAATAAACCCGGGAAACAGTGGTATTTATTAAAAAAGCATTTATTTATTTTAATGATGAAAATTGGTTTTGCTGAACAGCTGATTGTCATTTGACAGAATAATGGAACATTTCGTTCCAGTGTTTGTGGTCCATTTTTTTTAATGTTCCAACCCATCAGTAAAAAGTTTACTGGATCATTTTGCATCATTAAAACAAATTTGAACTTATGGCTGGTGTGGCTGGCCTTTAAATTCTGACACAACATTACTGATCGATATAACTACCCGTACGTAAAAAATTCCAGTTTCCAGCTGTTTCAACTTTTAATGATGGACTTTTAATAATCGCTATAACTGGCGCCTTATATCGCTGTACAGAACTTTAACTCATTCTTGTATCTTCTTCACCACTCGTAATCTACTGGATTTGCAAATGTGGCTGGCTGAAAGCAGGAATTCCAAAGCTAGACAAGACCCCATCATCTCCAACTTGTCTTAAAAGTTCCGCTTGTAGCCCATCGGCAACATCTCTTCGTTTTTAGTCTCGTTATGCGTTCTTTGACCTCATTTTGGTCAGGTTGGTTAATTGTCATCTAGATTGACCGCTCCAGGCGGATCATTAGCGTAATATTGTCCGTCACCGCCATTCAACAACTGGTTGAAGTTGTCTCTCCATATGGTTAACATCGAATGTACCTACTACAGTGTTTTCATCCCCATCCAGGAATGCTAGTAAAACTGATGTTCACTCCTCTATAGAAGTTTCGCACCTCTTTCCTCTTAAATCACCTTTGCATCTCCACGACTTTACGTTGCTGGTGATGTGTTTTTTTTCTCCTGACTAATTATTTCTTGTCCTTCCTTCTCTCATCGCAGAGATTATAAGATGTTTCAGTTCTTTTGCAGAGCCATGACTTGTATGCCTCCGTTTTGAAATCGAACAATTCTATCTACTAATGAAAGGACAAACCGCAACCTTATTTACGACTATTTTTCACCAATTCAAGTAATGTGCTTTGAAAAGTCGTCTCTTCTTAGCAGAGCACCTGAAACTCTTACGCGTTCTAAAACAATCCAAAATTAAAAAAAAAAAAAACATTACGGAACAAAAAACAGTTAAACATGTAAAACCGTTTCTTAAGAGATTTTTCAATTTTTTTTATCATTGCATTCTTTAAAAAAAAAACTTCTTTTTCAGATTTTATGCGTTTTTTACGACCCGTTTGGTACTATTTGTAAGAAAACTATCGAAACTATAACAAACAAAAACAAAATTCCAACACCATTGGTTCCTCTAACAACGTCACTAGTTCAGCCTCCCTTACCAACGGCTCCATTAGGTCCACAGCCACCACCACCACCACCGCCACCGGCACATCATTCATCGACAGAATATTTGAAAGACTACTCCAAAGATGTTGTTGATAGCCATACATCGTCGACCAGCAGCGCATATTATCGCAATTCCGATCGGGAATATGATCATTATTCTTCACATACCAGTCGAGATCCATACAACGAAGATGATCGTCTTCGTGACAAAGATCGGGAGCGAGGTCGGGACCGTGATCGTGACAAATATTACGATAAGAAAGACAATCGGCATGACAAAGACCGAAAGCACCACCATCATCACCATCACAAGCGAGAGCGTTCAAAAGATCGCAGCAAAGAGCATCGACGTGATCGAGATAGAGAAAGGGATCGAGACAGAGAACGTCCGCGTGGAGTTTCCAGGGAATTAGAGCGCAAGGATCGCGATAGGAAGTATAGCAATAGCCGGTACTCCAGCAGGAACGAGCGTATAGATTACGATGAATTATCAAAGTCATCGGCGATAGTACATTCAATTCCAACACATAGCAATCACTTGTATCCATCGCCAGTAAATAGTTATCCTATGCCAACAAGTGTTGGAGGCTATGGCTACCATCATCCACCTCCACTGCCCCATAATACATACCATGCATACCAACCACCGCCGCCACAACAAATCAGTTGGAATTCCAGCTCGAGTGGAAGATCTTGGGCGGCTCAAGCCCCTCCTGCACCACCTCCTCCTCCACCACCTCCTCCTCCTGAGGCAAGTCCCAACTGGGATGAACCAGAGGAGGAAGAACCTCCTAAAGAGGAACGGCCGAAAGAGGTGCCAGAGAAAACATTTGTATCATTTAACGATGACGAAGTATTGTCGAAAACTGGAAAAATTGAAGATGTCCCCGAAGTGGCGCCCGGTACCGCGGAGGTTGATCACACCAATGTGGATTTAGATACGAGAATAGCAATGATGTTCAAAGGCAAGTCGTTTGGGAATGCTCCGCCATTCCTTCAAATGGAAAGTAGTGATTCCGAAAATGACAAAGACAAAAGCAAAGAAGAGGGAGAGATAACTGTCGATTCAGATAACGGGAAAAATAGGAAATCCAAGTCTACAAAATCTAAGGCAAAGGAAAAAGTCCAAAAACCTGTTCACAAAGAGCAAAATGCTAGCGATATTTCATCCAGCGATGACGATATACTACTAAAGAAGGAAGGTAGTAGTCCGATTCAACCGACTAAAGATGATGATCGAATGTCGCTATCTAGCCTGTCATCTCACGATGGCAAACTCGAAGAAGAACCACCTCCACCTCTGCAGCCTCCACTACCACCGAACAATCCACCAACTGATTCGGGTTATCCACCCATGCCAGGTTCGTCGTATGTTTACCCAGGAACAGCTGGCGCAGCTTACGGTTATTATTCTACCGAAGGCTACTCGCAGTACCAACAACCGCAGTATTTCCCTCATCCAGCATACATGCAGTCATACATGCCTGGTTTTCCGCACCTTCTTCCACAGGAAGCAGCGTACGTTGGTACAGCTGACGCTTACTACGATCCCTACAAGTACGAGTATAGAGAAGCCGCATATAGTTATGACGATCCTTACAAGCAGTCCATAAAAGAAGTAGTAGATCGGGTGAGCGAAGAGCTTAAGCAAATCCTAAAACGCGACTTCAATAAGAAAATGATCGAGAACACAGCTTACAAGAGTTTCGAAGCATGGTGGGATGAACAAGGTCGAAAGAAAAACAAGAAAGAAGATGCAACTGCTGAAACAGCACCAGGGAGTTGCTCCAAACCTTTGGACAAAGCTCCAGACATAAATGCACTTATCAACAGCAACCGAGACAACCTAGACTTCAACAATTACAAAAGTCTGGGGTTACGGGCAGCTATTCCTAAGATGCCATCCTTTCGGCGAATACACAAACGAGCTCCCAGTCCCATTGCTAAGGATACCGATGACACAGAGAAGCATTTGAGTGATCAAGAGGAGATGGTACAGGGCTCCGATGAAGAAGAGGATAGTGCCAACACTCTCACCTACAACCGCCGATCGGCTGTCGAGGAACGAGGGGCAGGCACCACTACAGTCAGGGAAGCTGCTGTTCGCACAAAACGCAAAGGCAGTTCGTCCAGCTTCTTCTCCACTAGCGAAGAAGATGATGAGGAAGGCGAGGAAGAAGAAGATGATGACGAAAGCGACGATGATGACAATGCATCTACTGCCTCGGATCTAAGCTCAGTATCTGATTTAGACTTGAAGAAAATAAACCTCAAAAAAGAAAATCAAATCCAAGCGCAAACGGACGAAGATCGACAACGCAAGCGGAAAGTTGAGATCTATTCAGATTCCGAAGATGAGAGAATGCAACCGAGCTTCACTAGCACAACTGCCACTACCAATCGGCTGGCATTCTCATCGGATTTGGAGGAAATAAGTATGAGTCCGCCACCGGATGCCCCACCCACACCAGGTGGCCAAGAGGAACCAGAAGAGAATATAAAGAAATCGCCTGAAAAGCAAAAGGAGTCCAAGAAGTCCATATTTGACTATGACAGGATCTACAGTGACTCGGATGAGGAGCGAGAGTACCAGGAGAAGCGACGCCGTAATACAGAATACATGGCGCAGATTGAAAGAGAGTTCCTAGAAGAAAGGGAGCGCGAAGCGCGAAAAGAAAAAGTGATCACTCCAGACAAAATAGCATCTCTAATCAGTGAGCCAGTGACCCCCAAGTTGGCAGTCGTAATACCTCAATCAAATAGTCTAGATGTTCCCCAGACGCCCGATATTTCGAAGGTACCGCCGACTCCTGGAGCATCTCTTAAAACTGAGCCTAATAAGAAAGAAACAAAGGAGAAGGCCCCGAAGGCGAAAAAGGCGGACAAAACTCCACCAAAACCGAAGACTGAACCCAAAAAAGCGAAGGAACCGAAAGCTAAGAAGGCACAACCAGTCCCTGTTGTGCCGCCTAAGCCTGCATTTGAAGAACCATCTATAGAAACAGAACCTGCGGAACTGCCGCCCACCGAAAAAAAGAACACAGTTAACGGTTATGTGTCCGAAATTGTCCGAGATGCGGATGAAGACAACAGTATTCCAGATGGGGTCAAGATGTCGCCTACATCTTCAGATGGTGGATCTAGTCAAGCCAGTCAAGCTAGTCAAGTTGCATTGGAGCACTGTTATTCGCTGCCGCCTAAGGCTGACGAAAGCGACATCAAATCCAAAACATCGTCAGACTCCATTACACAAAATAACTACCTGGCCCACGATCACGGCTATACATCCCAGCCAGCTGTAAAGAAGTCAGATGTCCCGGAACCAGAAGTTTTGAATTCTAGTGCTCCAGTGAAATATGGTCCTGGTCGACCAAGAAAGGATTCAATTCGGGCACAGAAGAAAAAGGATGAAGAAAAGTCGCTTCTTGATAAACCGGCAAAGAAATCGGTGAAGGACGTTGAAGTTATTCCCTGGAAGACGACAACGTCGTCTGCTCTCGCGCTAGAACGCAGTTCATTTGTATCTTCGGAAGTATTTAGCATAAGAGAAGCTACCCAAGAGATGATTTTGCTTTATGAGTTTCTCACGCGTGGAATTGACGCTGAAGATGCCGACTACATTCGAAGAAGCTACGAGAAACATCTTCAGGAAGATCGCTATGGGTACGAAATTTATTTTTTTAATATTCAATAATTATTTTATATTTGAATATATTTTTCAGTTTTTGGTTGAACAACACTCATTGGGTGGATCACTGTGTGACAGATCGTTCATTGGTTCCGCCTCCAACAAAAAAACGCAAAAAAGAAGATGAATTAAAGAAACACCAGACCGGCTGTGCCCGTACCGAAGGCTACTACAAGCTTGACGTCAAAGACAAGGCCAAACACAAATACCATCACGCTAAAGCGAATGCCAGTAATCAATCTAAATTTGATTTGGAAGATCAAGCGCAAGCGCAATCCAAGGTTGTATCCAAAATGCAAGGTATCTCACGTGAAGCGCGCTCCAATCAACGCCGTCTGCTAACTGCTTTCGCCTCAATTGGTGAATCTGAGTTGCTGAAGTTCAATCAATTGAAATTCCGCAAGAAACAATTGAAATTCGCCAAATCCGCAATTCACGATTGGGGTTTGTTTGCAATGGAACCGATTGCTGCCGATGAGATGGTCATCGAGTATGTTGGCCAAATGATTCGACCGATTGTGGCCGATCTGCGGGAAACTAAGTACGAGGCAATCGGAATTGGCAGTTCATATTTGTTTCGAATTGATTTGGAGACGATTATTGATGCGACGAAATGTGGAAATTTGGCGCGATTCATTAATCATAGTTGCAATGTAAGTAGAATTATGTTTTAAGAGATTTTTTTTTGTTTGGTGTCAGTGAAACGTTTGGCACGAAACCAGTTATTATTTCTATTTCTTCCTATGGAAGTTTTCAAGCGCTTCTCTTTAAAAAACCTGACTAAACTTTAATAATTCCTAAAAGATTATAGTGTGGTCTCATATAAACATTTATACGAGTAGAGCTCTGCTACGAAACTTTGGTTTTAATTTTACTTTACTAATATTAAAGTCAATTAAACTGGCATTAGTATTGGCAAACTTACTCATTCGTGTGAGAGTTCAATCAATCCATAGTTGGGTCTGTGCTGAGCAATATGCATTAATGGGAGATTGCACAATTGATGAGACCAGAGCCGTGTAGCTGAGCAATATTAGAAAGCGATTCCAGCGGCGTCAACAAACCATTGATAAGTTTGTGGATAAATACCAAGTCATTGGTAACCCGTCTTTGAGATAAATGTTGGATCTGCAACTTTATAGTTGTTGTCAAAGTTATTTTGGATTGCTAACCCGTTACATTATTCTTACTCCAAAAATTGCTGCTTCAATCCTTTCAGCGGTTATTGATCGATCAAAGCCGCGGGTTCTCCATCTTATAATATACAGGTGTTCGCATAACACTGCATAGAAGGTACTCATCATCGTCATCCACAACTAGTAACCGATTCGGATCTCATTCAACAAAATGTTCCGTACATTCTGATCGCTGGCCGACTATCTAATTTTGCACCGTAGGGCTGGTTTACGCTTTCCGTCCGAAATTAGCAAGTTCTGCCAGGTTGCCTTCTGATATAGCTAGTTGCTTTTCGCTTGTACGAGATAGATGCCAAGCATACCGGAGTCTAACGAGCTTTATTTTTGCCACAACTTCTGCTTGGAAGTAGATTTCTTATAATTCATGTTTGTATCTTCTCCGATATCAACGGCTTTGGCTCTGATAAAGCATCGCTTCCAAATAGATCAGCGAAATCAAGCATCTCTTACTGTTGCTCTTACTGTTCCTTCTTCTTGTCTCTATTTCGTAGATTGATCTACGTATTAAATTGTAAATGTAAATGTAGCTTTAACATTTTTTTGATTTTTCATATTATTATGTCCTGATACTGTTAACCCATTGCAGTTAAAGGATTGCGCTACCTCATATTCATGATCCACTACCCTGATTGTTGGACTAACACTTCACGGAGACGAATCCACATGTGCATACTTGGTTTTCCCTGCATATAATATTTATGCCGCCCCTTTCTGCTCCATCTAAATTCTAAATGAAGGAATCTTCATCTTGTGCAGCTTTTTGACTTCTATCGACAATATCGATGTCATCTGCGTAAGGCAGTATCTTTCTTGATTTTGTGAAGATGTCCTCTCTTTTTGATGTACTACAGTTACGGATTGATTTCTCTAGGTTGAAGAGGATGCAAGTCACACCATCCCTTGTCGGAGTTCATTAAAGACGTTGTTGTAGCAATTCCGCCACTTTAACTTTGCTTGCAATGTTAGCCATGGTTACCCACATAGTCGTGTCGAATTATTTAGCATGCTGAATTTAAAGCTATGTTAAGTTATAAAAATATGGTATGTGGAAATGATAAATATGATATGAGATATGATGGCCTTACGTAGTCTTTCGGCATGCCTTCTTGTTCCCAAACGCGTACTATAATTTCAGAATTGCTTGATGTAATGTTGGTCCTCCAGTTTGATCAGCTATGGAGGTATGATAAGTCCTCCGAGCGGCGAGTATAAGCCGGTTTTCTACTTAATTTGGTATTGAAATCGTCAAGGATATTAAATGAAATGAAATGATGATAGGAATCTGTTTCGTCTTACATTAAAGCCGATGATGGTAGGAGGGGTCATGTTTGAGCTGATTACGAAGTCTACCCCGTCTGCACACTTTTCTAGCCATGTTACTTTTGTAGTGATGTGTTGTGGAAAGGAAGAGACAACCCTTTCGCCAACTCTGATGAACTTGTCCCCCAGTTTTAATAACAGTTTTTTTCCGGCGCCCGCCACGAGGAGGCTCAGGTGTCACTTTCATCAGTCGGAATAGTTACGGTACGTATGCTATATGTAAATCGCCTTGTCCCGCAGATGGCTGTCCGTGCGAGAATGTTGTAGGCAATATATAGGAGACTTATCCCTATATAGTTAAGTAGCTCCTTTATTGTTAATCGGCCAAATTTTGCCGATGTTCAATTGATCAGACAAACTTTCAACTTTTATATCCTGCTATTTTGCAAAGCTCGTCAGATAACATCTTGTTTCATTTTTAAGTATAAATATTGCTATCTTTATATTTAAGTCATTAGCTTCACTTATTCGTATGCTTAGATTTAAAATATATATATTTTTTGTATTCTTTTAGCCAAATTGTTATGCTAAAGTAATAACAATCGAATCTGAAAAGAAGATCGTCATCTATTCAAAACAACCCATTGGAGTGAACGAGGAAATAACATATGATTACAAGTTTCCACTCGAAGACGAAAAGATTCCCTGTCTGTGTGGCGCTCAAGGTTGTCGGGGAACGCTCAACTAAATCGGATGTACACATTGAAATTAATGTTTTTTTTTTATTCTAATACTATTTTTATTCTGTTCCATTCTTTCTCAAATAGTTTTTGTTTCCTGTTTCTCTTTAGGTTATAAGTTTCATTTTTACTCCTTAATCGGTTGTCTTTTTCACATCTTTTTCTTTCACCATACAAAAATGCTGCATCTTGGTGTTAGTATTATTATACAAAAAAATATACAATTAGTTTTACAAACATAAGATTCCTTTTTTTTTATATAAGAAACCTAGTAAATTTTGTGTAAATGTGTAATAAGGCCTATCTTTAAAAGAAAGCAAAAACATGAAAATAAAAAAAAACAAACAAAATTCAGTGTTAAACTTACCGTAGTAATTTGTAAAATGGTAATAAAATAACGTAACATTAAAAACAAAAACAATGCAACAAAATTTGTAAAATCATGCAGCACTTCTTTTTTTTTGAGGAAAGAAGGCAGTACGATGTTTCTCATTTAGTTTTTCCTTCTCACATTACCGTTTAAGTTTAAGAAGTTAATGTAAATATTTGTACAAAACAAAAGAAAAATATAAAAAAGAAGTAAAAAGTTAATTTCAAACATTATTAAGTGGATGCTTGAAGAAACTTTTGAACAACCTCCTCCGACGGGGGACACTTATTAACTGTAAATAACTAGATAATACATAATAAGTGTTTTGAACTCGTACTTTAATAATAAAACAACAAAAAATAAAACTTTTAATATTGTTTTTTAATATTAAATTTTAAAGTGGGAGATGATCTCACTCAAAAATTTAGTGCAGAAGCCAATAAGTTTTTAAGAGGAGGCGGGATTTTATAAAGAACCAAACTTGTTTTTAACGGAACTTCTACGATCAAAAAGCAATCGAAATCAGGACATCAATTATCCGGCTCAGGCAACAGGAGGATATACAAGAAGTATGACATGACATTGATAACAGTTGGAACACCGAAGAGAATATCTGAACATCTCTAAATAATAGTTCCATCGTATAGATAACAGACAGCACCGTTTAATTTTTCATGTTTTCATAAACTATTATAAGATCCGCGAAAAGGAATGTCCTTAAAAATCCTCGTACACGCGAAAGAACATCAACAAACATAAAAGACCTAGGCTTACGACATTTACCGACGTTATCTACATTTTACACGATAAAGTGGACTTGCCTGAAGGATGTAATTCCATCAAACAAAGTTCCGTCCCTTTTTGCTAATTAAGAAAAATAAGGTTTTTATGTTAGAAGGCAACTTGGCAGATCTTGGTTATGCAGGAAGGAGTGCGAAATGATATGATATATAAAAGAACTTTTTGGATGAGGCCCGGACCGGATCCCGGTTGTTGCGGCGGTGATGAAAGTTTTCCAGCCAGAGGTACCATCCCTTGCAAGGAAGTGATAAAGCTTTCCTAGAGTAAATAGTGTTATAAAAGTCATTTTCCACATTTCCGGTAGTTAAACAGAGGTATCTTAGAAAATTTATTTAAATAAGTTTTACAAATAATGAATCGTTCTACACATTTCCTTATTTTTTTTACTTAATATTTATTTATTCTTGAATGTGATTTGCATATCTAGCTGAGCTTGGGCGATGTCTTCTAAGGCGATTTGAATCTTCTCCAACAACAGTTCCCCCTTATGGACAATTTCTTCCAAGCGTTCGGCTGATTCTTGATTTTCGGCTTCTAATCGTTTTAGACTTTGATTTTGTAGCTCAGTCGAATTGTCCTCATTAGGCAGTGATTCAATTAAAGTGTCGATGTCTTTGGCACACCGTGAGATGAGCTGAGCAAAGAGTTGAGCAAAGTCATCTTGTTGTTGATTTTGAACTGGTGTTTGGTTTCCCGTACGATCGAAAATCGGGAATTTGCTAGGGTATGAAGTTTGTTGAATGATACCGATTGCGTTGCAAAAGTGTTCCGCTTGCTAATTGAAATTTGGGTCATTACAATCCATGGAGTGCAAATTTATTTATTTACCTGATTAACAGTATCTTGTAGTTGAGTTAATCGGTCAGCCATATCGGAGGAGGTTGGCGTGTATGTATCAAAGTGGAAAGAAATCTTGAAAATTTTTATTTGTACTTTTGGGAGAAATAAACAAAGTTGGATTTTTAGCCGAATGAAGCAGCTAGTGACAGTGACAGTTTAATTTGAGATGACAGAAATATCTGTCAAAAAGACAGTTTGCGTGTGGAATTCCATGTAGGAATAATAAGTAGAAGATTAGATGAGCAATATTATTGAAATGTCAATAAACGACACAAATTCGTATTCGCAAACAAATATATTTTGGTTTTGCCCCATGTATGTGTATGTATATGTGTATCGTGTATAAAGTAACAATATTATAAAGAGAGAAATCTTCTGCCTTCTTTCGAAAAAAAACACAATGAATGATATTCAAAAGAGACGACAAAAATTGAGGTTATTGGAGGATGGAACAAACGAAAGATTTTCCTCTTTATAATATTTTTACTCTATGGTCGGGTGTATCTTTGGCTGCTCTTTTCAGGGACAGACTGCGTGAATTTAAATATTTTGAATTTTCTTTGTCTTCCCGGAGGTGGACGTGTCGGTATCGTGTATATGATGAGTTTTGCTCAGTCTGGCGAAATATATGTCTGTGATTGATAAGATAAGATAAAACATTGTCTGTGAAATGGAAAGAAATAGAGAGCGAGGTCCGCACCAGGCGCGGAAGTTCCACCAATCCGTCAGAAACGTGTCGCAATACACACCACGCTGTACATATTGTAAAGACGGAGAGGGTAATCTGATCACCGATCCTGAAGGCATTCTGGAGCGATGGGGAGTGTACTTTAATGAACTGCTGAACGGTCAGCTCACGGAAGAAATGGAGACTCCAACATTTCAAGACGAAGATCTCATGCTGCAGCCACCAAGCATTGAGAAGATAAAACAGGCGATTAATCAGCTCAAAAATAATAAGGCCTCAGGAGCCGATAGTATACCTGCCGAGCTGATCAAACATGGAGGGCCAATACTACATCAAGCAATCCATGAAATCATACTACACGTATGGGAACACGAAGAGATGCCAGAAGACTGGCGAAAAGGCATCATATGTCCCATACATAAGAAGGGAGATATCACAAAATGCAGCAACTATAGGGATATAACATTGTTGAGTACATCCTATAAGATATTCTCCTCTATCCTGCAAGAACGGATAGCCCCATACGCTAATACCATAATCGGCAAATATCAATGTGGTTTTATACAAGGCAAATCAACAATTGATCAGATCTTTACCCTTAGGCAAGTGATGGAAAAAAGTCTGGAATTTAATATCCCAACATACCATCTTTTTATAGACTTTAAAGCCGCCTACGATAGCATAGCCAGGGTAGAACTTTATAAGGCCATGAGAGAATTCGGCATCCCAAATAAATTGACACGACTATGTAGGCTGACTATGACCAACATCACAAGCCAAGTAAAAGTAGCCGGTTTGCTATCCAGACCAATCAACATCTTTAATGGACTCCGACAAGGGGATGGTCTGGCTTGCATCCTCTTCAACCTGGCGTTGAAGGACGATACCGGAGAAGATACAATCATGAATTGTATGAAATCTATCTCGAAGCAGATGTTGTTGAAAAAATAAAGCTCGGTAGACTCCGGTGGCCTTGACACCTAGCTCGCATGAGCGAAGAGGAACCAACTCGGAAAGACTTTTGCGGTACTTTTTATGGTAGAAGACAACGTGGCAGACCTTGCTTACGTTGGAAGGATGGCGTAGACCAGGACGCCCGAAGCCTTGGGGTGCGCAATTGGATGGCGTCGGCGGGCAATCGGGATGTATGGAAGAATTTGTTGAAGGAGACCCGGACCGGATCCCGGTTGTTGCGCCGATGATGATGATGATGATAAGATAAGGTGACGACGACGAAGCTTTGAAAATTGGTGTGGTTTCGGCTAAGGTGATATACTTATGTATGATAAAGTCACAATCAACAAATTCGTCCTACAATTTTTGAAATACTTTTTTCATAAATTCTTTTCGAGGCGAAATCTGTGAATTTTAGTTGGTTCTTTTTTTATTTCAATTATGTAAGTATTTTCTTTTAGATGAAGCGAGTGCGTAGTGTATTGACGTGTTGGCGTCTATGGAATCTATATTATACATCCTACTTATATTATAAATGTGAATATTTGTATGTTTGGATGTTTATTCCCCAATCACGCCCTAACGACTTAACGGATTATGATGACAATCGGTAGTTAGATGGATAATGTGCTGGATTGAAACATAGGCTCCTTTTTGTCCGAAAAAAATATTGTTCCTGTAGAAGAGGCTGAAATGCGAAAAAGTGCATTGCTGGAGGTTTGTTTGATAAGCTTTTTTCTTTTAACGACTGCACGAACTTGTGAAGTTTTGTTGACGGAAGACTTACAGGATTCACTATACTACTGCACCAGCTACTTATATTCCGAAGAAGTGCGGCGTTTCTGGGGAGAAATCTGAACAATTTTCAGTAGCCAGTTTTGATTTAATTAATAAAAATAATTTAATCTGAAGCCCACGCAGAAAAGTCACGGGTAGAAGCTAGTATTAATATAAAAGAGCGAATCACCATTATTTCATGTTATGGCAAATTTTTTTTAACTATAATAGCTTGTTTGTTCACTGTAAACTAACTAAGCCACCAAACTAAGTTGTTTAATTTGTTTGAAATTAAAAAGAAAAATCATAAATTTATAACATTTCTTGAAATAGGTCAGTTATACTATTTAATAATGAACGTAAGTCAACTATTCCTTTTCTAAATTATTTATAACTAGCTGTTACACGCGACTTCGTCCGCCTAAAACAAATCGTTCTAAAATAATAATTTTCGAAAAATAAGCAAACCCAGCGCCACCTACGGGTAATTTAAATAGCTTTAGTTATTTTTTTTCAAAATGAGCTCCCTGCCTGTGAAAGTCCCATCAAAATCGGTCCATAAATAAGAATTTTCGAAAAAAAACGACACCAGCGCCACCTAGTGAGTAATTAACATAGCCTAAGTTACTCCTTAGGATATCAGCTACCTGCCAGTGAAAGTCCCGTCGAAATCGGTGCAGCCGTTCCCGAGATTACCCGGAACAAACAGACAGAAAGACGGACAGACAGACAGACAGATTAATTAAATGGTGTTTTTGTTATAAGTACTGTATATCCTTTCGTATACATCAAGTAAAAAGCTATTATTTTGATTTTAAAAACAGACACTTCATTTTTATTTATGTGTATAGATCAAGAAGATATTTAATTTGAGGACTAGTTTCTATTCCAGGGTTTGATTGAATCTTGAGTTAGGAGTAGATTAAAATTGTTTTAATATTAGAGCTGTTGATGCTTCAGCGATGGCAATGCCAAATATTTGTTTCCATTCGTGAAATAAGAATACTTTATACATAGCTATTTAATTAACTGAGTAGCCCACCATTCATGCTTAAGCGAAAAGCATAACATAAATAAATTTCAATAAACTCAACTTAAAACAATAACAAACAACTAGTAATAGTTATTGTTAAAAATATATTTCTTGAATCAATCAGGCAATGCAAAAAGGGAAAACAGAGATGTGCGGTCACATCGTCGAATAAATTTAAAAAATGCACCACTGGGTCGCACGACCTTGTTCTTGTGTACGAAAATTGCTTAGTGGCTGCATATTTTTTGTATGTATGTATATATAGGGTGTTTTTTTAGACATGCGGTTTTCAAAAAGAAATAAAACGCATATAGTTTAATGTCATGGCCAAGAATTTAGCTTGAATATAATGATAAGGGCTTGCATTATGTTTTAAAAATGATTTCGGGGAAGTGGCCGCCGCGGCTGGCTCGAATAAATTCCAGCCGAGGCCCAATTTTGTGAAAATCGGAATCGGTGGCCATCTCGTTTTGGGCCCATTCCAACCAAGATCCTTCCGCAAAATCTTCCATAAAGTGAATGGGCACATCTCCAATTGTTGCGCGCGATGGCGGATGGACTCATTCGGGTATTCTTCGATACTCTGCTCCACCGAAACGAACCATTATTTTGGTAATAAATTGCACAATTTGCAAACTTGTTCAGGAATATGTCATTATGAATGGCAAACCAAACTAAGCATAAATCAAGTGAAAATACTATAAATTTTTTTTCTAGTGTGTCATTATAAGGAAATCTGTAGTTTTCATCTGGGAAAATTATTTAAAAAAATTCAATCAACCCATTTCCAAAATATTTGGAAAACCAAATTTTTTTTAGAAAATTTAAAAAAATCGAAAAAAAAAGTTTTTGAACATTTTGAAATGCAATATTAATTGAATTATAAATGACTTTCTGTGTGCAAATTTTACTGAAATAGGGGTAATAGTTAACGATAAAACCGCATTTGAAAAAAAAACCGGTTATATGAGAGATACCTTTATAGAACAAATTTCGAAAATTTCATTCAAACTGAAAGATGTATTGTTGTAAAAAAATAGCACCCTGAAAGTTTTATCAAAATCGTTAAAGCCGTTTTCGAGAATAGCAAACTTTTTGTTAAAAATTGTATGGCAGGTACCGTTATTTTTCGACCTAGAGAAAAAATGAAAAACACCCCCCGAGATACTACCTAATAAATACTAAATACCAAGTTTGAAGCAAATCGGCCCATCCGTTTAGGCTGTAGAGGCACGAACAGACAGACGGACGGAATTTCCGGACTCACTTTTTTCGACTTCTCTATCATCGTCATGTCATGTTTGATTGTTAGAGAAAAATTTTTTTTTGCACGAATCCATAACTTGTATTATAGTACCTATAATCGAAAAAAAAATTCCGTTAAGGTGATATGCGACAGTCACATTTCTGATACTCACATGTGATCACATTAAATTTTCAGTTTGCGTAAAGTGATCACCAGGAAAATAAGAAATTCTGGCATCATTTTACGCAGATTGAATTTTTTGATTGTAACAATCACTTGTCATATATCACACTAGCCGATTCCACTACAGGATTATTATATGCAGATGATATCGTCCTTTTAGAGTCTCCTGATCAACGCCAAGAAACGATTGTAAGGTTGGAAGATAACTGCAATATCTAGAATTTAACAGTAAACCTCAACAAATCAAATATTAAATTTTTTAGAAAAGGAAGAGGAAGATATGCTAGCAACGAAAAATGGAACTTTCTGGGACAAAAAGTCAACGTATTTAAAGAATGCAAATATCTTGGCATGATTATTTCGAGTAACCTTTGTTTAAAAAAGCACGTCAAGGCAAAACTTTAGGAGTCCAAAGCTGCCTTATGTGTATCATGGAAGAAATGTATTGCCAACAAATCGATTCACCACTCTGCAAAACATAAATTATTTCAAGCTATTTCTTGGTCTGTAATGCTGTACGGAGGCCAAAAGAGTATGATAGTTTTGAAAAATTATTTCGTTTCTTCTTAAAATGAGTTTTCGTTCTTCCTTCAACGAAAACTAACTACATGCTTCATATTAAAACTGGAGTTCCACCGATGTTTATCGATACACTTAAGTTCCACTTTGATTATGTACTGAAAATATGTACTTCAAATGGGTTCGGAAAGGCTAGTCACAAAAATTTCAAGATATCTTATTACAAATAAACTGAACTTTGTACGTTCATAGATAAGCTTATCTGATTCTTTGGGGGAATCGTTGGATCTTGATATGGAGGATGCCCAGTTTCTTAAACAGCAGTTTTACTCGCTTGTATCCAAACTTGACACAAAATATTGGGATAACTTCATCAACCAGGCCAAGGATTCTAAGTATAGAGAATCTCGCCTCGAGTTTACTTTAGGCAGGTCAAATTATTTCCACGATAAAAAATTCCACAGATATGATATCAACAATTCTTCTACCCAGAAGGAAAATTCGAAACCTAAACTTCGTTTCTCATAGACTGGATTTAACTCTTGAATGTGGACTATGTAATACTCACAAAAGAGAAAATACTGCACACTCTCTAGGATCATGCCAGTACTACGGGAAGTTCGACGTGATGTATTCAATAAAAACCATCTCGATGCTGAAAAGGTTATAGGCATTCTCAATAGCAGGATGAGCTGGGAAAAGCTTTATAGATTTGTCCGAATTGCGATGGCGTATAGAAATAGAATACTAACTGAATGCTTTTGATTTAATGAAAAAAAAAAAAATTATTCATTGCTTCTTTATTTAATCTTGCTTATGCGAAATTTCAATGTGTAAATTATTAACTATGTAATTTATTTTATTTTCTGTCAATATAACCGACGACCAGTTTGTAAAAGACTTATAATTTTAAACCTGAATTATCATATAAATAAAGTCAATTCTAATCTTCTAATCTAATCAAGTCTGATCGCCACAGAATAAATGCTGGTATGCCCCAGGGCTCCGTTCTGTCTCCAACTCTTTTCCTCATTTTTATAAATGATCTTCTATCTAATCAAATCTACTAAACTATTTTGCAGACGACTCTACCCTCAGCTTTTCATTTTCGTTTGCCGTCGGACGTACAATCGCAACGCCACCGTATGATAAGCTCATTAAACTCCGATTTACACAGCATTGTCAAATGGGGTAATAGAAATCGTGTGGAGCTTAATGCTTCGGAAACGCAATGCTGCCTTCTGTCGTTAAAGCTAAACATACCCCCAATTCATTGTCCATGAATGGCACTTGAATTTTCATCGAAGAAACTGAAAAGCTTTAAGATTGATAGGAAATATAACTGTGTCTGAAACTATTGCTCCTCTCGAACACCGACGCAATGTTTCATGTATTTTCTTATTTTATCGTTTCGTTTATAAAAAAAATTTCACCCGAAGTAGCCAGTTGCATTCCTCCTCTTAAAAGCTACTCCCGTAATACCCGTCTCGCCGGGAATGCTTATCAGTGCGAGCCCAATTTCGGACGTAACGTATAGAGATTCTTTTTTAGCTGCACAACACGAATTTGGAATAGATTTTCCCTTGCCATTTCATTTTGAAAACATTAAAAATCAATGTTAACCGGCTGCCCCTCCTTCCACACTGCGCGAGCATAGGAAGGTTAGCGTATGCTCCCGCAGTGTGTTCAACATTATAAGGGAAACACAAATAAAAAAATACAACAAATACTTAAAATGGGATATTTCGAAAACTGTGTGACGGATTTTGATAAAATTTAGTTTTCTGAACAATACTGGAACAGACCTTGAATATTGTTTCAATCTGAGTTTGTTGTCATGTGAGGTATCTTCAAAACTCTGTTACTCTCATAATCTGTGAGCACAAGGTTTATTATTCTTATTCTTTTAAGATTTAGTGCATTTTGCATTTTCCGCTTCGTCATCTTAAGCTTGCTTATATGCAGATGATCTCCAAAGAGAAAGCGACAGCAATGTAGATATTAAAATTTTTTTCTTAAGCAGGAGATGCACATTATATATCCTCTAATACATTCAACGTATTAGAATTTAACGTTTAACCTTTGCTTTTACTTCCTCTACACAAGGCTTCCTTAATTCCATTAATTTATAAAAACTAATGTTGCATATGAGACTTTCAACCCATTAACACCCACCCACTCTTGCAAAATTCAGATCGTGTGAGATATGATTGCCCCTATTTGGAAGCTACCCAACTTCGACCATGATAGCCTGAACAAGTTTCTCCTCCAAATCCCGGTTTTCACATTATTATTTTGTATAAATAAACAGTGATGTCAGAGAAGAAGATTTCAGTATGAAGATACTATTTTGAATTTGTAAGATAAGCTATCAGATCTCCTAGTTTTTAATGGTTTCCTCGTGTCCCCATTTTGCTATGTTGCACTGTTTTATCCCCCCACAAAAACAGGAAAAGTCATGTGAACAGAAATAAAACCGGAAGATAGTAGACAATTCGCGGTTAACTGACTTACTAATGGTGGCATGCTGCATCATGCATCTTGCACTTCCCAGATATACACAGCCACACAAGATTATACCAATGTGGCTAGATACTGTTTAGTATGTTTGTGAAAAAAAAACAGAACTGCTACCCTAATCTTGCTAGAGCTACATTGGTCTGGTACTGGTATTTCCTCTTTGGTCTCGCTAGAGTGGTTTCGATGGATGAGAGGTGACACTCGCACCGAGCCGAAGCTTACAAATACAATACAAAAACTGTCACAGTCATTGCGGCCGTTACATTCGAGTACCTTAATGTCTCAACATTGCTGAAGCCATACACTCAAGAGCTCTTCTATTAGCCAGAGTCCCAGAGTCAGTCATGAAATTCAAGAAGTATCTTTGTATCTTAAAACTCAAAGCCAAACTGCTATATCCAGTTAGTATGTTTGAAGCCGTGGTCGAAGTAGGTACACTCCAAATTAAAGTCTAACCAGAGAAGCCAACCGAAAGAGAGAGAGCCACTGCGGTATATTTTTCAGCTCGTTTTACATTCGCATTCAGATACATAAAGTGAAAGGTGCAATTTATTTGTGGAACCCCAAGTGGTGAAAATTTTCCCGAAAAAGACATCGAGTCGTGGTACCTAGTTGTTTTGTCGATTTCGTTTTCATTTGAAAAGCGGTAAACCATTTACGGTAACGGTTTGTTTGCTCTATTTTGCGTAACAGTATTTGTCACACGTCTTCTTAAAACTTATGAATGCGCTGAAAAGAAATACCCTATATTGGTACTGAGCTAACAAAAATATTCAAATTCAAATAACTGTGTTTTTTGTCGGGCAACTTAAGAAGTCTGGAAAAAGTGTTTTGGTGGATAAACGGTTTGATTAAGTGTTTCGTCAACTATTTAGATTTATAGTGCAACTCGTTTGTCAATTCCCAAACATTTTACTGGACTATGGATTAAAAATTCATCGAAACAGGAAAACAACATCAAAAAGTGAGTTAAATATCCTTGAGTCTGGCCTGGACCTTTCTAAACCCGATTACAATGAGTAAAGGGGTAGGCTATAACAAGACCAAAAAGGGAGCACAACTTCTTTTAAATTAAAAACAAGAACCAGTTTTTAGTTTTATTTTAATATCTTGCTTGGACTTTAGATGGTGTCAGTGTCGGTTTCTCCTATTTTATTAAAAAAAAAAAAACAAACTCGATAAAGCTTATTTTGAAGAGGCAATGATCTTACATTGACAAATAAATACCAGTTGGAAACTGTTATATGGGCGTCGAGCCTTAAGTTGTTTTCGATATGTTTTTTTATGGTTTCCTTTGATAAAGAACTGAGTCACACACATATCTAAGAGAACGATTCTTAGTCAGAGATTTTAACGAGAAATTTAAGTAAGTCTCGACTAAGGTAGACAAATGAGTTTAAGTTTAACTCATGATTAAGATACAGCTATCTACACAATATTGAAGTACAAAGTAGAGTTTGCTTTTGAGAAAATTAATATTAAATTAGAATGTTGTAGAACTTCAGGGACAACATGTAAACAAGATAAAATTACATATTCTTAGTAGGTTGGTTTTGAGAAGGGAAATTGATTTTTTAGCTTTTGATAATAATAAAGTCTTCAAATTCAGTAAACAATGTTATGTTGACAGAAGACTAATTTATTTTTTTCAGAGCTCAAATATTGGGGTACATGACATAAAATCTTATATTTCGTTTAAAGCTAATCCAAGGGCTTTTATAAAAAATGGGTACGACTGGATTGCACTTACTTGTTCTTATGTGCCTATTAAAGACTAGATCTTTTAAATGAAACAATAAATATTTACTTAGAAAAATAACAACACTTAACGGTTTTAGTTAAAATAGAGTAAATACGCCACCACACGTTTTATATAATAACGAATAAAAAAAGTATTTCGAAAACTGTACGACCGATTTTGATTAAAAATATTGAAAATTAAAAAAAAAATCTAAATTTTATTATAAATAGGAAAAAAGTTATTAAAAATTTTAGTATTCAGAATTAATTTGTGAAGTTAAATCTTTTCAAATATAAAATTTTGTAAATAGACTTTTCCGGTAAATTTGGTTTTTTACTCTCAAAAATGTTCATCAAAATCTATGAAGCCGTTTTCGAAAAAAAACTTTTTTTTAGCGGTTATATGCCAGGTGCCGTCATTATTAGCCCTTAATATAAAACTTCAAAAAACCCTCTGAGGAATCCTAAAACAACCAGACATATCAAATTTGAAGGTAATCACTAGCCATTGAGGCTGCATAGTGCATATCGTTATACTTACAAATAGACTGACAGACAAGCAGGCATTTTTTTGTCACTACGATCGTAATGTCATGCTTATTGATTGTTATCTCATTTTTTTATATTCACGAATCCTAAATTAGCCTTAAAGTTATAGTACTTATAATCGCAACTAAAAATGGGCACAACCCAGTCGTAGGTACTTGCTCTTATGGAGCAAGATCTTTGACAGAAGCTATCAGGCTCAAAGTAAGTTTCCGATCTTACAGAGTCAACAAGAGAGAAAATCGGAAAAAGCAACGACAACTAAAGAGCTAACGGAACTCAGTTATTAATAGAACCAAATTTTGGCGTGACCAAAAGTTACGGCAAAAATTTTGCGGCAGTGGTGCAGTAGATATGATGTTAACTTGTTAACCCAGAGATCGTGAGTTCGATATTCAGGTTGGGTTGAAGTTTTCCAAATTCAAGTGCAAGCTAGACGCCATCCGTAAGTCTTAAGTGAGAAAATAGTCAGCTAATTCTCGATCTACTGCACCGAAACAATATTTTCCATCATTCTAATTTTTTTTAACTAGTATCGTGCAGCTTCCAGTTGCATTCTAAAATGAGACATCGACTTAGCAGATATAGTTAAAATATTAAAAAAGAAAAAAATTTAATTTCCGAAAGGCAGTAAGAATTATTGATTATTTGTATTATTTGTATTAAAAGCTTCGTTTTGCTTTTCATATTCGTTTGGTGATTCACGTCCTTCGCCTTCGGTCTTGCAATCGTAACATTACCGTATGTTTTGCTCATTAAATTCCGATTTACACACAATTGTCAACACCTTTTCAAAATATCGATTTTCCAAATTTTTGTTTTAAATTATTAAAAATAGGAAAAAAAAGTTTTCAAAAATATTTTTGTGTTAAATTAGTGAGGCTACCTACATCTTCCTGAATATCAATTTTGGTTGTAATCAGTTAACCAGTTTTCGAGAAAATCGAATAAAAATAAAACGGTCCTATCGTTTTTAGCCCACCATCTTAAATTTATTGTTCTACAAAACAAAACGCTTACCTACAAAATTGAAAAAGTCCTCTGTAGATTGTCAAAATAACCCTATATACTAAATTTGAAGATAATTGGCCCAACCGGTTAGGCTGTAGTCCAAAATACATACAAACAGACAGAAAGACAGACAGACAGAAAGACAGACAGACAGGTAGACAGACAGCCAGACAGCAAGACAAACAGACAGACAGAATTTTACAAATATCTCAAATACGTTTCTCTATCTCATCGTAATGTCATATTTGATTGTTATCTCAAAATTCTTAATCGAATGCATAACTTGCATTATAGTACCTATAATCGCAAGTAACAAAAAAATGATTGTTATTATCTCGATTGTGATTCTGGGACCACAATTCTCCCACTTTTCTGCTATGTTCTCAGGCTTCGTCTGTAGGGTTTGCCTGGTTGACCTCTCAAAACGTCGACAGCAGGAGGACTGTCGACGTTTTCTGTTTGCATTTTCCATATCTGTCTGCAACTAAATGCTGATCGCAGATCTTGTTGCATTTGCTTTATTCAGGACAGGAATATTTGCGCCTGATTTTCTTCCGTGATCATATCATTTTTACACGTACTCCGAAGAGCAAATAAAAATCCACCGCAACTGAAGAATCCTACTCCTAAGGATACAATTTTTCAACTGTTTTCATGAACTGTTTTTATTTTTGCGTTGCTCACCTAATTTTCAATTGTTATTTTACTTTTTGAAATAAATTTAGTTTTATTGTTTATGTTACATAATTATAATGGCTCGCCGAGTGTCCGCATGCATAGATAATAAACAATTTCACCTTTCTCTTTGTTTTTTAATTCCGCTGAATTTAACCCACTGACATGTGCACACACATGCTTTGCATACAAATCCCATAGGATATTGGCCATTTTGGACCTTGATTATGAAGCTGGAAACACAAGCGATTACTTAACATATTATAAGAAATTCCATCCGTCTAAAGTGTTTCCTATTTTCTGAAACAAAAACAAAAAACTGTAATCTTTTGCGAACTTGCATAATACCGACAAACTCATTTGGATTCCGTCGTAAGGTAAGTTCACAGGCTTCCGCCGCGACGCGTTGCACCACCGCCATTAAATTTATTTAAATTTATATTTCCAACAAGTCGAGGAAACAAACCTTTTAATTGACATTGTTTGGAACAAACAAATCAGAAAACAAGTAATAAATATTTCGGGTTTTATTGCATCTCACAACATGACATAGTTTTTTTTTTGGCTAAGCTGGAACCAATATACATAATTGTTACTTATGAGTCATGGGTTTCTTCATTTTCCTTAAAAATAATAATTAAAGTGTTTGTTTTTTCTTATTATTTTTTATCGTTTCATGTTTTAAAAAGGTCGATATGAGTATCTCGATGTCAATTTATATTGTTATTCGCTTTTGCTTATAAAAAAAAAAAAAACGAAAGTGAGGTGGAGGTCAGAGCACCTAAACTTTCTTTTTTAAATTCTACATGTGAATTAAAATGACAATGTGAATAAGCGATAAATAAATAAAAAAATCCCTCCAGATAGAAATGATGAAAAAAACTTAATATCTTGAGGTGAGATCAAATTAAGTGTTTCGGCGGAGGTATGGATTAAGTGGTGAGATTTTGTGTTTTGATTTCACTTTCTCGGTTTTTTAAGCTTTAAAGATCGTTTTGAATGATATAGAAACAATATACCTACGACTTTAAGTAGCTAAGCGAATGAAATATGTACGCAAATTGTGGGTTACTTCTTACGTAACCAGGCAGCATCAGCAGAACAGATTTAAAGGTGGCTGCATGTGTATAAGTGTATAGTGTATACACAGAATGTCTATTTTTGTTAGTTTGGTGTTAAAATTTGTAATATTATTGTGAATTGATTGTTATTAATTTATTAATTTGAAGAAACTTTCAATCAAAAGTGGAGTAAAATATGAAAATGTGACTTTTGTTTTAGGCAAAATCATTTCCAAGTCCTTGAAAGTTCTTATAACCCAGTTTAGTTTATAAATCATTATAGGAAATCCTCTTGTTGGTTAGTTTATAGCCTTTATAGTTTGCTGTGCGTGTAAGCATCACAAATTTGTTGAACAAAAATGGCTTACACAAACGGTTTGTGTACAGTTGGTGTATTGCATACACAAATCGAATTTGTGTTTTGTATATACACAAATGGTCTGATAGGGTACACAAATTAATTTATGACAATTTGTTTATGATGCATACACAAATTTTGTTGGCATAAACAAATTTCAAGTCACGATTTTTTTTTACATTCGTATAGAAATGTAAAGCAATGAAAATTGGAAAAGTTCCCCGAAAGATTCGGGTTAAACTAAAAACTTATTTACTATCGGACTTACTTCTCAAAAGCGTTTGGCGAACTACGTCACGAAATAATCTTGTTGAAAGTAAAGCTTTTCGTGTTGCTCCCTATTTCTGAGCTATAAATGATGTTATATCATGCATACAATCAAGTGACATTCTTATATTCGCGAAAATGTTTGAGACAATTAATTCTAGCTATGACTACATTCTTATACAGGCAGATTTTTATAGATTTAGTATTTGGTGCAGAAAAAGTGGTATTTCCCTAAACCTTGTGGCTTATGTCTTATGTGGTGCTTTCAGTCTTAAGGATTTGGGTGTCCGTTTTATGTTAATTTTATTCTGAAGAAAGCTAGCTCTATGCTTGGATTCAAAGAACACTGGGCAAACAAATTTAAAGATTTAGGTATGACTCCTTCCTTGTACAAAATGATCATTTTAATATGTATTTTGAACAGCGAATCTCAGCTTCTTCAGATGTTCTGTAAATAATATTTCTTCATTAACTTATTAAGGGCAAACTCTATATTAGCTTTTATTATAATGGATATGCTTTTGCAAAAGCCCGACGTTCAGTCAAACTTAGAATTGACTATTCAATGCTCAATTTTGACCAAGGACATCGGTCGATTTCTGGTGCGAGTTTTTGCATTTTGAATGATTTTTTGTTTTTTACCCTTAACATTTTTAATTATATTTTATGATATTATCTTATAAAAAGGAACAAACTCACACATGTTACGCATACGCCACAGTGGCTTTTTTGAAAAACTGTCTGTTCCTATATAACTTGAAGCTGGACCAGTTTCTTTTAAAAAATATACTAGAAACACACTGAATGAAATTGAAAAATCTTTATATTTTTATATTTTATATTTAATATAAATATTCAATAAACTCCAAACCCGATTTACCAAAAGCAAAAAGACAAATTCTATTTGTGTAGAAATACACAAATCTTCTGAACCACAAATATTAATGGCTTACACAATTCGTATTTGTGTATAGATTTGTGTAGAACTTGTATATGCTATTCACAAATGAAATTTTTATATTTACATACATTTACACAAATCATCTGATCTAAGCTTTAACAAAAGTTTAACAGATTAGTTTAGTATACAAATAGAAGGGAAGACGGAAAGAGTCAGGCAAAACTGTTCAGTCCGAATTTTTTTGATTCTAAACACGTCACTTTTCTGCATTTAGATTTAAAAGGTTTTGAGTGCTATCCAATATTATTAAGAAAAATTGAATACTGACATTTTCGCCGAATGAACGTTTTATAAATTGAAGCTTGATCAGCTACAATCAGACGTTGTTAAACATTTCTTGCATCTTTAAAGAAAACCTAAACGCTCAACACACATTAATTTGTTTGTGGTATTGGCGCAGCGTCATAAATTTGCCGATCATCCAGCAACAGTTTTACAAAGACTGAGCCGTTTAAACGCTTGCCTTAAGGAAACTGATACAACAGGTACAGGGTGGGCCAACAGAAACCACCCTATTGGAAGATGCTCTCATTTTTGCAAATGGCCGGCAATGTCAAATCTGTTTTGACATTTGTGGACTAGGCAGATGTAGAATACAAAGTGAACAAGCCATGGAGCGATACATGAACCGACATGAACCGATATTCTGAAGGCGGCGTTCTCGGGTCGCCTCATCTCTCGTTTTGGCGAATGTGCACTGGCCCTTCAAGATCGCCCGATTTAACCGTTTCAGACTTTTTTGAGTTTTTTAAAGTCCCGTGTTTACGTGAACAAGCCCGAGACTCTGGAAGTCCTCAAGGACAACATTCGACACGAGTACGAGAATCTGTCGCCCGAAGTTCTCGCTGAAGTGATGAAAAATGCCATAAATCAATCAACCAATTGTGACGACGCACATTTGGCCGATATCATCTTCTCGACTTGACCAATACAATTCTAAAGGTTCAAATAAACATAATCAAAAAACAGAATCGAAGTATTTCATTAAAAAAAGAAAGCCAAACAACATCGGATGGATGACTTCTTTTGACCCACCCCACCAGGTGTTGCTAGCTTGGCCGGTCCCGAAGCATCGGTTCTGCTGGAAATATCGCTGCTGTTGCCGAAGATGTTCAAGAAAATCCATGAATACCTGAAGATGTTTCAATACATAGTGCAGACAGTGCATTAGTTGTTGGTTTTTGGCCACTTAACACGTGTAACCTACGTATAACCTAAGTTTAAGTTCACCCTGAATCTTGACCAAGAGGAGGGATCGAAATCGGTTACGTGAATAAGCAAAATTATCGCTTCCTGGGTACCGTAAATCTGCGTAAGTTCATTATACCTCTCAAAGTTACTGGATAGTGTGCTGTTTACGCTACGAGACACAATCACCCGATTTAACTATTCATACATTTTTTTGTGAGGTTATTTGAAGTCCCGGGTTTATGTCTGCAAGCCTGAGACTATCGAAGCCCTTAGAGACCATATCCAAAAAAAATGAGAGAAAATGCCATCAAAACATCCCGTTTGATCATCAATTAATCAATTACATTATTTGAATGATAATATATAAATACGAGTTAAAACTCTCATAATAATACGTTTTAAATACGGAATTCTTTTTGATGACCAACTATTAACTATTTTAAAGTTTAAATTTCAAAAACAAAATATTAAATTGTTTTTGAGAGTGAATTTGTGTTCGGATTGTATCCATATCCATTACTAGACATAATGAACAGGTCACGTGCCATGAAACACCGCGAGAATTATTTAACTATAAAACCTGGTTCGGTTCGAGTTTTATTTCTTATTAATTGATTTCATACTCTATTACTGTCGGCTCGAGGCAGCAATTGGCCAAAGCTCGACCTTAACAAATCATTTAAGGAAGTTGCTTTAATTCGCGCCCACTATATATCGCTGGTGTGGTAATTGAAACCCCTGGTCATACAAATTGTACTGAATTAGGCCATTCAAATAGATATTGCGCTAGGAAAACCGAAATAAAAAAAACTCTTTAATCAAAAGTATTGTCTGCTAAATTCAAATTAGCCAAACTAACCTTCGGCTCGGTGTCCGACAACACCATTAAAATTTTCTACACGTTAGTTAACACACATCCATATATATGTATGTAGGTATGTTGACAACATTTTCAGCAGAGACACAAAAGAAACTTCAGTCTGGTGTTTGCTTTTGATTTTCCAGTTCCCAAGTGGTAAGAAGGTAAGATACATTCCAGCTTCAGCTTATGATTTCATAGCTACGCGAACGAAAAGATAACCAACTGTCTTATTGGCCTAGGTTGCAGCGAAGATAATATAAATAAAAAGATGCAATTTATGCAACTTTCCCTTTGGAAGAAAAAACATACAAATCTTGGTCGCATAGACTGATCTCCACTCAAATAGGATGTGTGACAACTTGTGCTTTTAAGTTTTCGGGAGATTTTCGTGATCTTGAGAAAGCTGAACTGACTTAATATGTACATTGTACAAATATGTATGTAGCGTAGTTCTTGTACTGGTCTTGTACTTAATTTATGAGAAAAATTAAAATTAAAAATTCTGCCTATTTGCTTTAAAATAAAGTTATTAATAATTGAAAATCAATATTTTATTGCATCTTTAAGTTAGAGCTTGAAAGAAACTGACATAGTCAAGGACGTTTGTTTGCTGAATGGGCTCTTGACCAGTTGAAAACTGACCCTTATTTTCATCTTCAGCGAAGAAGAACAAAATTGTCGAATTTGGAATCATACCAATTCTCATGAAATTCTGCATAAGCCATTCAGTGGCACGTGGAAATGATGTGAACTGGTCACCGAGATAGTGCGGTGTTAGACTTTTTCTTGTGGGGTTTTCTAAAGTGGCAAGTGTATGCGAATAAGCCACAAACCACACAGAGTGTGTTCACCACTCTATTTATTTGTGAGTACAGTAAGACCTAAAAGCGTCACCGCTGCGGCGGCGCCGCGTCAAAAAGACGCTAGTGTACACCGGGCCTGAAACGTATTCCGGGCACCGGGCGAATATCAGATGGATGTATGTATGTATGTATGTATGTATGCCGAGTATGTACTCCTAAACCACCCAACCGATTTTAATGAAATTTACAGGGTAAATATAGTTTTATTTAGTACTAGCTTTAGTACTTAGTAATATATTTAGTACTTCATTTTTTTGACGTGATAAGTGGAATTGTATATGGTGTGAGTAAACGGAATGTATGTTGGTGTTGGTGCCATCAATGTTTTCTTTTTTTTTTAATGAAAAAAGCCTTAGAAGAGGTGTTCTTCAATGCTGACAAAACCTCTGCGTAAGTTTTCCTATCAGTCCTATTCCTCTGGGCTCTTTCCGAGTGGATGGAAAACAGCATTTGCATTGCATTGTACTAACGTCCGTTCTTTCTAAGGTCATGGAAACGCTGATTAATTTTCAGCTTAAGAAATATCTCGAGGAAAGAAAGCTTCTTAATGACCGGCAAAACGGCTTTCGTAGCAACAGGTCCACTGGTGATCTGATGGTATATCTCACCGAAAAGTGGAACCAATCTCTTCACCGTTTTGGTGAAAGCAAAATTATCGCACTTGATATTTCTAAGGCATTTGATAGAATTTGGCATCAAGCTCTTTTATCCAAAATGCGTGCATTTGAACTCGATGAATCTCTTCTTCGTTGAATTAGTAATTACCTTTCGAACCACTCAATACAAGTTGTCTTGGACGGATTCAAGTCTGATATTCAAAACATAAATGCTGGTGTGCCCCAGGGCTCTGTTTTGTCTCCGACTCTCTTCCTTATATTTATTAATGATTTATTAACTAAAACAACTAATCCAATAAATTGTTTTGCGGACGACAGTACTCTCAGCTTTTCATATTCGTTCCCAGATTTACATCCATGTTCTTCGGATGTGGAACTGCAACGGCAGCGTATGATAAGTTCATTAAATTCTGACCTTGACAGAATTTTACAAATGAGGAATAAAAAATCGCGTACAATTTAATACTGCAAAACTTCAATGCTGTCTTTTGTCGTTAAAGCGGAATATACCCCCAATGCCACTCTCCATGAGTGGCACTTGCATCGTAGAATCCGACAACCTCTCAGTTCTCGGTATGTGCATTACAGAAGAATGACCACATATTTGACGTGTCGCCAAGAATGCAGCGAGGTGTTTAGGTTTCCTTCGTAGATGCTAGAAGTTCTTCACCCCGTCTGATCTGGCTACAATATATAAATCATATATTCGCCCAAAACTTGAGTATAATTCCCACATTTGGGCAGGTGCTCCATTAACGTACTTGATTTTTTCTGGATCACATTCAAAAAAGAGCTTTAAAATTAATTGGTGGTAGAAATATTACGGATTCAACTACATCTCTTGAGCACCGTCGTAATGTAACGTGTTTTTCACTATTCTACCGTTATTTGTGTGTGTGTGATTGCAAGTGCTCCAGTGAAATAGCCAGTTGCATTCCTCCCCTTAAACAATTCAACCGTAATACTCGCTCTGCTAGGAATGCCCAGCAGTTTACCCTTGAGCCCAACTTCGGACGTACTGTTAAGTATAGAGATTCTTTATTTTAGTCGAACCACACGAATGCGGAATACTCTACCTGGTTCGGTTTTTCTCTCCCATTTTGATATGCAGAATTTCAAAACTAATGTCCATCGACATCTCCTTTTACATACTTCCCTTCTTCCCTAATGCTCGCACGGTGTTTTAACATTATAAGGGTAGAAAAATAACCTCTTTCGCGCGTGCGTATTATAAAAAAAAAATGTATAATGTATGATTGATTTAAAAAAAAAATGATTAGAACATAAAATAAAAAATATCATCAATGTCCTTGATTAGAATACACTTTTTTCCCGATTAGGTAACAAATCCTATATATATTTTTAAGAAGATTTTCACATACATAAATAAACCATAAGAAACCAAGGCGATCAACGATAAAACTAGACAAAACAATATCATAAGAAGATGACATAAATTCTCACAATTGTTTCTAATCCTCAACTAAAAATTAAAACAACATCGTTCGTATCTAAAGACTTATAGTAAATGATTTTTTTTTATTTTTTCCTGTGAGTTTTTTGAAATTGCAATTGCAAATTAGTCTTAAGAAATACAGTATTGACAACAAGTTTGCAGACATGGTAATTATTAATGGAGGTTTAGATTTGCAGCTGTTGTATGTTTTGCATTTGACAGTTTAATCGAAGGTTATGAAAATGTTGGAATGGATTTACCATACCAAAAAACTAAACTTTGGAAGTGATGAAAGCAAGTACCTTTTAAACTAGAAAGTTGCGTAAATTAAAAAGAAATGCATGCAAAACTAAACAATCCTTTTCTAACTCTTGTCTTGTCCTTGATAAGTCCTTTTTGGAGAATACTTTTCAGTTTTATGACCGTTCGAAAACTCGATTCCCAAATAACTTTCAGTTCTTAAAATTAATGATAAAATGCTAAAAAAAATTCAGAACATTTCTGAAATGTTTCTTGGTTTTCAATTTTCTCTCTACCCTTGTAAATAGTCCAGTTGACATGTTATTTTAGATGGAAAAAGATAGAAACTTAATCAAAATTTGGAAAGTTTTTCATGTCACATTGTAGAATAAAATTTGAGAAAATTTAAGTGAACATCAAAGGATTTATTCATTTATTCGATTTTTGTGACTTTTGATTGTTCGAATAAAGTGCGTTAAATTGTATTGAGGGAAATAATTTAAACACCATTTTATTTATTTCTTCTTTGTAAAAAAAGTGTGAATTTTTTTTTCAAAATCGTAGGAGCGGTTTTTAAATAAAATTGTTTTTTAACAACAATGTATTTACATAAATTTACAAGCTTCTGGAAGCTTCCTTCTGGTTCTTGCACAATCTAAGCTTTCGGTACTAATTCGAGTCTCGAATTAGTACTTCAAGTTCAATTTAGTACTCAGTCAAAACATATTGCAAATATGTAGCATACTTTTAGGGGCATGGTTGTTGTACACAATAAAGGTTGGTGGTTGTACACAATGAATCCCACAGATGTCGTTAATTTACAAACAAAATGTATCCTCTGAATATCTAATCATTTTGTTGCCACATCACAATAACCTTAAGTTCTAAATTTGAAGACGATTGGCCCAACCACTTAGGCTACAGTCCAAAATACATCCGTACAGACAGACAGACGGACATAATTTTGCCAGTAACTCAAATATGTTTCTCACTCATCATAATGTCATGTTTGATTGTTATCTCAATTTTTATTTGCACGAATGCATAACTTGCATTATAGTACCTATAATCGCAAGTGTGCACCGGCCCTGAATTGTGACAAAAACCGATTGCAAACGTATTCTGAGCACCAGGCGAACATCAGATGTATGTATGTGTGTATGTATATCGAGTATGTACTCCTAAACTGCCCAACGGATTTTAATGAAATTTACAGGGTATAAATATAGTTTTGTTCAGGGATCGTTGCTGTGAATGTTTGTCCCCGCTAGCATTATTTTCGCATTCCACATTAAAACATGTTTTTTTTAGGGCGTAGTAACGCGCCCCGAGTACCATAAGTTATATATAAAACTGGTGCCGATTGGTACTAGGTTGTTGGTACAATAGTATTTTTGGTAATAGATTTTTAGTTAGAATTTATTACTATTGTATTTGTTGGTACTAGAATTAGTACTAGCGTTAGTACTTAGCAGTATATTTAGTACTAGATTTTATTTGACGTCGTAAGTGGAATTGTATATGGTGTGAGTTAACGGGCTATATGTCGGTGTTGGTGCCATCAATGTTTTCTTATGACGTTATCACGTAAAATTTTCGTCCGTAAACCGACCTTACACACAACAAACTTTTTTGTAGACCTAAAATAACGGTACCTGCCATATAACCGTTAAGGAAAAGCTAATTTTTCTCAGCTCCGACGATTTTGATGAATATTTTTGAGATTTGTCTTAGGTATTAGTTATTATTTTACTATAACCAAATTTACGCGAAAAGTCTATTTGCGGTACTTTTTCATACAACGGTTTTTTTTTTAATTTTCAGCGTTCTCGGTAACGGCTCTTTGGATTTCTGTCAAATTTTATATTTGAGAAGATCTAGGTAGCTTTATTATTTCTGCATATCCAAAAAATTAATAACTTTTTTTTCTAAGAAATATAATTTTTGATTTTTTTTTTTTGAAAAATCAATATTTTTAAAACTAATCAAAAAAAAATATTTAAAATTTAATAATCAGATGTACATACATTAATAAACTCTAAAAAACTGCATACCAAAATTTCAAAAAAATTATTTTTTTTTCAAAAAATAAAAAACAGGTTTTTATCAAAACCGGTCCTACAATTTTCGAAATACATTTTTCATAAATTCTTTGTTACTTAAGACGTGTGATGGCGTACTTCAATCTTACTAAAAACCGTTAAGTATTGTGATGTTGATACTTTTTTATAAGTTCATAAGTGGTATTTTCAACGTATATGTTACTTGTTTCTGTCAAAGATCTTGCTTTCCAATGTAATTAGGCCCATAAGAGCAAGTACGTGCGACCCAGTCGTGCCCATTTTTTCACAAGGACTTTGGCAGACTTTCAACATGGTCGCTAAGAACTTTAGTCACATACTTCATGTTTAATTTGAGTGTGAATGTAAAGATGTGCTACTCGCAGTTTTAAGAAAGTAATTTGGCATATTCGACCGGCGTCAACCCATTTTTTGTTCAAACCGTTTTATTTGCTTAGATCCACACAATGGTATCTCTCAAGTTTCTTTACATTTCGTTCCTAAACAGCTCTATCGATTTTGATAAAATTTTATGTTTATTCACTACAAAATGTTTTTTTTTTGGCAATTACCACTACCACCCCCTGCAAATCAATTTTAATACAACAAAAATGTTTTATAAGTAATTCATCGGGATCTATGCTTTAGCTCTTGTCCGTGAGACGTAAAATCTAGCAATGTATGTAAATTTTTATGGTGATTTTAATCTACATACTTAGTTCAAGCGTGACTTGTATTTACTTTGACAAATAAAACAAATAAATGCACTTTTAGTGACAGAAAGGAGAGCGGCCAGTTCAAAGGAACCTCATTCAGAAATAAATGTTGTGTGCTTTTGTGAGCCAGTTCAGCAAAATGTTTACATACAAAACAATTACAAATCACAGAGTATTTCGTAACATTTTATTTGTATTTCTGTCTGCGTGTAAATGTTTTCCTAGCTGTTCACTTTAGCAAAACACGACCATCAATTAGTTTATTTTATCTTTACTCAATATCAAGGTACGAGACTTTTCAATTGACCTAGTCCTCGAAATCACCAAGTTCTTTTGAATTTTATCTTAGTTGACCATGCGAAGTTAAAAGCAACCTCTGCTCTGAATTTAGAAAGTTTCTTGTTTGGCGCGTGTTATTTCGATAGTATCTGCCATTATACCATACACTTTGGGCTAATCAACTTAATTACCATTATTTATAACTCTTAACTCCTTTTTCAAATGCAAATATCTTCAAAAATTTCTTTTGAATTAATTTCAAACACGAAAGAAAAGCATTTCAATAACACGCCAGGTTAATCGATAATCGTATTACAGCATGGTTTTGGCAGTTGAATTAATTTAATTTAATTAAAAAAAAGAAATTAAATAACAAAAAAATTTACTAACAACTTTTTCTCTATTTTAGAAAATCATAAACCAGTCGTCATTTTAATATGGCTCAGACGACTTCCTCCCATCAGCGGGCAGCAGCTCTCTACGGAATGCCCATTTACTTAATATGTCTTCTATTCACCTGCTGCACATTGTTCACAACTTGCTTCGGTCATGGACGACTGATTGAACCACCAAGTAGAGCGTCTGCATGGCGATATGGTTTTCAAACTCCTCCAGACTATAACGACCATGAATTGTATTGTGGTGGATTTACGCGCCAATGGAAGAGCAATGGTGGCAAATGCGGCGAATGTGGGGATGCTTGGGACCTGCCCGAACCAAGACCACATGAATTTGGTGGCAAATGGGGTCAGGGAGTTATTGTACGACGATATAGTCCAGGATCGGAGATGGTTATTAGAGTGGAATTGACCGCTAGTCATATGGGGTGTGTTGTAGAAAATTTTGTTTGCGTTTGTTCGCTAAATCTTTTGTTTGACTTTAATTTTTTTAAGATATTTCGAGTTTAATGTATGCCCGGAACCCAAAGCGAAACAGGATTGTTTGGATAAGAATTTGTTGACTGTTTTAGGTGGATCACCTGCTATACCAGCTCCAGACGATTTGTCAACGAGATTTTATCCAAGAAATGGAAGCAGAATATACGAGATTAAAACACAACTGCCAGGTAAAAGATAATGAAATGTCACAAGTTATTTTAGATATACAAAAAAAATCGTAAATTATAATAATGTTATAAGAATGTGAATGTTTTGGATGTTTGTTCGCAATCACGCCTCAACATTACGTCTGTCTTCAAGAGATGTAAATGTTTCTGCCTATTATTAATGGATTAAAGGAGCATCTGCCTAAATATAGAAATAAATTGCACGAATGGATCGCACGTAGTTGCTCATATGTGCGGCCACATTGTAGAATAAGATTTAAGAAAATTAAAGTGAACATCAAAGCATTTATTCGATTTTTGTGACTTTTGATTGTTCGAATAAAGTACGTTACATTGTATTGGTTGAAATAATTTAAACGCCATTTTTTCGAAAAAAAATAATGCAAAATTACTTAGGCTAATTACATCTCCTCAATTTTAATTTTAATCGCATCACCAGTTTTCGAGAAAGTCGAAGAAAAAAAACCGGTCCTATGGGAGGTTCCGTTTTTAGCCCACCATATTAAATTTTTTGTTCACCAAAATACAATGCATACCTACAGTAGTACACTGATTTTTTTTTATAAAAAATTCATGAAGCCATTTTCGAGAAAAATAAGCTTTTACATAACGGTTATATGACGATACCGTTAATTTTTTAGCTTAAAAAAAATGGAAAAACTCCTCTGTAGAATGTCAAAATAACCTTTAGTTCAAAATTTGAAGACGGTTGGCTCAACCGTTTAGGCTGCAGTCCAAAATACATCCGTACAGACAGACCGACAGACAGACAGACGGACAGAATTTTGCCAGTAACTCAAATATGTTTCTCTATCATCGTAATGTCATGTTTGATTGTTATCTAAAAAAATTTAATCATCACGAATGCATAACTTGCACTAGAGTTCATATAATCGCAAGTAAAAATATGTATATGTTGAGCAAAGACGGTATAAATTTTCATTAACTTGTAGCAAACTAAACTACTTTTGACGAAAAGATTTTATTAGATAATCGCTGGCGATTCGAATAAATTTTTTTCCAACAAAAAGAATATTATTCAAAACATCTTTGGAGATGACTCAAAATTCAGGCTCTGTTCAGCATCAATTATAGTTTGGATAATCTTCAAGCTCATATCAAACTGCAATTAATTTTCCTGTCTATCACATTTTTGACGCCGCAACGTTAACATGTTAAATTTATTAGATACTAGGATTGCAACTGTTTTTATTTATTCAAATGTAATGGTTATAGTAATGAGTTGTTTTGAATTAATTAATTTTTTTTATTTCCTTTTTAAGAGTTTAACTCGAATGAACCGTGTCATTTAATTTTAAGTTAATGATAAACCACCTTAAATAAATGGTAGTTATTGAACTTACATACGAAAATTCCTTTTTCTTACATTGAACTTTCACATCAATACATAAATGAATTGTGTATTATTTTGACTTATTTTCGTTTTAATTTGCATACAAAATCGATTAAAAATATATAAAATATTCGTATGCAAGAAAAACAAAAAAATGTTGAAATGACTTTATCTTTATAACTAATAAATTCTGCAGTTTTTAAGGGTCGTTGTGCTTGGGCAGATTTTTTTTCGAAGAATTTTCGAAATGTATGTATATTTGTTAATAAATCCAATATTCAAAGTTATTGATTTTGAAAAAAAAATTATTAAAAAGAAGTTACATAACAGAAAATCCTAGGAGAACCGTTTGGCAATACGATAATGCCAACTGGGACGGTCATGACGAAATTATCATTAACTGGTTAGTATGTTTCGTCGATGTGACGCATAGACTCCAGCAGAAATTTCGTCCCGAATAGAATAGGTCGAAAAGTATCGAACAAAAGTTTGATTCAAACAAGGTTATCAGTTTAAGAGAACTATGTTTCCACTTTTATATGGCCGACTTTAGTTGCCGCAAATAGAGTGTGTGAAAACAACTAAAATGTCTACATCTTCAAGAAAATTATTTATAAACTTAAAAGTTATTTGATGTATATGAACTAATCATAATCATTCTTTTCCAAACAGATATGCAATGTAAACACTGTGTCCTCCAGTGGCGTTACATAGCTGGCAACAACTGGGGTATGTGTGACAATGGAGTCGGTGCTGTTGGCTGTGGTCCACAAGAAGAGTTTCGTGCATGCTCTGATATCGCAATTGGAGAAGGTGGCAAGACAACAATGCGTCCGTTCCGGCCAACGATTAAGACAAAAACCACAATTGCATCCACACAATCTCCATCAACTGAAGAAAACCAAACGCAAGCCACTACAAAAGACGAAAAGCCATTGCCCGAAGAAGTTTCACCATATCTTGGCCCATTCATTATGGCAATTACTCTTCTCTTTGTCTTATGCATATTGGCCAGTATTTATCTGTATCACTATCATGGTCAACGTGTCAAACAATTACTTCGCTGGAGGAATGCAAAAGATGATAAATGTGGGTCGGCTGGCAAGGGAGTAACCAATATGCAGGAAGCTGCTACAGAAACAATTGATGTAAAGAGTTCGGTCTTGGGTATGCCACCAGTTCCTCCGCCCAGAACTAAAAGACTATCTCAATCTCAGATGAAAGAGTTTTCGGCTGATGAATCGAGTGTAGCTTAGAAACATTATCACCATATCAACATAATAATTTTCGAACTATTTATAAAAGTTATCTTTAAGGTTATCATTTTTCTTTTTACAAAATAAATGTCGCATACTTAATTTTAGAACCTACATACATACATATGTAACTCATAATTATCTTAAGCTATCGAAAAAGGTCGAAACGAATTAAATTGAATATCTGAGAGTTAAATGGTTTATTCCGTCCGATTAAAGAACATGTCATATGTGATACAACAACAAAAAAAGTACTGATCTTTGATATTCATTCAAATAAAAATTAACAATAATTAAATCAAGTTGGTTTTATTTTCTCGTGGCGTATTTAGAGTTATGGAAGTTTATCAATTACTGTAATAGAACCAGAAGTATTAAAGGTTCATTTGTAAGGTTGCTTTCAAACAATTTTAGGGGTTCATGGTATCTAATTCGTTAAAAGGTCTACTATAATGACGTGAAGACTATGGACTATTTTTAATTAATTGAATTAATTGAAGTGCTGTTTGTTAAGGGGCATAGTCAACTATGTATATATCAACCGACGTCAACTATATATCAACAAGCCATAAGGAATGCGGCGTCAGAAGTTTTGAACTTCTTACAATCACCTCCGACAAACCCCTATTCCGACCCGAATGTGCTTAGACAAACAAAACCAAAACGAAGGCATACAGGTCGCGGGTGGAGCATCTTATAACTTCTACTTTGAGCGAAGGAAGAGTAACTTTGCTAATCGCTGTTTCTTTGGGTTAAGTAAGCAATTAAGGAATTAAGCCCTATATCGAGAAGAACCAATGAAACGCTATACAAAACACTCATAATCCCGGTTCTGATAGGTTTATATATTGGCCAGAAGCGTGGACCATTTCGCAGTCATATGAAAGCCCCCAAATGGCTAAGAAGATATGTACATCAAAAACGATTCATACATACTTTACAGCTACATAAGCCTAGCTGAAAAAAATCGTATCCAAGGGCTAAGATGGCTCGGCTATGTAGGGCGGATGAACATCTACGCTCCAGCGTACAAATCTTTAACGTCATACCCATTAAGAAGAAGCCAGGTAGTCCTAATTTTCGGTATGCGAACAGGTAGAGGGAAACGTCCGACTGCTTGGAGTTCGAAATTGGAGACGGCAAGCTACAGATCAAGCCAGGCCAAGGGCACAATAGATCTCTCGAAGGTCGAAGTGTATTACAAAACCCCAACTATATTCAAGCCAGGCCAAGGAACACCACGCGATGTCTTACGTAGCACCACCAAAAGTAAAGTATGTAAGTTATAGCAGTTAAATGAGGAAAAAAAATTAAAACAACTTTGTACAATGTTTTCTGAAGTAATATGAATAACAAATGTCAACATAAAACGTCAAATGTTTGTATATAAAATGTCTCGCGACTTACTGGATTCGATCAGATGAAACTTGGTAGACACAAAATGAGGCACTTAATAAACACTTATGCCAGTTTTACCCAGATAAAAGCACGGTTTCTTTTAAAAAGATCTGAATCATTATTTTCCTTAAGAGATTTGTATTTAAATAAGAAAAAATCTTTTCAAAACATCTGACGAATTTGAAGAACAATTCACACATCAAATTGAAATAGGTACATGCCATAGCTACGCACGAATACTTACTAGTAAAATTGAATTGAAGCTGCTGGACCTACAGCTACAGCCCGCCGAACTTAGCTTTAACTCAGTTAAAATAAAACAGGCCAAACAAAAAACATAAAACTAAACTAGCAAAATATAACAGTAACAAAAATTCCTAAAAATTTTATGTTAACTCCTTACGTAATATGTGAAGGTAAAAGCAATTATTGTCTACAAAGCCATTTATATGCAACATATCGAATGTTGTATGTAAAACATAATTTAAAATTAAATAATTCCTCATATATACTGATGATTCGGCCCATGCAAACACAGTGTTACAATTTTCTGTTTGGATACTGCCGTTTATTTGTCACTTCTGAGCTTCTGACAACTCTTCATAAATGTCAAATATTTTCGTAAGTTCTGCAGGCAAGCCATGTTAAAATTATAATTTGTTGGACAAAATCTAATTTAACGTGCTCAAATAACATGTCTCTAATCCGAAATACACTAAAAACCGTTCTAGTTGCTTCTCAGCTTGCCTCCTTTACACAATTAAGTAAATTCCCATTTAATTTTTTACATAGACACAAAAATTCATAACCAGCATCCATGCATTTCAGATAACACCCGACACATAAAACGATGGGTTGCCCCAACATTACGTGAACTTCGCCGAAGAAGAGAAAAACTCGGTCCAGAAGAACCCCAACCACGATCGCAATTCATAGAATGGAATTACCAAGCAGAATTGTATGCATTTGGCAAACGTTTAAACGAAGACTTCGACATGTCCTCACTCAAATCGGCCCTAACCAATCGTTCGTTTGTAATCCGAGAGGAAAATAAACAACGTGAACTTGGTGTTGAGGAGCCTAAACTCAATATCACTGACAATGCTCAGCTGGTAGAAAAAGGTGGTGCATTAGTTACAGAGTATGTAATGGCCTTCCTAGAGCATTCTTTGCCTAAGGTACCGCAAGAGGGTATAAAGGCTTATGCTGGGTTTCTTATGTCACAGGAAACCCTTGCTCATGTCTCTCGACACTTGGGACTTACCGAACTGGTGTTTTCCGCCGAATATCCACCCTCAAACGAAACCATGGCAAGAAGTCTCTTGGCAGTAATTGCCTCCCTCCAACAGTCTTCGGGATCAGAAAAGGCATTCAATTTTATTCGCGATTTCATTTGTACGCAACTTAATCAAAAGGATCTAAGCGAACTGTGGGAGATTGTGGATCCAGTAGAGTACCTTAAGCAACAGTGCAAGGATTTAAAACTAGCTGATCCAGAACCGAGACTTATTGGTGAAGTAGGCAGGAATACAGTCCTTGGAGCGTACCAAGTTGCTATATATTCAAATAAAAAACAGATTGGTCAAGGTGAGGTTAAATTTAATCAAAAAAATGCTTCACATAGCCTTTAGCATGTTCTGCATCGATGTTTTTAAATTCCATTAAAAAAAAACTGTTAAAAACCAAAAGCTTTCTCCTCTGAAACTGATCTCATTTCACCGAGATGCACTCGATAACTCATAATTTTCTTAAAGAAAACGTTTATAAAATCATGGCCAACAGAAGACACAAAGCACATGAAAGACTCATTTCAGCAAACCGCTTAACGGTGACAAAGACCATGACTTTCCTGCTAGGCTTAATGAACCGTTAAACAAGTTGCAGACAGACCTAGCTTACTCTGTAATGATGGCGTGGACCAACTGAAGTTTTGGAATGCGAAACTGGATGGCGTCGGCAAACTATCGGAACAAATGGAAAAACATGATGGATAGGATCCTGGTTGTTGCGCCGTTGATGGTTATGATGAGAACATCCTCTTTGCTGGGGTTATGAATGCCTGAAAGCTACACTCAATAACCTGATTCATACATACATTTGTGAATCTATTTTTATATCTATAGTTTGTTTATCTATTTGTTTTTATTTCTCTAATAATTTTTTTATTTATTTTTTGTCTTGTTTATTTAAGGATTTGGAGAAGACGTCGACACAGCAATTAAATCAGCTTCCCTCGATGCACTGCGTTCTATGTTTGAAATTCAGGACAACATGAAACCATTTGATTTTGCAATTCAAGTAGAGCAACTTTTGAGCGCCAAAGAAACAAACCGTCTACAAAAATAATTTAATTTTATGAGGATTATAAATAAAAACTAAAGTATTGAGAATGTTTTTTTTTTTCTTTTTTTTTTGTATTCTAAACATTGGCATACAACTTAAATAATTTTAAATATCCTTAGATAAAAACAATTTTTTTTTTGACTAACAGTGGGACAATGATGACTTCTTTCAGATAATTTATGCTTGTTGGTAATTGACATATTACCCAAATTTTAAACAAATCTGTTCCATTAAATAGATCTTTCTGATTTATCTGGTTTCGTTGTATTTGTCGATGTGGGTATTGGATTTCCGTCAGGTTTACTTTCTAGCGAAAATGGTGGAATTTTGCAATCGAAAGAATGGCCATCTTCACGTTCTAGTCGAAAAGTTCCCCTGTAACACAAAAAAAAATAACAAAATTATTTATTTAACAACCATGTTATATGATTTACCACATATGACCACTTGGAGCTTGTAAGCTTACATGGCTACTATATTGAAAGGCAGGCGATTTTCGACTCAGAATAGGTTCTTGGCCCACAACACCTCGTCCGCGAACTGTTTCTAAGGTACCGGAAAGAGAAAATATTCTCCAGTGTCGTTCACGAAGTTGCACGCTAAGTTCGCCCAGGTTTTCTAATCGAATACAATAACGCCACTAGGAAAATAAAAAAAATGAGAAATTCCATTAGTTTAGAAAATATTGCACGAATTTGTTAAATGTTTCTTCGATAAACCAAAAGAAAGAACACCTCCACCTCTCAAATCTATCATATCGAAGGATATTTTGAGTTTCCGATAAAAAATCTATCATGCAATATCTTACGTGAAAGCGTTTTCTAAGTTTCATATGATGTTAATGCTTATCAATATAATTCACACTTACTTGTGTGATATATTAATCATAGATAACTGTAACATAAGAAGGACGATTCGTGCCTTAAACTAACGAGTAAGGAAAATAACATATCATGCTAACCACATGATGAGGCTTTAGCGCAAATGAAGCAATTGCTGCACCTTGGTGCAGTGTATTGTTTTATAAAGCAAAATTTTTGGTGGGTCTAGAGGTCGTCCCTTTGAACTCGCATCTCTACTTCTGATGCTGGGTTTGGGTGAAGCGATCTAGGCTCAATAGTTAATAATAACATTGTAAGTTGTTAATGTTAGTTAATTCAAATACTATTCAGTCAGTCCATCTCCATGCCCTCATGCGCCCTCACTCTCATGCTCGCTCGCTCCATCTGTTCATCAAAGATCGAAGGAAAATATAGCTGGGTGCTGGTGGGACTTGCTGCTGGAACACAATGGCGACGGAAACGCATACGCAGCATGTCAAAATATTGAATACACACGAATTCAATGTTGCAAACAGCGACAAGAATGGAGACGTACAGTTGGCTAACTTTATAAATTTAATAAATGCGTGCGCATTTTCTGACATTTCACAAAAAAAAAATAAGAGCAACGTGCTAATAAAATCAATGGACGATTGCAATTCAGAAACAATTATTGAAGCAAATCGCATTGCATATGATTAATTCTTGTTGATTTAAAAAATAAATCGGGATCATTGTTTTTCATAAATCTAAATCTCTAAATCCAAAGGCACCCACCATCTTCGGTTATTTTGTTTACTATAGTGCTTGAAGTACAAGTAGCACAATTGTAGAAAAGCCATAAAAAACTTATATTTTTCGTATTATATTATTTTATCAAAGGAAACAGGAAGAATTCAATTAACTAACATAAATGACAAGTAAATGTCAAAAATGCGTAGGACTCCATAGTGACAATTTCTAATTAGGTACGTACGTTTTCATTTTCATTTCACATGCGATACGTCTACATTTGCGATCGACCAAATATTCCCATTACAGAAGATCTTGGCAAAGAACAGGGACTTCAAATCGACCGACAAACTCGTCCGGCTGTGCAAAATTATACGATGAAAAACGTAAGCACAAGGTCGGTAAAAACTTCACCGATACGTTTGAAATAAAAAAAGATTTACACAATGCGCTGCCACGCGACTTGAGTTCAGAACTCTCACCTCAAGAGCAAAGTCTAGATGTTTCGAAACTCAATCCTCGCAACGCCGATGATATTGACATAAATCTTAAGAATACAGCGAGATGTCAGCAGCGCTTTTGTAAGTATTGAGACTAAAGCAGCGAGGATGTGTTTAGCAGTCATTAAGGGCAAAACCAAGTTTATGCTGCCATCAAGAAGCGACCTCGATAGACAGCAATGAGAGTTCTTGCCATTTTTTTTTTGCTTCTTCGGAAGAAAGAAGCCAATTGAGTAGCAAAGCCCTCTCGCCGGCAACTACAGTGTGCCTTTATAACACCCTTATCATGGCAGTCCTGCTGTATGGTTCGGAAGCATGGACATTGTCAAAAGTGGATGAGATTGCTTTAGGCTGCTTCGCGAGAAATATTCTCTGGTTGATTTAGGATCCCATCTGAGATACAACGATGAACTGTACGGGCAGTACGGCGACACAGACTTAATCAAAAGAGTAAAAGTGCAACGTCTCAGAAGATTGGGTCATTAGGAGCCACGGGGCACCAATATATCTTCGATACCACCCCGGAAGCACGGCACAGTAAAGAAAGACCGAAACTTAAGGTGTGCACACAAATGCAAGAGAACATCAACCAACTTCACGTACAAAACTAGAAGCAGCTAGCTAGCTAGGAACCCAGTTAGTTGGAGAAGCTTGTTGGTTGAGGTACAGGTTCAGCCCGGACTGTAGCGCCACCTAAGGCAGGGTAAGGTGTATTTTAACGTTTATTCGTTGCTTGTAGCTTGTGCTTTGTGGTTCTGGTAGTCTATTTGTTGTAAGTTAAAGAGTTGTTTTGCTACTTCGCTGTCGCTGAGGACTCAAAGCAAAGGAAACTTTCAGTCGCACACCGAGGATTACTAAGGATAAGTGCAACTTGGTCATATGCATATTTTGAATATCAAAATTTTGAATCTTTTCCTGCCGACTATATATTATTTGTATAGTAAAGAACAACCATTTCTAACTCAGGGTGTTTGTTTTTTCATTCTAGATGAACAACTACAACTAGATTTATAAAACAACATTCTAACGATAATACCCGCGATGTTTGGCATTAGAATTAAATTCTTACCCAATAAACCGATGAAGCTGGCGTTTCCCGACATCCCATGTAGAAAGGAATAACCGTCACTCTAATATTTTCAGTAGTCTCTTTCTAACTCAGAGTGTTTGTTTTTTCATTCTAGATGAACAACTACAACTAGATTTATAAAACAACATTCTAACGATAATACCCGCGATGTTTGGCATTAGAATTAAATTCTTACCCAATAAACCGATGAAGCTGGCGTTTCCCGACATCCCATGTAGAAAGGAATAACCGTCACTCTAATATTTTCAGTAGTCTCTTTGTGAACATCAGATAGCTCTAGCCATGGGTAGTTTTGATCCTGCCACGCTTTAAGCGTGTCTCGAGCTTCAAAAGCAGGATCACTGCCCTCAACTTTGGCCAAAAACTTATCGAACAGCTCATGATGTAATGGATGCTTTTCCGTCGATGAATATGGCATTATATCATCATGTGAAACATAATCCAAGCCTGGGATAGCATAGAGGCTTCGATTTGAATCCTGATTTCCAAGGAAAGTTACAGCCTCTGTCTGTGCTCTCTAGAAATTAAAAAAAAAGAAACGAAAATCAAAAACAAATGAACACACATTTTCGGCGCACTTACAATAAACGGACAATCTCTTGAATCAATTAGAACTTGATAGAATGTATTCATTTTGCCTTTGACTTCTTTTGTAGAATTTTCATTGGCATCCGCCACAGCGGTGCCGCCCATATTTTCCTCATTGATTTCGTGTTTATCTACATTAATATTATCTGATTGCAATTTACCTGGTGCATGCAAATCACGATCATATACTTTGGCTAACCATGGAAAGAGTACAACTCCACGATAACCAAAGATTCGATGCAAAAATAATTGGCCAGTTAAATATTTGCCTTCAAGTTTTGGATTTTCGAGCCTTCCAACTTCTGCTAATCTATGGATAAGTTAAAGTAAGTAATTATGCAACTACTATATTTTTAACAAAAGGGTGCGCAACAATTGTTTGCATTTGCGATTAAATTATGTATATTTATATACTTTTCCGTCGTTTTATTATTTTTTTTTTAATACGTACTTTGTAAGTTGTGCGTTGCGGGTAGATATTGTCCGAATGAATATGTCACAATAAGCTATGCGACCGAATGTAGCAGTTTTAACTAGCAGACCCATTTTTGTTTTGTTTTGTTTTATACCTAAGTTTATTTGAAAGAATAAATTCAGAATATTTTTGTTACAAGTCTACAAACATCACAATTATTTTCTATTCTACCGCAAATTTTTGACAAGGACTGTTTGTAAGAAAAATTGTAACGAGTACGTAAAATCCATAGAAAAAAAGAACTGCGACCTGTATTGACCAAGCCCTGCAAACCCTGAAATTTTATTTTGTCTGTGAATACGTGTGAGATTCATTCGTGTGAGAAGCAGCAATACGTTTTCTACTCTACTCACAAAACCTGCAGACGCATTAATAGTTCCATAAGAAATATATATATATTTCTTCTCGTAAATGAACTGTCAAAATTTGTTTGGGAATTTATTTATGCGAACTTTACAAATTTATCTTTTGATTTTGCCGGATAAGAAAAATGAACCTAGTAAAACTGAGGAATGTCTTGTTTTTGTTGTCTTTGTCTTTTGTGACAGCTGAGGTGATAAAGATACACTTGTTAACAAAAGTCTACGTACATCATTTTTGTGTACGTACAATATTGTAATCCTTTTTTATTGCATCTAAGATGCTGATTAGTTTTTTTTCTATTTTCTTAAAAAGTTTGTTTGTATGTTCATATTTTATTTAATAAAAAAAGCGAAAAATAATTGTTTTCTTCGAATTTTATATTCTTTTAATAAAAACCAATAACTAAATAATAAGATCTCCTAGTGTACGTACACTTTTGTGCTACTTCAATTTCAAGTCTGACGTTAAATGACTTTCCGTCCATATTTACGCAATTTTTTTTAAGGGGTGTTCATGCAAATGCTTGCGGAAGGATAGGATTTTCTACGGTGAATGAATTTATCTCGTTGTATGAATTCCTCTAATATGTCGCTGATGGGAGATTTTTCAATTTGTAGGCGAAAAGAGAATTATCCTCTCAGTTGTCGTTCTTGTTTCTTTTTTCTATGCGCTTTAGCATAGTACGCAGTTCAATCTAAAACTTAACTTACAACTTTCTCTACAAACGGTAGCTAAAATTCCAGCTACACTCTGACAGAAGAGCGTTGTGGAGAAAAAAAGAGCTGTTCTCTTATTTAATATAAAATTAAAGAGGGTAATAAGGCCATAGTCGTTTAGGATCACAGTACACATATCTGAGGTAATATCATTAGAGTTTTTATTTTTGCAATCTTCTGTGCATCTGTCAAAATGAAGCTATAATGGCGGCCGCTAGAGACCATAGTTTGCGTATTTGTTCTGAAAAATAAACTGTTGTTGACGGTGAGGGCGCTGTCGCTGGTTCAATCTGTTTCGTGCTTAATGGTGAATCGGCGTTGTATGACGCTGTGTGTCAAAGAGTATAGCGCGAAACAGATTGAACCAGCGACAGCACCAGCACCGTCAACAGCAAACAGCCCGCTGAGCAGCAAAATAAATTGAAACACATTGCTACCGGGACCAGCATCGTCTTCTTACTTCTGTTTGACACTTTGTGTCATAAAAAAAGTATACGAAGTTTTCTTTTGCCCCTGAATTTCACTTGCTCAAAGTTGGTAGCAATGGAACAGCAACAGCAAATTTAGGACTTTGGTCTAACGACGCTGGTGACGTTGCTGGTGCTGGTCTAATCTAATTTGAGCCATTGAAATACATTGGTTCTAAATTAAAGCGCGGAACAGATTGAACCAGCGACAGCACCAGCACCGCCAACAGCAAACAGCACGCTGACCAGCAAAAGAAATTGAAACACATTGCCACCAGCACCAGCATCGTCTTCTTACTTCTGTTTGACACTTTGTGTCATAAAAAAAAGTATACGAAGTTTTCTTTTGCAGTATGGTGCCCCTGAATTTCACTTGCGCAAAGTTGGTAGCAATGGAACAGCAACAGCAAATTTAGGACTTTGGTATAACGACGCTGTTGACGTTGCAGTTGCTGGTCTAATCGAACTTGAGCAATTGAAATACATTGGTTCTAAAATAATGGCGGCCGCTGTTGCTGGTGCTGTGGCTGTTGCTGGTTCAATCTGTTTCACGCAAAATGGCGGCCACTATTGCTGGTGCTGTTGCTGTTTCTGGTTCAATGTGTTTCACGCATAATATGTAGAAAAATATTTTAATTTATTGTTAAAATTATTTGCCACCTAACTGGCTGAACACAATGCAAAAACGGAACTGCATTACGGAGACGGAGTACGGAACAGCTGTCAAATTTGTCGTACGTACCAATTTCAATCGGAACACAATGCACGTACAGTAACTTTGACATTTAAATTCAAAAATGGGTGGAATACCAAAAACAAATGATAAAAAAGAGAAGAAACTCTTATACAACGACTTGAAATATCATTAAGAAGAATGGAATCATCTGGTGTTATTTCAGGTATACTAAATAAAAGGGTTTGGAAGGGACGGACGTACGAAAGATTGTTCTCTCTTTCATAATTTCTCTCTGCATCAGACAAAATGTCAAATTTACTGTACGTAAAAGTAACTAAATAATAAGATCTCCTAGTGTACGTACACTTTTGTGCTGCTTCAATTTCAAGTCTGACGTTAAATGACTGTCCGTCCATATTTACGCAATTTTTTTCTAAGGGGCGTTCATGCAAATGCCTGCGGAAGGATAGGATTTTCTACGGTGAATGAATTTATCTCGTTGTATGAATTCCTCTAATATGTTGCTGATGGGAGATTTTTCAATTTGTAGGCGAAAAGAGAATTATCCTCTCAGTTGTCGTTCTTGTTTCTTTTTTCTATGCGCTTTAGCATAGTACGCAGTTCAATCTAAAACTTAACTTACAACTTTCTCTACAAACGGTAGCTAAAATTCCAGCTACACTCTGACAGAAGAGCGTTGTGGAGAAAAAAACAGCTGTTCTCTTATTTAATATAAAATTAAAGAGGGTAATAAGGCCATAGTCGTTTAGGATCACAGTACACATATCTGAGGTAATATCATTAGAGTTTTTATTTTTGCAATCTTCTGTGCATCTGTCAAAATGAAGCTATAATGGCGGCCGCTAGAGACCATAGTTTGCGTATTTGTTCTGAAAAATAGACTGTTGTTGACGGTGCTGGTGCTGTCGCTGGTTCAATCTGTTTCGTGTTTAATGGTGAATCGGCGTTGTATGACGCTGTGTGTCAAAGAGTAAAGCGCGAAAAAGATTGAACCAGCGACAGCACCAGCACCGTCAACAGCAAACAGCCCGCTGAGCAGCAAAATAAATTAAAACACATTGCTACCGGGACCAGCATCGTCTTCTTACTTCTGTTTGACACTTTGTGTCATAAAAAAGTATACGAAGTTTTCTTTTGACCCTGAATTTCACTTGCTCAAAGTTGGTAGCAATGGAACAGCAACAGCAAATTTAGGACTTTGGTCTAACGACGCTGGTGACGTTGCTGGTGCTGGTCTAATCTTATTTGAGCCATTGAAATACATTGGCTCTAAATTAATGGCGGCCGCTGTTGCTGGTGCTGTTGCTGTTGATGGTTCAATCTGTTTCACGCATAACGACGCTGTTGACGTTGCTGTTGCTGGTCTAATCTAACTTAAAATTAAATTAAATTTATTGGCGCGACAGCTCCTTGAGGAGCCAAGGCCTAGTGACTTATACTCTCAACCATTCCTGTGTGTGTGTTGTTACTCTGCAAGAATGGAAGGGACCTACAGTTTACCGCCGAGTCCGAACGGCTACATGAGATGCACTTTTTCAAGACAAATTTTACTCTTGGAGGTTTTGTCAGTTCCTCGCAAGAGGCAGTACCCCAGAAAAAAAGGTGGCTATGAGCTGGATTTGAACCCAGGTTCTTTCGCTTAGCAGTCCGACACACTAACCACTAAGCCACGGGGCTACTTCAATTTCAAGTCTGACGTTAAATGACTGTCCGTCCATATTTACGCAATTTTTTTCTAAGGGGCGTTCATGCAAATGCCTGCGGAAGGATAGGATTTTCTACGGTGAATGAATTTATCTCGTTGTATGAATTCCTCTAATATGTTGCTGATGGGAGATTTTTCAATTTGTAGGCGAAAAGAGAATTATCCTCTCAGTTGTCGTTCTTGTTTCTTTTTTCTATGCGCTTTAGCATAGTACGCAGTTCAATCTAAAACTTAACTTACAACTTTCTCTACAAACGGTAGCTAAAATTCCAGCTACACTCTGACAGAAGAGCGTTGTGGAGAAAAAAACAGCTGTTCTCTTATTTAATATAAAATTAAAGAGGGTAATAAGGCCATAGTCGTTTAGGATCACAGTACACATATCTGAGGTAATATCATTAGAGTTTTTATTTTTGCAATCTTCTGTGCATCTGTCAAAATGAAGCTATAATGGCGGCCGCTAGAGACCATAGTTTGCGTATTTGTTCTGAAAAATAGACTGTTGTTGACGGTGCTGGTGCTGTCGCTGGTTCAATCTGTTTCGTGTTTAATGGTGAATCGGCGTTGTATGACGCTGTGTGTCAAAGAGTAAAGCGCGAAACAGATTGAACCAGCGACAGCACCAGCACCGTCAACAGCAAACAGCCCGCTGAGCAGCAAAATAAATTAAAACACATTGCTACCGGGACCAGCATCGTCTTCTTACTTCTGTTTGACACTTTGTGTCATAAAAAAGTATACGAAGTTTTCTTTTGACCCTGAATTTCACTTGCTCAAAGTTGGTAGCAATGGAACAGCAACAGCAAATTTAGGACTTTGGTCTAACGACGCTGGTGACGTTGCTGGTGCTGGTCTAATCTTATTTGAGCCATTGAAATACATTGGCTCTAAATTAATGGCGGCCGCTGTTGCTGGTGCTGTTGCTGTTGATGGTTCAATCTGTTTCACGCATAACGACGCTGTTGACGTTGCTGTTGCTGGTCTAATCTAACTTAAGCAATTGAAATACATTGGTTCTAAAATAATGGCGGCCGCTGTTGCTGGTTCAATCTGTTTCGCGCATAATGGCGGCCGCTATTGCTGGTGCTATTGCTGTTTCTGGTTCAATGTGCTTCACGCATAATTTGTAGAAAAATATTTTAATTTATTGTTAATATTAGCTTTGTTCCCCATCTGCAAATTCGTACGAATTTTCACGAATTTCTGCTAATTCTTGTTCCCGTACACCAAAAATTCGTAGAAAATCGCAGAAGAGAGAGCTCGTGAGAGAGAAAATAATTTACCCACCCTGCGAATTTCTGCTCAAGAAATTTTTGAAGGCAGAAAAAAGTAGCAGCCAAACGTCAGTTTGACAATTGAAAAAAAAGACAATAAATAATCAAATATACGACACGTTTGATAAAGATTGCAGAGTTATTTTTAAAAGTTTATAAAAAAAAACATAAAAAACCGGTGGTTCTGTGAACTTTTCTATGAATATTGTTGACGAAGTCCAGATTCCTGATTTAGTTCAGGGTTCAGACAATTGTTAGAGAGCAGTGTGAGTTGAGTCTTCTAAAGCCAGCTGTTTGTAAGGAGCAGAGAAGAATTGTTGCTGGAAGTGTGGAAGCACCTACAAAACTACTAATTGTTTTGTTTTTGGAGCTGATGCAACAAATAGGCATAACATTTCCCTTGAAATAATAAAAAAAAACATTTTAAAAATCGTTTCGCAGTAATTAGTTTCCACCAATCTTTTGACATTTAAGTAGTGATGCTCGAACTTCCTACAGTTTATCGATAGTATAGATAGTAAAAAATATCGGCTACATCGATAGTTTAAAAAACAATCGAACGGCTATCGATAGTTTAAATAATTCAAACTTACCTTCACATTTTGAGCTTGAGCTTATTCAAGAGATTGAAACCTGTGGGAAAAAGCTCATACTATATGCTAAAACGATTATCAGATTTTCGATATGAGCTTGAGATATGTGAGCTATGAGGGAGGGTCAAAAAGGTCTTGCTGCACTGACATTCAATAGATAAAATCTTGCAGCTTCCTGAGTGCTTTGAAATTTCGAACACAACAATTTCCTTTTACACGAGGAATTTCCGCAGTCGAAAGCGTTAAAATGTAAAGGTTGTAACTGTTGAAGGCAGGGATGTACTTGAAAAGTTAACTGATACTGTTAATAAGCGAATAAAACCTATTACAGAAGAATGCCACTCGTTCTGTTATCTTTTCGATTTTAACTTTTTACAATTTAATTGAAAGGCTTTAATGGCTAAAACACAATCACGCTTTAGCTTCGGTTTCATTTGACGTTTATAAGTTCAACCATTGGAAATCACTACATCTTAACATAATGTTACTTTGGCTTTGACGTTACGTTTGGTTCGTGTACAAGATAAGGTAACGTGATTCAAATACAAAGCTGAAGTAGAAACTGGTTGATTTTTTGCTCATTTTGACAGAAAAAAGCAAAAACAACAATCGAAATTTATAAAATGTCACTTAAAGCGTGTGGAATGTAACTTGACGAAGCCAAAGCTGAAGCGTGATTGTGTTTTAGCCATAAGGGTATTCATAAAACGTGGTAAGATTCACTTTTGTTTTATAGATAGGCGGTCATAAATCTAAAAATTTGAACAAGCCATCGAATTTGATGATTCATAATTTGGGCCTATTCAATTGATAAATGTATAGACCGATAGTATCAGTACTATCGATATTTTATTCAAAACTATCGACGATATCGAAAATAAATACTATCGATGGTTAAGCAACACTAGAAAGAATGCTGCAAATTTTTTGGTTTAAAGCGTTCCCGTACTTTTTTCGTAGAAATCTCTCAAAGAGAGAAAATATCCCCACTACTTAAAAATCTGACAGCTGCGAATTTTCTGCGAATAATTATCGGGAACAAACCTATTATTTGCCACCTAAAACGTATCCTATTAAAAGTAGCCTGAAATCGAACAGATCTTTTCCTTTTTGTTTTTGGTGGTACGCGATTTATTAGTAAAAGCACTTAACTTGACAATTTATTTTAATCAAATAAACTTTATAATTAACTTTTTTAAGAAAATTCTTCAAATTTATACAAAATAATGTCTGTTCCAACATATGGCGATAAACCCGTCAGTTTCCAACTTGAAGAAGGCGGCGAATATTACTATGTCGGCTCAGAAGTGGGCAATTATTTACGCCTCTTCCGTGGCATCCTCTACAAAAAATACCCGGGAATGAACAGAATTGTATTGTCCAACGATGAAAGAAAACGCCTTGCTGATGCCGGGCTAAGTAATCATATTCTAGCAAGTTCAGTTTCTCTATTGAAGGCTTCCGAAGTCGACGAAATTATTGCTGGAAACGACGAAAAGTAGATTTTGATGTTTTTTTTGTGTATATCTTGTTTTGTATGTCATTTCTTTTTCCAGGTATCGTGCTATTTCAGTGAATACATCAGAAACACCACTGCCTAGGGAGAGTAAGTCTAAAAAAGCGCCACAATGGGTACCAACTATGCCTAATTCGAGTCACTTGGATGCTGTCCCACAAGCAACCCCAATTAATCGAAATCGTGTACACACCAAAAAAGTTCGTACATTCCCGATGTGTTTCGATGACACAGATCCAACTGCTAGCATAGAAAATGCTTCGCAAAGCGAGTGCCTGGTACCGATACGCTTGGACATGGAATTGGAGGGGCAGAAACTAAGAGATACGTTCACTTGGAATAAAAATGGTAACTAATTGCTTTTAACACTTCTATAAAAATAAAGGTGAATGAAAGGAAAAGTTACGAAGTAAGCAATAATGCAATGCAGCAGATTGATTTACTATTCGAATGACGCTTTAATTTGCCCGCTTGTCAGCTATTTTGGTAATAAGTAAAACCCAAGTAGGTGCAAATAACGACTACTCGGAATCTAACATGCATGGATTTAACTATTTAATATTACTATTTGCCATGTGTTAAAACTTATTCCAAGAATTCATGTTCATTATCCTCAAACTGAAATTGTATGTACACAATTCTACTTGGATTCGTTGTTCTGGCCAGACAACAACCGAAGAAATGTATGTTGAGATTTTTGTCGAGTTTAACCAACGACATAATAATTCATTGCGGTCCCAACCCGCAACACGACTTGTTTTTTGCCTCCGATCCTGATAAATGGACTATTCGTGTTTTAACGCCAGTAGGCATATCTAACCATCGTCATTCAGACCAGAAAAATAGCTCTCCGAGAATTTTTCTTCGACAAACTGGGCGACATTTCAAAAAAGCCACTTAAAAAAACGTTCTGAAATTCCACATCTCAGGATGGCTTAAGAAGACACCCCACAACTAATTCTCAACCGAATTCCCCAATTCTTCGCAACTTGTTCCTCCTACCGAATGAGATGATTCGTCTGCCGAATCATCACTCCAAACAACCTAACCTAGACATCAACGAAGGTATGGTAACAAATATTCTTTTCGGAATGAGTAATTTTGTCCCGAATAGGGCAAAAAGAACCAAACCTAAATATAGCTCATGTTTTGACTTAAGGTTTTTAGGTTAAAAGAAATGTTTCGGCTGACCTACATTGCTCATGTTAGCAAAGTGACATTTTTACATGAACAAAAAATGCTGCAATGTGCCAAAGGCAGTAAAATTTTTTTATCTGGTCTATTCCTTTGGTCACTCTCCGATTGGATGAAAAACAGCACTTGTTCAGTTTATCCGTCTCTAAGGTCATGGAAACGCTGACTAACTTTCAGCTTTAGAAATATCTCGACGATCGAAAGTTTCTTAAAGATCGGGATTCCGTAGTAATAGATTTGATGGTATATCTCACCGAAAAGTGGAATCAATATTTCCATCTTTTTGGCGAAAGAATTCTTCAAAACTTCAAAACTAATTTGCAATCAATCAATCAATTCAATCCCTTTCGGGAGTTCTTATAAAAAAAACGAAACGTATTACCACAGATATTGTTACGGCTACCTGTAAGGAACAAAAAAAAAATATTATAACTTGTATCAATATATATTTATATACAGATATATATATATATATATATATATATATATATATATATATATGTAGATCGCATCTAGAACAAAATGACAAGCTAGGATTTACTCGTACGTTCCAGTTCGATCAAGCTTGTTGAATACATACTGCGACATGTTTGTTGATTCAATTGTTCGTTTTAGTTCGTTGTCGCATTCTTTTCCTTGTGTCCTGTTGTTTTGTTTTTCTTTTTTTTCTTCTCTGGCATCGAACATGTATTATACCCATGTATGACATAAAAAATGTATATCTTTTGGCTTGCAATTGCAACCCACTGATTAACCTGCTTTTTGATATATCGTTCGGTGTTGCATTGTTTGAAGGTGGTTGGATTGTTTGAACTCAACCAACCCTCTTTTACTTGCGATTACAGGTACTATTTAGGATTCGTGAATATAAAAAAATTGAGATAAAAATCAAACACGACATTACGATGTAGAGAAGTCTAAAAAAGTTAGTGACAATAAAAAATCTGTCTGTCTGTCTTTCTGTATGTATAACGAGCTGCTAAACGGCTTAAGCGATTACCTTCAAATTTGAAATGTGTGGAAATTGAAATTTTATTTTAGGGCTAAAAATTACGGTACCTACCATATAAACGTTAAGGAAAAGCTTTTTTTTTTGTAAGTAGTGGCTATTATTTTATAAAAAACAGATTTACCGGAAAAGTATATTAACGGTACCTTTCATATAACGGTTTTTTTAATTTTCTACTTTCTCGGTAACGGCTCATTGGATTTCTATAAAATTTAATATTTAAAGAGATCTAGTTAGCCAAATCAATTCTTCATACCAAAATTTGTGTTTATTTTTTTGTCTATTTATAATTATTTTTTCAAAAACAAAAATTTGAAAATTCAATAGTTTTAAAACTAATAAAAAAAATATTTTAAATTTTATGATCAGTTGTATATTAATAAACTCTAAAAAACTGCCTACCAAAATCTAATTTTTTTTGTAAACAAAATAAAAAAACAGGATTTTATCGAAATCTGTGCTACAATTACTTTTATAATTATACAATTACAATTATAATACTTTTTTCATAAATTCCTTGTTATTTAAGACGTGTGATGGACTTCATTTTCATTTTGTAGTTTTGACACTTTATTGGTTCAGATCGTGTGATTTTTGTACGTAAATGTAATTTATTTCTATCAAAGACCTTGCTTTCAAATGTGATTGGGCACATAAGAGCAAGTACGTGCGACACAGTCGTACCGATTTTTTATTCATTCGAAAAAGGTTAGCTATTTTTGGATGGCGGTAATCCAACAAACTTTAAGTTAACAACGTTTTGAGGAATGTATTGCTTCATGTTCCTCATTACTTCTTAAGAGTTTAGCATTTCGGCAAGCGAAGACATTCCTGTTTTTAGTCTGCTTTTAAAGGTTGTTTCATTATTCTTATTTCATTTTAATTTTCAGAAAGTATGATTACACCTGAACAATTTGCCGAGGTGCTTTGTGACGATCTGGACCTTAATCCAGTTCCATTCGTTCCAGCAATAGCGCAAGCTATCCGGCAACAAATCGAAGCATTTCCCAACGAACAACCAATTTTGGAAGAAAGTTGTGACCAGCGTGTCATCGTAAAGCTCAACATTCATGTAGGCAATACTTCATTGGTAGACCAAGTCGAATGGGATATGTCCGAAAAGAACAATAATCCTGAAGAATTCGCCATGAAACTATGCGCTGAACTTGGCTTAGGTGGAGAATTTGTTACAGCAATAGCTTACTCTATTCGAGGACAACTATCATGGCATTTACGTACATATGCATTTTCCGAGGCCCCACTCTCAACCATCGATGTTCCTTTTCGCAATCCCAGCGATGCTGATGCCTGGGCTCCATTCCTTGAGACTCTCACCGATGCCGAAATGGAAAAGAAGATTAGAGATCAAGACAGAAATACCAGAAGAATGCGTCGTTTGGCAAACACAACAACTGGATGGTAAATAAAAAAAAAAATAACTACGAAAGCTTGTGAAAAAAAAATCTTCGGAATAATAAAAAAAAACTTAACATTTATTCATATTCACGTTTTATTATTTTTGAAGTTGCAGGTGATTCCACCGTGCTTTCTTCTAATACTAACAAACTTTCTTCATGTTTTCGTTTTCTATTTGCGTTTTGTAAGGCAATATTGACGAATTCTGAAACTTCTAGATTTTCATAAACCGGAAAAGATTCTTCCTGCGGATGAAAGAATGGCTCTAACTTCATTGACATAGTTTCAGTTTGTCGTAATGATGTCGATGGAGGACAATCTATCACAAGGCCTTCAGGTTGTTGGAATGATTTTTGTTTTTTTCCATAAGTTTTTGGCTTTAAAGTAGATTCAGGAACATTTTTTTCCTCAATATTTGCTTCTTTATTTAAATTAGATTTATGACTTGGCTTGTTGTTTTTTTGAGTTCCTAAATTTCTTTTATTATCATTAGTGTTTGGTTTACTAATTTCCTTTTTATTTTTTTCCCTGTAACTTCGATTTTTGTCCGCTTTTTGTTGGGCAATTAGAAGATTCTGGGCAATTTTTTTTGTCTGAGCTACCTTTAACTCAGCCAAATTAATGCCGGCGATCTTTCCCATTTCTGTGTTAGCATCGTAAATCACCTCGAATGAATTCTGCTGCACGGAAGTGTTAGGCTCTAGGCGACTCAAAAGCGTTGTTTTATAAAGGAGACTTACAAGTCGTCGGCGGAACATTTTTCTCGCTTCAAGCACATTATCTGGCAGTTCAATTTTACTTAAGCCTTGTTTATCTTCAAAGGAAACCTGTATACATAGACCTCGAAAGGCTAGAAGGGTGCTAAAACTTGGTGGCAATCTATATCCCACGTCAGGTTTTTCAAACACCAATGATGCGTCACCTTGATCATGAAGTCGTATTAGTTTCTGTAAACTAACGGGAACAAATCCCTTAGAGTATTGTCCATGTAGAACGACAGGCATACTTAATTTACATTCAAAATTATAACGTACAAGTTCCAAGCTGGCTAAAGTCTTAGGAACCAAGCTATATCCTTTGCCAAATTCGTAGTCATACGAATATTTTAAGAAGTTATACCACTGCAATTCGTTATTACGCAATTTAGAACGATACAACTCCTTTTTAATACTCGGCTCTGCTTTTGTTTTACTTTCTCCTAATCCAGTAATTGTTTCTACCCAATTGTTTTTGGTTACAGTAGACCGAGAAATTCGTTTTTTTCTTGGTATATCTTGAATTGTAGCGTTGGGGTTATCTTTAAAGAATTTCGAAATAGTTAGATAGCGCGTGCGACAACTGGTTCGAGTGTGTCCTACCATTGAATCGGCTATTTTGGTCCAATCGTGTTCGCCATGTTGTGCTATGAGATCGAGAAGCAATTGATCGTCTTCGGGTGTCCAATAGCGTATGGTTCCACGGCTTTTTATCGAATTGTTGTATCGGTTGCGAATTTGAACAACTGTTCGATTTGGGAATAGATCTTTGGGAAAATAATTAAAGTTTTCGCCAAACTCTTCGACAGCGGCTAGAATTATGCAATCTTCTACCGGAGTGAATTGAGCTAAGGAAGAAAAAAGTAAACAAATCACAATAAGAAATGCAGATAATGCATAATAATGTTACCTCTTGAAATATTTGGATTTATACTGTATTTCCAACGGGCAAAGCATTGCTGTTTCGTACGGTTTGGAAATTGGGAACATATGGGATTCCATCGTATCACATTACCCATTCGGTATTTCTCCACCAGTGACAACAGTAAATCATCTTCTTCTGTTGTCCAGCGTTCGCACTTGTCTTTTCTCATTTTAATCGAAACTACAGTCTGATATTGAACAAAGCATTGATAGTCAGATCTGCCTGGCATCTCTGAAGCTATAGCAATCCAATCTTGAAATTCATATTTCTTTACTAATTCATTCAGTTTTATGTTTTCCTCGTCTGTCCATTCATCTCGATTAATTTCTGGCTTTAGATAAGCATTCCAACTAGCAAGACAGCTATTGGCAGTGTGCCGAGAACCCAAATTGTAGACTGAAATTTGATTCCAATCAATGGCAAAATCACTATCGACTTTATCTAGCAACTTTTCAATCTTGAGCGTGTGTAGTTTTACGTTTTTACTTAACGGTGTTTTTCTTGAAGTTTGTAGTTTTTCTTCATATGAATTTTTTCTTTCAATATAGTCAATTGCCTGTAAACAAATATTATTTAATAGTTAATACGATTTTATATATTCTCTTTTTTTTTGGATGAGTAAGTAAGACTATTTTATGGCATGGCTGAACAGCCTATAAACATTGGAGCGGTTGCAAACCGCCAAAACTGATAATGCTGATTGAATGTTTTTTTAATCGGGCAGAAAACATTGAGACAATATCTGAGAGAAAAAAATGTCCTTATATATTATTATATGTATGTACTTTAAATAAAACTTAAAAAAATAAAAAAAAAATAATTAAAATATTTACATTAAACCGCAGCAATTTTTGAAAAAAAATCTTCATGGGTATAATTTAGTGCCATTATTCTTTGCCTATCACGGCCTCGCCGTATATATTAGGAATGATGTTGCATACCAACTTCTACCACAATACGGCATGTGCTCTGTTCAAATACAGATTTTAACTTCATGTGGTTAAAATTCACGGTAAACAAGCGCATCATACATACTTGTTTCATCTATAGAAGCCCTAATTTGGACAGTGTCAACTTGCAACGAATTTGATGCTCTGTCAGACTCCATACAAAGTATTGTTGCCCATTATCCTCACACTGAAATCATTTTTACGGGCGATTTCAATGTACACAATTCAAGTTGGCTTCGCTATTCTGGCCAGACAACACCCGAAGGAAGGTATGTTGAAATCTTTGCTGGTTTAAACCAACTTACTCAGGTTGTTGATGAGCCAACCAGAATTCCTGACATTGCAGGCCAAGCCGCCAACACCAGACTTTTTTCTTACCTCCGATCCTGATAAACACAAAATTCGTGTTTTTTCGCCTTACCTACTGAATGCAAAAATTTCAATCAAGAAAACAAAATTGTACAACTGCATACAAACAACCACTGTGTTAAGTTTTAATATTGTCTATACCCACTCGCTTCATAGTGGTTAGAATAGGTATCTTAATTTTAGTACCTACCTTCCTTCCAACCTTATTATAGGTAGGTACATAATATCCTAAATAAATTCCGTGAATACACTCAACATGAGTTTATCGATCCACCAAACATAATTAAGCTGTTAAATGTAACTATACCTAGCCTTGTTTTTAAAATTTTATTCCACGATGTGACCGCACATATGAGCAAGTACGTACGATCCAGTCGTGCAATTTATTAACTAAAACTTCCACAGGCTCATAGAATTTTTTATCACTTGTTTCTGAAGAAGATGAGGCAGATCCATTGATTGATTATTTATTTAAAAATTAACAATTTTGCTCACAATTGAAATAAATTATAGACACTTGTCAAACTGGCAGCTCAAAATTCTACTGGTGAAAGGATCATTTTTATCTGTGTTTTGTAAATTAGAAAAACCGGCTTCAGAGCTCTGAAGCCTAGGCTTAATGCTTGATTGGTTTCCATCTTACATGCGAAATAGAAAACAAATGGTGGAAACAGGTGACACTTCCAGTACAACAATAATATTTTATATTATATATATTAATATAGGTGTTCTTCAAGGATCAGTTCTTGGGCCAATTCAATTCCTTATTTAAATTAAATCAATATTCAGTCTTAACTTAAAAGGAAAAGTATGCAGATTCGCCGACGAAATAGCTAGTGTATATTCTAGTCCTACGATATTAGAACTGATTATAGATCCAGATATGGATCATGATTGGAGTTATTCAGACATTGGTTTAGCATTCATAAACTTGTGGTTAGCGTTAAAACAAAAGTTATGTTTTTTAATGTACATGCTTTAGACTTGAATTTTCCTACTCTTATTCACCATTGTGAAAAATTCCCTGCAAGTAGCTTATCTTGTTGTATTTCTAGTGTTGCTGCTAATAATGTATTGAATTGAACCATATTTCAATGTATTTGTGTTTCTGTGCAGGCCTCTAAAACGAAAAGTTCTGTGTGTATTAGTTTTCTTCTTCGTTCTTCCACTCCAAACCAGGTAGAAGATTTTCTGCCGTCCCGCCTGCACACTCCGCTTCTCACCCCTTAAAACTACTCCTACCCCAGGAAGAACTAATCTCGTGAGTCTCGTGTGCGGAGGCCCAATGCCATTATAAAAATATTAGTTTAATTTTGTATTTTTGTAATTTTAAGAATTATATTTTTTTTTATAAAATTAATAAAAATCAAAAAAAAAATATAAGTTTTTCGAATTTACCTCACAACACTTGTTGAACAAAATAAAGGGTTTTTCAATAAGAGTGCTACAAAAGTTTTTTTAAATAAAACAAAAACGGATATCAATGAAATTCTTTATTCCTTTGCATGGCCACCACGGGCACGCTTGCAGAAGTCCAGACGCTGAACCCAATTTACGGCGGTTTTCAAGCATAAATCGGCCGATACTGCTGCAATTTCACGTTCGATATTCGTACGAAGTTCATCAATCGTCGCTGGCTTGTTGGCATAGACCATAGACTTGACGTAGCCCCACAGGAAATAGTCTAACAGCGTCAAATCGCACGACCGAGGCAGCCAAGCGACTGGACCATTTCGTGAGATACCACGTTCTCCAAACTTGGTTTCCAATAAATTGATTGTGACATTCGCTGTGTGGCTTGTGGCGCCGTCCTGTTGGAACCACATGTCCTTCAAGTCCATATCATCTAATTGGGGCCAAAAATATTCGGTTATCATTGAACGGTAGCGATCCCCATTCACAGTAACGTGCCGGTCTTGATCATCACGGAAGTAGTACGGCCCAATGACGCCGCCGGCCCATAAACTACACCAAACCGTAATTTTTTCGGGATGCAATGATGACTCATGGATTACGTGTGGATTGCTGCCTGACCAATACCGCATATTTTGTTTATTGACGAAACCATTCAGCCAGAAATGAGCCTCATCGCTGAAGATGATTTTTCGATGAAAATCCGAATCATTTTCAAGTTGTTGGCTCAGTCCAATTCACGAACATACGAAGCTTCTGGTGGTAAAGCGGCTTCAGTTCTTGCGTCAATTTAATCTTGTTAGGATGTAGGCCAAGATCTTTTCCGAAATTCGCCACAACGACGTCACAGATATGCAGCAATATTCTCGACAACAACGACTACGGGCACTTCTTTGTCTCACTGGCACGGGAACATTTTGTACTGTGCCTGTGGATTCAAATTTTTCCACTAGACGCTCAATTGTTGATCTGCAGGGACGATTATGACGACCATAAATTGGACGTAGCGCTCTTAACGTTGAGGCCACTGACTCCGAATTTTAATAATTTTGACTCGTTGTTGGCTCGTATATCTTTCCATCATGAAATGGCAAACCTTACTGAACTGAAGAGAAATGTCAAAAGAGCGGCAAGAAATATGGCGTCGTTTGCTGTCCCTGTCGCTCTACTTTTGTAGCGTCTGTGTTCTAAGTCCCTAAACTAAGTACGAATTTATATGTAACCTTTTTTTCTTTCTTTTTTGGCACTTTCAATACTTTTCATTCAAGCAGTCTGCCGTCTGCCTCTACAGAATGACGATTGGGAATTCTCGCTGCTCGGTTAAACGCTCGGACGGATTTTACAAAAAAAAAAAAATTGATATCAAAAAAGATTTCAAAGGTGAAAATTGTCAGCAACTCACAGGCTCCTCTGCATCAATGTATATCATGGCATCTATCTAGTACCACAGATGAATTATACTAGATGCATGTTACCTCCCAACGAGTTGTGACCGCTTTGAATGCCACTGAGGGTTGATATTTGTTATGTGCTTAAGTTAAACATGTAGTTTGTTTTTCTGTTGAAAATCTCCATTATTGATGGTTATTCATTTGACATTTGCTGTTTTAAATAGTCTGAAAAATAAAATTTTGCTCAAGCGCATTCATGTAGTATGGCTAAAGAACGCATCTCTGTACTGTAACCGATGAGAATTCCTAGAAACGTGAATATTACGGTTGAATGGTTTTCGGAAAGGAAAGCTGGCTATTTCACTAGAGCACTGAGAGACCATACGACAGTATTTTAGTGACGGAAATGTACGTATCTATGATGATGATGATGATGATGATGTCTCCAATCATTTTAAGGGATCGCCTTTAAAAGCCAAAAGAAACAAATTCTTCTTTCTTACATTCTCCGGAGGAAGCCTAAGCATCGTGCGGCATTTTTGGCTAAGTCCAGTATGTGATCCATCCATAAGAGGTGGTTCGTGATGCCGAGAATCCTTTTAGTTTCCTTGATGCAAGTTTCACTCATAGACAGCGGTATGTGGATTTTTCAAAGCATACAATTCTAAACCATTTTTTACTTGCGTTTATAGGTACTATAAGGCTGGATTGGATTCGTGCAAACAAAATCTAAAATAATAATAATATTGCATTTCAAAATTTTCAAAAACTTTTTTCGATTTTTCAAAATTAAAAAAAAAATGGTTTTCGAAATATTTTGAAAACGGGTTGATTTTTTTTTAAATAATTTTCCCAGATGACAACTATAGATTTCCTTATAATAACATACTGAAAAAAATATTAAAATATTTTTTTAAAAAACGACTTTTTAAAAAATCTGGTCGAACGATTTTCAATATTTTTGTTCTCCATAGACATTTAGTTTTCAAATTTTATTACATACTTAGTTTTTCCGAGAAAACTCTTGAACTAATTAAAAAAATGAAAGATTTTTTTTGAGATTTTTTAATTTTTGTTTTTTTTCAAAAACGGTTTGTTAAAAAATTAAACAAAAAATTGTTTTCTGATAATAACTATCAGCTGATAGATGTTGGCATACTCAAAAAAATTTGGAATATGTTTTCGAAAGGTCAAACAATTTTGAAAAAAAAATGTCCTTAAAATCCAAAACTGTAAAATAAATTAAATGGCTTTCTTCATTTTTTACAAAAAATGTTTTAAACTAGTGATTTTTAAGTGATTAACAAAATTTCAAATGATTTTTTACCTATTTTTTTTTCAAAAATCTCAAGCCCCAAAACCACTGTCGCACATTAGAGCAAGTTCGTGCGACCCAGCCGTGCACTTTATTTCTTTTTTTATTCCCTACTGTACAATACTGTTTAAATCAGAATTTAATGAGCTTATCATATTTTGCCTTTGTAGTTTTACATCAGAAGAGCAGGGACGTGATTGTAGGAACGAATATGAGAAGCTAATAGCGAGTTTCATTCAAGAAAAGATTTCCTCTTTCTGTCAAAAGATTTGATCTTTTTGAATTTTGAGAGTTTCATTGCAAGAAAAAGAGCAAATCTAGATCAAATCTCAACACGAAAGATTTTATCTCTGATGGAGTGGAAGATTTGATCTGAATGCACACATACAATCAAATAAACATCGATGTATCATTCATAAACATCGATTTCGAAACATCGATGAAACCCACTTAAACATCTATACATCGTTCTTGGTGAACGTTTTTTGTCTGAAAAGAAGAGAAAATCGATTCTTTTCTTAAAGAATCGAAACCACGCACCCTGGACGCAGTTTAAAATTCAAAATAGTGAAATTTCATTTCTATATTAAACCAGCTTACCCACCCGCATTGCTCGGGCTTACCCTAGCTTTTCTTGATACCGAAAGCGGTCTATTTATAGCCAAAAACCACAAACGTAGACGTAGTTACAAAATGTTTTCAAAATCGGCCAAGCCTTTCAAATTTAATGTTGGTTATATGAAAATATATGAAATTCCATACAAAAAAAATCTTTAATTTTACTTCAGGCTATTTTTCAACATAACCTCAAATATTCTGAGATATCGGCAAAAAAACTATTCGTATTTTAACTTAAGAAGTAACGGCTTATTGAGCATCAAAAAATCAGTTCATAAATATTTTTCTTAAACATTGCGAAAATATCGATATCATCATGTTTTTATGAACGATGTTGCATCCTTAAATGCAAATGCCAAAAGAAGAGTGACAGTCCTTCACCAATACTACAATTTAATCATAAAGGAAGTTTCATTGAAAAGATCAAATCTCAATTTTGAGATCAAATCCTTAAAATTTTAATGAAACTCGCTATAAGAGTACTATCGTTTCCGAAACATCAGATCACCATTGATCTGCCATGAAAGCCGTACTGCAGGTCATTAAGAAGTTTTCGTTCTTCAAGATATTTCATAAGCCGATAGTTTATTACCTTAACTAAGTAGCACGGAAGAACAATGCTCTGCAAATTGCTTTGTTACAAAAACAAAAAACTAACCAAAAACTATTCTATATAATATATATATGTACTTGATTATAATACACACCTGTTCTTTGATTCCCTGCAGTATTCCCACTTTATCTTTGGCTGTCCAAGTGGAATGTGGAAACAATTCTAAGTCACTTGGAAAAAATTCATGTTCGACCTCACTGCGATAAATGTAGTCTTCATTTGGCGGGCAGTGCCTTCCATCTTTGTCCTTAAAGAATGGTCTTCCACATCTTCCTATTCCTTTCAAATGGGAAACCGCAGTCGACGGATTAGCAAGCTTCTGTTGGTTTTCTAAGTAAATTTCACGACACTTATTGATCAATGTCATGATTTTATTTCGCAAAGCTTCCAACATGTCCTGCAGCTTCCGATTAAGAGCAAGCGAATTGTCCATGTTAGCTTCAGCATGATCCTCCAAAAGCTTTACAACATCGGCCATGCAGTCAAATTCCTCTGCAAGGAAGCCTTCGGCATCGTCCGAGCAACTATCGGATACAGCATCTTCATTATCTGTTAGGTCATCTTCACCTTCCTCTTCGTTTTCAGTACTACTATTACCACTCTCAGATGTTTCACTAGCTTTTTTAGCTAATGACCTAAACTTTTTCTTAAGTGATTCCATTTCTTCTAAAAAACCTACAAAATGTGTTTGAAATTAATTAACAACTACACCACTTGGAAATTTAAATTTTGTCGACTTTATAAGGAAAATTAAACATTTGTTTTTTTTTAAGTCGGTGAGTTTTGTAATTTTTGACATTTCGTTTTCGCTCTGTTTGATTAAACATTTGTTGAAACAGAAGTCTAATGCTGGTTTCACTTGAACAATCAAACTATTGCCATTGGGATTGCAGACTTTTCTGATTAAATTGATGAAAAATATATTGTGTATTTGTGAACGCCTTAAACCCAATATATGACAATTTTCTGAGTTTCATTCAAGAAAAGATTTTCTGTTTGTGTCAAAATATTTAATCTTTTTATAATTTCGAGAGTTTCATTGGAAGAAAAAGAGCAAATCTGGATCAAATCTCTACACGAATTTTTTATCTCTGATGGGGTGGCAGATTTGATATAAAAGCACACATACATGCATAGTCTCTCTGTCAAATGAGAAATGTTTTGTTATTTGTTGCTTGTTATGAACTTGTGCCAGCTCGTGCTAAGCAAACAAATTAACAAATATCCCTTAAAGAAACAAAATAAAAATAAAAGATATTTGTGAAGTCAGAAAGTACCGAAATGGCATTTTGGAATGCCTCAACTGTGTGTACCTATTATTTTGTGTAACTCGTAAGTGGTAGGATTTGAATATGAAACAAGTTTAATTGAAAAGATCACATCTCGAGTTTCAGAGCAAATCTTTGAAATTTGAATGAAACTCGCTATTACATTTTACTTGCATGTCCGCTTTTATATAACATGACGTTTATAAATAGAATAAAAAAAAGATTTGTTCTTTTTGTCAAAAAAAAAACCATTGGCAATTTTACCGCCAAAGGGACAAGAAAAATTTGCCCAACCAGTGGTTTTGTACATTTTATGTAAGTTGCCATTTATTTATGGAAACATTTTGCATTGACTCGATGAGGTAGGTGTTTCTACGGCCTACTATTACTATTATCACAAACATACTTTGTTTAACAATGGCACTGTAGCTTGCGCGTAATTTGTCCTTGTCTTCCTAGAAGTTCATGACTCGTGAGCAGTTTAAAATAATTAAATTCGTAGACATACGTATTTGATCAATTTTTTCTTAATTAATAAATATACGTTAAAACAAAATAACTGATATTTATACCCCACTTATTAATCAACGTTACCGCTGTGACACTTTTGACACCACTTTTAAGAAAATACTTCATCATAGTTTTTATGGTTATAAAGGGTCCGCCATCTAAGATTTTTTTTCAACTAGTGCTTATTTCGTGAATGGTAACACTTAGCTCATGTCTGACTTGACAGATAATTCATTTTATCCTTCCGCAGAACGAATATGTTGTGTATAAGCTGGGAAATATTGTGACATTACTGCCTGCGATCGACTCAGAGAAGATGCCGATTTTGCCAAAAAAATCATCTTTTCAGATGAAGCTCATTTTGATCTTGGCTGGTATGTAAACAAGCAAAATTTTCGCATTTGGGGCACATAAAACCCGCACGCATACATTGAAAAGCCGATACACCCAAAACGAGTCACTGTTTGGTGCGGATTTTGGTCCAAAGGCCATTTTTCGAAAATGAGTAAGGAGTGGCCGTTACAGTCAATGGCGATCGTTATCTGGCCATGTTGAACGAATTTTTGTTCACAAAAATTGAAGAGGAGGATATTGGCAACATTTGGTTTTAACAAGACGGCGCTACGTGCCACACAGCCGAAGCTACACTCGATGTTGATGAAGCATTTTCAAAAAAAAAAAGTTATTTGTCGGACCCGCTATTATACTTTTCGTTAATTTATGTACATAAATACGATAATTTTTGTCGGATTTGTTGAAATTTGTATTCTCTAAATACAATATTCATACAAATTTGATTTTATTTACATTATTTTTAAGTGCAATTTTTTCTTCAGCATAACAAATTTTTGCAACTTTGTAATAACGTCCAGTGGTAGCGCTGCATTTTGGCATTAATACAGCAATACATGAAGGTCAAAAAATATGCACATCTCTTTTAGGTTCGGTTCTGCACGCAGTTATGCGTGAGAACAACTGCACATCTGTTTTCGGCTTATGAAAGTCGTAGGTGACGTTCAATACGTCCACTACAAGTCAGTCAACGCGCCTCTTTTCGCGTTTCTTGACTAATATCTTTTTTTTATCGTCTGAAAGCATCCCGAATACTTCTGAAATTGTTCGATTGGCACTCAATCTCAATGGGCCTCCGCACACGACACTAGTTCTTCCTGGGGTAGGAGTAGTTTTTAGGGGAGTGTGCAGGTGGGACGGGAGAAAATCTTCTACCTGGTTTGGAGTGGAAGAACGCAGAAGAAAACTAATACACACAAAACTTTTCATGTGAAATGTTCAAATGGAAATACAAATACATTGAAATATGGTTCATGAATACAAAATTTTCTTCTGGCATAATTCATCCCGTGTGCAGTCGAACAGTGGAGTGAAACTGGTTTTCATCCCGGCAAAACTAGTCTCGTGCGCGGAGGCCCAATGACAGTTGTTGTTCTGAAAAGAACAGAAAATCGATTCTGTTTTCGTAGTCGGAATCAAAACCAGAATCACGCACACATAGACAATATTTAAAATCGTGTAACGACTTTTTTCATTTAATGTATGAAATTGTATTCGTTGATTTCAGGGAGATAATTACAAAATAAACACAAATTCTAAGAATGAAAGCATATAAAGTGAAAGAGAACATAATTGAAATAGAAATATGCGTTGAACGTTGAACCTACCGACCTACCTTACCTTAGGTGGCGCTACAATCCGGGGTGGACCTGGGCCTCAACCAACAAGCTTCTCTAGCCTCGGTCCCTAGCTAGCTGCCTATAGTTTTGCACGTTAAGTCGGTTGAGGTCCTCTTTCACTTGTGTCGGCCGCCTGAGTCTACTGCACCGTCCCTCTGGGGTGGGATCGAAGATTTTTCGGGCCGCAGCATTGATGTCCACCCGCTCTATATGAACCAGTCATCTGAGACGTTGAATTTTTACTCTTTTGGCTAGGTCTGTGTCGCTTCTTCTCCACTCTCCGTAAATTCGTACGGGACCAAAAATCACCCGGAGAATCTTTCTCTCGAAGCAAATTAAAGCGTCCTCATCCACTTTTGCCAACTTCCAGGAATGGGATGATAAGTATTGTAAAATGAAAAGATACAATTTTGTTGCCCGAGAGAGGGCTTTGCTACTGAATTGCTTTCTTAGCCCGAGGAAACAGCGATTGGCAAGTTATTATTCTCTTTTAAATATAGCGCTGTGTTGTCTAGTTAATAGCGGAGCACAGGTAGACAAAGTCCCTAACTCGTCTCCATAAATGCGGTCGTACGCGGCCTTAAAATCAATGAAAAGGTAATGATTTAAAGTTCTTGGGTTTTTTCCAAGATCTGCCGTTATGTAAATATTTAATCGATAGTTGATTTCCCTGGCCTAAAACCGCACTGTTAAGAAATTATCTGTTATCGGAGGTAGTGTCGTGCAAGCTGTGTCTGTATTTTTCGATTGTACCACCAAAGACGACTTATCTCCCTAGCTTGGGGTTAATGTCGCCTAGTACAATTTTAATGTCACTGCTTATATGTTTTGTCCAAGAGTTCAAAAAACATTTCTTAGTGTCATCAACTTTTTTCTCAGTGGAGACATGCGCGCATATAAGGCTTATGGCAAATTTAAACTGGAGGCGGATTGTCATGAGGCGCTCGTTGACACAATTGTAGCTCAAAACCTCTTGCCGGAGCCTACCTCCAACGTCGAATCTATTAGAATAAATGAAACTCAAAACATTTAAACAAGGAAATGTATTTTAATGTTTTCTCTTTGATGTACAATGAATGAATTAATAATGAATGAAAGGAACAAAAATAATTTTAAGATGAAAAATATATAAGTGGGGATTCCCCATATAATAATACATTGAATTCAAATTCTCTAAGTTAACTAGATAGAAAATTTTTATATTTTGAATGTTAGGGTTAGTTTGGAATATAATACTAGGATAATATTAAGGTGGTAACTCAATAGCCGCCCTCAAAATATAAATAGTTTTAAGTTTTACAAAAGTTCGTATACTAACTTTACATAAGTTAACTTAAATCCATGTTCATTAAACAAACATTTGGTGTATAGGTTTTAAATTATTAAAAAAACAAAAGTATTGTTAGAAAATTAAGTAATAAAAATAAAAAAATAAAAAAACAATTATAAAGTATTTATAAGTAATTATTTTTCTTCTAACCCAAGGGTAAAAATTATTTCCCTATTATAGTTATAGTATTGTTGTCTATTTGCTCTCTCGTAAAATGGTACTTTATGTCAATATGATTGAAACGCTTATGGGATACTGGGTTGTTAGCAAGTGAAATGCAACTTTGATTGTCGTCAAACAGAGTAATTGAATCTTTAAGTTGAAGATCGGTTTCGCTTCCACCCCAATCAGCGTCCACATATCCCACTAATAATTCTTTGTATGGTAATTTTCTATATGTCAATTTTAAGTTAATCGTACCTTTCACATATCTTAATACTCTTTTCAAATTCTGCCACTAAACCTTATTATTTTTATTTTGGTATCTACTTAGAAAATTAATTGCCGTACACAGATCAGGACGAGTACACTGCATTGCATACATTAAACAACCAATAAGGTTTCGACAGGGAGCCTTGAATTCTTCATCTGAATTCAAAGCTTCAGAGTTTAATTTAACCGGAAGTGGTGTACTTATTAGATTACAGTCAGACATGTTGAATTTATTTAATATTGTTTTCAAATAATTAATTTGATTAATTGAAATTTCAGTTCCATTTCTTTCTACATGTATGCCTAAAAACTACTTTACTTCATTCATGTCGACCATATTCAACTGTTGTTTTAAATATAGTTTGAAATTTGACATTGTATCTATATTTCCTGTAACAACTAAAAGATCATCTACATAAAGAACAACATTAATGTTTTTATTTGGGTTTCCCTTATCTAAAAAATATAGACAATGGTCATTTGGAGAGTTTATAAAACCATGCATTTTTAATACACCATCGAAACGTTCAAACCAGCAACTTGCTGATTGCGTCAATCCATATATCGATTTATTTAATTTGCAAACCATATTATCATTTTTATTTAAAACGCCATCTGGAATGCGCATATAAATTTCTTCCTTCAAACAACCGTTTAAGAATGCTGTTTTTACATCCATTTGATGGATCAATAAATTGAATTGGTTTGCGAAAGCTAAGATTATTCGAAATGTGGTGATCCGTACCGTGCGAAAGTTTCGCTGTAATCTTCTAAATATTTCTGGCTGAAACCCTTGGCCACTAATCTGGATTTGTGCATGGATTTCCAGTTACACTGTTTTTAATACAGTCAATAATATTTCAATGTCTTGGAAGTCTTTTGGAACTGAGTTTATTACAGATTCTGTATATAATAAATAATTTTCGGTATCTTCTTCGTCATCATTATATGAGACTTTTGGAAGATTTTTTATTCTTTCACTTTTCCTGCAGTTTCCCTCTACAGTTTTTAAGTTTTGTGAATGAACTTGTTCATTATCCGTTTCATTAACAGATATTTCTGTTTCACCGGATTTAACTGCTTTGTTGCTATCAACAAGTTTACTGATATCAGTTTGAGTAAATTTAGGCATTTTTATATCGTTGAACTTTTCTAAATCCACTTCTTCATCAAAATTCAAAGATGGCCTTGATGTATTGAAATTACATTCGTCAAAAATGACATCACGGGCTGTGATAAATTTATTGGTTGTAGGATTAAAAATTTTAAAACCATTAGGTTCATAACCAACAAATATGCCTTTAAATGATTTTTCATCGAATTTACTTTTTCGGTTTTTATTATGTATAAAAACGGTAGAACCAAAAACTCTCAAATTTTATATCTTTGATTTTTTACTGTGCCACATTTCATAAGGTGTTTTATTTGTTGTTAATGCTTTTGTTGGGGATATATTTAATAAATATGCAGCAGTTAAAATTGCTTCGCCCCAAAAACACTTTTGCAAGCTTACACTATTAATCATAGAGCGAGCCTTTTCAGTTAATGTTCTATTCATTCTTTCTGCAACCGAGGTCTTACCCTTTTCCTTAAAAAAGGTTTTCATGTTACCTGAGATGTATTCACCTCCATTATCACAGTACACATTTTCGATTTTAAGATTAAAATGAACCTCGCTTTTAGCTACAAAATCTTTAAAGACTTCAAACAGTTCTGATTTATGTGTCAATAAATACACCGCTACATAATGAGAATTCATCAATGAATGTTACAAAATAGTTTTTATTGTGGCTTTTTGGACCACAAATATCGGAATGGATAATAAATAGAGGACGTTTTACATGCGACTTATCTTTCTTTTTGGAAAAGGGTAAGCATGACTGCTAGCCATAAATGAATGATTCACAAAATAAGTTTGTTGGTATAAGTTTTTCTATGACTTCAGTATCATCAGCCATATTCCCTTTTTTTATTTCTAAAAAAATATTTTTACTAATGTGACCTAATTTTTCATTCAAAGCCGTCTGTAGTATTGTTACAGGTGTTTACTTCTGATTTCATTGTCAGGTTTAAATAATAAAATTTAATTATCATTAATTTGTTAACGGACTCACCCTTCACCAATACTTCGTTGTTTTTCTTAATTACCACTTCCCCATTTTCTTCGAAATGGACAGACATTCCTGCTTCTTGAATACGACGTACAGAAAGAATGTTGTATGAGATGTCCGGTGAATATAAAACGTTTGCGATCACTCCTTGAACGCCTCCTTTAGGCATCACGTTGATTGATCCCTTTGCGTTTACTTCCAGCGTTATATTTTCCTCAGCTACACCGATTTCCAAGGGCTGATCCAGATATTCAAATGTTGTAAGGTATTCACGTTTGTTTGTGAAATGATCAGTTGCTCCAGAATCCAGTATACATTTGACTTAATTTTTTTTTAGTTTTATTATGTGTTTGATTATAATATTGCTTTTGGCCAATCATAAAAGCAAATTTTTTGTTATTTGGTTCTAATGTATTTGGGACTACTTGTTTCCATTTAATGTAACACACTGCGCGGGCTTTAGGAAGATAGGGAGGAAAGAGATAGGAATGTTTGCAGATCAAAATGGCAAGGGAAAATCTCGCCGGGTAAACTATTCCAAATTCGTGTCGTTCGGCTAAAAAAAGAAACCCTATATTTCACGGTACGTCCGAAATTGGGCTCAAGGGTGAACTGATGAGAATTCCTTGCGAGACGAGTATTACTGGCGAAACTTTTAAGGGGAGGAATGCAACTGGCTACTTCGAGTGAAAATTTTTTGTAAAAGAAACGATAAAATAAGGAAAGACATGAAACATTGCGTCTGTGTTCGAGAGGGGCAATTGATTCAGTGGCAGTTCTATTTCCTATCAATTTTAACGCTCTATTTTGTATTCTATCAAGCAGGTGAAGCGATGTTTGTGAAGCACCTGCCCAGAGGTGGGAGTTATACTCGAGTTTAGGGCGTATAAACGCTTTATAAAATGTAGCCAGATCAGATGGGGAAAAATACTTCTTACACCGATATAGAAAACCTAAGCACTTAGCAGCATTCTTAGCGATCTCAAATATATGGTCGTTCCAACGGAGGTCGTCGTTGACACACATACCGAGTACTGAGAGCTTTTCGGTTTCTTCGATGTAAGTGCCATTCATGGACAATGGCATTGGGGGTATGTTTAGCTTTAACGACAGAAGACAGCATTGAGTTTTCGAAGTATTAAACTCCACACGATTCCTATTACCCCATTTGGCAATGCTGTATAAATCGGAGTTTAATGAGCTTGACATACGGCCCCGTTGCAATTGTACGTCCGAAGGCGAAGGACGTGAATTATCGAACGAAGTGGATTAGAATATCCGGACAGAAGATCATTTATAAAAATGAGGAAAAGAGTCGGAGACAGAACAGAGCCCTGGGGCACACCAGCATTTATTTTGTGGGAATCAGACTTGAATCCAACTTGTATTAGAGAGCTTCATGCCAAACTCTATCAAATGCCTTGGAGATATCAAGAGCAATAATCTTACTTTCACCAAAGCGATTTAAGGATTTGTTCCATTGTTCGGTGAGATATGCCATCAGATCACCAGTGGAACGGTTACTGCCGAAGCCATACTGACGGTCATGGAGAAGCTTTCGATCTTCGAGATATTCCTTAAGCTAACGGTTAATCAGTGTTTCCATGACTTTAGAAAGAAGGGATGTCAGTGCTATGGGCCGGTAGGAGGAGGGGGAGGATGGGTCACCTTTCTTAGGGACAGGCTGGACAAATGCTGTTTTCCATCTTCTAGGAAAGATTCCAGAAGAGTAGGAGCGATGGAAAAGCTTTTGCAGTGGCTTTGCCAGTGTGGAAGAACACCTCTTGAGAAGAATCGGGGGTATACCATCCGGGCCAGCGGATTTGTGTATATCGAGATCTTTGAGAACTCTTGCTACTGTACGAGTGCGGAAAAAATCTGTCCCATGGAATAATTTACATTCTCAAGTACAGGAGGGGCAACGTTGCTATTCGGCAGCGTGGAGCTGGCAGCGAAATGGGCGGCGAGCAAGTTTGCCTTCTCTGAAAAGTTAACAATTGGTTTGTTATTGTCGATGAGCGTTGGAACCGAAGATGTTGAGGAGTTTTTAATATTTTTTTTACAAATGACCAACAATTTTTGCCGTAATTTTTGGTCATGCAAAAATGTGGTTCTTTCAATAACGGAGTTGCATGAGTTCCTTGCTTGTTTGTGCTTTTTCCGATTTTCCTCTATAGGGTTGGCTTTGTAGGGTCGGAAACTTACTTCTTTGAGTCTGATAGCTTCTTTATACTCAGAATTAAACCAGGACTTTTCTTTAGGCTTGATACTTTTTACTCTGTTAGGAATAAAAGCACGCATCCCTAGAAGAATCACATTTATGATCATTTCAGCACTGGCATCAATGTCACTATCGAGGAAGCATAGTGACGAGTTAAAGTTTCGGAAAAAAATATTCAGGCCGTCCCAGTTGGCTTTCTCGTATTGCCAAACGGTCCTGGTGGGAAGTTTTTCTTTAACTGGATGGGTGGAGGATGAGAAATTAGCTGAAATGATACAATGGTCTGAAGTGCCAAATGGAGAAGTTACACTAATGGTATATTTATCAGGGTGAGAAGTAAGAAACAAGTCAAGAGTATGGGCGGCTTGCCAGCAACATCCGGTATACGCGTTGGCACATCGATCAGTTGGGTAAGGTGATGTAACCCGGCAAACAGCTCGACATACCTTCCTTCGGGTGTTGTCTGACTAGAAAAGTGGAGCTAATTGGAATTGTGTACATTGAAATTGCCCTCAGTGCGAGGACAAAGGGAAACAATTTTTGAGATGGAATCAGACAGTGCATCAAACTCGTTACAAATCGAATTACTGTCAAGATTTGGACTCCTGTAAATAAAACAATAATGAATGACATGCTTGCGGACAGTGAATTTGAGCCATAAGAAGCTAAAGTCCGTGTTGGAACATTGCCCATATTGGGGAAGGCTCTGGCAAGCAATATCATTCTTAACATAGACCACGAGACCATAATGGGAAAAGAGTAATGGCACCAAGCTATACCCATGTAGAGCAAATTCTGATAAATCAGTATTTACTCCAACCTGGGTTTCACTTAATGCCAAAACAGCTGGCCTGTATTGAATACTGTAGACGTACACGTGAAAGAAATTCTTTCTTAGGCCACGAACATTTGATTATTTTCAAAGCTGTATTTTCCTCAGTTATCATTCCAATCATAGTGTTGCTCAAGTGCTCTATGATGCATACTTTTGCCACTCTTTCCATCCTTCGCCATTCTCCTGTGTTCCTGTTCACACCTGCAGCCTCCGCCAAGTTTTCTCCGTTGAAGGACTTTTTTCCTTTTCGTTTTAGAACTTTGCATTTTTTTCTAATTTTCTTTTTTTTAAATTATGTATTCACTTATTACTTTAAAACAAATTATTTCTATTATTTAAATAAAAGCATCTGGGCCCATAACCTATTAGAATACATGAAACTCAAAACGTTTAAACAAGGAAATGTATTTTAATGTTTTCTCTTTGATGTACAATGAATGAATTAATAATGAATGAAAGGAACAAAAATAATTTTAAGATGAAAAATATATAAGTGGGGATTCCCCATATAATAATACATTGAATTAAAATTCTCTAAGTTAACTAGATAGAAAATATTTATATTTTGAATGTTAGGGTTAGTTTGGAATATAATACTAGGATAATATTAATATTAAGGTGGTAACTCAATAGAAACCACTTCTAAATAAGCGCTATTTTTGTTGTTTGTAGCAGTTGCCATAGTAAATATCATAGGTTTTCATTTTTCTTTTGCCCGGCCCGTCCCATCGCATTTCTTGGATGGTCGGTCATAGGGCCTGCTGTACGTGGTCTATTGGGACCTAACATTTCAAGTACATATCCGAAATTGGTTGTCCTTATTTCGTTTTGCAGAGTTCGTCATCAGTGAATCCGTCCGTGGTTGCTTCGCAACAAATTATTTTTTTTCCATGGCCGGAAGTTACCCCTAAGAGCAGGATAAACTGCTCCTTATAGGTCTGAGCTCCGAAAACTTCGTAGAAGCCCACATAAGTTGTTCACTAAGTAGTTCAGCCTTACTGGAACTGTAGACTGGAGAATTCTTCCGATGCCGCCTGGATTAAAGGTGTAGTGCCTCTCCCCTCTCGGTTGCTGCCACCAACAACCATCCGAAGGGGTTGGAACCCAATCTCCAGTGAGGTACTATAATCTATAAATAGATTTAAATTACAACTTTTATTGAACAGAATATAGGCATCCAAAGTTTACGACGTGTAGGTGAGTAGTAGTTGGTAGACAGGGGTGGATTGTGAGTGCTTGCACACAACTTGAAACCTTTATCATTATTGTGGAGATCGTTGGATTATTTTCGATAGCTACTATCAGAAAATAGGCTTGTTCTCTGCCACAAATGGAGAAGCCAATAAAAACATTGCTTAATTTCAAATAGTTAATGGTCCTTGGATGATAAATTTGTTCCTGGCTTTAACAGACTTCTTTGCCACGAAAACATGACTATTCAAACTGTCTGAATCAAATTTCTTTTGAAACAAACCATAACCAGTATTTAAGGAAATTCCTCAAATATTCAAACAAACACTTTTAGCGAATAATGTTATTGTATATATTTTTTATTTGGAGTCTCAAAAACACTTAAGTTATAAAGTATGTATTAGCTTTATTTGTTTGCTAATACCGTTGCGAGCGTAACACATATGATCGAAAACACTATTTTGTAATCATTTTCTTATCGTGAACGTATCAAGTAAATTACAAATCTAATATGTGTGAAGAGAAAGATACAACTAACCCGTTTATATTATCAGCACAACTGCAAAAATCTATTGAGAGTCCTTATAACTACTAATATTTTTATAGCCAATGCATTTTCCAATCCCGATTCTAGGTCTGAGACGATGGTGACGGTGGAACCGGAAGGATACTTGGTGGACCAACTGATGGTGGCTGTTGTTGTTGCTGTATTGGTTGTTGTTGAGGTTGTTGGAGTGCACCTGGATTTACAGGAGGAACCTGTAGCACCATACTTGTCTCTATGGGTCCAGGTTGTGGCATGGGGGATTGTTGTTGGGAATGTGATTCTAAAATGAAATAGCTTGAAAAAGTTCCAATCAATTTGGTGTTTTATTTTTATATACCTAGTACTGGTGGGGTCTGTAATACACTGGGAGGCTGTGGTGGAACTGATCCAGTTGGTTGGGCTGTGGGTTGCGATGCCGTGGGTGCTGTAACACCTGCTGATGATGGTGGACTTGGCCCTGTAGTGCCAGGCATTGGTGCAACTCCAGCGGCAGATGGCGGTCCCTGAGCTGCATTACCTTGCCATTGCTGCTCTTGTTGCAAGCGATGATGAGCTTGTTGCCTTGCGCGGAATTCGGCCGCTTTAAGTTGTTCCAAATGGAATTGCTGGCGTTCTGTAATAAGTTGTTGTCGTTGATACTCTAGACCTTCACGTTCCTTTTCCATAGTTGTCTCGAGTTCTTCAAAATGTCTCAACTTAATTTCTAATTTTTTCATTTGAGTTTCGACCAACAAAGCAACAAGAGATTTTATTTTGCGTTCTTCAAGGGCAGCCAGATGCTTGGCTTTTACAGCTGCTGAAGCAAGAGCTGCAGCAGCTGCAGTCTGTAAGTTTGCCTCGTTGAAAATTTGCTTGCGGCTGCCATCACCATTCTCCTTGGAACCATTGGTTGCTTCAGTGCTACCCGATGTGGATTCCATTGAGGATTCCTCTGTTTTAATTTCTTTTTCATCAATACCTGTTGAAACGGTTGGGGTTGAAGGTTTATTAGGCTCAACTCCAGCAGAAGGTTGAAAGGAAGATTCGGATTTGGGGGATTCAGGATTGCAAGAATCAGCTAGGAAGCAAGGATTATATCATCAAACAAAAGAAAAACAAACCAAAATACGAAAGAAAGAAAAATAAAAAGAAAAACAAAAGAAAACTTTACCTGCTCCCTCTTTCTTTGTAAGATCTTTCATTTCTTCGTCTTGTGAAATGCTTGGTGGCATTAACATTGCAGCCGGAGGCTTTGAAGGATCTTCGTCTTCCTTGTCAGCTCCTGTACCGGCTATGCCGCTGTTGGAAAGACCAGCATAGGGATCAAACTTCCCCGTAGAGTTAAGCTTCTCGACATTTTTGTAATGAGTATCCATTATGGACGAAGGAACTTCGTCCTAAATTCATGATTCATTAATTTTTTTTATTAAAGCCTACTCGACACACTTACCTTTATAGCAGCAAATTCTTCCATTGCGGCCTTAGCTGCTGCTGCAGCAACTCTTGGATCAACGACTGATGCCAAAAATGCAACTGTTGACATAATAGGATTTCCAGACTTGCTAAACGGTATCGGTTGATAGCCAAGTGGACCTAAAAAGCCACCATCATCTTCCAAGTAAGGGTCTTCAATAGGTAATCGAAGGAAATGCAATATACATTCATCTTGAGTACGTGTGCCAACATGCTCGCACACTTTGTTCCAATCATCTTTATACATTTCTAATCCTTCTAAAAGTAAAAGAGTTTCCTGATCTGTCCATTCCCGTGCCATACTGGCTGCGGTGCGGTTTTTCATTGCAGCCGGTTTCTTAGTGTATTGATCCAACTTCAACCCAAACTGCCCACCACCATTCTCGATGGTTTCAACTTTGACGGCAGCTCCAGCTGTAAGAAGAATTGACTTTTCACCTTCTCCTCCTTCCTTTATAATTTCTTTTTTCTTATCAAAATCAAGTAAAGCCTTAGCAGCTGATGGCTGTGGCGTCTTTTGTGGATTCAACGACTGTAAGCCAGATGGCGTGTCACTCAAAATGTGGAAGTGAGATGTTGGCGGTGGTCCCATTGGTGTGGGACGCAATTCTGCATCGATTTGATAGTTTATTAAACCCCATTGTTCAAGGAAGGCATGAACACGCATAATAGCACAAACATCACCAGCTAGATTACGTCTGCATGCAGTGCTGGTCAAGTATTCTGTCGGATTTAATCTGCAATTTATAAAATTTTATAGGACAATATGAAGAAAAAATTCTTTTGCCTTTGTAAGAACGTAGATAGAAGTAAGTTGAGACTCTGATACAAAGCTCCTTTCTATCTTACCTCATTATGGTGTGAGAATATATTTCTTTGGAAGCATCTGACGTCAGAGGGTCAATGGAAAGTACCTTACGCCACAAATTTGCGTACATTCGTTCGTCAGATGAGTTGCTTCCGTAGAAATGAATATAAAAGGTAATAATTAATGAATACAATATCCACCGAGGACAAGTTGAGTTATTTCCTTTTTGAAGAAATATGTGCAAGTTTTTGCATATGGCAACAAAACCTTTCATCGTTAGAAATAGAATGCAGGGAAAAAGGGTATCAAAAACTAATAAATGACAGAGAAAATGCAGCCATGAAAGATTCGTAGCGGGTGCACTTATCTTAAAATGCCAACAGCTGCAGGAATGAACCATGGAAGGGCAATGCGGCATTTGATTTACCATAGTAGATGGTCCCAATTTGCCTATACAATTTTTGAAAATACTATGACGAATGAGAAGTGCCAAGTTTAAATAAGGTAACAACAAGGATTGCTTCCCTAAGAGCCATTCATATTACAATTCCCCCTGCTTTGAAAAATGGAAAAATGCAAATGGACACAGCCGTAATGCATAAAGCATTTATAAGCATATTGATAATACACAACTACAGTACTGCTACTCACCTATAAGTATCAATCATAAAATTTCTATAAGCCATATAAATCTCTGGAGTCTTTGATTTGTTCTTGCTATTGAAGAACTCTGGCATTGCCCTCTTCTCGATGACATGAATTGAATTGTAATCAAACCAAGCTGAGTATGAGGGCACTATAATATGATGTGTCTGTTCGGTAACGTTGTCTTCCATGTCTTCCTTGGCAGTGAATTCCTGTGTATTGCTGCTATTCTCACTAGTTTTTCCCGTTTGCGAGTTTTCTCCTTCTGCAGGAGTCATTAGCTGACTTAGGCTTCCGCCACCTCCACCACCCACGTTGCGATCCATATCATCGTCCAAGTCTGTCATTGTTCCGCCCTTAATAGGCATCATGTCGTTATCTCTGGATTTGGAAGCGGGTGCTGGACTGGCAGTACTCTGCATAGTTGAAGGTTTAATCACCTCTTGGATATTCGGTTCGGCGACGGGGTCCTCCATGTCTCTGGTAAGATCCTCGTCGTCGTCAGCATCTCCACTTCTCGACTTCTTATGCAGAACAGCAGGAGAACGCTTCCTCTTGCCAGCTTTCTGTGTGGGTGAAGGGGAACGCCGACGTTTCTGCTTATTGCTGGATCGTTTTTTCTCATCCCCGGAGCAAGACATAAGGTCCTCTACGGACAAACGGTGCTTGTGCATTTTCTTCTTGCCACTCTCATCTACCTCGTAATCCTCCTCGGCCATCCATTCATTGTACTGCTCTAGATCGAGAATCCACGAAGCCGAAACACGCCATTTCTCCGATGGAGATTCCGGGTTTTCTGGTATATGATCTGGCAAATCAAATGTGTTCGGAGTCCACGAGTCATAGGACTCCGGGAAGCAGTACCAATGCAGCATAATATAATTGCCACGTTTGAATATTGGACGTGCATACTCATCGGGGTGCGGATCGACCACCGGATATATTACATGTGTCACCTCGTCCTCTTCGTCAATTACTATCTCAACACGTCTAGTTGATAGAATTTCTCGTATACGAGCAGCCAACGCTTTATCTACTTCAGGACGGATGTAGATGTACGGAGTCCGATAAAGATCAGCTTCTATAAGTGCTTGTTCAATGTCCATCATCAATTGAATATTGGGATCCTTGCGTTGGGGGTTCTTTCCAATTGTAAAGTCAAATTTTCTGCCTCGCTGTTCGGCGCGGAACCGAAACATGGTAGCAAAAATGACACACAACCCACCGCCCGGTTTGAAATCAAGGAAGCATCGCATCTATAAATCAAAATATTTGAAACCGCCCCATTAGACAAAATAAGTTGTATAGATACATACTGGTATTCGAGTTGTGGCTGGGTCAGCGGTGTTTTTGCCCAACTTAGCCTCTACATATTGGAGAAATTGAATAATCAAGCTGCATAAAGACTGGCTCGTTATTGGATCCGGGCTGTTGGCCAAATACTGAAAGATTGAACATTTTATTTTCGCTTCTTTGTAATTTTATAAATAAAAAGGTTGTGAAAGTGAGACCGCCATTTTTGTTTTGTTTCAAAAGCATGGTGTAATGTGTAACCTGGGTACTCTGCTTACTTTTTTACAATTCTTTTGTAGCCAAACCCTTATGGTATCAAATCCTTGCATGGACTCCGGTGACTGAAAATACTCTACATTAGGATTTCCATCCTTTTTGGGACCTAGTGTAACCATTTTTAAAGATTCTTTTTAATATTTTAATTCGGAAAATAATTTTTCCTTTCAGGGAACAACGAATAAAACAGACGCACACGCAAACACCACAAAGAGAAGAGTGCCAAAGTGACAGATGCCAGTTTTTTTGGAAGCCGGACAAGGATTTTGTTGTTGTTTTGTTTAAATTGGTGTGGTGAAAAATGCCCTTAACAGGGATGTTGCTTGAAAGTTGACAAGGATGTGTTCATTTAGTGTTTATAATACAAACATAGAATAACAACGTGGAATTGAACTGAGTTTTCTTCAGAGGCTGAATCCATTGTATATACAATCTCTATAGTACTCTCATGGTGCCATTTTTGGTTTGGCCATCTTCTTGGTTGATTCAGAACTAACTCTTAATAGTGGAGACAAAAATATTTACCGATAGCTAACCAGTATTTAATACACTTTTGTTGTTTTCTAATGCTATATCCAAACCAATTGGCGATTTCAACGCGACTCATTGCGACTTGATTCGGAATTAAAAAATGATGCTTCATCATAGTACTATATGAAGTGTATACACAGTGCTGAATCTTTGTATCATGGACGTATTTTATATGGACTGCTAGTCTAATGTCAGCTTCATACAACAATTATCAAAAAAATGTCGCCAAAATTGAGAATACGATGCTAGCTCTACTTCAGAGGCTATTTATTAATTTATATTTTTTTTTTAATAATGGAAGAAAAACTTATGGACATGGTAAGAGAAAATATATTTCTTTTTGATATAAGGAAATCTTATAAAAACATACTCAAAAGAAAAACAATATTGGAGATAGGAGATTCGCTGTGTACAATACTGACACAGCACCGCTGTTGCTGGTTCAATCTGTTTCGCGCACAATGTTATTTACTCTTTATAATGCCTCTAAACAGAAAAATATTATTTATAAAATATATGCAATGTTGCATAGAGACTGTAGGTACAGGCTAAACGCGCTTAGAGGTTGAATAGAGCTTGTATCAATTTATTCATGATCTCCGCCATTTTAATAGAAGCTGGAATACTTTCCCTAGAGTTGGTGGCATAAAAATGTAATGCGCTTCAGGAAAAAAATAACTACTTAAAATGTTGACATAGAAGCTCGCAACATTTGTTTTTAAAAATTCTAAAATTCGCATTTACCGGTAAAACATAACTGACACTTTTGAATTCCATCCATAGAAGTGCGCGACTTCTTTGGTATTTTGCCTCTTGTTTTTTTTTATCGTGGAAAACTTCCCTTTTTATTGGTTTGTCCCTAAGACAAGCTAAAAGCACTAGAAGGAAAAAAAGGGATTTTTTAAAATCTCGTAGAAAAAGGGGTTTTAGTTTATGTTCAAATCTCTTCATATTGCTGATTTTATTAAGATTTAAAAAAAACTAATAAATTATGATCAAATATAACACTACTAAGTAGATAAGGTGTTTTGACATTTATATCTATCATTCTTATTCTTCAAACTACATACGTCCAAATCCGACGTTCCTTTATATTCTTTTTAACTATTTCCTCATTAACAATGATAAAAGATATAGTTAATAAAAAATCCAGGCAAAATGGCCAGATGTTGAGGCCTATTCCTTGTGACGACTATAAAGGTGTGTCTACACCAAAAAAACATTTATTTAAAAAACATTTCTGAAATGTTTCCCCTTTGCTTAAAAATCATTTCAGAAACATTTCAGAAATTTCTGAAACATTGGTTTATTTGTGTCCCATTTTATGTATCCAGTTTTGTGCTTCATGATGTAAAAAAGGAGCAATCACAGCGTCGCTTTTTGTCATCATGAACAAAACACACACAAATAAAATCAACAAAACCTGTCAACTAGACTAAAATGCATAAAAATAAAGAAAGATTTTCGTTCGGATGGGGAAACAGATAGATATTACAGAAATATTTCGCGAAGCGTCTAGACTTAAATAAACATTTCAGAAACATTTAAAAAAACATTTCTGAAAGGTTTTTTAATTTTTCTGAAATGTTTAAAAAATGTCCTTTGGTGTGGACACACCTTAAGGCTTTTTGTTAAGTTTGCAGTATGACAGTCCAAAATCGCAACCAAGTTTAAGTTCTAACTGGGCGAACACAATGCAAAAACGGAGCTGGAATACGGAGCTGCATGCGTTATAGCTGTCAAACGAGGACGTACGTCCCAGCTTGCAACTGCCCACAATGGCGCTGTGCAGTTTTTTGACATAAGTCAGATATCAGCCCATTTATTATAATACCTTGTTTACATCGCTTCTTTGTTTCTCCTTTTTTTGGCACGAAAACGAATTGAATGAAAATTTTAAAAAAATTTAGGGTTGAGCTTTTGCATTTCTCGTTCACGAAAGAAAATGCTAACACGGACTAAAAACAAGAGTTTTTATAATCCCAATGAGCCTCCGCACACGAGACTAGTTATGCCGGAATGAAAACCAGTTTCACTCCACTGTTCTACTGCACACGGGATGAATTATGCTGGAAGAAAATTTTGTATACATGAACCATATTTCAATGTGTTTGTATTTCTGTGCAGTCCTCAAAATGAAAAGTTGTGTGTGTATTAGTTTAACTCTTCGTTCTTCCACTCCAAACCAGGTAGAGGATTTTCTGCCCAGAAAGAACTAGTGTCGTGTGCGGAGGCCCAATCATATTTTTCTTTTGTGGTAATGGATAATTTTTGATAGATTTTTATTTTGGGATAAAACAACGCAGTTTATATAGATATATGAAAGTATTGGAAATCGTAATAATCAAGATTAGTGTAAACATCAACGTACGCGTCTGTCCAAAAGAAGAATGAAGGTTCTCCTTTTTCGTTTTTGTTTGTGCTAAAATTCCAACTAGATAAGTTTCTTTTCAAAGTGTAAAAAAATCAGGAACAAAAGTAGCCCAGAAATTTCAGGATACCTTTGGATTTTCTCGCTGTTTCCATATGTTATACAATCAATTTTTTAAAGTTCTTATTTTTAGATGTCAAGCATTTTCTTTTTCAAACGAGAAACATCAAAACTCAACCCTTAAAATATTAAAACTTTCATTCTTCCATTCGTGACTTTTTTCCCCTACTGATATATACCTTTTACAATTTTTCTAAAAATAAAAATGAAAAAACTACCGAAAATAGGAATGATGTAAACGTACCTTATCAAAGATCTTTCAAAAAGAATGCACCACTACTGTGTTCCATTTGTTTCTTTGTGAAAAGTCAATAAACTGCACGTCTTTGACCTTGTGTACATGATTCCTTTTTTCGGTTGTTTCTTTATACTTCTTTTGGACAAGCACGTACGTTGGTGTGTACACTGATTTGGATTACCCCGAATGTATCCAATACTTTCCTACAAACTGTGTTGTTTTATTCTAAAGAAATTTGCGAAATTCTAAAAAAGCAATTAAAAACTACCCATTACCACTAAAAAAACATGATTGGGAATTGTTTTCAATTTTAAAAGTTCTTATTTTTAGTCCGTGCATAGCATTTTCTTTCTCAAATGAGAAACGTCAAAGCTCAACCACAAAAAATCTTATTTTTTTTATTCTTCCATTCGTTACTTCATTCCCCCTACTTTTCTACACCCCTTAACCAATTGTCAAAAAGAAAGAATGAAGAAACAACCGAAAAAAAGAATTATGTATACAAGGTCTCAATTAAAAGTTAACCAACCTTTCCGTCTCCGTATTGCAGCTCCGTCTGCAGCTGCGTCCCATTGTGTTCGCAACATTGAATTTGTGTATATTCAACATTTTTGACATCTGTTCCGGCTGTTATTTTAGTTCTTATTCTTATTCTTATTCTAACACAACCCACCACAAAATCATCATTTAAAAAATTCTCAGATGGTAACACCCATTTGACAGCCACAAAATCGCCTTACATCCAAGGAATGGCTGACAGTATAAATTTGACTTTCAACGATGGCTGCTTTCCCTGGGAAAAGTGGAAATTTATTAAAATCAAAAAATACTATTTTTTCTTTAATTAAGCCAAGTGTTAAATTAAAAAAATATTTGTGCGATATTATAATTGGCCGCTGAAAAATCCCCAAAAAAAAAAAGAATCAGACCAAACAGGAGTGGTGGCTAAGTGTTTGCAAATAAAATAATGAACTAGCAATCTCAAAGGTAAATCATCTTTCCTCCTCCGCCCATAAAATACATACATATGTATGTATGTACGTACAAAAATGCGAATTTCTCAGATAATCGTACTAAAAAATTATCTATTTTTCCACCTAATTGGACAGCGGAAAACTTTGAAAATTAATCCAAAAACTTTCAGAAAACAACAGTTGAACCAATTTTAAATAATTCCATGAATTTGTGTCCGATTTTTCAGTTTTTCTGGCGAATAAAAACCGAACAAAAAATCCCAAAAGCTGATTAGAGAGGTGCATTGCATGCAATGTCGAATCCAATCGATTTGTCTGCCTTTGCGTTCATCGTTCGTGGTGGTTGTTTTTTTGTCGTCGTCACACGCATGCAATTATATGTTCACATTTATATTTTTTGATATAATTTCTCACATTTGGAACACATAATTATGCTTAAAACAGAACGGGTAGCCTTAAAGGCAAGAGTACAATTGTTACTGGCATTTGTGTACTCAAATATTTTTTGTAGGTGAACCTTACGAGGAATCCGTTAAGTGTTTGGATTTGGGTGGTTGGTGGGGCTCTCATTGTTTGCACAGATGGTAAGGTTAGTCTGAGACGATTCTTGTTTCTTCTTCTATATAATAGGTGTTGTGTGCGGGATTGTGCACATATACTGGCGCAATTCGGTATCACTTGTTCAGTACTATTGGTGGCCCTCGATAGAGATAAAGCTTAAGTCGAAGACTGGCGAGAGCTTTGGCTCTTGTAATTAGTTTTCTGTTTCTGATAGCTGGTTCATAGTTCTTAACCCATTCAGTTGCAGGTTAAGAATTCGTTGTTTTTTTACTCTCAGTAGAACAAATAGTTTGTTTAGGAACAAAAATCAAGATTTTAATCAAACATAATATTTTGTATTGGAATAACCCAGAAAAGTAGATTTCGCTACACACTACCGGTCTCTCTAAGCTGATGTGCGTTTGTGGCTATGCGTAAGGGCATCTATACGCCCCGAATGTGTAGGTACATTCGCACTTTCTAATCGAGTTGCATTTTAAAAAGGGTAGACGACTTTGTTTTTCCAACTTCGTAAAAAAACAATTTTTTTAGGCCACCTTAAACTGCTGTTCCTTTTGTAAACTTTTTTGTATTATTTTATGTAAAGGGTGTGTTTTAGAGGCATATCATTTTTTTTAATAAAAACAGGCATTTAATGTTAAGAAATAATTTCTCGGATTACTTTTCGAGCATACCCGGTCGTATCAGAGCATAGAACAGAGTTTTGACGTAGCCCCACAAAAAGTAGTCCAAAGGTGTCGAATCCAACGAACGAGGTGGCCAATTCACAGGTACATTTCTTGAGATGATTCGATCACCAAACTTTTGGCTCAACAAAGTGACGGTTGCACGCGCTGTATTATGGCATGTTGCGCCGTCTTGTTAGAACCATATCTCCTCCAAATGATTTTCAATAACACGAGGAATACAAAAATCACGAATCATTTGCCTGTAGCGTTCGCCATTCACGATAATGTTGGTACCGATTTCGGAAATTGCTCGTACCAGTCTCCCGCTTAAAGATATCTACAAAGCCATCTGGATATTACCTAATGAAGTCACTCATTACCAAATTTAAACGTGTTTATAGATCGTTGCCACTAATAGAGCCTGATGACTATGCGAACGTATCGAGGTGCCAACATTGACTCTGATCACTATCTTGTTGGTATGGTGTTCCCAGGGCGGATTGCTCCGCCACTCAGGTTCGAATCAACACGTCCACTCTACGCGATTAAAACAAAAGCAACACTCACAGTCCGCGCTAAGTTTTGACCTCGCAGAACTCGAGAGAAAAACATTGTCTGTGTAATGGAAAGAAATAGAGAGCGATTTCCGCTTCAGGCGCAGAAGTTCTACCAATACGTTAGAAACATGTCGCAATATAAACCACGACAAACATACTGTAAGGAGCGATAGAAAATCTGATCAGGGCATTCTGAAGAGATGGTAACTGTACCTTAATGAATTTTTGAACTGTCAATACACGGAAAAAATGGTGACTCCAAAATTTCAGGAGGAAGACCTCTTGCCGTAGCCACCAAGGAAATACAAAAAGCGAATTATCGGCTCAAAAATAACAAGACCTCGAGAGCCTGTGGCATACCTACCGAGCTGAACATGGAGAGCAAACACTACATTAAGAAATTCATGAAATCATAGTACAGATAATGGAACACGAAGAAATGCCAAAAGACTGACGAAAATGCTTCATATGTCCTATACATAAACAAAATGCACCAATTATAGAGATATAAGATATAACGTTGTTGAGTACATCCTATAACGAATAGCACCATACGCGAAAATCATAATCGGCAGCTATCAATCTGGTTGCATAACAGGCAAATGCACAATTGATCGGATCTTTACCCTTAGGAAGGTGATGGGAAAAAGTGTGGAATTAATTTAACGCCGCCTACGATAGCGTAGCCAGGATATAACTTTATACATTGCCTTATGAAGTTCTATCCTGGCTATGCTATCGTAGGAGAATTCGCCATCCCAAATAAATTGACACGACTTTGTAGGCTGACCATGACCATTATTACAAGCCAATTAAAAGTAGTCGGTATTCTGTCCATAATAATCAACATCTCCGACAAGGGGAGGGTCTGGCTTGCATCCCTTTCAACGGGGGTTGGAGAAAGCAATCTGTAACTTTGGCAGGTCAAACAAGTTATGCAGTCAGACATCGACATCATTCACAGAAGCCAACAAGCTGTACAACGCTCCTGCATTCAAATCGAGCAGGCGGCAAAAAATCTGGGGCTGCTACGTCTACGTCTGCGAAAAGTGTTGGTCCAACAATCGGGGTAGTAGAGCATGAATATGAAGTAGTGCAATCCTTTTTAGTTTGTTCAATGAAATCTTGTGTAGAGTAGAGTAGCGTAAGGCAGTGTATATAGCACAGCAAAACAGCTGTTAAATGTCAGAGCAAGTAGAGCACAGATTTCATTCATGATGTGACAGGAGAAAAAAAATATTTTGCTGTAGCAATTCACTACTACTTATAAGCCCTCATTACATCGACCTTGACTTATTTTTGTGCACAGTAGGTAACAGGGAAGACATTTCTAAATTATTAAAAATTAAACTTTTGTTTAACATCGCATTTGGTGGGATACTATAAATAGGAATGGCCCAATCCAATGCTTCAGGTGCCAAAGGTTTGGGCACTAGTAGATATTGTGCCTTCGAAGCTAGATGTGTAAAGTGCATCAAGACACATAAGCCTAACCAGAAAGAGTGCGAAATTGATTTGAACGAAGAGAATTCCTCTCCCCAGGTTTACTGTGTAAACTGCGGTGAGACAGGACATCATGCGAGCTACAATAAATGCCCAAAGCGTTTGTCGTATATCAAGCGTATGGAGGTCAAGTCGGCTTCTAAAACATCAAAGAAAACAAACATATTTGCTGAAGAGAATGTAACCTCTTCGAACAAATTACCGCAATTCTCATACGCCGAGGCTGTTAGAAGCAATTCTTTGCCTAGAACTATTTATTTTCCTCAAGCTCCGCAAATAAACAGCACTTCTTTCTTTGGGGTTTTTTTTTAACGAATCAGAAAAACTATTTGGAGTGTCCGCAGGAATAATGTAGGGGTTTGGAACTGGGGTGCTAATCAAAAATTCTATAGTGTCTTTTTCTAACAACGTAATTTCTGCGACAATCATTGCTATTTCAATATCTGACGAAACGGGCCTAACTAGGGAAGTTGCTCTCATGTCAATTTATATTCCATGTTATTTAGTACTTCCTCTTAAATCTGCGCTGGACGATTTATTAGCGACAATAAACAATTTCAATAATTTCATCATCGGGGGAGACTTCAACGATAGGCAACCATTTTGGGGTGACAGAGTTATAAACATTAATGGGAATAGTCTCTTTGACTTGTTCCAAAACGATAATTTCCTACACACGGACATAACTTTCCCTGACATTCCTACGTTCCCTAGATCTTCTTCCCACATTGACTTTTTCCTTACTCTTGCAGGGTTTACAAACAGAACAGCACTTCGTAGTAACATTTGCTGCATCACTCTTGACCTCATATCCGATCACTTCACAGTTCTTCTGGCAATAAAGCTTGACAATTTTTTCCCTATCCCAAATATTATTTAACACCCCACGTCCTTTAAAAACACAAATTGGGCACAGTGCAATGCAGAACTTGTTTTGAAACTCTAGACACCCAATTCCGAATAACTCAAATTTGTCTAACAAAGAAATTGACTCGCTCATCAAATTTCTCACATACTCTCTAAATAAATGCATCTCCTCTCACTCCTCTCAAATAACCAGTAAATGCATCTATAAAAACATTTCTGCAACTTTTGATCTGATGAAAACCAGAAAGGTTTGGAAATGTCAGGTAAAAAGAATTTCCATGCTCATGGAAATAGGATTAACAACACATATCAAGAACTTTCAGCCCGATTTGCCTGCCTCAGTAAAATTATACAGATAGAGTGAGAATTGGCCTTAACGAGCATTTAGTAATAAGACTAAAGAATCTCAGACCTTAACCCAACGAACAATTGCTCACCAAGGCCCTATCTTCCTAGGAAATTCCCCGTTATTTTCTGATTCAGAAAAACTCAATGCTTTTAAAAAATTCTTCGGCGAGCTTTATGCTGACCCTCTGACTGCTCTTGAAGTCTACAACCAATGAATCCTTCCTGGCTTGGAACAATAACGACACTATCTCTACATTCTCCCCAGTAAGTAAATCGGACTTCCAATCTGAAAATGGCTTTGCCTCCATAGAGTTTATTGAAAATACAATCCTGACTCTCAACAATAAAAAATCATCTGGCTTTGACAAAATCTCAAATATTATACTAAAAAAATGTACCTTTATTGAAACACTTGACTTGCATTATTAACAATTGTATAAATAACTCTTACTTCCCCAATGATTGGAACGAAGCTGTTCTTATTCCTATTCGGTCAACAATCTGGAAAACTATCGTCCTATTTCCTTGCTTTCCAACATTGGTAAACGTTTAGAGCGGGTTATATTTGCTCAAATTGAACCCTTCTGTGAGGATAATAACATCATTCCCTTAGCTCAGTTTGGTTTTAAGAAACGCCACTCTACTGAACATGCAGTTTTGTATCTCGTTGAACAATTTTTGTATGATTATGAACAATTTACGACAAAAAAAGTGCACTGTTGCGTGCTCTATTGAACTCAAAAAAGCGTTCGACTCAGTTTGGCACGATGGTTTGCTCTTCAAAATGATTTTATTAAAGTTTCCTGTGAGTTCCATCAAAATAATCAATAGCTTTCTCTCTAATAGATCCCTGAAGGTTTAAATAGGTTCCTCTTTTTCTGATTTCATACAAGTGCACGGTGCACGGTGTCCCCCAGGGATCTCTTCTGGGTCCGTTACACTACAACATCTATAATTATGACTTTCCTCTCTCCTTCGGCGTTTGCAATACGCGGACGACACGCTTATCCTGGCCCCACATGAAAGACCTGATGTTACTCTTAATCTCGTGAGTGGGCATCTTGCTCAGGCAATCAATTATTACAAGAAATGGGGCATTGAGTTAAACAGTGCGAAATAATCTGCTTCAGAAACGCTTCACAAAAAGGTCATTATTTGGCAGTCAAAGAAAGCAAACTATTAAATCTTCAGATATATGGAACAAATATTCCTCTCAAATCAAAAATTAAATATTTAGGAATTAACTTACACGAAAGACTTAAAATGAACCTCCACGTCAGACTATCCTTAAATAAAAGCAGAGCAGAGGCGACTAAGCTCAAGCTTTTACTTAACTCTTCTGCAGCAGACCCCTCCACAAAACTGCTTCTCTACAAAACCCTGATCAGACCAATTCTATCCTACGGTGACATATCATGGTTCCAAGTCTCTCCAACTGTCAAGAACTCCAACAATTTGAAAGATCTATCTTAAGAAAGTAAAGACCGAATGTCAAATGGTTCAAAAACAAATACATCTACGAGAATTCAAAAATAATTCCTTTATTATTTTACTTATTCGAACTCGCGAAAAAAAATAATTCAATCATATAACTTTCACGACAAGCCTCTGATACAAAACATATATCTAGAAAACATTAACCATAACTTAGTTGATAATTACTATGTCACCAATAAACTTACTCAATCCATCTTCTGATAGTCTTTTCCGACTCCCTGCTAACGAGTTCCTTTCTGACTTCTACAGGAGGGGAGACCCCATACTTACAGGGGCTGATTTTGAAAGGCCGCTTGGCCTTTCCCAGGACACAACTCTATCCAATTAATAAAAATTCACATACTAGCCCAAACTATTCTTTTATTTATTTGTCCATCACCATACTACATGCTATATTGTAACCAATTTTATACCCATTCACTCTAATAACCACTAACTTTCAATAAACTTTTATTAAACACTTTAAATTTGAACTCCTATATTCTATTGCTCTGGCGAACTAGCATGCGTTCTCTTGTTACCTTTCTCTTTTTTTTTTTAGTCTTAAGTCACGTCATGTAAACTCAACAAAAGTGCTTTTGAGCAACACTTAACTCATTTTCTAGATTCCTCCTCGGGGTTATTACTTTGTGTTTTAAGTTTCATTTGCTTAATTCCTTAACCTATATTGTAAAATCAAGACCAAGTCTAAGTCTTGCTTGAATTGAATTGAATAAGCCCTCATTAGACCTACGTTCAATACGATGCATTTTTCCAATTTAATTTTTAGAATCACAACATTAATCATTTCTTTTGGCTAATTTTAACTATTTAATGTGCGTTTTTCAATATTTAATCCAAAAAACGTACTCGATAAAAAAATGTATCACAAATACATTGAAAACATCTGAATTTGACACTTCTACTCCAACTTGTTTTTTTTTGCTCTACCTCAAAAGCAAGTGTTAAAATCTCGCTCTAAGTTGCTCTACAAAAACTCAATGAAGCAGACATGAATCCGTCCAATACAACTTGTATTTAACGGTCTAGAAGATAGCTTCTAATCCAACGAAAAAGAGTATCATCGATCTCAAAAGCACGCATTTTCGATAAAAGAGCTTCATGCCAAACTCTATCAAATGCCTTGGAGATATCAAGAGCAATAATCTTACTTTCACCAAAGCGATGTAAAGATTTGTTCCATTGTTCGGTGAGATATGCCATCAGATCACCAGTGGAACAGTTGCTGCGGAAGCCATACTGACGGTCATGGAGAAGCTTTCGATCTTCGAGATATTCCTTAAGCTGACGGTAATCAGTGTTTCCATGACCTTAGAAAGAAGGGATGTCAGTGCTATGGGTCGGTAGGAGAAGGGGGAGGATGGGTCACCTTTCTTAGGGACAGGCTGGACAAATGCTGTTTTCCATCTTCTAGGAAAGATTCCAGATGGAAAAGCTTACGCAGTGGCTTTGCCAGTGTGGAAGAACACCTCTTCAGAAGAATCGGGGGTATACCATCCGGGCCAGCAGATTTGTGTATATCGAGATCTTTGAGAACTCTTGCTACTGTACGAGTGCGGAAAAAATCTGTCCCGTGGATAAATTTACATTCTCAAGTACAGGAGGTGCAACGTTGCTATGCGGCAGCGTGGAGCTGGCAGCGAAATGAGCTGCAAGCAAGTTTGTCATTAGGGATGAGCGCTGGAACCGAAGATGTTGAAAAGTTTTTAATATTTTTTTTTACAAATGACCAAAAACGTTTACTGCCTTTAGAACATTGCAAAATTTTTGGCCGTAATTTTTGGTCATGCAAAAATGTGGTTCTTTCAATAACAGAGTTGCATGAGTTCCTTGCTTGTTCATGATTTTTCCGATTTTCCTTTGATTTTCCTGATAGCTTCTTTACACTCAGAGTTAAACCAGGAATTTTCTTTAGGCTTGATGCTTTTTGCAAAATCTTGCTTTTTTCTATTTGAAGTGGTTTAGAGCAGACTCATTTCACAGACAGTTTAAGTATCTTGGATCAAAAATATCAGCCGATTCCAGAGAAGATAGAATCATGAATAGTGTGAAGCGGAAGTGGAAAAAATAAAGCTCAGTAGAATCCCGGTTGTTGAGCCGATTATGATTATGATGAAATACATATGTATCTCTAGTGTTAGCATACTGAAAACGTAGCCTGTTTCACATACTTTGATTAGAAAAAATGTGGTGCGCTATTAGCAACTCCATTCCAACAAAAGTGAGATTTTTCTTAAAACTCTTAATTTAAAAATCAAATACATATTCTTATTTACAAAATTACCTTATATTATGATGACATTCACTATCAGTTACTATTTTGGCTAGTTTTGGTTCCGAAGTGTCTATTATAGCTCCTCCTTCTCTTACATAAATTACCTAAAGAATTTTTCTTTTCAAACAACCTTTAACGAAGTCCAGGATAGGACATTCCTCTGAAACAACATACAGCTCGTTTTTTAATAGATTATGTCATATCCGGCTTTGAAATCGATGATTTGAAATTCTTTGCTTTTTTCAATATCTACCGACTACAGCAGTCAGTGTAGCTCTTGTTGATGTTTAAGCCTTTGAATTTTTAAATTAATTTCAAAAAGAATACTCAAAGGAAATCTATAAAAGTGTGGTGGAACACAGAGTTCCAGGCAGACAAACTGTGTGTTAACATGTATAACTTGCCCTAAAATCCCTTCAAATAAATATTATTTTTGTGGCAAGTAAGTTTAATTTGATGTGAATAGTATTGAGTAATCCCTCGAAGGATTGTTTGGTTATTTTACCAACCAAATTATCTTAATTAAGGATCATTTGATGTCTCGTGATAATTATTACATTCCCTCATTTATTAATCTTACTCGAAGGGTGCTCCAATTGTTTTAATTAAGAAAACCGTGACTCAAGTAATCAGTGTAATAAGTTAAAGGGAACAAGTGCGCATGACAAACATTTTTGTCATGATAACAACATAGAAAACTTCCTTCATAGACCACGTAGTCTCTTTCGGTTGGTAAACACTTGAGAAAGTTTCCCACATTATTGCAACAAAAAAGCAATATTTAGTATCGGAAGTAGAATTTAATAAAATTTTTGTTTGTGTTTTATCGACTCGAACTTGGGAAACAAAGGGCGAACGGCATATTTTGATTTATTTAAATAATAATTCAATATGAAATACACGTTTAAGGCAGGATAACTGCATTTTGTTATTTTTAAAATCCGATTAAATATAGGCGACAATTATAATTATTTTCGGAAAGAGAAATGACATTTCTACTAATTTGTTTGCATCAATACATCCCTTATAATGTACATTCGTGTAAAGTAACTGTAGTAATTAAGTTTCTTTCCTAACTCTTAATAACTATCGACTGTTTCGGGTTTTTACTTTGGTTGATTTAAATGAGTGTTTTATCACATATCATAGCAGACATGAAATTCATTGGATTACAGAATCCTTGTGTATCTTTAAATGATTTCAGATACTTTTCGGCAAGAAGAATAATGTCAAACATAAACTTGAGCTATTAGTCCATCATAAGAATAAAATCATAATGGAAATTCAAATGTATATGAGGCACCTATACAAAACTAGGACTTATTAGTGCCTAATATTTTCAATTTCATTGCATTTTTAAAAACTGCTATTTAGCATTAATTATATTTCTTGAATAAAAATGTAAACGCACAAAGTAAGTAATGGAACTGATGAGAGATTGTATTATCAACAATAAAATAGTAACCGCGCAAAAGACCTCATCTGATTCAAATTTGTAGATTTAAGATTAGATTTTGAACCGAACTCAAACTTCAAACAAATTATATGTCTTTAAATCACTTGTTGTTTAATTTTTGTGCGAACATAGCGTAATGAATGAAAACACTTGTTCATATTGCTTTTTGTTTTTAATAATATTTGCTGAGGGTACAAAGTACAAACAATGCCTTGATGGGTATAACCCGGCGATCAAAAGATTCATTTTGTAATTCGAGAGGGAACAAAATACTATAGGTACCTAATGACAAATATGGATTGAGATTGCACAATTCAACTAGTTCTGGTGACGAAAACACGTTTGCTGGTGGACAAGGTTGTTGTTGACTATTGTTTAATATGAGAAATCGCCGATATAAGGATATTGCCTGCGGAACTATACGATTAATGCTTTTATAACTAAGTATGAAATTATAGAGGTTTTTAACATGAGCTTATAAATATGGAACCAAACTGCTAATATATAGGCTCTACATATTTTTTGAAGTATTTAAGTCAGGAACGCACCTCAGAGCTTTCTAGGAGGCCTCATTTTTCCTTTTAACTAAAAAGGAACCTTAAAAATTCCAGAAAATCTAATTTTTGAATGCTTGTTATAAAAATCGTTACAGCAGTGCTAAAGAAATGCTTATTGACATGGGTGGTGCAAGAAAATAGATAAGGATACTCGACAGCGGAAGTTCGTTTTTCTCTATGGTAAGGCATTTCCCATAAATTCAGAACGGTGCAACGAAACTGATATGCAGGCACACGAGTAGCAGTATTAATCGGTGGAGAGTTTATCTTAATGTTATCTAAATGGAAAAAATCGGGTGTAAGACAAAGATTTGCTTTGGATCCATTGCTTTTTTTTCGGAATTTATTGATGATCTTATGGATAGTTGTTCTAAAAACTCTATAGAAAGGGACTGTCACATAAATTCGGGACAGTTCTACAAAAGTTATTTATTGTTGAACGGTGAAGAATTTTCTTAATGGTTTAAGATAAAATGGGGTGTAAGACAGGGATGTGTCGTGAGTCCATTAGAATTCGTTGTTTATTGATTATCTACAAGATGGACTACCTGGAGGTGTGCACTATGCTGGAACGTGTATTAAGATGTTGCTCTGTTGTCCAGTTCTACAGAATCCTTAAACAAATCGTCTTCATGAGTATTGTAAACTTTGGACTACAAGGGCTATCTAAGATAAACCAAACCTAATGATTTATAAGAAATGTGGAATAAGTACCTTGTTTACTAAAGGCTTTACTTCCAAAAACATCTACAACAACAAAAAATTGCCAAAGTCTAAAAAAAAAAACAATTAACTATATATTTTGGTAATTGTTTTATTTCTCATAGATGCAAGTATATATAGTATGTGAAGCAGCAGAAGAGCCAGTTTTGTTTGTATTGCGGCCCTGATATGAGAGCTATACAAAATACTTAAACGTTGAGAAACTTATTATATCACCTCGAAATACTTGCTTATGGTCGAAACTGGGCTTTCACCTCTGATTATTAAGACTTTGAAATTGGAAATAGAAAATATACTGAAAGGATTACGAATGGCAAATGGCAGACGCAGGCCAATGAAAGCATCTTTAAAAACGGTTGCGGAAGAAACATGTTGGTACGCAGAATTACTGAATCTCGCGATGCAATATGAGATTGACTTTGACTTGAGTATCGATAATATTGAAAATAAAAAAGGAGTGCTAAATAGGCTGATTAAGAATATAGATGAACTTCATAGATTTATTCATTGGATTGGTTGATTAATCTTTTCTTTTTTTTTTGTTATAAATAAAGTAATTTTGTTGGCCAAATGTACACTATCAATAAGTACGATATGGCATATGGCGCACAAGAAACCAGAAATAGTGCCAATCAAAACATATATGTTCATATGTCGACGTAAATCTTGCATTACTCTTAAATATTTTGAAATTTGAATATTTGTATATTTTGGTGTAACTCTTATCTCTTCAAGTTTTTTGCCAGATAAATGTTTTGAAAAATATGACACACATTTTTTACTTTCTATTGTTGCTCGGGTTAGCTAAGCTATGAGCTTGCTAGCCCTAACTCCAGACTATCTGGGTATATACTCGAATAACAAAAATTCTATTTTTCCAAGTAGTGTACAACTTGATGATATGATTTGATGCATTATCAAGCACGTACATATCTACTTATGTTTGTATATTTATTTATAGTTGTGTTGGATTTTTCTTATCTTTGTTTAATATTAATAAAAAAACAAGAAAGTTGACTACTATTTTATTAAACATTGTTATCACCAAAAAAAATCTTATTTGTGTAACATCCGACATGCTAAAACTTTTTAGATAAAATTGTATTTCTGTTAATTGTTGCTTCATAATAATCCAGATTATTGTTCGCTAAATACAGATTTAACAGCAGCCAAAACTGCAAATTGCTCTTGATAAATCGTCTGTTAAAATGCTATTATACGCGCCTTTGAAATCGAATGAAAGGAGGTGGGTTTTGATTTTAGGTTTCTGTTTTTTTTTTTTTTTATTTCTGCCGTAATTTGAATATTTCATGGAGGGTTCACTTTCATAGCCTTAACCCTCTGTAGTTGACGCAGTTCAGACTTCAAAGGGTCCCTTTCTTAAGAATCGACCAAACAACGCTGAGATTCAATTCCTCGGCATGCTTATGGTTATGTCCAGGGCATCCGCTCGAGGGCCTCCGCTAATTGTTCAGTTACATGTTCTCTGGTAAAGGACCTATTATCCGAAGTTTCTTTGTTTTCTTTTCGTTTGCGAGCTTTTTTATCAGTGATTCAGTCCATGTCCAAGACCTGTGGTTGCCTCGCAACTAACTCCAGTTGTGGTACTAGGCATCCCATGTTCACCACGTTGAGGTGAGGGTAGTAGTTGATAGACAGATAGGTTTTGAAAAAAACCCTGGTATCCTTAAATTTCTATATAAACGTATAGTAATACTTGTGATTAATCTTATTGAAGCATATTTCCAATAATTCCCAACAAACTATTTTCTTGCATTACAGTATTTACATATCGACGTTCATAAATAGATAGAATATGACTTCCAGGTAAGATCTTAAAATTGTTTTCCAATTGAAATTGTTTGCTAATTAAATTATTTTTTCCGAATTATGTCAGACTCGATCGACTGTTTATCCTCCTTGAATCAGGTTCATCTGCAGTTACTCGAAGAGCTGCAGCGAAGCAAATAGGGGAAGTTCAAAAACTCTACCCGCACGAACTACATCATCTTCTCAATAGATTGATAGGTTATTTGCATAATAATTCATGGGACACACGTATTGCTACTGCCCAAGCAGTCGAAGCAATATTGAAAAATGTTCCTGACTGGAATCCGATTGCTGTTAAAGAAGAACACCATCAAACAAACAGTTCCAATGAAAGAGAAGACAATAAAGACACCGAAACGAATCGGTTGTCATTTGCAGAGTTCAATTTATCACATATTCTTCAGAAAGGTGCGCGTTTAATTGGCTCCGAAGGAAGTGAGTTTGATATGCATGAGGAGGGTGACGCTAGTAAGTCAGCAGAACGTTTAATTCGACAGCGAGCGCTGTTAAATGAAAAATTGGGAATCACTCAAGCAAGCAGACTTGGTGTTAACCTAACTGATATGATTACGGATGAAGATGTAAAAGAAGGATCTAATAACTATAATATAAATGAAGAAAAAGTATGTTCATACATACATATTGAGAGAAGATTTGAAATTAAAATTATTTTTTCAGGTACCAGTTGAACATATCCTAAATATAAACACAAATACTAGCCACTCGGCGAGTACCTCTTCAAATGGGCATACTCTTAGCTGCCGAGAAATAAATCGTGCTAAAAGGAAGGCTCGACAAAATGTTACAAATAATGCCAGCGCATCTTCCGCTAATCTTAGTCGTAGCAACTCGTCTAGTAATGGTAGCGCCCAACCTGATGAACCTGACAAGAAAAAAGTTAAATGCGAGACGACTGGCCGAGCTGTTGCGGAGCTCTTTTACAGTTTGAACGGTAAGTTTTCTCGAAAAAAAGAAACTATTTCTCAAAGAAAATAATTGTTTTTTGCTTCGTATAGCACCAGTTCCAGATGCAACAGGGGCATGGGTTGACGCCGTATCATGGCCATTGGAGAGTTTTTGTTCTCGCCTTTACCTGGATTTATTCAATCCTAAATGGGAAATACGACATGGAGCAGCAACAGCACTTAGAGAACTAATCAATAATCATTCTACAGGTGCTGGCAAATCCTTGAACATGACTCAGGAAGAGGTAAATATATTAAATAATTTGTGTGTACTTCATACCTTACCTTGTACATCCCAAGATGGATAATGAACATATCATGTGGTTGGAAGATGCTGCATTGCGTTTGTTATGCGTTCTTGCTCTTGATCGTTTTGGAGACTTTGTATCAGATCAAGTTGTAGCGCCTGTAAGAGAAACTTGTGCCCAAGTATTGGGTACCATTGTAAAGGATATGCCGACAGAAAAAGTTCGTGAGACAGTTAGTGTTCTTCTCAAGCTAATTAAACAAAATGAATGGGAAGTACGTCATGGTGGACTTTTGGGCTTGAAGTATATTTTTGTCGTACGAGAAGATCTTCTGCAGATATTTCTTCCATTGACCATATCTGACATCCTGATTGGGTTGTTTGATTCTGTAGATGATGTTGGCGCGGTGGCAGCTGCTACTTTGATTCCAGTCTCCTCTTGGCTTCCAAAACTATTGAATCCAACACAAGTATCAACTATTGTGAAAATGTTATGGGATCTCCTACTCGATCAGGATGAATTAACATCAGCTTGTAATAGTTTTATGGGCTTATTGGCAGCTATTCTTTGTTTGCCAGATGCCTCGAGATGGATTCAGTAAGTTTTGATGCTTAACCTCTAAGTAATATTTATTTTTTATTTTTCATTTTAGAATGGAAACCATGTCATCTCTAGTCCCACGATTGTGGCCATTTCTCAGTCACAGTACAAGTTCTGTACGTAAATCCACACTGATAACTCTCAAAACTCTAACACAGGGAACAAAAGGCGGTGAGGAAGATCTCACGATCGCAAAACTAGAAACCAATGCCAAAGATGATATAAGTTTTGACTCAAAAGATCTGAAATTAAATTTCGGCGTAATTGATTGGCAATCGCCTCTGTTACAAGAAGCGCTTCGTCATATCTATCAAAGAATTTTAGTAGAACCTCAATGGGATATACAGGAGCTAGCCAAGGAGGTTTGGATGAACCTTATAGATTATGCTAATTTGACCGCACTGCTGCATGCTGCTTGTCCATATGTTTCTCCTTGGATATGTCTTGCAATGCAACCTGCCCGTTTGCCATTCGACACAAATATCCTCATTCAAACTGCACATACACAACTAAGTGAAAGACGTCGCAATCGAGATGATTTGGGTGGATGTTCCATGCTTCAGCAAAAGCTTTTCTTGGGAGGAAATGAATCAACTCCACTGGAAGTGAGAGAAAAAAATTTTGTGCGAGCACGTATCAATGCAGCACGGGTTCTTGGTGCACTTTCACACTTTCTCGTACAGCCAGCACCAGGAGTTGAATATAATTCAATGACAGAAAGTCCAATGGAATGTTATACCAAAGTTCTGCATGGTCATTTGCAGTCTCGATCGGCTGTTCAGCGCTCAGTTTGTGCTCTGATTATCGCCTTCTGGGCACAATCGGATTCGACAGTGACCCCAGCCTGTCCCAAATTGCAAGAAAAACTTCGATATTGTGTAATGGAATATGTTTACTATGATGAAGTTGCGATGTCATTAACAAGGTTTGTCAAATTGGCCAAAAGTTTTGTGTTTGTTTATTTAATATAAAATATTTACATTTTAGACTCTTACAAGAGGCACATGATTTTATTGCCACCCTAAAGCAATATAAAATTCCAATAAATGATTTTAACAATGCCAAAATCCTTACGCTTGAACAAATAGAAGCCTTAAGCACAACAATGACTGAAAATCTTAAAGTGAAATATAATTTAAAGCCCAAAATAGGAGATATGCTCGAAGAGAGACGCAAAAGTTTGCAGAATTCTTATCAGCAAACAAATACCGAACGGAATATATATGATATAGGGTAATGTTTTTTTTGTAGAGATTGTTTTATAAATTAACGTTTACAAATTCTTTTAATATAGCACACAAAGCGCTCTTGCCGGAGCTATTGTTTGCATGCGTTGTCTTCCAGAGAAGCTTAATCCAGTTGTTAAACCGTTAATGGAGTCAATTAAACGCGAAGAACGGGAATTGCTGCAACAATTATCGGCTGAATTTCTAGTATATTTAATGGATCAAATCAGTGATAGGAATCCTAGTCCTAATAATAAAATAGTCACTAATTTATGTACGTTATTAAAAAGTGATAAGGAATTTACACCTCAAATCGTAAGTGTGACAAAAATGAATCAAAAAATATGAAACATGAAACTATCTCCTTGTTATTGCATTATAGGTAACACCTGATCTCCCATTTAAATTAACTAGCCAAACAAACGGAAGCGACACATCCGATCATTACTACGGAATACTCACTCTGTCTATACAACAGAAAATCGGTGGTAGTCATAGCAGCAGTGTAAATGCCACTAGAGGCCCCGGTAGACCACCAACAGTCGTAGAAACCCCTCTTGAAAATGGAAACCTTATAGTGGATAGCAATGTAAAGAAAAAAAATATATATTAATTTTTTCATATTTTTGAAAGTTGTTCTTCGTTTGTAGGAAGCAAAGCAATGTCGTATACAACGAATTGGTTCAACATACACTATTGAATTTATTTGTAAATATTTCGGAGTAAAATTAAATGAGAAAATTCCAATTATCTGGCTGATAATGTTTGGAAAAATTGATAACTTTCTCCTGAATAATCCAACAATGGACGTGTTGGAAGATAAGTTAGTTGATCCAGTACCAACTAATGATCTTATGACGGCCTTGCAGCTAATTGAAATAGCTGCTCCTTGTATTGATGTTTCTTTACACGAAGAACTTTTTAAATTACTCCCCAAATTTGGAATTCTTATAACACATCCATTGAAAGCCGTAAGATAGAGAGAATATTTATTGTCAATTTCATTAATTATTTTATTTAAACTTTCAGGTTCGACACATGGTAGCACGTTGCATTGCAACTCTTGGTAGTCTCGACATTTGCAAGACAATAAATTTTGTTGTTGAGCATTTGATGGATCTGTTGAAAAAAATTGAAAATGTCATATGTCGACAAGGAGCTACCGAGGCGATTGAGAGAATGGTTGAAAAGTTACAAATTAAAATGGTTCCTTATGTTGTACTTCTAGTCGTTCCATTACTTGGTGAGTGTTTTTGTTTGTTTATTAAAGTAAGGTAAGGTTATAGTGGCTTCGGACTAGAAACAGATGTACTGACTGTTTTTATTTGCTTGGTTGCTAAGATCGATGTAGAATAAAGCACAGAACATGTAAACATTAATAATCGTCACTACCTGTCTTGAGTTGCTATACATTTCATTCCATCAAAGATTCGTGTTTATGCCAGAATAAGGAATGAAACTGTCTGAGTCACTTACCCTAAAAGGGAGACAGATTGAAGGTGCATTCCTTCTCTATCGGGTTCATCTGACCTACAACTTACTAAAACGTCTCTATTCTTGGTACCCGAAAAAATGATAACATCTCTTGAAATGTCGCATTTTCCTTCAGCAAGGAAAAAGCTTGTATAGTTGTAATAATTTTCGCCTTTACTTTACTTAACATGTATGGCGAAATAAGACAGATTTAGTCTAGAGCAGTGGTTCCTAATATGACGGGTGAGCCTGGTGATCTCCACACAATTTTTCAAAGCGGGGAATAAGGCTTGACACTGATATACTCTCATTTCTTGCTCCACATCGATCCTTTTTAAGGCTGATGTCGCAAGAGTTTAATGACGCTCTTCCTACTGTGATGTGAATTCGGGCGGAACATGAACATGAAGTGGATCTTTGATACATGCAAATTTTTCAACATCATCGCCTTCAATATTTCGAAAACCATTCGATGAGTTTAGATTTTATTTATTTATTTAGTTTTAGTTTAGCTGCCAGGCGGCAATCAAGGCCATATCTTCAATCGTCTCGAAGTCCAAACTGATTTACCGCTGTCGCAAAGATCTGCAACGAATCAGTGAAACAAACCTCGTTACCCTCCGGTGGGTCCCCCGACACAATGATATATCCGGAAAAGAAAGAGCTGATGAACTCGCCAAAAACCGTTCATCCATGGAACCAAGCCAAATTGTACTCTGGGTACTTGCGCTATGTCACGGCGCCCCTCTTGGAACCCCTGGTCTAGACTCTAGAGAGTGTATACCTTCACGGAACCATCGATTGTGCTTGATCCACCAATATAAATGTTTGTTGTGTGGGATGTAATACAAGTTTTTGGTATTGGTTTATGAAATTATTGGCCGTGACCGGATTCTCCTCACAAGTCCATCAAAAAAAAAGTCAAAACAGCCTTCACCTACTTTCAAGAGATGCTTTTCTTGACGTTATTTAGTTTTTTTTAATCCTTGTATTACGTCAAATAAACAAAATAAAAACAATTTTTTCTTACTAATTTCTTATCATCGAATAGGTTGCATGAGTGACCCTGATGAGTCAGTTCGTTTGTTATCAACACATTGCTTTGCTACTCTTATTCAACTAATGCCTCTTGACAGTAAATTTGGCAAAACGGAAATAGTTTCAAAGGTAGGTAGCTGTAATATAAACAACTATCATAAATTTGATCTTATTTACTTTATTTTAGGAACTTCAAGCTCGAAAAACTCGTGATCGGGAGTTTCTGGATTATCTGTTTGCCCCGAAAACAATACCAGATTTTAAGGTTCCGGTGCCAATAAGCGTAGAACTACGATGCTATCAACAAGCCGGTGTCAATTGGCTTTGGTTTCTTAATAAATATAATCTTCATGGTATTCTCTGTGATGACATGGGCTTGGGAAAAACCCTCCAAGCCATATGCATTTTGGCCGGAGACCATCATCAGCGAATGCGAGAAAATGCTTCAGAGCTGCCGAGTCTTGTGATTTGTCCGCCGACATTAACCGGCCATTGGGTATACGAAGTTGAGAAATTTCTTAAATCAGCATTCCTACGACCATTGCACTATGTCGGATTACCCGGGGGAAGAGAAAAGCTACGTGCGAAAATCGGTAAATGTAATTTAGTCGTCGCCTCCTATGACACCGTCCGCAAAGATATCGATTACTTTAGTACGATTCATTGGAATTACTGTGTCCTCGATGAGGGGCATATTATCAAAAATGGAAAAACAAAAAGCTCGAAAGCCATCAAACAGCTAAAAGCCAATCACCGATTAATACTGTCAGGTACTCCCATCCAAAATAACGTGCTTGAGCTATGGTCATTGTTTGACTTCCTCATGCCTGGCTTCTTGGGGACTGAAAAACAATTCATTGCCCGCTATAGTCGTCCAATTCTATCTAGTCGTGATTCAAAGAGTTCCCCTAAAGAGCAGGAAGCAGGCGTGTTAGCCATGGAATCTTTGCATCGCCAAATATTACCATTTTTGTTGCGAAGAGTAAAAGAGGACGTGTTAACCGATTTACCGCCAAAAATTACCCAAGACTTGCTGTGCGAGTTGAGTCCTCTGCAGGAACGTCTCTACGAAGACTTCAGTCGAACTCATTTGAATTCAGAATTAAAAGACTGTTTAGCAAATCTTGGCGAAACTGAGAATATTAACAAAAAGACACACATATTTTATGCTCTTCGTTATTTGCAAAATGTTTGCAACCATCCGAAGCTTGTTCTTCTTCCTAGTCATCCTGAGTTCTCTAAGATAACACAAGAATTGAGCCAGTATAATAGTTGCTTGAATGATATTGAACATTCAGCTAAGTTACCTGCTTTGAAGTGAGTTCTGTTTTTGAGCTTAAATGTGGAATGCTTTTTATAATTTGTGAATATTTATATTTTATAGACAGCTTTTGTTGGACTGTGGAATCGGAGTCGAAACAGAAAGTGTGAATCAACACCGTGCTTTGATATTTTGTCAACTCAAAGCTATGCTGAACATTGTAGAAAAGGATTTACTGAAAAAACATTTGCCGTCCGTTTCATATTTAAGGTTGGATGGAAGTGTACCAGCCTCGTGTAGGCAAGAAATCGTCAATAACTTCAATAGTGATCCTAGTATTGATGTATTGCTACTGACAACACAGGTAATACTGTAAATATGACTATTCATCCATCAATCCTTATATTGTTGTATGGCTATATTATTCTTTTTCCTGATCATTATTTTTCTATTGTGAAACATTTAGTCACTCTTAAGTAATTATTTGTCTTTTTTTCTGTCCAGGTTGGAGGATTGGGTTTGAATTTAACTGGAGCTGATACCGTCATTTTTGTTGAACACGATTGGAACCCAATGAAAGATCTACAAGCCATGGATCGTGCTCATCGTATTGGACAAAAGAAAGTTGTAAATGTTTACCGATTGATCACCCGCAAGTCTCTTGAGGAAAAAATCATGGGCTTACAGAAATTCAAAATCTTAACAGCTAACACAGTGGTTAGCGCTGAAAATGCTTCCATGGAAACAATGGCAACCGAATCATTGTTTGATCTCTTCAGTTTAAGTGACAGTAAACAGAAAAATTCCCACGGAGACGGTTTGAATACATCAACAAGTAGCTCGAAAGGACAAATGTCGGCAACAAGTATGATTGAAAATCTTCCCGAACTTTGGTCAGAAAGCCAATACGACGAAGAATATGATATATCTCAGTTTGTTCAGGGATTAAAAAAGTAACATATCATGATGCCACCGCTGCGACCTAAAAGATAAAACTTTATATCGATGTTGTATAAGATCTCCCGATATAACATTTGAAATGTGTGTCACTATTCATATTAGTTTCTCTGTGCCGACCGGTGTCGCTTTAGTTAAACTATTTACGATAGACTTACAATAATAATAATTTATTCTCATTTCATTTGTATGCCCTTTGTTTTTTGTTTGTTTTTTAGTTTTCTCCCTTTTTTAAATGACAACAAAATAAATAAAATAAAAACGATTTATTGAATGTTTGGATATTTCTTTGGTAAATATAGGCCACAGCTTGCTACCGTTGGCATTTAAACATTCTTTTCTTAGCTCCCCAGTCCCAGTCGTGACCACACCAATTTACGATTAAAAGAAGAAGACGAAGACGAATTGTTCTAATCTACCTGGAAGAAAATATAAGTCACCATTCTACGTGTTGTACAATCTGCATGTTGTTGTCGAAAGTCAATTACAACCAAACCGAAAACAACCACTAACACTCTGAAATCCTCTTTTACATCCATTTATTTAAGTAGGGCAAATATTTGTTACACATTGGATGCGGCACCTTTTATCTTTAAACTCTTATTACATTTGTATAGTCAAATTGTTTGTTGAAACTTTATTGCATTATTTGTTCCCAAAGAAATATAAGTAGATTCATCAAAGTGAAAATATGTGCCTTATTTGCATAAGCGTATCTATATGTTTATTTAAAAGTGCAAAATGCAGTTTCATAGTTGCAAGAAAGTTTTACTGCAAGCAAATAAAAATAATATAAATTGAATAAATCCTTATGACTTAGGACCCAAAAACAGCAGATTATCTCTTTTTTGATATGGACCAATGTGTAAACCTTAAATCAGATTTCGAAGAAATAGTTCGCACAAAATTAACTAACAAATAATTATAATCGCTATTTGCTCGAGAGATACTAAGGCCCGTTTGCTGATACGATACTTAAACATTTATGTTCAACTTTAAAGCTTATGTTCTACTTTTTCCCCGATATAAACTGTCACATAAGTGCTTAAGTTGAACATAAACATTTTTTAAGTATCGCATCAGGAAATGGGCCTAAAAGGGCTAGCTTCCGGAAGTAATTAAATAAAACATGTAATATTGTACTGTATTTCCTGTGGGAAATTGCGGTAGAACAACCCTTTACTTATTTAACAAACATTTGAATAAGTAATTTTCGGGCATAACTTCATGAATCGGGGTGTCTGTGAGTGTACTTTTCTCATTGTCTACAGTTTAAACGGCGTCGTTACGTAATTTCTCCAAACTAAAATCTCACAGGAATTGGTCTTAGTACATTTGCTTATTGCAAATCAGATTTTGGATCAAGACTCTTATGTGCTTTTTTAAATAACCGTAACATAGCGCTAAAAAAAGCAAAGTTACAAAATAAAAACAAAACTATTTTTCTGGAAGTAGTTAAATCTCATTAGTCCTACTGTTCTTTAAAATGCTTATGATACAAAATACTTGGATTTTTTAGTGAAGATTAGACCAAACGCTTATGAGTAACTCACAAGACAAATTGCAAGAACAACTAGATTTTATTTAAATAGAGATGGAAGAGATGATGAAACTTGTAAACTATTTTCGATCAGGTTAAAACAGGCCCGGCCTTAAAAATACTGGAATTACCATTTTACAATTTTTTTGTATTACTCAGAATAAAATAACCCCGTTTGTTTTCAACTATACGCCGTTGTTTTGCTTCTCGACTCTTTAAATTAAAAGCCAGGCTGATTCCAGGAAAATAGTTAAAAAGGGAGGAATCTATAAAAAGTAATTTTAATTGGTCACTTCCTAGAGTGCATCTTGGGCGGTGCTCCTTGGCCTTATGTCACTATATCTCTTACGTCCTGGAGCGCGACCTGGTCGCCCTACCCTAAGGCTGACACTGGGTATAAATCAGCCCTATCACCGATTACATCGTAATCGAAAATGTTCTACGAATCCCGAAAAATCTATTACAGAATCAATTCGTAGTGAAAATTGTGCTATGGAATTCGTAGATTTTGATACCTATCACCAGCACCAAGCTGTCTCAGCATAGCATTTATTGAAGGTCTCTAAAGTTGGCATGACCATTATGAGCTGGACTAAAAACAAATATCCTATAATTTGCCGTAAATTATCCGTGGAAAAAAAAATTTTCCGCGAAGTCGGATCATGTGATTTTCCATGTACTGCAAACTTGATATAAAGTTAGCATGACCAATCGCGTATCTTTCTATAAATGACACCTACAATTACCTACATAGGCTTAAAATTTGCCGTAGACTGATTGTCAAATCAAATTATTTTTAGGATTTTTTTTTTTTTTTTTTTAGTTTTGCTCACTTGACCAAGTTAGCAGGATCATAGGCGTATATCACTATACAGGATGATTCACGAGTCATGTGAAAAAAAGGTAGAGCGTGTAGGTTGGGTCAAGACAAGAAAAAAATTGTCCCTTCTATAGCCAGGATGGGCAATTTTCTTAAAAAATGACTTAAAACTGAAAAAAATATTAAAAAACAACGTTTACACTCACAATGTCATGATATACCTTTTTGTAACGACGAAAATCATTTCTTTTATTTTATGTTTAAATATTATTCCATTCGGATTCTGTGAACACAATATTTTTTGATGATTCGTGCGTAAAAATCCATTCGGAGATTTTTTACGATGGAATCAGTGATAGGGCTAAATATCATTTAAATAAATTGCACGACTGGATCGCACGTACTTGCTCATATGTGCGGTCACATCGTCCAATAAAAGTTAAAAAACAAGGCTAGGTATAGGTATACCTAGATATAAGATATAAGGTACAATATAATACAATACAATACAATAATAATTTACTTTTTGAAATAAAATTAATTAAAATAGGTAGCTTAATTATGTTTGTGTGGGTCGATAAATTCATGTTGGGTGTATTCATGGAATTTATTTAGGATATTATGTACCAACCTATAATAAGGTCGGAAGGAAGGGAGGAACTACAATTCAGATACCTATTCTAACCACTGTGAAACGAGTGGGTACAGACAATATTAAAACTTTAAACAGTGGTTGTTTGTATGCTGTTATGATCATGAAATGCTTTAAAATAAATAACGATAAATAAATAAAAATAAAAATAACGAAGTTTGCTATCATGAGACTAGTGACTAGGGCTCAACCGAGCAATATAAAACAAAATTTGGGGGACAATATTAAACATATAAAATTTGTATGAAATCAAAAAACATTACTCATAACGTTTTTTGGAAAAAATGTTGTAAGCCATCTTATTTCTTTTGCTGTTTTCTATTTTATGAGTTTTTCATTTCAAAATCGTTCTACCAGTTTTTTTTTTAAATGTTTTTTTTTTGAAAAATTTTCGAAAAAATATTTTAAATTTTTTTGAGTATGTCAATTTAAAGAAATCTATAGTCTATACAAGGTGTCCAACGGGAACGTATACTACTTTGTTTGTTTATAATTTTTGATTTAATGAAAGAGAATGGATCTTATATTGATTGATGTTTTATTTAATGTCGGCAATTATGTATGGGAATACAATATCAGGTAAATGTCCACCTCTGTTAGTCTCACAAATGCGAGCCCTTTTGAGTACATTTTTCATTACATTCTCACACATTTCACGCGGTATTTCATTAATTTCATCACGAAAATTTTGTTTGAATTGCTCAAGCGTTTCTGGTTTGTTTGCATAAACCTTGCTTTTCAGATATTCCCACAAGAAGAAGTCCGGAGCAGTCAAATCAGGCGACCGTGGAGGCCCATCAACATCCCCATTTTTGGGCATGTGGCACCGTCTTGTTTATACCACATGTTAATCAAGCCCAAAGCATGCAGTTGTGGCGTTAAAAAGTTTTCAATCATATCACGATATCGCTTCCCATTCAAAGTTACCGTTACGCCGTTTTCATTTTCAAAGAAGTAAGGTCCAATGATTCCTCCTGACCAAATTGCACACCAGGCCGTTACTTTTAATGGATGCAATGGTGACTGATGAATAATTTGAGGGTTTTCCATTGCCCAGAACCGACTATTCTGTTTATTCACATATCCATTCAAATGAAAATGTGCCTCGTCACTTATTATGATTTTTTCATGAAAATCGGGGTTGTCATCGACATGTGTACGGCGGCGTAAATGGTCTTGTGGAAGAAGCTCTTGTGTCAACTGAATCTTATATGGAAACAAATGCAAATCCTTGTGCAAAATTGTGGCCAAAGTTGTTCTTTGAAGACCAAGCTCCTGAGCACGGCGTCGAATTGAGGTTGATGGATTGTTTTAACGATTAAAACACGTTGGTTTATCGAATATTTTTCCATAATAAATTTTCCACGTTTCTACTTCAAGACTGCCAAATATGAACTGTCAAGACTAATATTTACCATAATGGCAGCAAAACAAAGTAGAATAACATTATTCATAACGTTTTTTTTGGAAAAAAATGTTATAAGCCATCTTATTTCTTTTGCTGTTTTCTATTTTACGATTTTTTAATTTCAAAATCGTTCGACCAGTTTTTTTTTTGAAACACTTTTCGAAAATATATTTAAAATTTTGTTGAGTATGTCAATTTAAAGAAATCTATAGTTTATACTAGGAGAAAAATTAAAAAAAAAAATCTATAAATCCGGTTTCAAAATATTAAAAAAACAAAATAAGTTTTTTTTTAAAAAATATTAAAAATTAAAACAAAATGTTTTTGAAAATTTTAATAAGCAATATTTTTTAAATTATAAAACACTATATATTTTGAAAATTTCATCAAAATCGGTCAATTAGTTCACGAGAAAGTCTGATTTTAAGCAACCGGTCATATGGGAGGTACCGTTATAAGACTTTTTCTGAAAAATCCATTTAAATTTAAAGATAGATTTTGCATAAAAAACACCATTCAGAAAGTTTTATCAAAGTTTTATTTTAGCCGTTTTCGAGAGAAATAAGTTTTTCATTAAAAGTTATATGGCAGGTACCGTTAGTTTTGGAGCTAGAATACCAATTCGAAAAATGGTCGGGTAGAGTACTCTAAAAATACTATATACCAAGTTTGAATCAAATCGGCCTAACCGTTTAGGCTGTAGGAATCGATACGGACAGATAGACAGACGGACAGACGAAGGGAATTTCCGGACCCTCTTTTTTTGACTTTTTTATCATTGTAATGTCATGTTTGATTGTTAGATTTTTTTTACGAATACATAACCTGCTTAATAGTCCCTATAAATCGGAAGTAAAAATTGCAAACTGAATCGAAAAAAAAATTAAGTATACACCCGAGTGTACATCAAAAACGAATGGATGTATGGTGAGGATAATACCGATTCGTACCGTTTTTATACAATAATCTGGGACTAGAAGAAACATAGATTTGTTAAGAGTGGCTATCCTAAGGAAACTGATTATTTAAACCACGTAGATCTACAAAGCCATGCAACTTTATTTATTTAGCCAAATACATGGACAAGACATTAATAATACGCGATTTCAACAAGACGTTGCCACAAGCCATTTTCTTTCGTTTATTTCTCAGTACGCGAAAGGTTTTTTGGATAAAGTAAATTTATGAAAACGAATGAAATTTGTTTGAAGTTAGTACGCGAACAAAGCTTTTATTTGTTGTGGCTTAACTCACACATACATACATAAAAATCGTCAAAAATGAGCGAAAGTATTGTTTCATTGGATTTCAAAATGATGTAAGCTATTTTGCATCAAGTTAAAACAGGCCCGGCCTTAGAAATACTGGCGCCCGGCAGTGCTTGGTATCGAAAAATAGGAAGAATTAACAGTTTACAAAATTCTCCTAAAAATACAATAACAGCGTTTCTTTTCAAACGCTGTTCCTTTGCTTCGCGTCCAAATAAACATAACGGAAAAAGGAGGAATCTGTGAAAAATAATTTTAATTGTACACTTCCTGGCGGTGCTCTTCGGCTTTACCCCACAATATATCTGACGCCTTGGTCCGCGACCCGGTCGGCCTACCCTTAAGACGGTATTGAGTAAAAATATCACTTTAAAACAATGCAAATTGAACCGCAAAAAAAATTAAGTATACGCCCGAGTGTGCAGCAAAAAATACGAATGGAACAATATGTAGGGTGAGGGTGCTATATTTTTGCAAATGGAACCAGTTGGTGGATGTACTCCCTGAATATCCACTGCAATTAAAAACTCAACCACTGACTTAACTTTGACTTGCCTACGACTTACACACGAATGGTTGTTGCAAACAACCATTTTCTTGTGCATTGAAAAAAGCACATTATCTACAGGTTACTTGTTCGTTAATTCAAATCATGCTGGATTTTCCTTTGGATTTTGTTAAGGAACTTTCACAATTAGTGCATTTTAAAAGCTTTTTAAGACGAATGATATATAATATGCACTACGGAAACCTTGTAATATTTGTGCTGTCCCACAATTTAATGAGATTTCACTCCGGTCAGAGCAAGAAGAGGTGAACGTTCTATCTTTACCTTACACTTACAATTTTTAGTACCTGAGACTAGAAGAAGCTTAGGTAAATTAAGAGTGGCTATCGCAAGGAAACCGACAAATTTAAACAAGTGGATCTACAAATCGAGAAATGGCCCTGTCGATTGGTCACCTAGATCATGTGATTTATCACCTCCAGATGTCTATTCCAACAAATAAAAATAAAGAAGCTTGTTGGCATTAAAGTTTAATAATTTTATAGCATCCGGTTTTATAAAATAAATAAGCTGGCCAAACGTAGCTACTTCGATGACATGTATGCGAAGGATCATCCTCTGCGAGTGTATAGATATATTTTTTGACTAGCTGTTACCCGCGACTTCGTCCGCCTGAAATTTATCAAAAACTGTTTACTCAATTCATCGTTCTAAAATAATAATTTTCGAAAAATAAGCAAACCCAGCGCCACCTAAGTGTAATTCAAATAGCTTTAGTTATTCCCTTCAAATTGAGCTCCCTGTCTGTGGAAGTCCCGTCAAAATCGGTCCATAAATAGGAATTTTCGAAAAAAACGACACCAGCGCCAACTTATGAGTTATTAACATAGTCTAAGTTACTCCTTAGGATAAGCTATTTGCCAGTGAAAGTCCCGTCAAAATCGGTTCAGCCGTTCCCGATATTACTCGGAACAAACAGACAGACAGACAGACAGAGAGACATACATCAAACATTTTTTAAATGGTGTTTTTGTTATAAGTACTGTATAGTGGATATTTGATTTTAGAAACAGACAAAATTGAGATAACAATCAAACATGATGATAGAGAAACATTTTTGAGTTCCTGCAAAATTCTGTCTGTCTATCTGTCTGTCTGTACGGATGTATTTTGGACTGCAGCCTAAACGTTTGGGCTAATCGTCTTCAAATTTATTTTGACATTCTACAGAGGAGTTTTTGCAATTTTTTTTAGCTCAAAAATTAACGGTACCTGTCATATAACCGTTATGTAAAAGCTTATTTTTCTCGAAAATGGTTCCAAGAATTTTTATGAAAAAAAAAATCAATATACTATATTGTAGGTATGCATTATATTTTGGTGAAAAAAATTAATATGATGGGCTAAAAACGGTACCTCCCATAGGACGGTTTTTTTTTCTTCGACTTTCTCGAAAACTGGTGATCCGATTACAATCAAAATTTATATTCAAGAAGATGTAGGTAGCCCAAGTAATCTTGCATTATTTTTTTTCGAAATCTTTTATATTGTATTTTTAGTAATTAAATAAAAATCAATATTTTCAAAATGGGTGAGTGAATTTTTTTTAATTTTGTTTTTAAATAAACGTTAATTTTGTGCTTAAGTTTGTATTCTGGAATTATTTTTTTAATTTTTTAAAAATAGTTGTTAAAAAAACAGTTTTATTTAAAAACGGCTCTTACAATTTTGAAAAAAAATCAAACTTTTTTACATTTCCTAAAGAAATAAAATGGCGCTTAAATTATTTCACCCAATACAATTTAACGTAATTTATTCCAACAATCAAAAGTCACAAAAATCGAATAAATGCTTTGATGTTCACTTTAATTTTCTTAAATTTTATTCTATAATATGACGGCACATATGAGCAAATACGTGCGATCCAGTCATGCAATTTATTTTATTTATATGTATTCGGTCCATAAATAAGAATTTTCGAAAAAAAACGACACCAGCGCCACCTAGTGAGTAATTAACATAGCCTAAGTTACTCCTTAGGATATCAGCTACCAGTGAAAGTCCCGTCAAAATGGGTGCAGCCGTTCCCGACATTACCCGGAACAAACAGACAGAAAGACAGACAGACAAATGGTGTTTCTGTTATAAGTAATGTATCTATATCCTTTCGTATAAATCAAGTAAAAAGATTTTAAAAACATACACTTCATTTTTATTTATGTGTAGTGTATAGATTAATTAATTCATAATAATAATATTTTTATTAATTTATTTAATTTTTTTCATTTAATATACAAATATGTATGTTTATCCTTCATATGCCCCCTGTGATTTCGCAGTAAGAAGAGACTTAATGTGGGTGCGCATGCAGTTAAGCACTAAATAGTCTAGCGTAAATTTGCTGTACAGTGTATGACACTCCGGTTTTGCTACTCTGCGAAAAACCAAACCCAATTTGGGTAGGAAGAGCGCCAGCTAATTACCCGAGTTAACTCGGTAGTTTTGACTTCGCAGCGGCACAAAACGTCACCATTGCAATCACACGGTTTCCTCATCTCGATATACACAAAGGGACTTGGCGACACCCAGATCAAGGTACCATCAACCAGATTGATCACGTTGCGATCGATACAAGACACGCCTCCAATATCTTGGGTGTTCGCACCTTCCGAGCAGCTAACATCGACTCGGATCACTACTTTGTTGCAGCAAAGGTAAGAATGCGAATAACCCGAATACCACAACAACGGAGTAAAACTGTGAGGAAGTATGACGTCGGAAAGCTGCAATCGCAAGAAATTGACAGAAACTTTGCCGCTCGAATATCCCGTTACCTCTCAAGAAATCCATTACCGCCAGCATCAAGTGCCGAAGACCAGTAGGAAAACTGCCAACAAGCCATCAGAGATGCCGCAACTGATGTGCCAGACCATACCACCACGAAACCTCTGGTTCGATGACGAATGCAGGCAGGCCCATGCAGCCAAAAAAGAGGCATATAAAGCGGCGCTACAAAGAAGAGAGAGCGCAATCGAAGATATTGAGAGATGCTACTTCAGGAACAACGTGCGGAAGTTTTACTAACAGGTAAAAAGAACGTGCCAAGGAAAAAAAACCCGCACAGAAGCCTGTCGATTTAGGAATGGAAACCTCGTAGTAGAGTCACAGTCGGTGCTGAGTACATGGAAGGACCATTTCTGCAGACTGTTAAATGGCAATGAGGACCAAAATCCCGCTGTCAGGCAGAATGAACCATTCAACATGGACGATGACAGACAAAACTTCCGTCCACCCGACCAAAATTAAGTGAGGATAGCAATATCTAAACTAAAAAAAACAACAAAGCTGCTGGACCCGACGGACTACCCGCCGAACTTTTTAAAGCGGCTGGAGATGACCTGGTGGAGTGTATACACCAACTCATCTATAAAGTTTGGTCAGAAAAAAGTATGCCTGATGATGATGAATGACACCTCAGCATCATTTGCCCGATCCACAACAAAGGAGACCTTCTAAACTGCACCAATAGAGGAATAAGTCTCCTGAATATCGCCTACAAGATCCTCTCTGCCGTACTATGTGAACACCTTTCGTCAGCAACCTGATTGTCCCCTATCAGTATGGTTTCAGACCAGGAAAGTCCACAATCGATCAAATGCTCACGCTACGTCAGATCCTGGAAACTACCCAAGAATTCCAAATCCATACCCACCACCTCTTTATCGATTTAAAGGCCGCATACGATAGCATTTATAGAGACGAGCTATACAGAGCCATGTCTGGTTTTGGCATCCCCACAAAACTTGTCCGACTATGAAGGATGACGATGGAGAACTCTCGCTGCTGGCTGCTCCGTCAAGATTGGTACTGACTTCACAGAAGCTATTGACGTCAAAAAAAAGATTCCGACAAGGTGATGCACTATCGTGCGATTTCTTCAACTTAATACTTAAAAAAATTGTAAGAAACTCGCAAGTCAATTGGAGTGGGAAAATTTTTTTCAAGTCTGTGCAATTGCTAGCATACGCTGACGACATAGACATCATTGGCAGAACTCGGCGAGCTGTCACTGGAACGTTTGCTAGCATTGAAGCTGAAGCGGCTAAGATGGGACTAGCAGTCAATGAGGCCAAAACTAAGTACCTGCTGTCCACAAAAAGGGACACACAACACCGGCGGATTGGACAAAGCATCACAATAGACAGGTACAACTTTGAGGTAGTTAGGGACTTTGTTTACCTCGGATCCGCTATAACATCTGACAACAACATCTCGTTAGAAATTAAGCGAAGAATTACTCTTGCCAATCGCTGTTTCTATGGGCTAGGAAGGCAATTGAGTAGCAAAGCCCTGTCTCATAATACAAAGGAGACTCTGTATAAGACCCTAATCATCCCAGTCCTGCTCTATGGCGCCGAGGCATGGCGGATGAAGATACCTTAGTTGTTTCGAGCGTAAGATTCTTCGGAGGATTTTTGGCCCTATCTGCGTTAACGGGCTTTGGAGAAGAAGGTTCAACAAAGAACTATACGAGCTGTACAGCGACATTGACCTGGTCAAAAAAATACGCATATCACGTTTAAGATGGCTAGGTCGTGTAGAGCGAATGGACAACAATGTTCCGGCTCGCAGGATCTTCGATTCCATCCCAGAGGGTAGACGCAGTCAAGGAAGACCTCGCCTCAGTTGGCGCGCTCAAGTGGAGGACGACCTTAACCAACTTGGAGTGCGAAACTAGAAGCAGCTAGCCAAAGACCGAGCTGGCTGGTGATGCATGTTGGTTGAGGCCCAGGTTCGTCCCGAATTGTAGCGCCCCCTAAGTAAGTAAGTAACTCGGTAGAAGCTGTCTGTTTAATTTGTGGAAGTACCATGGTGGCTTCGGTGCTGCAATCTAGAAAACCATTTCGTGCAAGCATTTCTTCCATTTCGTCATCTTTTAAGACATAAATGACGATTATAACACATTGACAAAAAAATTTATAATTCTGTGAATTTTTTGTAATTTTTTCCAAAACACTTATTTACCTATCAGTTCGTTTCAAAAACACTAATTGACACGCCCACCGGTTGGTTTTTCTTTGCATTTGCAATACAGAAACCGAATCTTTTTTTCATCATTTTTTCCTGAATTCCAAGAATAGAACTACGAACAAAACTGAACATACGGAAACAGATCGGCCATAAGCCCTGTGAGCTATGACAGTAAAAGTAAAACTATAAAATTAGATTTGTTCTTCAGCTATGATAAGATTTCTATGGTTATTAATGAATCAACAAATAGTAATTCACTTATTGTTCCAGTTGTGAGCACCTATAAAAGTGATGGCTATAACTGGAAGGTTCATTAATCGTTTTGCGGATCTTATCGCTTCTAACATCAAGTTCAAGAGCCGCAAGTTGTTATAGTAGAATGTCGATCATTGCATTGCATCTTATTGCAATAGTCATTGTTATATTAGTCCTTGGTGCTTTTATTGAAGTTAACGGTCATGGAATGCTATTAGATCCTGCTAGTCGATCATCCAGATGGCGTGTCGATTCAACTGCCCGTCCTAACTACGACGACAATGCCCTATTCTGTGGAGGATTCAGTGTAAGTTTTATGGTTGTGTTCTCATTTGAGTCTTAGTGAGTTGAGACCATCTTTGAAGGTCATGTGGGGAAGCAATGGTGGAAAGTGTGGATTGTGTGGAGATGACTACAGCATACCGACCCCAAGGCCAAATGAACTTGGTGGAACCTATGGACAAGGAGTTATCACCAAGCGATATGTAAATGTGAAGGCGGTGAATTTGGGTATTCGTATCACGGCAAATCATTTGGGATTGTTCTACTTCAATATTTGTAATTTGGACGAGTTTGGTGGGGAATCTGAGGCTTGCTTCAACAAGTACCGTGTTAAATTGGTTGACGGAAGTCAAAAGTTATATATTGGTAGCAAGACTGGTTGGGTCAATGCAACGATAGTTCTTCCTGAGGGATTAAGTTGCAAGCATTGTGTTTTGCGATGGAACTATCAAGGAGGTTAGTTTGTTTTGTAGAGAAACTAATTGGAAAACGTAAAAACTTTTGTATATGTACCTAAAAATCTTTTATTTAGGAAATAATTGGGGATATTGTGAAGACGGTAGCGGTGCTAAGGGCTGTGGACCACAGGAAAACTTCAAGGGATGTGCTGATATTAGTATTTCTGCGACAGCTTCTCGAGCCGCAGTTGTGCCAGTTGAGGTTCCAGATACTATTTTACAACCTGATGAAGATGTTGACGATGCACCAGTTGAACCTGTTGAAGAAGTGTAAACATTCTAATTAAAAAATTGTAATTATTCTGTAGGAATTCGAAAATATGAATCTTTTAGCATTTAAAATAAAAATTATAATTAAAAATGCCACAATTAAAAAAAAATACTATGTTTATTCTTTGAAAAGTTGGTATTCAAAAGAAGCTTTAAATGGTTGTAACTTGTAAGTTAATAAAAGGGAAGTTTTAAGGGAACACTAAACATTTTGCTCAAATATTTTTACCAAATTATTTGGTTAACTACACTACCAATCACTAGGATGAGGCCACAAATTTTGCAACAGGGTGTCCGCCGGGAAGGTATACTACTTTGTTTGTTTATTTGCTTATAATTTTTGATTAAATGAAAGAGAATGAATCTTGTATTGATAAATGTTTTATTTAATGTCGGAAATTATGCATGGAATACAATATTAGGTAAATGTTCGCCTCTGTTAGTCTCACAAATGCGAGCCCTTTTGAGCACATTTTTCATTACATTCTCACACATTTCACGCGGTATTTCATTAATTTCATCACGAATATTTTGTTTGAGTTGCTCAAGCGTTTCTGGTTTGTTTGCATAAACCTTGCTTTTCAGAAATTCCCACAAAAAGAAATCCGGAGCAGTCAAATCAGGTGACCAGGACAGGAGGCCAATAAACATCATCATTTCTTGAAATAACTTGTTGGGGAGAGAGGTCTCGCAGTAATTCCTTTGTAATCGTGGCTGTATGCGATGTGGCACCGTCTTGTTGATACCACATGTTAATCAAGTCCAAAGCATGTAGTTGTGGCGTTAAAAAGTTTTAAATCATATCACGATATCGCGCCCCATTCACAGTTAACGTAAGGGCGTTTTCATTTTCAAAGAAGTCCAATGATTCCTCCTGGCCAAATTGCACACCAGAATGTAATTTTTAATGGATGCAAAGGTGACTGATGAATAATTTGAGGGCTTTCCATTGCCCAGAACCGACTATTCTGTTTATTCACATATCCATTCAAAAGAAAATGTGCCTCGTCACTCATTATGATTTTATCATGAAAATCGGGGTTGTCATGGGCATATGTACGGCGGAAATGGTCTTGTGGAAGAAGCTCTTGTGTCAACTGAATTTTAAATGGAAACAAATGCAATTCCTTGTGCAAAATTGTGGCCAAAGTTGTTCTTTGAAGACCAAGCTCCTGAGCACGGCGTCGAAGTTGAGGTTGATGGATTGTTTTGAACACTTTCTTGAGCAGCAGTAATGTTTTCAGCCGATCTTGCAGTACGTTGTGGTCCATGCTTGGGCCTATCACCTAAAGACCCTCTTCCTTCGAAATCATTCACTACACGATAAATAGTGTGTTTTGTTTCTCCCAATAATTTTGATAAAATGTTTTAACGATTAAAACACATTGGTTTATGGAATATTTGTTCATAATAAATTTACCACGTGGAATTTAACATCAACCCTACAAAGCTAATTATAGTTCCATTTAGAAAAGGCACCACACAACACAAACACGACAACTATCCATTTGCCGCATTCCAGACAATGATCAAATATCTAGGTACGAGACACATATATATATTTATATTGATGGATTCTTTGGAACAGTATCGATATAATTGTCGGAAAACATAAAAAAGCCCTCATGATATACAAAAGAACTGCAGTCACCGCATTATAAGCACCAAAATCAGACCATAACGCGTATTTAAAGTTGAACAAAGATTTCAAAACGTGCAATCATGTCGGATAGCCAGACCGCACTCACAGCTCTATTAGCATTAGCTCTAAATTGCTATGGGATTGTGTGGGCAGGCTAAACTAACTTCCTTGGCTTAAAGGGCCAGATCCTTTCTGAGGAATAGAGGAAAATGTGATTTTAACGAAATCAAAATACAAGAGGAAGCACAAAAATCAAATATTGTGATTTTGTGATCGAAGATCCTCTGGAGAAGTTAAAGATGGTAGCGTCAGGAGGTGTATAAGGTTAATGAGAATAGCGTTCGCCCAAATCAGAAACTGTTTATGCTAAACCATTTTTACCATCAAAATAGCATCACTCAATGGTTAGTTAAGAATTTTTGGTTTACCGGGTACAATAACGAAGACTTGGCAAACGCCACGGTCGCCAGATGCACAGTTCGGATTTAAGGCTTTAAGGCCTTAAACTGTTATACGCGGGTGGCTGTTAAGATCCAACAGAACCTACTTTAGTCTGTCTAGGCTCTTCAAGTCCAGAAACCTTACCATAAAAACCAAGCTGCAGCGGTACAAGACTATGATTATACCAGTACTCATATACGGATCTGATACTTGGGGGCTTACAAAAAGAACTCTAATCTCTTATCCGCGTTTGAGATGAAAGTCTTACGGAGAATTGTTGGCGAGGGAGGACAATTCCGGAGAAGATACAATTATGAATTGAATGAAATCTACCTCGAAGCAGATGTTGTGGAAAAAATAAAGCTCGATAGACTCCGGTGTGGTGGCCATTTAGCTCGCATGAGCGAAGAGGAACCAGCTCGGAAAGTCTTTTGCAGTCCTTCTTATGGTAAAAGACAATTTGGCAGACCTTGCTTGCGTTGGAGGGATGGCCTAGACCAGGATGCCTGAAGCCTTTTGAATGGAGTCGACCAGCGATCGGGATGTATGAAAGAACTTGTTAAAGGAGGACCGGACCGGATCCCGGTTGTTGCGCCGATGATGATGATATTAAACGGTTGCTATTCTGCTTGATTTTGAGGTTTTCGAAACCACATGGGGCAAACCAGATGGTGCAAAAGTAGGCCACTCTCATATTTGTATATACAAAACAATAACAAAAATTGCTTGCTGCGGTTAACTGTAAGAACGCAACTTAATGTCGGAAAAATAACAAAATTTCGCCGATTTAACTTCCATTTTCTAGTGGCTTCAATCAAAAAAGAAAAAAACCAGGGGGACGCCCTTTTGAATACTTTTATAAAAAGATCTAAGCTTTTTTGTTATCTTGTTGATGATTTGATATACAAAAAAACTTCAATTTTATTGTACCAGGAACTTCTGTAACTACTACTTCAAATGGCGACTTAAGATGAACAGCGATAAGAGCCATGACTTCAAAACGCTAAGAACACTAAGCCATCGAAAAGTATTTACATCATCATGTTGTTATAAGATAAATTAGGGGCTCAGAAATAACATTTGGTTAAGAGAAATCGAATCAAAAGATGGCGCTTTATTTACAAAGCCAAGTTCAAAATTTGTTATGAATTACCCAGCGCGCCGGCGCCCGAACAAGAGCAAATTAAGAGAAATCAAATCGATTTTCTCCTACTTACAACAGAAACAACAGCAAGTAAAGAGAAATAAAATAAATTGACTCCTACTTACACTAGGCGCCCAGAAACAACAAAAAGTAAAGAGAAATTAAAGAGCTCAGCAGGGGAGTACGCATGAGGACTTAACTCTGTATGTACATGTACAAAATGATTTATTTTAGTAATAAGTTAGTTTTGAGATTGTTGAAAATAAAAAAAATCTTTGTCTTGGAATGTTGTTGATTCTCATGATTTGGTGTACCAACATTTAAACATTACTACAATAACAGCTCGAGCTCGGCTCGTTGTCCTCTAAATATTGAAAAAGTATGAATTTTTTGTTCTCGTTGATTCTCATCAATTAGTGTAATCAAATTGATATAAATATAGAATATAATTTTAAGCATTGTCGCTTTTTGTAGAAATTTAGGAATTCGGCGGCAGCTTATGAAACGGAATTCTGTAAAAGCATTTTTACTTTATTTAAAGTTAAAGGGCATACAACAAATAACAAAATAATTTTTTTTTTAATTTGTCTGATTGAAAAATAAAGCCCGGTAGTTTAAATATTAATTTAAGTTATTTTTAGACCGAAAGGCCATTTATTAAGTTAGAGCACTAGCATACGGGTAGTAAGGTTAAATTGACATTAAAACTAGTTCTCAAGATTATTTGACTAGCCTTGTAATAATACTTATAATAGTACAGGAAAATTAAATACAAAATTACCTTACTTCGAAAAAAATCCGACAAAGCTGATAACTCCCAAAAAGTTTACTTTATCTCAAAATGTTCTGACAACTACTTGTAGACAGTACAATTATCTACAAAATGACATAAATTAACGATTTCTATAGATCTAGAAGCTAGAAGCGATGATAGTGCGATTCATATGTTCCCATCTGGGCAACATTTTACATGTAAATGTTTTTGGTGGGATCTTATTTTCTTAGACTAAGTAAATGAAAAATATAAAAAAGAATTACAAAAACAAATGAAATAAATTGCACGACTGGATCGCAAGATTAAGAAAATTAAAGTTAACATCAAAGCTTTTATTCGATTTTTGTGACTTTTGATTGTTCGAATAAAGTCCGTTAAATTGTATTCGGTGAAATAATTTAAACGCCATTTTATTTCATTAAGAAATGTTAAAAAGTGTGATTTTTTTTCCAAAATCGTAAGAACGGTTTTAAAATAAAACGGATCTTTTTTAACAACTTTTTTTTTAGTAAAAAAAATAATTTAAGAAACTTAAGCACAAAAATAACATTCATTTAAAACCAAAATAAAAAAAAAATCACCTATCCGTTTGCAAAATATTGATTTTTCAATTTTTTTTAAACTATTATAGATACAAAAAAAGTTTTTGAAAAAAAAAATTAATGCGAAATTACCTAGGCTATTACTTAGTCTTCTTGGATATCAATTTTAATATTAATCGGATCACCAGTTTTCGAGAAAGTCGAAAAAACCGGTCCTATGGGAGGTACCGTTTTTAGACCACCATATTAATTTTTTTTGCACCAAAATATAATACTTACATACAGTAGTACCTACACTTATTTTTTTTTCATAAAAATTCTTGGAGCCGTTTTTGAGAAAAATGAACTTTTAAATAACGGTTATATGACAGGTACCGTTAATTTGTGAGCTTGCTTTTAGCTTTTAGGAATTGAAAAAAAAAACCTATGTAGAATGTCAAAATAACCTTAAGTTCTAAATTTGAAGACGATTGGCTTAACCGTTTAGGCTACAGTCCAAAATACATCCATACAGATAGACAGACAGACGGACAGAATTAAAAACCACAATACTTAACGGTTTTAGTAAAAATGAAGTACGCCGTCTTAAATAACGAAGAATTTATGAAAATGTATTTCGAAAATTGTAGGACCGGTTTTGTTAAAATCCGGCCTTTTATTTTTAGTTTTATTTTTAGTTTTATTTGCAGTTTTTTTAGGATTTATTAATATACAAGTGATTTTAAAATTTAAAATATTTTTTTTGATTACGTACTTTTAAAAATATTAATTTCCAAAAAAAAAAAAAATTACTTTTAATTAGAAAAAAAAAGTTATTCAAAAATTGTATACACAGAATTAATTTGGCTACGTAGGTGTTCTCAAATATAAAATTTGACAGAAATCCAAAGAGCCGTTACCGAGAAAGCCGAAAATTAAAAAAAATCGTTTTATGAAATTACCATTAATAGACTTTTCCCGTAAATTTGGTTCTAATCGAACCATACCAACCAAAAAATTCTCAAAAATGTTCATCAAAATCGTTGGAGCAGTTTTTAAGAAAAATAAGCTTTTCCTAAACGGTCATATTGCAGGTACCGTTTTTTTAAAGCCTAATAATAAAATTTCAATTTCTCCTCGGGGGAATGCCAAAAGAATCACACACACCAAATTTGAAGATAATGGCTTAAGCCGTTTAGGCTGCAGCTCGTTATACATACTGACAGACAGACATTTTTTGGCGATCACTTTTTTAGACTTCTCTATGATCCTAATGTCATGTTTGATTGTTTTCTCATTTTTTTTATTTTCAAGAATTCTAAACTTGCCTTATAGTCCCTATAATCGCAAGTAAAAAGACCTCAGTCTCAGTGCACTTAATATCCTAAACCTATTTACTCATTCAATAGATAAAATTGTAAATCAGAAAAATGAAAAAATTAAAATACAAACAATTGTGAAACGATTTAAGCTTTTAAGCTTCAGAACCAGATATGAAGTTTTAAATCTAAAAACCCTTGGAATTTAAAAACATCAGCCTTTCTGCAAATTCTGGATAAGAGTCATTCGTCATCCAGTACACACTTAAACAAAAGAGATAACAATTTTTTTTTTGAAAAAAATATTGTTTCAGATACCGAAAAGTATAAGAAAATTTATTTTTACCATAATTCACAAGAAAAAAATATAAAAAAATAGGTTTCCCTTTCTTGTTTGGCGCGATAAGGCAGGGTTGTGAATCAGCGATTCAAAGCCATTTGGTCTACAAAAACACAAAAATAAACATTCGCACTGTGAATTTCATTACTTAAAGAATTTTTTTTAACAGTTCCACTTTTTTAATAATTCCTCCATTGTTTAAAAATGCTAAAATTTAAAACTAGTTTTCCATATTTTGTAATTGTAGCGGTTATTGCAGTGATCAGTGGAATTCAGGGTCATGGAATGATGCTGGATCCTGTTAGTCGTTCGTCTAGATGGCGATATGACAAAACGGCTCCTATTAATTACGATGACAATGGACTTTTTTGCGGAGGATTTGGCGTAAGTTTCTTTTTCACTTATCCTGAATATTTTCGTGCCAAACCTCTTCCTTTCGAAAGATCCAATGGAATAAAAATAATGGAAAATGTGGAATCTGCGGGGATGATTTCGCTGCAGCTAGACCGAGGGATAACGAATTGGGCGGAAAGTACGGACAAGGAGTTATTACAAAACAGTTTTCGGTATCACAAATGGCGCACCTGGGAATCAAAATAACGACAAACCACTTGGGATTCTTTTATTTCAATATTTGCAACTTGGATAAATTCAAAGGTGAATCTGAAGAATGTTTCAGTGCAAATAAAATAAAGTTCTCCGATGGAAGCGATAAGATGTACATTGGAAAAAAGTCCGGAATGATTTATCCAAAAATTGTCTTGCCAAAGGGCTTGACTTGTAAGCACTGTGTTTTGAGATGGAATTACCAAGCCGGTAAGTAAAATATACTTTTTGAAGCAGTTCCCTCAAATAAAGATGTATAAATCTTCAAAGGAAACAATTGGGGACCATGTGGTAATGGAACTTCTGCCTTGGGTTGTGGACCGCAAGAAAACTTCAAAGGTTGTTCAGACATTAGCATAATTGGAAAATCATCAAAGTTCGAGAAACCTCTGCCACGGAATTGGCTTAACTTCAATTTCAAGACAAATAACTATTTAGATTATGTGGTTTTCGAGCCAAAAGAAGAAGAAGTGCAGCCAAAACAAGACCAGGCCTTAGATTGGGATAAATATTTATATGAACCTTTTGAGGATGAACAAGTAGACAACGAGTATTTAGACAGACATTCTTATGAACCGAACGAAGAATATGATATTCTTTATAAACTCCAAGAAGAAATGGAAGAAGATCCATTGAAAGCTCAAGAAGATCAATTTCAAGAAAAAGGAAAAACAGCTTTCGATATTCTTAATGGTATTTTTGAATTTGATAAAGAAGAAAGTGTAAACAATGCCTTAGATGACGGACCTATTGATTTTGAAGACTTTTAAATTTAAGAAAACAGAAATGTGTTCAGCATTTAGTTAGTGTGTTCTCTTAAACTTAAAGTGATTTTGTTCAATAAAACTGATAATTATAGAGTCCATAAAACTGCTTGAGTTTTTTGCTAAATTTGTAGCTGTAATCATATTCCTGTATTGCAGAGTACATTGTTTGATCTTGTTTCTTCGTTAAGCGATGATTGTTAAACAGTTTTGACTATACCCCTACTTCTAAGCTTGGATTAAGTCATAAAACCCTTGAGATTAAATACTGCCAGGATCACAAAATTTAAAATTGTGAAATTGTCTCTCAGAACCTTTTATAGCTCACACTAGTATAGATACCCCAAGGAAGGCATCTTGGCTCTTTCCTATTCGTTTTGGCTATAAATGATGATATACATCATGCATCAGGTTAAATATTTGCTGATGAAATGACATTATTTATGATCTGCAGGGAGATATTGACAGCTTTAGTATTTGATGTAAAATGCCAGACGATTACCTTCACAAGAAAACGTATCATAAGTGCATTTGATTATTGTATTTCGCAGCACAAACTCTATCACGTCATAAATTTTAAGGATTTAGGTGTCCATTTTACCTCCAAATTAGAATTTAAACAATTCCTTAATTTTATTGTGAAAAAAGCAAGCTCTAGGCATGGATTCATAAAGCAAGGGTATTTAATGTTCCATATGCGACTCTTGTATACAATTGCTACGCACGCTTCCATTTTGAGTATGATTCACAGGTATTACGAGATTCATAAGAATCGAATTGAAGTAATCTTAACACAATTTCATTCGTTTTGAACTAAAGGGTCAACATGGACGATGACAGACAAAACTTCCGTCCACCTGACCAAAATGAAGTGAGGATAGCAATATCTAAACTTAAAAACAACAAAGCTGCTGGACACGATGGACTACCCGCCGAACTTTTTAAAGCGGCTAGAGATGACCTGGTGGAGTGCATACACCAACTCATCTCTAAAGTTTGGTCAGAAGAAAGTATGCCTGATGAATGGAACCTCAGCATCGTTTGCCCGATCCACAAGAAAGGAGACCCAATAAACTGAGCCAACTATAGAGGAATAAGTCTCCTGAATATCGCCTACAAGATCCTCTCTGCCGTACTATGTGAACGCCTGAAACCTTTCGTCAGCAACCTGATTGGCCCCTATAAGTCCACAATCGATCAAATGTTCACGCTAAGGCAGATCCTGGAAATTACCCAAGAATTCCAAATCCATACCCACCACCTCTTTATCGATTTTAAGGCCGCGTACGATAGCATTTATAGAGACGAGCTTTACAGAGCCATGTCAGGTTTTGGCATCCCCTCAAAACTCGTCCGACTGTAAACTCTCGCTGCTCCGTCAAGGTTGGTTTTGACTTAGCATACGCTAACGACATAGACATAATTGGCAGAACTCGGCGAGCTGTCACTGGAACGTTTGCTAGCATTGAAGCTGAAGCGGCTAAGATGGGACTAGCAGTCAATGAGGACAAAACGAAGTACCTGCTGTCCACAAAAAGGGACATACAACACCGGCGGATTGTACAAAACATCACAATAGACAGGTACAACTTTGAGGTAGTTAGGGACTTTGTGTGCCTCGGATCCGCTATAACATCTGACAACAACATCTCGTCAGAAATAAAGGGAAGAATTACTCTGCCAATCGCTGTTTCTATGGGCTAGGAAGGCAATTGAGTAGCAAAGCCCTCCCTCAAAAGACAAAGGAGACTCTGTATAAGACCCTAATCATCCCAGTCCTGCTCTATCGCGCCGAGGCATGGACTCTATCTAAAGCGGATGAAGATATCCTTAGTCGTTTCGAGCGTACGATTCTTCGGAGGATTTTTGGCCCTATCTGCGTTAACGGGCTTTGGAGGAGAAGGTTCAACCAAGAACTATACGAGCTGTACAGCGACATTGACCTGGTCAAAAAAATACGCATATCACGTTTAAGATGGCTAGGTCATGTAGAGCGAATGGACAACAATGCTCCGGCTCGCAGGATCTTCGATTCTATCCCAGAGGGTAGACGCAGTCAAGGAAGACCTCGCCTTAGGTGGCGCGCTCAAGTGGAGGACGACCTCAACTTGGAGTGCAAAACTGGAGGCAGCTAGCCAAAGACCGAGCTGGCTGGAGAGGCATATTGGTTGAGGCCCAGGTTCGTCCCAAACTGTAACGCCCCCTAAGTAAGTAAGTAAGTATAGAATAAGAACAAATAACAAAATGTATTAAATGTCGGTAAAATGTTGGTAAATGTTCTCGCCTCCACTATTAAGAGTTAGTTAGTGCACAGCCGTGAAGATGGCCAGAGGCCAAATAACATCCAATGACATACAAAAAAAATTGAGATAACAATTAAACATGACATTACGACCACGGAGAAACCTAAGAAAGTTAATGACAAAAATGTTTGTCTGTCTGTCCGTCTATATGTACATATAATGAGTTGCATATAGCAGCCTAAGCGGCTTAAGCGATTTCACGTTCCGTTCGAAAGTTGTTCCGTGTTGTTTGTCTGTTTCTATGATTTATTGTTACGTTCCGCCTGAGCCGAGCGTGCAAGAGAGAGCGCGGAACAGGTCATAGAGAGTGTGACTTTATGACGTAAAATTATCGCCGTAAACCGATTTAACATACAACTTTTTAGCTTTCCATAAAGAAACTTTACATATAACAAACCTCACATCTACTATAATTCCTATAGCTAGGCCAAGCAGGGAGTCGCAGGGGCAACATGACCCATACAAACTGTACTGTTGAGTTAGTAGGACTGTACCGCGAAAATGGAATTTAAATCGATGAAAACTCTCTTTATACAATATTTTAATTAAATGAAAAAAAGAAAAAAAATTAATTTGTGTACCTCCTCCTCATCATGAATTTTTATTCGTCCTGAAAAGGACGGATTGATTTTAAGGTTGTCTTGTGTTACAAAGTACATATTTCAATTCAAATATTTGTCTTCTACCAACAAACTAAAAAACCACAAATCTTTGGGTGTTCAACTGAGAGCTGACGAGTTAATTTATTGAAAGAAAACAAGACCCTTAGTTATTCAGGTACGAATTTTATTTACCTTTCTTCTTGGTGATTCTCATAAAACAATGTGGCCAATATTAAGAGTAGTGCAATAGTCAATAGAGTGAAAGTGCTATGTTCTTAAATTAAAATAGTAGGAAACTTAGTTTTTGTCGATTTTTTTGCAAATTGAGTGGCTTCCATATGATATTAAAATCACTGTTGTGATGCCGTTCTTATAGTAAAAGATTTATTAGCCTGTATTGTGTTAAATAACCTTGGAGGATCTCATCACGTACGTGTATCTGAACTTCTGCATGTTGATTTTCATAGAACAAGTAGTGTACAAATATATTATTTTTTTTCCGAATGCGATTTGGGCAGCAAACATCAAACAAACCTATTTCCAGGACGTACATACCTCTGTGGACATCTTCCGTAATTAGAATTACATCTCTTTAATTTGGAAACAATAAAAAAACAAACAGTTTTTTTTATAATAATAATTTATTATTAACCATTTTCATTTCTAAATTGTTTTGCTGTGCCTTTTTTCATATAAGTACATAATATGATTGCAAAATATTCGCAATATTCAATTACGGCTACTTAAACATAAAACTAAATGAAAATATTCATTTGTATTGTGTTTTTTATTTTTTTTATAACTCACTTATTTCTTATGTTTTTTTTAATATTTCTAAGAACAATATAATTCTTTGAATGTTGTGTGTTGTACGTAAATAAACTCCAAGCACTATTTTAGCTATAAATTGAAAATTATCAATCTTTTGTTTTTAAATTTAATACTCACAACATAAGAAGAAATTTAACTAAACAAAAAGATAAGATAAGAAGATAAGAAAGAGATAGAGACATTGTTGCGGTGATTATGCTGCAAGATGATTATGTTGATGTTTTGTTTTTTTTTTGTATTTTGCTAAGTTTTTACTCATGCGATTAATAATATGTTTTCATTAAAAAAATGTGTATAATTTAATCTATTGAAAAATATAATTATTATTATTATGTTAAAGCATTTAATATATATTTTTATTTTATTTTTTTTTTCAATCAAATTTACTTTTTGTTTAGATATATAGATTACAATATTTCACATTAATAAATAGTGTATTAATTATTATTTTTTCATTTATTTAAATGTTAAATTTGTTTTTTAAATTTAATTAAACTTTGCGTCCGCGGAATATGTTTGTGTGCTTTTGTTTTTTTTTTATTTAAGCCTCATAAAGGAAAATATATTTTTTGAGACGATTTGTTTATTCTTTGTAAATAGAGGGGCGATAAATAGGGTGATTTACAACAATAAAAATACTTAGTATAATAAATTCTCTAAAAAACGGACAATTTCATTGAAACTTTTTTTTCTACAAACGGAGTTTTTTTTTGTTTAATTCTCCTTTAATAATTCACCTTCTTTAAAAAGTTCCTAATAATTTTTTTTAATGAAAAATATCTTTATGAAAAAATATTACATTTTGTTTTAATAAAAATTTGTTTTTTCTTAATTTTTTTCTTTTTAAAAGCACTTAAGATGATACATTTATGGTTTTTATTTGTTAAATATACAAATACTTTTTGAATTTCTGTTTACACCTGAATTTTAGAATTTTGTAGTCCGAAAGATTTGTTAGTTTAAGTTTTTTTTTTATTTTAGTTTATTTTAAGTTTAGAAGAAATTCTTTCTTAATTTTTTTATGGAAATGCCAAAAGTTTTTTTTTTTTATTTGCCAAAAATTTGTATTTTTTTTTGTTTGTATACGTTACTTTACATATATCCTTAAGTACCTTTTGCCAAGCTAAGTAAATTCATAAATCCCTGTGATATCTAGACTTTTTTAACCCAAAGTTAAATCTTGTGTGTTACTTTTTCTTTCGGCGTTGTATTTATGAACATCGAATCTTGATCGATTCAGAGGTCATAACAAAAAGAACAGATTGATTTATTGAGAAACCCTTGGGTTTTTTAAACCTTGCGAAACCATTGAATCGGAAAACTCTGCATTAACGAACGCAAATATTATCATTAGACTTGTTCGATGTCTGCACTGGGGCGCACTGTTGTACCCTGAAATCGCTCTGAAGTGTTTTGTGTGAAACTGGGTTCGGTTCGATGTAAACTCCGCGCACGTCCTGAGAGCACTCTCATGTTTCTTGGTTTTTTCTTGGGGTAAGAAAACAGAGCTGTATACTGTCTTGATCATGATGGTAATAAAGCTAAGCATATCCAGGGATAATGATTTTAAATACTTGGTTTTATTTGTTTTTAATTGACCAGAATGAAAAGTTTTTAGTATGATTTAAGGAAAATCAAATGTAATAAAAATGTAGGTATTACTTTACAATTTATAAATTCAATTATAAAATGAGTGTACACTGTACGTGTACATGTAGAAAAAAATACACCTAACTTTTAGATACTGTTGTCGTATCAATAGCAGAATCGCTGCGGAGCAACCTGAGTACCATTATGTTTTGTTTGTGTATATTTATTTTTTTTTTTTTTTTATCATTTTTAAACTATTTCTTGTGATCATTTATGGCGAAAAATGTTACGAGGACGGAAAAGGAAAATAAGAATGAACGAAGATTTATTTTAGGAGGATGAGAATTGTAAGATACATGAAAGGTTGATAAAGAAAACATGCACGGCGAAATGACTGTAGCTGTTCTTAAAATCTTTTGAAGAAATTCTTAGTTTTAACTCAATCACTTCCGTTTCAATTCCAACCTTAACTTTGAATAAGAAAAAAATGGCCTAACTACAAAAGGTATGTTCTACTGTCAAAACCGCATAGGTTAATGACCCAAAACACACAGTCATAATGGCGCATTGACTATAATGGTAACATGAGCCGTTCCATAAGTTTTTATAAGCATGAGGAATTTCATTCTGAATCACTCTGACACATGCTAGTTTGACAGTTATGGCATTTCATAGTAGAAACAAAAAAAAAACTGAAAGCCAACTTAATCATGCCTATTATAATGGCCTAAGCCCGTTTTGTAGAATTTTGTAACGTTTTGCCCCAGCCACGGAAGTTCTACCAATCCGTCAGACAATTTACAATATACACCACGCACGAAGCACATACTGTAAGGAGGACGGGGTTGGGTAATCAGATCACCAATCCTGGGGTGTCAGCACGTAACTTGATACAATCGACTTTATTCGATACAATCGAGCACTGGCAGCACATAATTTGCTTCAATCGATTGTCATCGATTATCTTCCAAGTTGGCAGCACGCAAACTTCAAACTCCGGTTTGAAACAAACGTTTTCAGTCAGTAGAAAATTAGTCTGGAGTATTATGGAGAATATGAAATCCAAACATAAATGTTAATTGATAGAAAACGGACAGAGTAAATTAATTTTAATTCAATTGATTTCATGAGGCAAACATGTTCGAATTGTTTTTTTTTACTCATCCATTTGACATTTTACTTTATAGTTCACAATAAAATTTCTTAGTGCAATTCACAATGAAAATCGTTTCAAGTTACGTGCTACCAAAAAAATATTTGTTTCGAGTTCAACGACAATCAACAATCCTCGATTGAATCAAGTTACGTTCTGGCACCCCTAAAGGCATTCTGAAACGATGGGAAGTTTATTATTATTTAATTGTTGAACGATCAGCTGTCGCAAGAAATGGAGACTCCTTACTCCTACATATGTCCCGTGCATAAGAAGGGAATAGGGATATATCACAAATTGGGGCAATTATAGCGTATTACATTGTTGAATACATGGACCCAATACGAGTAGACTGCCAGGTGCCAAATTCACGTTGGTTTCTTATAGCGCTTGAAGGAAACCGATAGTCAAATATAGAAACAAGATTTAAAATGAAGAGGCGTACATTGGTAAGAAGCAGAAGTGCAACTGATCCCTCTTAACCAGACAAAAGTATATATCAATAAAATGTAAAATAATAAGTGAATAACTAAGGTTTGTTTGTGCTAAATTGTTTATTTCTATTTTTTTTTATTGCAAAACTTCGTACTTTTGCTTAAATTGAATACAAATTTAAAAAAGTTTGAAAAAAAGAGTTGGTTGTCTGTAAAGTCGGTTTATGGACGATAATTTTACGTGATAACGTCATAAGAAAATATTGATGGCAGCAATATCAACATACAGCCCGCACACCCACAAACCCTCTCGTTAAATCCACATACACACACCCCAGTGTGTACATCGACTTATACAAAACTCCGCCTATTTTGTATTTCTTTTTCTCTTCTTGTTCTTTTGATTTTGAGTGTAATTATTTTGGGAATTTGCGCCTGTTTTTTTTTCATTGGTTGAAAGAACCACAGTATTGCGGTTAGCATAAGTGATGAGTCTTATAGCGAGTTTCATTCAAATTTTAAAGATTTGATCTCAAAATTCAGATTTGGTCTTTTCAATGAAACTTGTTTCACTATTTAATCGTAGTATTGGTGATTATCTGACGAGCACACACAGTATTTTCACGGAACGCAAGAATGTCTATGCACAGTTGTTGATTCACTCAAAATCCCATTTTGGTATTTTCTGAATTCACAAACATTTTTTTATTACTGTTTTGTTTCTTTTACGAATATTTGTTAATTTTATTGCTAAATATAGGCTGGCAAAAGTTTACAACAAACAACAAATAACAAAACATTTTCCATTTGACGTTTGACCGAAGACTATTTACATGTATATGTGCATTCAGATCAAATCTGCCACCCCATCAGAGATCAAATCTTTTGTGTTGAGATTTGATCTAGATTTGCTCTTTTTCTTGCAATGAAACTCTCAAAACTGAAAAAAATCAAATCTTTTGACAGAAAGAGCAAATCTTTTCTTCAATGAAACTCGCTATTATATCAGCATGAGTCATGTTATTTCATACGTGTAGCCTGTCATCGATTTATAAGACGTTATCACGTCAAAAAAAAAATCAATTCATAGTGAACTACACTTCCTTGCTCATATTCTAGACGCTTGTTCTTTTGTAATTAAATATTTCACGAAGGACTGGGTCATCCAGCTGTAAGTATCGAGCGACCCATGTTTGTATGATTGTATGGAAATGACAACCAACCAGCAGTCCATTCTTAATAGGTCCATGGTTGAGTAGCTCTTATAAGATATTCTCCTTTATCCTTCAAGAACGGAGAGCCCCATACGCGAAAGTTATAATCGGCAACTATTAATGTGATGTAACCCAATAACCGATCAGTATTTTATCCAAAGACAGGTGATGGAAAAAGGTTTGGATTCTAGCATTCCAAAGACTAAATCCACCTACAATAGCATGGCTAGGGTAGAACTTTATAACGTCATGAGAAAATTCGCAATCACAAATAAATTAGCACGACTATGTGGGCTGCCCATGACCAATATTAGAAGCCAAGGCAAAGAAGCCGGTATGCTGTCGAGACTAATAAACATCTTTAATGGATTCCGATAAGGGGATGGTCTTCAACCTGGCGTTGGAGAAAGCATTCCGTGAATCTGGCGCGGCAACAATAGGGACTATTACCAAGCTCATCAGCCAGATATTGATTAACGCGGAAGAAATTTACATTAACGATGCTCATCGAGATTGAGCAGGCAGGCGGTACAAACATTGGGGCTACATATTATTGAAAGGAAAACTAATAGCGAGTTTCATTGAAGAAAAGATTTGCTCTTTCTGTCAAAAGATTTGATCTTTTTCAGTTTTGAGAGTTTCATTGCAAGAAAAAGAGCAAATAAAGATTTGATCTCTGATGGGGTGGCAGATTTGATCTGAATGCACATATACATGTAAATAGTCTTCGGTCAAACGTCAAATGGAAAATGTTTTGTTATTTGTTGTTTGTTGTAAACTTGTGCCAGCCTATATTTAGCAATAAAATTAACAAATATTCGTAAAAGAAACAAAACAGTAATACAAAATGTTTGTGAAGTCAGAAAAAACCAAAATGGGATTTTGAGTGAATCAACAACTGTGCATAGACATTCTTGCGTTCCGTCAAAATACTGTGTGTCCTCGTCAGATAATCACCAATACTACGATTAAATCGTGAATCAAGTTTCATTGAAAAGACCAAATCTGAATTTTGAGATCAAATCTTTAAAATTTGAATGAAACTCGCTATAAGTTCATAATGGCTCGCTCCGCCTGCAAGAAGTGTTGGCCCAACAATCAGGGTAGTGTATTATAACAGACGATTTTCATATTTACTTCAATTATATACTTTTTCAAAAAAAAAAAAAAAACAAGGCTAACCCAGAAATTATGTGTTTACGGATCTCAGAAATCCACGTGCATATTCCCTTAGATTCTGGAATTTTCATAAGATATTGTGAACAAATTTGTTGTGGAACTGGAGGGGAAAAAAGGATGTGGATTATTTTGACTATTATATTAGTTTCTTAAATTTTAATGTTTGTATGTATTGTATATATAGGTTTGTATTAATGTGGCATTGTTTAATTAGATAAGTTTTGTTATTTACTGTAGATAAATTATTTCATTCATACATATGTATTTATGTTTTTACGTATCAATATAGTTAAATAATAATTTGTTCTTAATAAGTTTTTTGTAAATATTTCAAACCCTGCGATGTTGAAGCTTTATGACAATTCTTTGTTTGTTGATTTTTGTTTTGTGTTTGTTTTATTTATTTTATGATTGGCACAATTTTTGTTTTGTTTTTCATATTTATATTCACATTTGCAATTTGTTAAATGTGTATTTACAAATTAATTTAATCCTTTGAATTCATTTAATTGTTTATCCTTTGTTGATGTACATACTATTGGATATCAGATGCACAAGCTGAAAATTAAATCATTGTAAATGTAGCCATTACGAGCAGAGTATTCAAAACTGTGTTATATTTATTTGATGCTCCTTGAGAGAATATGCATAAACTTAATCAATACACTTAATTATCATGCAAAAATAAAATTATCTAAATGGTGATTGAACTTTTTTGTAAATATGTACAAGCGTTGCTTTGTAGAGTTTAAAAACAAACTTGTGTTAACTTAAAATATTATTATATGAATATTGCTCAAATGCTCAATAGGGCTTACCCGGCCTAGCTTCTGACAAAATATTAATCAAACTTATATGTGTACAATATGCTTATGCGTGAAACAGATTAAACCAGCAACAGCAACAGCGGCCGCCATTAATTTAGATTTCAATTTCTCAAGTTAGATTAGACCAGCACCAGCAACGTCAACAGCGTCGTTAGACCAAAGTCCTAAATTTGCTGTAGCTGTTCCATTGCTACCAACTTTGCGCAAGTGAAATTCAGGGGCACCATATTGCAGAAAAAAAAACAAAAATATTGACAATTTTATTTTGCGCTCGTCGCCATTGTTGTGCTTTCAGAGGCTATTTATTAATTTATAATTTTTTTTAATAATGGAAGAAAAACTTATTGAAATGGTAAGAGAAAATACATTTCTTTTTCTTATAAAAACATCGACTCAAAAGAAAAACAATGGAAAGGAATTGGAGATTCGCTATGTGTACTATACTGACACTTCGTATACTTTTTTATGACACAGTGTCAGACAGAAGTAAGAAGACGATGCTGGTGCTGGTGGCAATGTGTTTCAATTTCTTTTGCTGGTCAGCGTGCTGTTTGCTGTTGACGGTGCTGTTGCTGGTTCAATCTGTTCCGGGGTTTACAGTTTACTTGTTTATGGCTGTACCCAGACATAGTCCAAAAAGTCTCCGTACAGCAGAAATATTTTCGTATTTTTTGGATAGATTTTAGATTTTATGTTTCGAAGCCTAACACGATTTTAATTTTCATAAAAATAAAGTCGTCATATAAATCTTCATTTTTAATCTAAAACAAATAACATTTTATTGAAAATGAAAAAAAAACAAAGTTATTCACAACACAAAAAACATAATAGCGGCTAATGTTGTCAGTCTATTCATGTTGACAATGGCAAACCAAACTAAGCATAAATCAAGTGACAGCTGTCAAAAAGACCAATTCCGAAAAAAGTATTGCCAGATTGAAAACCACACGCCTAAAAAAACAACCTTTATCAGTATATGTATCTAAATGAACAAGGAAATCCCTCTTACTCAAAAGTATAACAGTTAGAGTAGGACTGCTACTGCACAATGCAGTTCAAGTGAGGCAGACGAATTAAGGTAAGGTAAGTTCTTTTTGCGTATCTGATATCTGACCTAGAAGGGCGCTTGGCGAGTTCGCGCAGTGTTATAAGTATTTCTAGTTATTTAACGGACTTTTTTTTCTAAATGTTCCCATTCAAATATGGTGATTGAGCAGGGTGTTTAATTTGATGTTTTACCTTGTACTGTAACCATATTTTGACAAGGAAAGGCGTATGTATGTTCAAGTACCAATTTTTGTCTATCGTGGCCATAGATTCCTCCCCAGGCCATATCATTACCTCCACCTCACCGCGCTTAATTGTGAGGGTAAACATTTTTGTTAAGAGCTTTATTTGGTTTCCTCTGCACCATCCGTCGTCCATCTAAACCAAAAACGTTAAATTTACTCTCATCTGTAAATAAATCTTGATCCTAAAAGGAGTTATCTTTATCAGAATGTTCCCTAGTCCCTAGTGTACTGCAGCCTCGGTTTCATATTTCCTTTGCCAATATAGGGCTTCTTCCGACTCACTCAACCATTACAATTTACAACCGTGCCTAATAGGACGTTTTTATGGTTTGGGTTTGGGGTGACACATCAATAGCTGTATTCGTTTACTTCCCAAACTACGAATTTCTACGAATTTTAATAATTTTTAGCCAAATCCTGTTCGTTTACACACAAATTGGGTAGTTTTAGGCAGAAGAGAGGGCTCACGAGAGAATAAAACAGTTCCCCTCCCTGCCGATTTTAGGCCATGAAATTTTATGGGCAGAAATTGTGAGTTCTGTCAAAAGTCGAATTTGACAATTACGCACAAAATAATGACTTGCAAATTTGCATTAAAGTTCATTTTTTGTTGTGTAAACAGTTAAACACTGAAATATTTTGTGTTATCGAACGAGATTTTAATAAAAGTAGTTAAAATTCGCAGAAATTAATTGTTTTGGGAATTAAACGAACAAAGATATTAAAATAAAATAATAATTAAATTGTTTACTTTTTTTTGTTTAAAGTGTGTAAAATTTTTGTTGTTCAACGCGTTCGTTTACTTTTTCACAGTTTTTCTCTGTGAGAGAATTTCATCCCCACTCTTCAAAATTTGAAAGTCGGCCCAATTTAGCCCATAAAAGTAAACGAACACAGCTAATTCCAATGATGGTTTTTTTAGTTTTCCAACTAGTACTGGAGCACTTTGCATATCATCTTCTTGAACAATATGTACCTACACTGTTACTGATGTTACTTACTGTTACACTGCCAATTGTCTTGGGCGGCCTATCTTGTTTTTTTTTTTTTTTTTTTTTTTTTTAAGTTTTTAAGTAGGTACATCCTAAATGATCTCTTAACAATTTAAGCAATCTCTCCTAGAGATTTCCTTTATTTTCTTCCGTAATAATCTTTTCTTTAGTTGCCACTGCAATTTGCTAATTTTTGCTTTCCATTACATTTGCTTTTGAGTTCGTTAAATGAATTATAGAAAGCACCAGCTTTAAATTTTCCCGTCTTCTTAAAATCCAATCGAGAACCCAAGTTGTTCTTTTTTTGCAATAAAATTGTAATTTCAGCTGCTTTCTGCTGTCTTTTCGCTATGGTTTCAAAATTTTAATTAAATAACTTTAATTGCTCTCCTGGTCAATAAATTGCGACAGTATGATGGGCGAGCTTCTTGCAAGATATTGAAGAAGAAATTGAAAGATTTAATATGTCAATTTAAACGCTACTGCAAGAAATTTCTGCAAGACTTCCGGGAGTTAACTTGCAAATGGAAACGCGGCCTAATGGGAGTTTCATTCAAATTTCACAGATTTGCTCTAAAACTCGAGATTTGATCTTATCAGTGAAACTTGTTTTATCATTTAATCGTAGTATTGGTTACTTACTGATGAGGACACACAGTATGACGTGACACACAAAATATAACTTGATGTAGTTCTGAATTTTTTGTATGATTTATGATGGACCAGTTAGGTCCTTCCTGTGACTTCTTAAGGCTATCGTTTTGTCATTTTCATGGTTCCTACTTCGTTTCATAATCCCAATGGATTTCTTTTTCTGGGCCCAAATCATGAATTGATTTGCAGCCACAAAACTTGCTCCTAAAAAACTAAAAAAAAAATACTAAAACTATTTATTTGGACCCTCAGCATCGTCTTTCGTTTTTGTTTCAATTTTAGTAATTCGTGATTTGGCCGGCAATTAGTGTTTGCTTGACTGATAATCAGCGCCAAATTTTAAAATTTGTGATTCTGCGACTGGTTCGGTCGCGCAGGCGCACTGAGTGCTCTCTCACGCACCTCAGGTTTTTTCTTGGGGAGAGAAATCGGAGCTGTCAAAACTCAAATCAGCTTGTAGCAGAAGCTCAATTTCAGAGAAGGATGATATTTATTTTTCAAATCTATTTAGGTATCTATTAGAAAATAAAAGATATTTCACAGAATATTTTGTAATTGTTAGGTTATTTATGTGTCTTGATAGACGAAATGATTCTTTTATTGGTTATTTTATTGAATTCTATTATTTGTCACTGCTTAAAAGAAATAAATTCATATGAAAGAAAAGTCAACAAAATTAGAGATGTTGCACGGAGCTGTTCAATGCTAAAACAAAAGCCAAGCAGCTGTGCAGGGAACATCGAACAAACCTAATTATTCCATTGTTTTGCCTTGACGTTTCTTTTATTTTAGGGAGGAAAAAGAAATCGGGCAGGTCGCCCTCCCGATTATCACTGTCTTGTTGTGTCGCTTATTGTTCACTGTTCACGTAAAGTCTATAAATAGATAAAAGCAAAACCAAAAAAGTTGTTTTGCCCAGTAGAAATCTTCTCGAGGTGCATGTCCAATGCCTACAAAATATTGCACCTGGTTCTGAGAAGAACTTTGTCGATTAAATGAAAAGGAGAAACATCTTGCCATCGTCAAATAAAAAAATAAACAACTAAATAAAATTTGTAAAAAAAGATGTATTTATGTATGCATATATTTGCAAATAATAATTTGTTGCATTATATAAAGATTTATTCTTTATACACATTTTTCGTTTGTTCTAAATAAAATTTCTATACTTAACATTCGTAAATTTGATTATTATGTTTCATTTTTTGTGTGTTAAAATAATATAAAAAGAATTTAAAAGAATCATAAATAATAATTGAAGTGCAATTATTCATATAATTAACACAATTTGCATATATACAATAAAAATTTAAAAGAAATAATGGAAGAGGAATACTTAAAACAATCAGTGTAACTAATAAAATTTAAAAGCCTACAAATATATATTTCAATTCATTCATAGGATCTCTCTCTATATATATTTTGTATTTATAAAAGGAAAAATAAAATTTGTTTAATAAAAAACAACACAACAGATTAAAATTATATTTTTAATGATAAAATATGATAAAATTTTAAAATAGCAAAATGCTTTTGAAGTAAAATATTAAAAATTATATTCAAATAAAATATTAAAAGAAATTTGTCTAACCTTTTTTTAAGGTGATGCTGCGTGTTTTTATAAAATCTATTTTTTTTCAAATATTTTCTATAATAAAAAAATTTTTAAGAACTAAATAAAATATTAAATTTTAATTGTTTTGAGAAAATTAGATAAAAAAGGTTAAAAAACAATTAATTCCTTGAATTTTTGTCTAGGCACATTCATGTTTTTCTTATTTTTAATGAATAACTTTAGGTACATGCAAGATGCAGTGTATTCAATTGAAATAAATTGGATCGGTATTTACAATTAAAAATCTTAATTACAATTGTTGTTTTGTGTTTCGTTTCTAAAATAATTACCTGCTAATAAGTTATTTCTCAAATATTGAATGCCCAATTGTGGGAAAAGGTTTCCAATCTTTGTTGGATTTTTAGTGTTGTTGTTGCTGCTGGGGTGATTGATTATGTTGTTGTTGTTGCTGGTGGTTTTGTTGATTGTGGTGTTGATGCTGTTGCTGATGATGTTGTTGCTGCTGCTGTTGTTGCTGTTGGTGATTTTGTTGATTTATATGCTGCTGTTGCTCGTAGTTCGGGTGTTGTTGATGATCGTTGGACGACCCTAAGGCACAGAATGGAAAGAAACTAAATTTTAAAATACATATAGCACTTAACATTTTTTGTACTTTTTACTTGCAACTTATAGGGACTATGGCAAGTTATGCATTCGTAAAAAAAAAATTCTAACAATCAGACATGACAGTACGATGATAGAGAAACATATTTGAGTTACAGGCAAAATGCAAAAGTCCGTCTATCTGTCCGTCTGTACGGATGTATATTGAACTACAGCCTAAACGGTTTGGCCAATCGTCTTCAAATTTGGAAAATAAGACGAAAATAATATTTTGACATTCTACAGAGGACTTTTTAAAAATGTTTGTTTAGCTCAAATATTAACGGTACCTGTCATATAACCGTTAAGTAAAAGCTTATTTTTCTCGGAAACTACTCCAAGAATTTTTATGAAAAAAAATCTATGTACTATATTGTAAGTGTAGGTTATGTTTTGGTGAACAAAAAATTCCTCTGTAGAATGTCAATTTTGCAAGATTTCATGCTACCATTTCCCGAAGCAAACATTTCTTTCCGACTCAAATTGGACTTTTTGGATGGTAACGGAGGAAGGGAAACATGCGGCGAGTCTTTTGAAAGATTGTTTTCGAGAGAAAGAAGTTTTCATGACCAAGTCAATCCCCAGATTTCAAACCGAAGGAATAGTATTATAGGGTGGGTCAAAAGTTTCTTCCTAATTTGAAAAAATCATCTCTTGTTTTAAATTTTGTTTTGTTTTCTTTTTTAAGGCACTGCCCGAACTGAAGCGAATGTGTGGAAATTGTTCTTGCAAGTGTTGTGGAGAGTCCAGAAACATTGACACGAAGGATCACTGGTCAACTCGGTGTGTCCCGCAGTTCAATTGCAGCTGTTTCCATACAAAATTCAATTTGGGCAAGAATTAAAGCCAGGAGATCCTCAAGAACGTGATGTTTACGCAGTTCGTTTACTAGAAATGGCAAGGCAGCAAAATGATTTTATTTAGGCGCTGAGCCCAAATGTCCACTAAGTGTTATGGAAAACGCTCTAAAAAGAGCCCGTCTCTGTGAGCATGAAGCTGGTGCTCATTTCAAAAAAATTTGCATACTTTGTGATTAAATCAAATTATTAAAAAAAAAACAAATAAATCTATAAAAGTTATTATCACTTTAAATTAGGAAGTCACTTTTGACCCACCCTGCATAATATACGCCACAAAAAACATGCCAAAAGCTTGTAGAGTCAATGCCACAACCGGTTTAACTTTTATTTGGATAATAATGGCGGATACTCAGCCCATTAAAAAAGGGTAACGAAAATTATGATAAAACAGACTTTTAGGCAAACGATCATTATTGATAATTTAGGAATACGCACGCACCTGTTTTTTGTTTTGTCCAAGCGTAAATATCTAAACCATAAACCGTAAATATCTATTCCATAAAATTTATTATAATTTTTTATTTAATCTATGCGAATTTTCCCTTGAAGAAATAGAACTCATACATTAACCCTTTCTACTCTACAAAACATTAAATCAAGAATTCATTGCCAACAAAAAAAATCCTACACATTTTCAAAAATGATTTCTGTGATACATATGTACATATATTTTTTGGAATCCGTAGTACTTTTACCATTACGACGGATTCTGTAATAGAGCTGAATAAACTGAACAAAAATTAAAATATGCGATTTTTCACATGAAAAAGTAGACCTAAGATCCCTCAACTCAAAAAAGCTATAAATCAAGTTTACATTGCAAAAAAAAAAAACTTTTCAAAGATTTGTACCCTATTTTCAAAAATGACCGAACAATACCCGGATCTTACAGCTGACAAACAGAAAGAAGTAATTGAAGAACTAAGACAGCAAGTGGCAGTGGCCAATGCCGAAGAGTTTTTAACAAGGATGACAAAGAAGTGCTTTGTTCAATGCATTACACGACCTGGGGCTAGTCTGGGCGCTTCGGAAAAACGATGCACTTCAATGTGCATGGATCGCTTCTTAGATTCATGGAATTTAATTATGCGTACTTATATTATTCGAATAAAACAAGAATCTCAAAAACGATAGATTGTACTGATAAATGTATGTATACATGTACATATGCATATGTTTGTAAATAATAAAAATTAAAACATCAAGCAAAATCTGTCAATTTACCTGTGTTTGTTTCACTTGGCGTTTGCGGGCCTGCTGAATGTGGTGTAAAGCTGCCCATTTGCTTCTGGCGAACTTCACGAATTTTTAGCTGCAGATCTTGTTTTCTTGGGAATATGTCAATATGTTTAGTCTACAACAAAGTTAATCGGTTGAAATGAAATAACTCAACATTTGGAAAACAGAAATTTACATGAAAGGCAATTGTTGCTTGTGTTGATGGAAACATTCCATGTTCGCTAAAGAATTGTAATACAAGACTACGCCTTTGTTCCAAGACTTTTCTGTGGCCTTTCTCACTTGCATCTGATCGCGCACTCTGCAAGGGTGTTTGTGGAGTTCTTGGCGATCTTCCAGCCGGATTAGCTTCCATTTCTGTTAAAAAATGAGAAATTTCGTGTTTTTTGTACAAATGTTTCTTTCTTAGCAACAGCTGGCATACCTCGTAGTTGATCAATATTAAAATCTGGTCCAAAGAATCGCTGTGTTGGTGTAGGCATTGGCATTTCTTCCGTGGACTCATCTTCGCTATCTGCAAAGAAAACAAATGTCTAGTTTTAGGGAAAATAGCCCAAACTAAGCCAGAATTTCGCCGTTTGTTTAATGATTTTTTCTTACATGCAGACTTAGAATCAAGTCTAGTTAAAAGTAGTTGTTTTTAAGATCTAGCCTTTTATGTCTGTTTTACAACTTGCAACATGAAGAATGCCCATTAGAAGAGCATCATTCGGTTTGTCAGGCATTTCATGTTACAAATTACGAGTTAAACTGCTGTTTGAGTCTAAAACTAGGCATCCCTATGGCTTTAACTATAAACCCTAATTGGCGTTTGATTCCATCAAAATTGGAATACCCGTTGATACTTTACAATAGGGCAACACAAAAACAAAAGAAACTAGAAACATAGTGCTTGTCGATTAGATGGGATTATGTTTTAAGAGATTTACTACCTTTAGACCCAAAGCGATGGAATATTTGAAATAGTCGTAAATCGTTCATCTTGTAGTTGGGAAATCCCATAAATTTCGGTATGTTTGTTGAAAATTCCTATAATACTTACGAATTTTCTGCACAGTATTCTTTTTTCGGTAGTTTGTCCCATAGACTCGCGGTGATGATGGCACTGAGATAGCACTTGGCGACTGACAATCTTCTGGTTTAAATTGTGGCAACGCTTGGTATTTCTTCTCAAAGTCAACTTGTTTGAGGACGCTAAAATAGTTACAAAACAATTGAAATAAATAAATTTAAGTACACAGGTATTAAAAAAAAAAGCAAACTCACTTATCCATGTCATCATTTTTCTTTTTCGAAATATTATTTTTTTGTGGAGATTTTGGATGTTCATCACAACTTGATGTGGATGATGTTGGGGTAGGCAGAGCAGTTGACAATATTGTTGGTGTGGCGGCAGTTTGTGTTATTGTGGTAACGACTGTTGTTGAATCGTTGCTGCTGGCAGTGGAATAATTTACAGTTGAAGTCACTGTTGCTGCTGCTGTATGTGATATCGAATCACTTTTACCTACTATGCGTAAGTGGGATTTGTGAGACTGGATACATATTTTGCGAATTGAGGTTTTTAAACTTACACATCTTCTTCCGTCGCTGAAGAGGAGCTCGTCCCAATTGAGCTGGAGTCGGAGCTAACACGAACTGTTGATTTTCAGAGTCATCGTTGTCGTTTTGCTTTTCAACATCTGAGTCCGATTGAGGGTGGCTTCCTTTAGTATCACCTGATGATTGAGGTGTTGTGGGTAGTGATTTGTAGCCAGGTGAAATAAGTGTTGTTTCAGATACTGGAATTGAAAAAAAATGATGGGCTTTCATACATAAAAAATTACAGATTGGGAAACCGAAAAAAAACAACGTAGATATCTCAAATGTGATGCATCTACAAGTAAATAAGTTGACAAATTAATGCGTTATTTTTTTAAGGAAATGTTTAAGATGTCAGTAACTGCAGTAACCAACATAATTCGTGGAAGTCCGCGACCGTTCGATATCTCTGAAAATGGTTATGCAACGAATTGTCCAGAAATCTGTCAGCACTAGTACTCTCGAAGGCAAGAAAATGAGCAACGGCTTCTGAGAAGCTGGAAAAAGGTAATAGTCTTATTTCTGTTATGACAATTATCTTTGTAATACCATCGAAAGGCATGAATGAATGAGGATTGCGGACTACAAAACATGTCGGACTTTCCGTAAAAAACACTACCACCAGAAGAAATATCAGCCGTGGTTGGTGCTGAACATTGCTCTGGAGATTTGTTAAAAAAAATTAATTTACAATGTTTCCAAATGATGACAAAATTCTTTTTCAAATTGCGACAGAATTGTGGGGGTAGCAGCACCTAACAACGAAATACCGTCCCCAACATAAAAATTGAAAAAGTTAGTACAGCGGTGAAAAACTCCAAAAAACGGGGCAATTGAGCCAGACGAGACAGTAAGAGTTCTGGAAAAAAGGTGGCAGATATCTGGTCTAGATGACTCACGATTTACATTTACGACTTTTTAGCGTTGATCAAAGGGCTTCAGAAATTGTGATTAATTAAGATGATGTAAAACACTATGAGGATCGTTCAAGTCATCAATCTGTTAATATCTACAACAGGTGCAATCCAGAGTGTAAGAATCAGAATGAATGTCAGGATTCCTCAAGATATTCGCACATTATATTGGTAGATTTTGTCCATAGAAACCCACGAGATTAGGTAGGGGTTGTTATAGAAATTCTGGGAATCTCACATATTCTATGTTCGAAAATCTTCCTTAGTTGAAAGAAAGGTTCTACACCGCTGTTATATGCAGCGCTGACATACGAACACGATGTAACGAAAGGTCAGGTCATAGAATCGGGTGCGTACGAGTTCTTTTTTTATTGAAAAAGAAAACAACATCTTTAATGCAAAAGGCCAAATTGGATCTACACACTGTTTTTCTTTGCTAACGTGGGAAATCTTATTGCACTTGGAAGACGCTATAACTTTTGTAAATATCGAGGAATGTCAATTTTGTTTTGACGTTGTAAAGATGCAGAATACGTCAATAAGCCATGGAACGCTCCTCAAAAAGGGGAATAATGCAATAATTCCTGTATGGTATTGGCATAGGTGTGCGGCGTTTAGACACTCGCCTTAAAGAGACTGGGACCATACGAGATATTGCCAGGTGTTGCCGGGCCAGGAGCAGCCAATCTGCAGAAGTTTTTCTCCTGTTGTCGAAGAAAGACCGCGAAGTATCGACCGACCACACAACGTGCCACGCAAATGAGCATTAGGCGGGGTCAAAATGTCGAATTTTAGAGACCTGCAAATATTCTCTAAAAAAGTCCATCAGCTGTTGGATGTTGACGCCAAACTTGTGTCACCTACGCTCAAGCCAAAATCGGGTGATTATAATCTACATACACATTGTGCCCCCTGCTTAAATACATACATGTTAGTCCTAATTTATAATACTTTGTCCAGTTTGATTTCCTTTGAAGCTAAGGATCTGGGCTACGTTAAGGGAATTTAACTCCTTTTCTTCTATGTAGTATGAACCTAGGAGATTCCTTCTTTGGTGTATGAGAGTTCGCATTCTCCGAGGATGTGATCTGGAGATTCTTCCTGGTTGTTACAGTATCTGCATTGGCCTTCTCTCTGAAATCCTTGAAATGTTTCCTTAGTCTGCAATGTCCAGTCAAGAAGCCCGCAAGGATTCTGACATTGTTTCGGCTCAAATTGATCAAGTCTACCTACCGTTTTTTGTTAAACGTACTGTTTGAGTTTGATACGTCTTACCACTGGTGGGAGATCGTAACAAACAATGAGAAGTCGTTTTTTTGTTGTTGTTCTAAGTTCTTTAAACTCCTAGAACTTACATACTTCGTTGTCTAAATCAGTAAGAGTTATATGACATGACAACGATAGATGATTTGAATTGGTTATAGTTGAGTTTCCGGATATGATCCATCAAAATATGGTCTGTTGTGCTATAGATGTACCTGGTTTCCCTTTGATGATTCCTCCTGCAGTATTTCGGCAATTACTTCTACACCCAGAATCATGTCGATCTTACTTGAGATGTTGTAAGTCGGGTCGCCTAATATTAACTTTTGTAAGTGATCCCATTTTGTTGTAATTTGAGTGGATGGGAGTGTTTTTGTAGGACATATGCTGTTGTTTGTAGGACATATGCTGTTGTTGAAATGTCTGAATTATGACTTAATTTCGGTTTAAGATAAAAAAGGTTAGTGCGGCTAAAGAATGTATGTATCCTTGGCAGTAGGTACGGAATTAAGTTGGAGTGTAAATTGATGGCAGGAAACGTCTTATGTTGCAAAGATAGATAATGGCGCTTAAACTGTTTTTAGAGGAAACGCAATACAATGAAGTGGTGTTAGTACAATGAAGAACTGCACGAAAAGTACAAGTACAACAACACCAGTTTAGACCGTTGGCTTCAATAAGAGGTTTCAATTGAAAAACTTGGATGAAAGTAACCTATGTAAATATTAATAACATATATCACCACTTTGTTCGACGAATATTGAAGAAAAGGATGTACACAATCCTGTGCTTTAAGCAACAAATTTAATGAAAAGAATACATAAACAGAACAGGTGTGCCACAATTACTGTAATTTAAATAAATATAAATAATACTAAAAAAGTTTGAAGTAGACAAACACCTGAACTTTTAATTTAAATTCTTACCTTGACTATATCCCTGCAACAATATTGTATTCAAAACAGCGTTTTGCTGCTGACCACCCGCTGCTTGTTGGTTAGTTTTCTTAAACAAATATTGCATTGTTGGTGGAACCGAATTTTTATTACTCATTGGCACTACATTTGGAGAACTCGGATTGATTTTGTTTTGTTGCTCATCACTGCTATGCATTGGTAAAAATGCAACCTGAATAATAAAAAAAAATACAATTAAATCCAATGACATAAATAGAATATTAAACTAACCTGATGATTTGAATTGTTAAAAGCAAACATAATTTGCTTTTGTCCAGTGGTCGTGGTTACGATTTGGGCAGTTGGAATAACCGATGACGTAACAACACTTGTTGGGGGAGCCGATTGTGGTGACGCTGTTGTCGACTGAGAACAAGACGAAGACAACGACGACGTCGAGGAACAAGAAGAAGCCGATGAACAGGGTGTCGCTGTCAATGAAGCTGCATTTAAAGCAGTCGAATTAATCATTAGAATCGATTGTTTGTCATCGGATTTAGTACTGAATGTTAGTTTTTTCATTGTTTGTATATCGTTACTATTATTTAAATTGTTAGTGGTTAGAATTCTTGCGCCATTGTTTTTGGTATTAAATAGGGAGAGATTAGTTGTTATTCTACAGTTATTAGTATCGCCATTACAATTATTATTGCTATTGCCCCCACCACCCACGCCAGAATTAACAACACAAGAATAAGATGAAGCAGTGTCATGTGCATTATTCGCTCCCATTGCCGATGGATTCTTTGTCTGAATGAGAAGGACAGCACCTGCTTTGGGACGATGTTGAATGTGATGAGTTTGCTTTTGCACTTGTATATGCTCCGATTGCTGCTGGACCAGAGAATCTTCTTCGATAGTTGTGCCATCGAGAGCGTCAAGAACTAATGCATCGTAAAGCACAGAAGTGGATGGAAGGACTGCATTTCCATTTCCATTTCCATTTTGTTGTTGTTGGTCGTCATTGTGTGTTGTGTCGTTTTGGTGAGGTGATGTTGATAAATTGTTTAGGATCAAAGGGCAATTGTTAGTTGAGGTTATGACAGTGGGATTAGTATGATTGTTATGGTTTTGTGAATGATTATGGGATGATTGGAGGTAGCTAGAGACAGAATTTTGACGTTGATGTGAATATCGTTGCTGATGGGTGTTATTATCATGCGATGACAAGTTACTACTATTTCGTGCAACATTATTGTTATTGTTATTGTTAGCAGTTGATAATTTAAATTGATTTTGATCGACGACTTCATTTTCGATTTTTACTTTACCTTTAGATGAGTCGGATGGCGGTCCTGAGAGTGGACTACTCGCATAATCCGAAGTTGATCCTTTCAGATGATTTAAATTTGTTGGTACGTTGAATGTAAAGATTGTTGGACCACCAGTAACAGTGAAAGGAGAAATTTGCTCTTGTTTGATCTTCTTGTCACAATCTTCTTGTTTGATGATAAAACTGTTGTTGTTGTTGCTGTTATTGGTACTTTCAGCAGGTTGTTCATCCGGTTTTGTGCCTTTTGGACTGATGGGCATCGTTTTGAAGGCGCCACCTGAAAGGATAATTTTTAACATTATAGTGTTGGAGAGCATTTATCCAAAGTTGTGAGCTCAGAGCTTGAATAGCAATAAAACAATCAAAAAAGAGTTAAATATTACGACGGAGTCTACTTGGATTTGATCCAAGAAATTCAAGTACGTTTTAGAAGTATCTGTCTAAATATGGGAATTCTAATGAAGCTACGCCCCTTGGCTTAGTGGTAGGTGTGTCGGACTGCTAAGCGAATGAGCCTGGGTTCGAATCCCGCTCATAGCCACTTTCTTTTCAGGGGTACTGCCTCTGTCAAAGAACTGACAAAACCTCCAAGAGCCCTTTGGACTCGGCGGTAAACTGTAGGTTCTTTCCATTCTTGCAAATCAACAGAATTAACAAAACACAGGAATGGTTAAGTGTTAAGTCACTAGGCCTCGGCTCCTAAAGGAGCTGTCGCGAAAATAAATTTATATTTATTTATTTAATAAAAAGCTACGAAACAAAACACGCATTACAGATGGTAGTCCATTCGGCCGGAATAAAGAATTTCTTGTATCGTCAAAGGAAATCTAAACATTTCGTACATTCACAGAGTATTTGCTGATTGCAAATGCTACTAATGGAAAATGGTGATGAAATGATAATAACAGGTTTCGAGGAAATTTTCAACAATTGAAAATATTTTGCCACATTCCCCGTAAATAAAGCAGTATGTGCGGTTAACGCATTTAATTTTTAGGGGTTCAGATTAAGTTTGTCGCCGAAGCACACTAATAATCCTAAATCCAACAATCGGAAAGAAATTGCCAACATTCTAGATGTATTGAAAGTAAGTATAGGTATAAATTTGGATTTAAGTATAACTGATCACTATATGACTAGGATTTTGTTCAGAAATTTTGTTAATTCGCCACGAAAAAGATCCATCAAACGACCTTCTAAGATACAGCACGACCAATTTAACTACGTCTAGAAACTTTTATGTTGTATACGCGGAGAAAGATGTTAACATAGCTATTGACATTTTTTTTTAGAAATATTACAGGAACACATAAGCAATTGTAAAAAAATATTTAAAACTCCTCAACATCTACGGTTCCAACGCTATCGCTAATGACAAAAACTATTGTCTATTCTTCAGAGAAGGCAAACTTGCTCGCAGCCCATTTCGCTGACAGCTCTACGCTGCCTTACAGTAAAGTACTTAAAAATGTAAATTTTTCCATGGGACAGATTTTTTCCGCACTCGTACAGTAGCAAGAGTTCTCAAAGATTTCGATATACACAAATCCGCAGGCCCGGATGGTATACCCCAGATTCTTCTGAGGTGTTCTTCCACACTGGCAAGCTTGTGGACCATCGGTCCTACACTTCTGGAATCTTTCCTAGAAGATGGAAAGCATCATTTGTCCAGCTTGTCGCTACGAATGGTGACCCATCCTCCCCCTCCTCCTACACACCTATAGCACTAACATCTCTTCTTTCTAAGGTCATGGAAACGCTGATTAACCGTCAGCTTAAAGAATATCTCGAAGTTCGAAAGCTTCTCCATGACCGTCAGTATGGCTTCCGCAGCAACCGCTCCACTGGTGATCTGATGGCATATCTCACCGAACAGTCGAACAAATCTTTACATCGCTTTGGTAAAAGTAAGATTATTGCTCTTGATATCTCCAAGGCATTTGAAGGTTTGGCATGAAGCTCTCTTATCGAAAATGCGTGCTTTTTGGATTGATGATACTCTTGTTCGTTGAATTGAAAGTTATCTTCTTGATCGTTCAATACAAGTTGTATTGGACGGATTCAAGTCTGATTCCCACAAAATGAAAAGTCTGCACTTAACTGCTTTGCTGACTCTACCCTCAGCTTTTCGGACGTACCGTGAAATATAGGGATTTACGAAATATAGCCGTACAACACGAATTTGTAATAGTTTACCCGGCGAGGTTTTTCCTTGCCATTTCAATTTGAAGACATTCAAGACCAATGTTAATCGACACCTTCTGTCCCTCCTCCCCTAACCTTCCTATGCTCGCGCAGTGTGTTCAACATCAAAATGAAAACACTAATCCCTCGTGCGCGTGCACCGTATAAAAAAAAATCTTCTTACACCTTTAGGCAAAGAAAATCAGATTTGAGGTTGAAACCGTCGATCAGCAGTTTATTACTGAAAAAAAATCAATTTGAAAAAACAAATTGAGAAATAAATGCTAGACATCCTCATGATACTAGACTCAGAAACTGTTTTATTAGATTAAAATTGATTGTTGATAATTAAATTAAACTGAGTTGTGATAGGTACTATCATAATATGGTATAAAACTCTAGGTAATACTAAAAAGGAATGAAAGGCTATTAATAACATCATCAATAGAAATGTCTCTGATACATCTAGCCCGTTAATACTTTATAATGAAGGTCCCAATATCGAAGACCTGGTCTGCCAAGCAAATATATTTAACGAATTCTTTACTTCAGTTGGTCAAACACTGTCTTCTTCTAGTGTATGTGATAATATTTGCAATAATTGTCCAAATTTAGGTTGCAACAGCTTTTTTTTGACAATATTACAGGATATGAAATCTATGCTCTTATCAACTCATTAGAAAACTCAAACTCATGTGGGTTTGACGGGATTTCTAATATTACTTTAAGAAAGATTGCTCTAAATGTTACCGATATTCTGACCCATCTGTTTAACCTAAGGATGAAAACTGGAATTTTTCCAACCAAACTTAAAGCGTCTTTCACATGAGCTGCGAACTGCGAACGCGAATAGACCCTTTTAATTGTACAACTTATTTTTTTTCGTACAACCAACAAAATTACGACAGCGAACTGCCAAAGTTAATTCGCAATCCTCAACATCAGAACGCGATCCACAAACTTGAGAATAAAAAATTCGTTCGAATTTAACCTCAAATATAATTTATGCACTTCACTCTGTTTTTTTTCTTTTGGTGAAACCATCCAGGATATTTTTCTAATGCCAATGTGTTAAATAAATAAACAAATTTATTGGCGCGACAGCTCCTCAAGGAGCCAAGGCCTAGTGACTTATACTCTCAACCATTCCTGTGTGTGTGTTGTTAATCTGCAAGAATGGAAGGGACCTACAGTTTACCGCCGAGTCCGAACGGCTACATGAGATGCACTTTTTCGAGACAAATTTTACTCTTGGAGGTTTTGTCAATTCCTCGCAAGAGGCAGTACCCCAGAAAAAAAGTTGGCTATGAGCGGGATTTGAACCCAGGCTCTTTCGCTTAGCAGTCCGACACACTAACCACTAAGCCACGGGGCACTGCCAATGTGTTACCCCTTTTTAAAAAGGGAAAACGGAATGATGAAAAATAACTATAGACCGATTTCTGAGTAAGTAATATAGACCGATTTCTCTACTATCTTCTATTTATAAGGTTTTCGAAAAAAATTATAAAAATAGAATGATGAGTTTTTTAAACAAGGTAATTTTTTTCAGTCCAATACAGTTTGTTATTTTGTCCTCTAATCAAAAAATGTTGCGCTAGTCTTTTCGTTGACATAACAAAGGCTTTCGATATGGTTGAATACAACATTCTGTTAACTATATTCAGTTGGTTTCCGAGGACTTTTATACAACTAGTTTGCTTCATATCTTAAGGATAGAACGCAGACAGTGAAACTTGACAGTTAAAGAATACAAGTATCTGGTGAGCTGGCAGCGACATACATTAAACTTAAAGCAGAAACTTAGATCGAAGGTGCGATGTTTTTATTATCTTAAAAACTTTTTGGACTGCAAGACATTGAAAGCAGTATACTTTGCTATTTTTCACTCAAGGTTGCATTACGGAACAACTGGTTGGGGTGGTGCTTATAATAAATAAATATAATATAAAATAGTAACACTATAATGCTCTGCTTTAATGACTGTTCTGATCGATTTGCAGAAGTCTTGCACGAGCCCCTCAGAAAGAGGACGTATCGCGGATGAGCCCAAACAATTGGACCAACGGTGGCGTCAACAGTCAATGAAGCAGACGCCGTAACAAGCTACTTCGACGTATTTGGAGATAAGGTCATTGGGACAATTCAATGCAAGTCAGGACATTGAAATAGAGATGGTGGCGGATGAAACCTTAATGGGCCAACGGCAGCACTCATATCCCCGAAGTGGGTTACTGACTCCGGATTCTCCGGTTCCTTTTGTCCAAGGAATCCAACAAAGGTCCTGGCCCTCCAGGTTGGGGGTTGTGCGTGGGGTTAAAAACCCTGCCACGGAAAAAAGAAAAAGTTGCGAAGCGACCAATAGCCTCGGAAAAGGACGGATTTACTGTTGACGACCCGGAAAAACGAATTAATGTCAGAACTCTTAACAGATCACGTGCAGCCAAACAACTAGCGGAAGCCCTAGACACGGTTTCCTCATCTCTATATACACAAAGAGACTTGGCGACACCCAGATCAAAAAACCGTCAACCAGATTGATCACGTTGCGATCGATGCAAGTAACGCCTCCAGTATCTTGGATGTTCGCACCTTCCGAGCAGCTAACATCGACTCGGATCACTACCTTGTTGCAGCCAAGGTAAGAATGCGAATAACCTGAACACCACAACAACGGAGTAATACTGTGAGGAAGTATGACGTCGGAAAGCTGCAATCGCAAGAAATTGACAGAAACTTTGCCGCTCGAATATCCACCTGACCAAAATGAAGTGAGGACAGCAATATCTAAACTAAAAAAACAACAAAGCTGCTGGACCCGACGGACTACCCGCCGAACTTTTTAAAGCGGCTGGAAATGACCTTGTGGAGTGCATACACCAACTCATCTCTAAAGTTTAGTCAGAAGAAAGTATGCCTGATGAATGGAACCTCAGCATCGTTTGCCCGATCCACAAGAAAGGAGACCCAATAAACTGAGCCAACTATAGAGGAATAAGTCTCCTGAATATCGCCTACAAGATCCTCTCTGCCGTACTATGTGAACGCCAGAAACCTTTCGTCAACAACCTGATTGGCCCCTATCAGTGTGGTTTCAGACCAGGAAAGTCCACAATCGATCAAATTTTCACGCTACGGCAGATCCTGGAAACTACGCAAGAATTCCAAATCCATACCCACCACCTCTTTATCGATTTTAAGGCCGCATACGCGGCTCCGCGGATGCAAATATCCTTCGTCGTTTCCAGCGTAAGATTCTTCGGAAGATTTTTGGCCCTATCTGCGTTAACGGGCTTTGGAGGAGAAGATTTAACCAAGAACTATACGAGCTGTACAGCGACATTGACCAGTCAAAAAATACGCATATCACGTTAAAGATGGCTAGGTCATATAGAGTGAATGGACAACAATGTTCCGGCTCGCAGGATCTTCGATTCCATCCCAGAGGGTAGGCGCAGTTAAGGAAGACCTCGCCTTAGGTGGCGCGCTCAAGTGGAGGACGACCTCAACCAACTTGGAGTGCGAAACTGGAGGCAGCTAGCCAAAGACTGAGTTGGCTGGAGAGGCATGTTGGTTGAGGCCCAGGTTCGTCCCGAACTGTAGCGCCCCCTGAGTAAGTAAGTAATTGAGCCACATTGGTAACATTATTTAATAAATGTATGCTACAAAATCCAAACTATTTAAGCGAAACGCTGCGTAATACTTTTGTAAGTTCTTATCAAAGAAACTATTTTATGACTTTAATAAAAAAAAACATACTTTGCACTTTTTATTTTTCAAAAAAATAATTATTTTATAAAGTTTTCACACATTGTTTGTCCTAGAAACCACAAGAAACAAAAAAAAATCGTTTCACGTATTTAATAAAATTCAACACAATTTATTTGAAATGTAATCAAAGCAAAAATTGAAATTAGACCAGTTTTAGACGTAATAGTTTCTAACACTGCTCTGTGAAGTTAGGACCGGTACCAATGATGTCAAAAAATGCTCAGGTACTAATTTCTCGTTAGGACTGGGTACCAGAGCTAGGACCTGGTCTAGCTAGACCGGGTATTGGGCTGCCTTAGTACTCATGTGAAGAAATCGGGCGTATAGAAATACGATGCTTAAGATTTTTTTTTGTTTTGTTTCGTTTCTTACACTTTGAAGTGACATTAATACTATTTTAAAACTTAAATAAAAATGGCACTAGCTGTTCTTATTATATCCTGATTGTTAGTACTTATAGTACTTAGAAGTTATGTATATTAAAAGTCATGACAAATGCCAAAAATCGGATAACTCTGTGTATGGGGGTTAACCAGGCTGATATGTTGTTGGCTTGAGCGTAGGTTACACGTGTTTGGCGGTAAACAGCCAACAACTGATGCGCTGCAGTATTTGTCCAGTTGGTTCCAGTTGGAACAAAGTTTGTGGAAACACAACCAAGTGATTTGAGGGTAGCTTGGCTATCTATAAAAATGCAGGTATTCGATGTGGGTACCACGTTTTCCTTATGCCAGCATTTGCGCTCGCAGCTATTTGTTTTCAATACATTCGAGGGGTGTGAGGTTAAGGAGTACATATGTGCAGAGAAACGAGAAATATCGAACGGACAGCAGCGCTCAGGTTTGTAAGGGTTTGTACTACATATGTAATATGTATGATCAGATCTAGCTGAAACATTTTCACACTAAATATTGTATAAGATTGGAGCTACATACTGGGCTTAATCTTAACAACAAGACATGTAAGCGGAATTTATTCATTATATCTTACCTGTGGGCTGAAATGGAGTCACTCCAATGGGATTCTTTGGACTGCTGTATGAATACATTGGAATTTGTTGGTAGCTCAACATGTTGTTTTCATTTGGACGTTGAGCTTTGATTGGTTTCGGCTTCAATGTTATGTCTCTTTCTGAACTCGCATTAGCAGTTGTCGTGGTGTTTGCGGCTCTGGCTTGTGCTGTAGCTTCATTATGCAAGATTTGTTGTTGAACCTGTTGCTGCTGCTGTTGTTGTTGTTGCTGTTGTTGTTGTTGTTGTTGTTGTTGCTGCTGTTGTTGTTGATGCAGCTGATGTTGTTGGTGTTGCTGTTCTTTGCTACTATTTCCGTAAACAATATTATTGTTTTCCTGTGAGCTCTGCATACGCTTTTCTTCTGAATATTTCTGAAAAAAAAAATCATTAAATTACAATAAATCACAGAATGCAGTTAAAAAACTTACATTCTCCGCATTGGTTCTATAGTCGAATACAGAGTCTTCCATGTCAGAATCGGCAACACGCTCACGACATTTCAAGTCAATAAGCTTTCCAGAGTCTGGGGGATTAGGTGTTTCCTCGGCAATTACCATCTGACATAAAAAAAAATTATAACTAACGCAAATACAATTTTGCAATACATACCTGTTCATCATCAGATGGAGCTTCTTCACTTAAAGTCTCCGTCTTTACGTGTACCTCATCCTTAATAAAGCTTCCGTTGCCTTGTTTTATTGGTGATGTCTCATCAGTATTGTAGGCAGCAATTGTTAATGGAATAATATCCGGCCCAGGTAGCGGTACATCGGCTGGAGTTTTTGGACTCTTTTCATCCAATGACGAATCGGGTCCATCACCTGAGTCATTTCTTATCCTTGCCGCATCACCTTTTGTGGAACTCGATGATTTTCTTCGATCTTTCGAACACCATTTCCACTCAGGATGCAGCTTGAAATGTGCATCTTTAACCGAACTAGCCAGTTCGTGGTATTTTGCTTTTTCCTCTGGCTTTAGGGCATACCACCATTCACCAAGAATTTTACTCACCGTGCGATTGTCTTGATTCGGATGCTTTTTGTGCACCAATTTACGATGTTTCTTAGAGAAAATCATAAAAGCATTCATTGGGCGACGAATCTTAGTCTAAAATCATATATACATTTAAATTGGTTGTTTCAGTGTCACTTTGATTGATTGAATGAAATTACCTTCGTCATGGGACTCATTGGTTCCTTTGAATTATTTTGTAACGAGCTCAACGACTGTGAACGCCTTTTGGCAGCCGCCGAAGCTGCTGCAGTTGCGTCTGCTGCCTCGCCTTCAGTTGTGACAGTCTGGGGTGGTCGACAGGTCGTATTGTTATCTGGCGCCGGGAGCGCTCCTCCAGTGCTAAATGTTACCTGTCTGTAGCCACCGCCGTTATTGGCAGATGAATTGGATTGTTCATATCGTTGGGACGTTGGTGCCGTCGGTTCGAAGACATCATCGTCCAGCTGATCATCGCATTCATCTTGGGGTGGCCCGGGCTCCGATTTCGCACTTACGGGGGATTCCATTGGGACCGAACACGTCGACGTTGTTGATGCTGTGGATGGCATTGGCGGTGTTAGTTGTTGCTGGTGTTTCGCAGGGGAATTTATCAGTGGCAGGAGCGTGTGCCATTGAAATGTCGACCCCTGGTTAATCCCTGTTACAGAATTAAAAAAAATGAGTTAATTTTTTAAAGGGAAGTTCGTGCTCCTTTAATTTAAACTTTTTTAACCACACTCAGTTGGTCAATAGAAACCTAATGCTTTCTCAGAAAAAAACAAAAAAATAAATATATGATGCGGAATCGTCTTATTCCTTTCCCATAATCATTCTAGTTTTGATACCATTAAGAAATATTCAACTTACCGTTTTTTGGAATCGATTTTTCACTTGGTTGTTGAGGTGGTGCTACTGTAGCACCTGCAGGTTGTTGTATTTGTGACTGCTGTTGAGTTGGTGCAACAGGTGCTGCTTGCGGCAGGACGGGCACCAGTTGTGTCGCATCCACAATTACCGGATGAAATGTCTGGTAGCTGCTCGAAGCTGGTGAGATCCTAATTACACTGGTTGCATGGCCAACAGTTGTTTGCACTGCTGGCTGCTGCTGCTGAATAGTCGATGAATGTTGTTGTTGTTGTTGTTGTGGTAGAGGTTGCTGCATTTGTTGCTGTTGTTTTTGTATCAACTGTTGCTGCTGCTGTGTTTGTTGTTGTAGATGTTGTTGCGGTGGTGGTGGTTGCGGAGGTTGTGGCTGCTGCTGTTGCTGTGCCACTACTTGTGCTGCAGGTTGTTGTGCCCTAACCGACTCGGGTCGTATCACTTGAGAATAGCCAACGTTATAGAGCACTGGGCTGGGAGAGTTCTTCCATTTTGTTGCAGATTCTGGTGGCGCTGGACCACCGATCGGTGTGAAAAAGTTCTGTCGATTAGACACGGTTACCGGCGAATGCGTTGTATTCATGGGCGAGCTGCCATGGTTGACTGGTGACGAAAACGATGGCGTAGCCGATCGGGAGCTACTTAGCGACACTGAAAATAATAATTTACATAATATTAAATTAATTCACAAAAGTTTTTGTAAAAAAACAACAATTCTACTGCGTACTTAAACATTGTAGATAAAGTTTGGTGCCAATGTCGTATTCTTGATATGCGTTCATATTGATCGCTGTTCGATGATTACGTTAAATCATAATAAATTTCTTTTATATTTTTGTTAAACAGAGCGGGAAAATACAGAAAAATTAGTTAAAATTCGAGTGTTTACGCATTTGCGATTGACAACAAAATACACGCTTTCACATAAACGTCAGATTTTTGCATCAGCGAAAATTTGGTTTTCTTGCAGATGAGCTTTGCGTGGGGATGGAAGTGGATGTGTCCAGAAGAATGCTGGGGAACAGACGAACCTTGATCGTTTTTAGTTATAATGGCTTGTTCCGTTGGAAAAATTGTTAGTAGAAAAGTATTTTTTTTATTTTTCAATTTGAAATGCTTTGCTTTTATTGTTTGTACTTTTTTCCCTAACAATTTAGTAAAACAATCCAAAAAACCTCACAAAACTTGGACAATTCTTTTTGTTTTGTGTTTGTTATTGTCAGAACAAGGTGTGTATACAAGAAAATTAAAAAAAAAATCAACAGATTTTATTAAATATCATATGAAAAAGTGAGTAAGTGAATGAGGTACCTGCCATATAACCGTGAAGGAAAAGCTTAATTTTTTTTGAAAACGACTCAAACGAATTAAAAATTAACATTTTTGGGGGTTGTGCGTGGGGTTAACAACCCTGCCATGGAAAAAAAGTTGCGAAGTGACCAATAGCCTCGGAAAAGGATGGATTAACTGATTGAAAACAGCATTTGTCCAGTCTGTCCCTAAGAAAGGTGACTCATCCTCACCCTCCTCCTACCAAGTCTCTCTGTCTCTATTTGAATCAATGTAGTCTTGTGTCTTGTGATAGTCGATGGCCTCCAGTAGCTAGTGCTCGTATGTGTCTCTACTTCGTAGATGTATCTACGGCGTAGATTAATATGTAATGTAATGTAACAAAATTATGTACATAATTCTGTAAATAAAATTAAAAAATCATAAAATGAATAAGGCTCCACAGGAATCCCATACGATTTCAAAATTAATTTCCTAAGCATTGCAATATAGTAATATAGTAGTATAGAGTAACTCATTATATTTTAACTTCCCCCTAGGTGGCGCTGGGTCCGTTTTTTTATTTTTTATTTGTGGCCCGATTTTGATAGGAATCTCACAGGCTGTTGCAAAAAATGGCATAGCCATGTCAGCTTCATACAACAATTGTCAAAAAATGTCGCCAAAATTGAGAATGCGATGCTAGCTCTCCTGAACCCACTTCAGGAAAAAAAATAACTACTTAAAATGTTGACATACACTGCCGCTCATCTGAACAGGTTCAATTTTTTGTTCACCTTAATGTTAGCTTCTCTTCATATATATTGCAATTACACATCTTTGTTATACAAATATATTGCATATCTTTATTATATATGTAATGAAGGAGCTTCATTATACGCTAAGTTGGAGAGAAAAAAAATGTCTTAACCCTTACCGTTATTCTCACACACCAGCTAGACCAAATGCATTCATAAAAACGAAAATTTTTTGTTGGCTCATTTGAATAGGTTGAACGGAGGAAATGGAATAAAACATGAAAAGAAATTGTAATTTATTGATTTATTTTGCACTTTTGTATAGGTAGGAGTATAACAACAATAATTAATAATGAGTATTGCCACCTTTTTTACTTGCGATTATAGGGACTCTAAGGCAAGTTTAGGATTTGTGAATATAAAAAAAAACTGAGATAACAATCAAACATGACATTACGATCATAGAGAAGCATTCATTGGCAAAAAATGTCCGTCTGTCTGCCTCTGTCTGGCCGGGTGTATATCGATCTGCAGCCTAAACGGGTTAAGCGATTGCCTTCAAATTTTATGTGTGATTCTTTTGGAATTCTCAGAGGGGAAATTAAAATTTAATTTTTAGGGCTTAAAATAACGGTACTTGCCATACGAACGTTTAGGATAAGCTTACTTTTCTCGAAAACGGCTCCAACGATTTTGATGAAAATTTTTGAGAATTTTTTTAATTAAAATTTATTTTTGATTTTTTTTTTTTGAAACTAATCAAAAAAAAATATTTTAAATTTTACAATTACATGTATATTAATAAACTCTAAAATACTGCATACCAAAATTTATAAAAAAAATTTTTTTCAAAAAAAAAAAAAAAAAACAGGATTTTATCAAAATCCGTCCTACAATTAATAATATTTTTAACTAAGTGTCTTTAAGGCACATTGCCTTTTTAGAATGCAACATGACGGAAAGTTTTTTTTTTCGGCGCAGTAGTGACTATTTTCTCATTTAAAACTCACGGGCGGCTCTAGCTTGCACTAGCAGTTAGAAAATGTTCTTCTGAACATGAGTATCGAACTGACGACCTCCAGGTCAGAAGCAAACATGCCGCCCGCATTGGTGCAGTAGATAAGAAATACTTTTTTCATAAATTCTTTGTTATTTAAGACGTGTGGTGGCGTACTTCATTTTTACTAAAAACCGTTAAGTATTGTCGTTTTAATACTTTTTATAAGTTCAAACTGTGTTATTTTCAACGTAAATGTTACTTGTTTCTGTCAAAGATCTTGCTTTCCAATGTAATTAGGCACATAAGAGACAGTACGTGCGACCCAGTCGTTCCCATTTTTTAATATCGATTCGTAAATTCGATTTGGAATAGAACCATACAATTTGTCCAGGTATTGAAGGGAGATTTCGGTCCAAGCTTTTTTTATTGCTTTGATCAATGTTTTTTTTTGTCTTCGAATTGTCTCCCTGACTCGTACACTTTACGTAAAAGAAGTCCCCACACATTGTCTATAATGTTAAGGTCAGGAGAGTATGGAGGCCACACCAGCATCTTAACATTTTGGCTTTGAATCCACTGTTTTACCATCCTCGATGTGTGGATAGGGGCATTATTGTGTTGGAATGTCCACGATATTGGTCCAAATAGGTAAAAATCTGTCGGAAGGCCTTTTGTAGCACACCTTTGTAAGTATTTGCATTCATCCATGATGTAAGGAATTGGAGTTCGAAGGTTCCATAGAAGAAAATAGCTCCCCACACCATAACACTGCCTTCACAGCTATGCAGGCGGCTTAAATAATGCTTCTCTTTTCGAAGGTCATGAAAATAATAATTGTAGCCATTAGGCCTCTCTAAATTAAACTTTTTTTTTGTCTGAAAAAATCACTTGCTGCCACTCCGACTTCCACATGTATTTTTTACAAAATTGGAGACGAATTTCTTTTCTAGTTTTGTTTAGTGGTGGGTTTTTTTAATTTTTTTTCTTTTCAAATATTTAGCACTTTTACCGTCGCCAAACTGCATTTAACACCTGTTTTTATCCTTATGTTTGACGCTGAATCATGAAAATTGGAAGCTACTCTGATGATTGCTCGTCTATTGGCTCTTGATGTGGCCGTATAACTTCAAAATTTCATATTTTTCCCATACTTTTCGACATTTCGCAAATAAGCGCTCACTACATTTTGACTTCTTCCAATTTTTTTCGCGACGCACCGTTGGTTTAGGCCTAATTCTCGAAATGCTTTTATTTTACCCTTTTCTTCCTAGCTTAAAGATTTTCCGCTACCCATTTTCGTCGTCAACAGGTAAAACTCAATAAGGTTTATTGACAGAAAAAATTTGAGTACAATTGACCGACGCTGTTTTGCTGTTGAACATATTCAAATGAGCCAACAAATATGTTCGTTTTTAAGAATGCATTTGGTCTAGCTGGCGTGTGAGAATAACGGTAATTCAAAAAGTCGCATTTACCGCTAAAACATAACTGACACTTTTGAATTCCATCCATAGAAGTGTGCGACATCTTTGGTATTTTGCCTTTTGTTTTTTAGATCGTGGACAACTTCTTTTTTTATTGGTTTGTGCCTAAGACAAGCTAAGCACTAGACGATTTTTTATTAGTTATTTGTGGGATATTCTAAATAACACGGGGAGAAAAAAGGACATTTTAACATGCCAACGTGGGAAAAGCTGCTGCCAAAGTCTGGGATTACTGGATGAAATGTCATAATTGAGGTTTAATTTTTTTCTCGCTATTGTACTCAGGAGGGCTAGTGTCGCCCAAAATAACTGAAAATAAAATGGAACCAACTTGAGGTAGGCAACTAGTAGTCCACATATATAATACGTCCATGCGCATAGCTGTTTTCATTACTTTCAACCAGCGCTTTTTCAAATTCTTATTTATGGAACGATTGGATTATAAATCACATAATAATATATTCAAATAAAAATAATAAAAGGAAAGCTTTTGGCAAAATTTTACTCCGAGATATATGTTGGTGGTGTTCAATTACTGTTACTGTTTTAACCGATAGAAAATGTGTAGTTTACCCAAGTAACGCTGGGTGGGTCAGCTCGCGGACATTGATGAAAATGATATAAAATGAAAGAGTATAATTCACTTAACATTATGTGTGAATTTTATTTGACAGTCATCGTCTAACTTCTGTGCCGATAACATCGTTTACAGCTTTACAGTGACTTTTTCTCTCGCTAAGTGCGCAAACCGGGTTTCTTCTTTAAACCGTATTTTCTTTATCGAATTTATTTCTTTGCTTTCTCTTCCCTACTGACTTGAGTATACGTATTAGTGAGTGAAACACTGCAAATATGGCCCACGGGCCAAGCATGGTAAGTGAATATTTTGGGATTCTCGACCCAGACCCTGATCCCAATTCTCAACCTAGACAAAAAAAAAAACAAACAAATATAACTCTCTCTCCCTGAACTCCTTCCCAGATCTCCCAACTAATCCTAACCTAAAAAATCCACGTTTTGTGGATATAAAAATAAACCCACCATAGCTCTTAGTCCATTCCTCCTTAAAAAAAGCGATCGATGCGATAGTAGTAATCTTACCTTGAAATATTTTCGAAAACTTTTTTTTGTTTTTTAATATTTAAAAAAATCAATATTTTGAAAACGGGTAGGTGAATTTTTACTCTGCCGTTTAGGCAGAAGGGGTAATTTTCTAAAAAAGCACTCGCATTGGAAAAAATATATTAAAATATTTAATTTATCTTATTCAAGGGAAGAAATGCAGCTGGCTACTTCGAGTGAACATTTTTTATAAAAGAAACGATAAAATAAGGAAAGACATGAAACATTGCGTCGGTGTTCGAGAGGGGCAATTGTTTCCGCGGCAGTTCTTTTTCCTATCAATCTTAACGCTCGATTTTGTATTATATCAAGCAGGTGTAGCGATGTTTGTGAAGCACCTGTCCAGAGGTGGGAGTTATACTCGAGTTTATAAATTATTTATTATTATTTAAAAATTATTATTATTATTATTTATTTAAAAATTATTATAAAAATAATAATAATAATAATAATTTTCGAGAAAATAAGCTTTTACTTAACGGTTATATGACAGGTACGTACCGTTAATATTTGAGCTAAACAAAATTAAAAAAAGTACTCTGTATAATGTCAAAATGACCTTAAGTTCTAAATTTGAAGACAATTGGCCTAACCGTTAAGGCTGTAACCCAAAATATATACCAACAGACAGACACAATTTTGCCAGTAACTGAAATATGTTTCTCTATCATCGTAATGCCATGTTTGTATGCTATCTCAAAGTTTGTAATCTGAACGAATGCATAACTTGCATTATAGTACTTATAATGGTAAATTTCAAGTTTCTCGAAAACTGAAATTCATAATATTATCTAGTTTTTAGCGTTCAGTTACATATGAAAGGGACACAAATGCACTTGCACAAGTATCTACCTATACATCATTATAGTACCCATAATTACGAAAGAAAACTTTGGGAAAACCCTCCGAAAAAATCTGATCTTTTTAATGAAATTTTGTGAGTAATTATAAAAAAACGTTTTTACAAGTTTAGGTGAACAAATCAAAAGTAATATATATTTCTAACAAAAACACTACTACACAACTAGACATACAAATTAACGCAAATATTAGTCTCCACCTTTTCTTATTTTTCCACATAGTATAGGTATGAACTGTCTACTTACTATACAAATCTACAACCAATTTACAAACTATTTTTTTAAATGAATTTCTACCCATAGTTTGCACTTAATTTGTACCTATCTGAATGAAAAGCAAAATTCAAAACAAAAATCCATTTCATAAAGGACGTTTGTGTGTATATATCGGTATCCAGCTAGAAGCAAGTCTGTGTCTAAATTTCAAGAATGTAATATTACACATAAACAAAAAAACTGAAAATCCTAAAAAAATCGAATCAAAAGTCTGGCCAATGACGTATGTATAAAAAATACGTAAATATGTAAGAACCAGTTCTTCGCCTCAGCTAAGCGAAACAAGATACCTACTAAATTATTTCATGTTCGCCTTCTTTCTTGCCTGCCTCACATTGCAAATGCGCAGTAAACTAAGCACAAAGAATAACACTAAAAAACATGGTCTTAATTCTCTCTCTCTCAAATTAAATGACCCTACACTCCTCGTGCGGGTAAGATTTTTTCGCGTCCCATGATAGTACTATAGGCAGTTTATATACAATAAAGATCGAAGAGAAATATTTGACATTCTCTTCATTCGCCGAATCTTTTCAGGTACAATTGACTGCAATCACAATATGGACACAGCTCTTGTGCTCAAAAATCACTGTATGGACAAGCACATAGACCATAGGGGACATCAGTTTTTTAGTTTTTATTATTTTCTATAGAAGTCTGCAAAAAGAATTCTTTCACGCTTTTAGCACCAAATGTGTACCTTACCACGAGGATTCAATCTTGACCTCTTGTCTTCATATTACATTTGAACATTTTTCCCGGAATAGTAGAAATGTAAGAGAACATTTTTACGTTTTTCCTACAGTATTATAACACGGCGTTAAGCGTTTTCGTTGTAACACATGTCTGTTTTTGTGCAATGGCTTTTTGCTTTAATGCATAAACTATACCTATTGAACTGAATTAATAACAATTGCTGTCACTTACCGAGCATATTCGCAACATCAGTCTCCTCCTGATCGAATCGACCTGCTACTCGATAATTCGGTGAAGTTTCCGAATCACGGGAAGTCTCTTCGTCAACTTGCGTTTTGCTGCTCGACCGACTGCTTATATCACTGCAATTGAAAATATTTAGTGATAATTGTTTATTTGGAACCACATTTGCAAGACTTACCTTGGGAATCGGCTTGGACCGGTGGACCGCAATGTACTGCCTTTTTGGTTTAAATGTCTCGAACAATAACCTCTTCGTTGAGATTCTTTCAAACATGACAGATTTGAACACAATCGACGCCATTGCTTTCCATTAAACTTTTTACGGACACCAGATTCCGATTGAACGATATCGCCCTTCTTAAATCGATGGGGTGTTGTCGCCTGAGATCTGAGGCAAAAAATCTTATTTTTAAGCAAAAATATGATATCACATAATAAATCAGCTACCTTGGAGTTGCTGGATGAGATCGTGGGGTGAGCCTCTGATCGAGTAGACTAGAAGTACTGCCTCGACTTTGCATGCTGCTCCTTTTACTGCCACCTGACAGTTTCTCTACATCGCCGTCCATGGCATAGCCACTTATTTCAACACGTTTCAATTCATCGTCAGATTCATAATCATCGTATGACCTCTGCCGTCGATGCATCTCCTCGGTCGATGGACTCTGAACTTTATGAGCCATATTTTGGGACACTATTATGTCGGGCATATGTGTACCGTTGCCATTGCCTGTTGTTCCATCATTATTATTTAACATATTCGATGACTGAAAAGGTGAGGTTGCTGTAGTTCGGTAATATTCCTCACTATGCTGTAGAGTTGGCAGGACATGATGTATTTGTAGTGGAGCAGTTGAATTACTACTAATACCACCATTGTTACTTACAGCTGTTGGTGTATGATGACCTCCGCCAGAATTGAGTTTGCCACATGTTTCGTATCGCGTTGTGACATAAGCAACTGGATGAGAGGGCGTCTTATGTAGGACATCACCGCGACTGGTGTAGATAATGTTTGTTTCGGAATTGTTAATAACAATGTGTCCGCTTTTGTTGATGATACGTTGGCCAGTTCTTCCTTCTAGAATGTCGCTGTTTTGCTGTCCAATAACACTATTGCTGCGTGAAGATGAGCATTTGCCAACTTCATTCAGTTCATCCCACCAAGGTGGTTGCAATAAACGCAAATCAGCACGCTTAACTGTCTTAATCTAAAATAAAATAATGCGCATGAATATAAAACTAATATATAAAAAGAGAGCAAAGCCCTCTCTCGGGCAACTAAATTGTCCTTTTATAAGACCCTCATCATCCAAGTCCTGCTCTAGGGTGTAGACGCATGGACGTTGTCAAAAGCGGATGAGAACGGTTTAAGCTGCTTCGAGAGAAAGATTCTCCGGGTGATTTTTGGTCCCGTATGCATAAACGGAGAGTGGAGAAGATTATACAATGAAGAACTGTACCGGCTTACAGCCTTCATAGTCTCAGATGGCTGGGTCATATAGAGCGGATGGACATCAACGCTCCGGCCCGTAAAATCTTCGATTCCACCCCAGAGGGGCGACGCAGTAGAAAAAGACCGAGCCTCAGATGGCGCACACAAGTGGAAGAGGACCTCAACCGACTCCACGTGCGTGGATGCAGCTAGCTAGGACCGAGCGCGTTGGAGAAGCTTGTTGGTCGAGGCCCAGGTTCACCCGGGACTGTAGCGCCACCTAAGGTAAGTTAAGGTATATAAAAAGAGGTAGATACTTACTATTTGTGCAGAGTTTGACTCCCCGATTTGTACTGAAAATTGCTTGGTATTGAGGTTGATTTCTGTCACTGAACCCTCGATGAAGACACAGCCAGGCCGGCCTTCAACTTGTGTGCGAACGCAGACTCGTGTATTAAGGTTGATCTGAAGTCAAAACATAATATTGTTAATAAATAAAGAAGAATTAGGTCTTCATTTTAGAACAACATTGGTCAATTTTTTAACATAATTATTAAAACAATTAGTGGCTTTTTGAGTTTCTTGTGAAAAATTATTTTTTTACGTTAAATTTCTGTATAAAAGAAGGTGTGGCAAAAACGTGTTTTACACTTTATGTTTCAGTTTAAAACGGAGTTCCACTTTTTAATAATATCTAACATAATTTTCTGAATTTACAGGTTTGTTCCACATAAACTTGGGCTAAAATGGGCAGCTTTTAAAATCTAAATAGTAATGATGAAAACCTCTCACACAAAACTAAAACTACACAAATCTTCGGGAATGCGTTGAACAAATAACCACTTGTTAAACGTCAAAGTCATATGATTAAGACTCCAATAGACCGACGAAAAACGTAGGAACACTAGCATTCGCGATTTTTGCTGAAAAAGTCGTGGTTGCAGGAAACTAATTTAAACTTCGAAGCGAAATCGTAGAAAATATATCAACTTCTATTTACTTGTTTATTTACAGCTGGAGTGCGGACCATCATCGGCGCTATGTCGTAGCGGCGAGTAAGCTTCTTTTGTAAAACAACGCAAGGCGGTAGATAGTGCGCGGCCAAAAATGCGAATTTGTGTCGAATTCAATAAGCATCCGAAGAGTTATAACGCGCTCAGTTAAATATTGTTTGCATTGTTTCCTTCACATAGCAAGTCAATATTTTTTCTATAAATGATAATCATATCCCGTCCATTGATTTTGCCGCGAAAAAAATCACCCATTCAATTGTTTTCCGTTTGAGGGAGCCTTATAATCCCAACTGATCTTTTTTTTTTAAATTTCAAACTGACGACGTAACTGAAACCCATTCCAAAGCCTAAAGAAATTACTTGGACTAAAATTGTCAGGAAAGAGAAATATTTTACTCTCTCGTGAGCACTCTCTTTTGTCAAAAACTACGAATTTCGTGTCTTGGGAAACAGCATTTGGGCGTGTTTCGTAAAAAGTTGGCTAAAATTCGTAGTTTTGGTGACGATGTGGAACAGACCCTATAAAATACTTTGATGTTTGATTTAAACCCGTAAGATCGTTAAGGTTGTTTAAACAGTTTAAGCCAGCTGCACACAATTAAAATCAATGTAAACACACGCCTGCATATCTTCTTGAAAGGAAGCCTTAGGAAATGAGAAAAATAAACTTTCATTTCAATTCATACATACCTCTGCGGCTGGAGGACTTGCGTCCAAAATCACATTGTATCGACCAGATGCCAGGACATCCGTATATAGCTGTGTACAATTTTCGGGCGCGTCGAATTCTACACAAACCGAATTGGGTACGTTTGTTTCCGTTGGTCGAATAATGCCCGACGCATAGTAGTTGCCAAGCTTAGCCAAAACCCTTGTATTGGTCCATTCACTTAAATCTAGAACTCCAACTGATAGAGTATTATTCTGCTGCTGTTGATAAGAAATATTGTATTGTTGTTGCGTAGTTGCACTCGGTCGATTGCCACTATTGGTGTTTATTGTTGTGATAGTCTGTAGGTTTTGGAATTTATAAGCATTTTGTGGACTGAAAAACAAAAACAAAAAACAAAAACATTAGACCAAACCAAATGGTTGCAAATATGACAATCACCTCGCTATGATGATTTTCTTATCGGGACTCTCCATATTGGTCAGGCGGCCAACATTTTGAGATCCAGCGTTGGCCGGACTGACAATCATCGAAGGAATTGATCTTATGTACATAGTTTCATTAGACGCTGCATTTGAAGAAGTTTGCCAATTGGGTGCGGATACTATGATATTCGTGCCGTTTTTGAGCGTCATGGAACCAGCCTCGTTGCCATCAGCACCGCTTCCTGCCTCTGATATAAGCAATTGCTGTACTTTTGGGTGATCCATTCTCTCCAGCTCGGCTGGATCAAACTTCCGCTTCTTCGGATGAAGGCGTGGTGGTGGTTGCTGCTGATGCTGGGATTGCTGCAACAGCTGTTGTTGCTGCTGTTGTTGCTGTTGCTGTTGATGATGTGCCTGCTGCTGTTGTTGCAGGTGATGTTGTTGGTATTGCTGCTGTAGTTGTTGCTGCTGATGATGCTGCTGCTGTTGTTGTTGACGCTGCTGCTGTTGTTGCTGCTGCAACACTTGTTGGTGCTGGCTAGTAGCCGGTATCACCATTTTGATTGGTGATGGAAGACTATGCCTTGCGTTTTGGGCGTTCGACGGAACTATGTGTTGATTCGTTATGAGAACTGTTGTCGAAGCCGACGCAGCTCTAACCATTTTAGCAGCATCGCCGGCAGCTTCAACTTCGGTGCAGCCAATGGTGTTCGAATTTCGTCCACCGCTGCTTCCACCACCATTCGTTATAATAGCCGATTTGTATTTTGACGGAGTACCAGATTGCGTTGGTGACACAACATAGATCTCATGGGCAGCTGTTGTTGCGATTGTGGCTACAGTTGCTGTGGAAAATGATAGAGGCTGTTTACGTTGGTAATTTATTGTGCCCACACTGCTTATCACGGACGCTGGTATCTATAACAAAGTAAATTGGAATGTTTAGATATTTTTTTTTCAGTCATTCATTGAATGAAAATAATAGAAACTATTATCAAACAATATACAATTCATCAGAAGAATCATCTCAGGGAAACTTAATGCAGAACTAATTTTGTTTTCATTTACTGAATTGAAAATTTGAAGTGCTTTAATTTTTAGGAAAACTTGACGTTCCTCCAAAGATTAGGAAAATAAAAAAAAGGCTTAAGTCCAGCCTAGTCCACTGAATTTATTTTAATGAATTAAAGATCAATATATTAATGGAATAAAAGTTAAATTTTTGAATTGAATTTTCTTTGTGGACGTTTTGTTTAAGAATATGGGAAAACCACTTTTATGAATAGTTGTTAATTTCATAATTATTAATTTTAATGACTTTTAGTTGTGCCTCCATACATACAATACAATTTCCGAAATTTACACGCCAGGAAGTCATACGAATTTATTTGAAATTTTCAATCTAGCATAAACCACTGGTTCAAAGTAGGAAATGTTGCTAAAACAAAAATTGTTTAACATTCAGCTACCGTCACACTATTATTTAAGACGAAGAAAGGCAGCAGGAAGTTGTTTCGCAGTTGAGGATATAAATGGGCTTCTTGAAACGTGGCATTTAACGGCATGCTAAAACTGGATTTCTTGAGAATAAATCACAACTTGATCAGTCAAGAAGATCTACAACTTAAATCGAAGATTTGCTAAGAGCAACAATACGAGTAAGGAAACGTAATGAGGAAAAACAGCACCCGAAATACGAGTGCAAATAAATCAAGCATTGGACAGTCGGTGCCCTTGGCAACGGTTAAATGGAGGTTAGGAGACGATTTACGTAGTAAACGAGTTTCTGTTAAAAACCACCTTCTTCGACTACAAAGCAAGCTAACGAAATTAAATTGGGCATTGAGACTGGATGAACGTAGATTTTAGTAGTTTTATGGAGCGAAAATCTTAGATCGTGGTATTTTCCGCAAAACGGACGCTAACTAACTGAATGGCCCTGGTTCCTACTGTCAATCTTAAACACGGTTCTATAATGGTTTGAGAATGTCGAGTATGTAATTAAAAAAAAAAAAAAAAAAAAAATTAACAAGAAAGCGTTTAAGATGACAGCGCGAAGAAAACAATATGATCCTTGGGAATTAGATTTATTGGCGTAGGATTCCTTCTTCAAGAATCCAGTTTGTCAGGATTATCAAAAACAGACAAATATGAACAAATTTCACAGGTCATGATACGGCCGCCGCAATTGCCGGACATAATTTGCAGTTTTTGTGGGAGCTGGACAGAATGGTCCGGGATCAATGTCTATCATTGAAATCTGTTTCGTGGGATAGGATTACATTACCACATGAAACAATTCAAAAACTCAATGCTAGAATGACAAGAATTGTGAGAAAAAAAGTAATCAAATGTGAACAAGTCTTTTTCGACTTATAAACGTTTGAAGCGTTTGACTCTTTTTACTTTTGATATAGGTACCTCACAAATGTAGCTTAGAATTGGTTTATATAAAAAAATACTGTTTAAATCACAGTTCAATGAGCTTATCAAAATTTTTTGGATTAGAAATTGCAAAAATTGCAAAGACCATTTATAAAACTGAGTTAAAGATTCGCTTACAAAACGGAGCATTGGGGAATACAAGAATTTATTTTGAGGGTTTCATTTCATTCAGGGGAAATTAGGTGTTTAAACCAACGAAGAACGGATTCATTGATACCGAATGCATGTTTTTTTCATGACCTTAGAAATGAGGGTAGTTTAAGATGTTTTTAATACAAGATCTCATGTGGTAATGATCATCAAGCTAAAAAACACTATTACAACTGCTACTATTACTATGATCTTATTCGAAGAACAACATTTTTACACGAACCAAATTTAAGACAAAAAATATTAACATGTCCTAAAGGAAGTACAAATTTTTGGTCCTTCGTAAAAAACATACATAATTCCACTTCGTCTTCGGTTCCTTGTCCTTGTCCATAATGACAATTCTGTGGTCAACTTCCAAGCGAAAGCTGATTTATTTGCAACATTGTTTGCAGCTGATTCAACGTTGCCTCAGTGTGATATGGCTCCCCCTGTACCTATGGGTCAAATCTCACGGAAACTTCTAAATGACCGGCAATACGGTTTTCGTAGCAATAGGTCCACTGGTGATATGATAGTATATCTCACCGAACAGTGGAATCAATCTTTACACCGTTTTGGAGAAAGTAAGATTATTGCACTTGATATTTCAAAAGCATTTGATAGTTTGGTATCAAGCTCTTTTATCGAAAATGCGTACATTTGGAATCGGCGAACTTCTTATTCGATGGATTAGAAATTACCTATCGGAACGTTCAATTCGTTCAATGGCTTCCTGTCTGATAGTCACAAAATAAACGCTGGCGTGCCCCAAGGCTCTGTTCTCTCTCCGACACTCTTTCTTATTTTTATCAATGATCTCTTGTCTAAGACTTCTAATCCATTAAATTGTTTTGCTGATGAAAGTACCCTCAGCTTCTCATACTTGTTTCCACATTCACTTCCCTGTTCTTCGGATGTGGAACTGCAACGGGAACGTATGATAAGTTCATTAAATTGTGATCTGGCCAGCATTGTTCAATGGGGAAATATTAATCGTGTGGAATTTAATGCTTCAAAAACTCAATGCTGCCTTCTGTCTTTAAAGCATAACCTACCCCCCATGCCACTATCCATGAGTGGTACTTGCATCTAGGAAACTGAACAGCTTTTCGTTTTAGGTATGTGTATCACAGGTGCTCTGTTACTCACTTGCGTTTCCTGGATAGAATCCAGAAAAATGCATTGAAAATGATAGGGAATAAGGATATTTCATTTACTAGAACATCGTCGAAATCTTTCCTGTCTCTCCTTAATTTATCGCTTCATCTATAACCAATGACAGTTGCATTCCTCCCCTTAAGTTTTCCCCGTAATACTCGTACAGCTAGGAATGCTCATAAATTTACCCTTGAGCCTAATTTCGGGCGCACTGCAAAATATAGATACTCATTCTTTAGCCGCACTACACGAATGTGGAATGCTTTACCCGTCTCGATTTTTCCCATCCATTACGATTTACAAACTTTCAAAACCAATGTGTATCGGTACCTCCTTTCATCGTCTATCCAATTTTCATTAACGCTCGCACTGTGTTAATACATGATAAGGGTAGTAACAACCCCTTGAGTGCGTGCAGATTATATTAAAAAAAAAATCAATACTTTAAAAACAAAATTCTTAAAAGGACTAAAACCTTTTCTAAACATTTAATTCTAAAACAAAAAAATTTAACCACGTCTGAATAAAATTGAATACCTCGTCAAGCCATTCCACATAAAAAAATGTAAATTTCTCCGTCTCAATTGAAATCAAAAAGAAAAACTTCCGAAGTACCTAAACTCACACTCGTAATTCGTATAAACGCTTAGATACAATACGTGTATCCATTCATTCCATAAAAGACCAACAATCATGATTACGAAAACATCACAAACAATGAAAACTGAAATCTATGAAAAACCAAGAAATGGAAATCATTGCCTGCCTCGCAACGAAATGCGTGGGACGATGATGGAAATTTATTCGGCGTAACAGCTCCACCAGTCCGAGGCAAGTCAAGCAGCAACCCGTTCTCGATTCTTGCTTTGGTTTTACAATATTTTCGCGTCAATGCGAGTTTGTCGTAGTTGTTTTGCTGTTCCATGAGGCATCGATGGAGTTCACCACGGTCAGAGACATCACATGGAAACTACTTGCGCGTTCAGATAAAATTACAAATTCACTGTAACCGAGTTTATTTGATTCGATAAGGCGCAATGCAGCAGTTAAAGAGGCACTCAACAAATTTTGAATAATTAAAATAAATTGTTAGCGATGGCTGGTTGTTGGCAACAAATGGTCGCGTTTGGTGTATGGGGAATGGAAATGTGACCGTAAATTTGTAGTGGACTGGACGCCACACAACTGATGAGCTATGATTATGAAAATAATTTATGAATATGTTATGTACATATATTGTATATTGTATACACTATCGAGGTACCTAAACTGCACAAAGTAACAGATATTCATTTTCTAATTGACTGACACATACATATGTATGTAAATAATGTTTGGACATTGTGGATGATACAAATCAGAATCTGCTTCAGAATATATGTACAAGTCTGACTTAAGTTATTCGAACCTGCAAATATCCCAAAAAGAATCGCGGACATTAAATAACTTTCTGGTTTCCAGAATTTAATAGTAGAACCGAATTGCCCAAAACCCGGAACGATTGTTGATTAATGTGGTTTGTTTTTGTAAAAAAATATATTAATCTTTTCCTTTTGTCTGTATATATATATAGAGTATAAGTCACTAGGCCTTGGCTCCTTAAGGAGCTGTCGCGCCAATAAATTTATTTATTTATATATACTTATATACTATAAGAATTGACGCAAGGTCTCCTTTTTCCAGCAAGAAGATACTGTCCAAAAGATTCACAATACTTTTTTTATTTGTCAATTTTGTTTACGTTTTCAAGCCGCAAAAAAAATTCGACCACAAAACAAAAGTAAAGCTAGTATTAGACGGTTCTTGTAATCTGTCATTGCCGTGACACTCTGACGTCACAACAAAATAGGTCTTACCACCGTAATTGCCGTGACAAAGGTAATCATGTCACGGCTAGCTACAGTGACTATCACACGAATGACACATGTATGTCATTGTTGTCCCAAAATACAATGAACGTCAAAGTGTGTCACGGTGATCCTTGTGTCTTGTTTTCACGGCAATGACATGCAAAACAATGACTATCACATGACGTGACAACTCTTAAACACTTGATCGTTGGCGGTGAGCCTAAACTGCAATGACATTTATCATTTTTAGCAGTGACGATCACACGGCGTCAATCAATTGAGTCATTGTGTCTTGGTTGTTTTTGGTTAAATATGGAGTGTTTGAAGTGTTTCAATTACCTAAATTAATTAATAAATAATACATTTCTAATTACAGTGATTAAAGGCAAAAGTGAAAAGTCACATTAAGTATGTCCACACGAAATATGGTTGAGGCCCACATCTTAGAAAGCAGCCAGTGACGATGCCTCCGACAAAAACCAAAGTCCACCGCAAAGAATTCGCAAAACTAATGAGATAATTAAAAGCTGAGGAGCCAGAGCTCTATCGTCTCGTCAAACAGAGCGCGTTTTTACCCCGCGTTTTAACGCCAAGTTTCAACGCCGCGTTGTAATATACCGCAATACATATCCCACGTCACAAAGAGCGTTTTTTCAACGCTACTTCGAGTTCAACGCGGTGTCATAAACGCGGTTGGAATAAATTTAAAAATTATTTTTTTGACGCCGAGTCAGAATAGATTATTTTTTGAGAATGAAATCATTTAAATTATTATTGTTTTGACTTCTTTTGTGTCATTTTCATTTTTAATATTGCTGATAAATGTGTCAGAAAATAATAAGTCACTTAAGAATATACATAGTTCTGAAGAACGAGATATGGCAAACAAACAAACAAAAATGGTAAGCATATGGGACATCTATTTAAGTCAATTTACCTATATACATACATATTTTGTGAGAAAATGAAAACCAAGATTCAAATTTTTAACGCGCTGCTTACAGCTCTGTGGAACGTACTCCAAAGCTGCGTTAAAACGCAGCGTCAAAATAATCTCAACTTCGCGTTAAATTATCTCAAAGCCGCGTAAGAAACGCACTCTGTTTAACAAAGCCTTTAATTTTTAAAACAATTAAAAAAATAATCTGTTCGCGCTGTCAAAAAAATAGCCTGTAGTTTATTTCATCGCCGCGTTTTGCCGCGTATTGTAGTCGAGTTCAACGCGGCGTTGAAAACACGCTCTTTATGACATGGGATATATATAACTGTATACTACTACAACGTGGCGTAAAAACATGCTTTTAAATTTGACGTTACGCGTTTGATGTCGTTTGAGAATAAAAATTCCAGGAACGAACTTAAAATATTTTTTTAACTGAAAATAATTTACAAACATGTTTTTCTAGTGGTAATGCATATTTTTTTCTTCCTTTTGTTAACATTTTGCAAATTTCTTCGAAGTAAAATGTTTTTTTTTTTCATCAACTCGCCGTCAACTCGTATTTTGTGTATAAGAAATTACAAATCCGATTAAAGCTATTGAATAAAAGGGTGTTCAACTCCGAACGCACGCCCAACCGTGGCAAATAATGACATGGCAGAAAAAATTAAACTTGTATGTTTTTTGTACACAAAGTATTCATCGAAGCATTTTATTCATAAGGGTGGCTGTATTCCTCAGCTTTATTATTAATTAAAAAAATTACAAAACTCGTCATATGAAAGGTACCGTTAATAGACTTTTCCCGTAAATTTGGTTCTAATCAAATAATAGCCAATACCATGAAAACAATTCTCAAAAATTTTCATCAAAATTGTTGGAGCCGTTTTTGACAAAAATAAGCTTTTCCTAAACGGTCATATGGCGGTACCGTTATTCTTAGGCCCCTCTGGGGAATGCCAATAGAATCCATATTCCAGTACATCTACTATGTTACGAGTTATCTTATTTTAATAACAAGAGTGACGGGCGATCATACACCAAATTTGAAAATAATCGCTAGAGTCGTTTAGGCTGCGGCTCGTTATACATACTGACAGACAAGACAGACAGACATTTTTTGTCGATCACTTTTTTAACTTCTCTATGATCGTAATGTCATGTTTCATTGTTATCTCAATTTTTTTATATTCACGAATCCTAAACTTTGCCTTACAGTCCCTATAAACGTAAAAAAGTAAAAATCATTCATTGCAACCTGTATTTACTTGATTTAAGGGCGAGTATTGGTTTTATGCATACAATATTATATTTAGGAGAATTGCAGTAAATTCATGACAGAGTTTGACAATTTTATTTAAAGCTTAATATCACATATACTTTAGTTCCTCTCTATTATTTGTGTATGCTAAACTTTGTGTCCAATGCAAAAGTCATGTCTCTCAAATTTTCGTTTTCAAGAGTGCATCATGAGCTCCATAATCTTCTCATGGCCGCCACTGGAAACAAACTTTTATTAAAAACCTTATTAAGAGTTCGGCTAATTATGCTCTATAGAGCTCGAACTGTACAGATTTGATAGATCGTAGCCATTACCCGTGCGTCTTTCCTGAGGACAATATGAACTTATCGATGTGCCCAACACAGTGGGTATGATGTTTCAAATATTATATCCGCGTGACGCTCAGGTTTGAATCGATGAAAGCAAAAGCAAAGTAATTCTAGGAATTGTACGTAAATTCTGAGGATAGGGTGTCGGGGGTAGATCAGAAATGGCCACGCCTTATAAACAAAGTAATAACTGTTGCTAACTCCTTTAAAGGTGGTATTTGCGATTGAACATAAGAATAATGCATACCGAGCAATGCAGCAGTCTCATAGAAAACGTGTCCGCCAAGGTTTAGAAGAACTCAGAATAATAGCGAAAAGTCTTAATAGGCAAAAGGCCACCTGTCTGAAAAAATGTCTGTGAAATGGAAAGAATTTGAGAGGAAGGTACGCACCAAGCGCGGAAGTTCTACCGGTCAATCCGAAACATTTTACATTATACACCACGATGCATATACTGTAAGGACAGAGGTAAATCTGATCACCGATCCGAAAGGCACTTCTGAAACGATTGGAATTGTAGGTACTTTAATGCTTCGTCGAACTGGAAGCTCACGCAAGAAATGAAGACTCTACCACGAAACATTGAGGAGATACAAAAAGACAGGTTAGGTTAGAAATTTTTAACAAGTCTTAGAAGTCCGATGACATACCTGCCGAGCTGTACATAATCCGTGTCCTTGGCATGTCAAATAAAAAGGGAATATCGTCAACTAATCCAGCCAGATACTAGCTTGTGCAGACGACATCGATATTATAGGTAGAAGTCAACAGGCCATAGAAGATTTCTTGATCCAGATCGAACAGGCCGCACAAAACTGTGGCTGCAAATTAATGAAGGGAAAACCAAGTAAATGGTTTCTGCGTCTGCAAAAGTGTTAATTAATTTAATTAACAAAAGCATTAATTTAAAATACAGCAATTCCTATCTTCGGCCAAAAGTAGCAATAACTAGTAGCTGGAGCTATAAAGTTATAGCTAGCCTTTAAGGCTTCATCAAACAAAAAGCGTTTTTGTCGCGGCGTTGAGACTATTTTGACGCTGCATTCTAAACGCGGCGTTGGAGAACGTCCACAGCGCGTTTAATATTTGAAAATTGATTTTTATTTTCTCAACAAATGCAAATTAGGTTATTTTTTCCATTTAAAACAGTATTAAATGACACAAAATAAGTCAAAAAAGTAATTTATAAATTTCTACAACAAATTCAAAATGAATTAATTCACCAAGCACAAAATAATTCAAATAAAAGCTTTTTTTATTCGGTATATCGGCTTAAAAGCTTTAGCTAAAATTGTGATTTTCTGGACCGAAAACAAAGAAAGGGGATTTTAGATTTTGGTTTACCAAAACTGTTTTCTTGCTTTATATATATGGCAATTATGCTTTCATGTAAAAAACGAATTGATAAGGTCGGTTTACGGATGATAATTTTACGTGATAACGTCGTAAGTTAACATTGATGGCAGCAACACCAACATACAGCCCGTTAACTCACACCCACAAACCTTCTCGTTAAATCCACATACACGCACCCCAATATCTACATCTACTTTCTACTTTAACAAAACTCCACCTATTTTGTATGTCTTTTTCTCCTTTTGTACTTTTTGAATTTGAGTGGAATTATTTTGGGAATTTGCGCCTGTTCTTTTTCATGTTCGCCTGGTGCTTGCGATCGATTTTGGTTGAAAGAACCATAGTATCGCAGCGTGCGTCACTTTTCTTATGAGCATTATCAGCATGAGTCTTATCAGCATGAGTCATGTTATTTCGCATGTGTAGCCTGTCATCGATTTATAAGACGTTATCACGTCAAAAAGAACATTTGGAGATTTTAACAAGATTTAACTACTGATGGATAAGTCCAACAATTTTTTTTTTGTGTGTCATCTCAAAATTCTGCGTAGTAGTTTTAGACATACTAATAAATGATAAAACTTTACGATGCACTTGATTATTTAGGGTCAATGAATTTGTTACTTGTTGGTGATTTCAACGCGAGGATTGGCTTGTCGCAAAATAATTTTTTGAGTGGAACTGCATCAGATATTTTTAATTTTTTTGTCCGTCTGTCTGTTCTAGTTTATCTTGCGTACGGCTGCACCGATTTTGACGGGACTTTCATTTTGCTGATATTATAGGAAGTAACTAAGGCCATTTAGATTACCCACTAGGTGGCGCTGGGATAATTTTTTTTTTCGAAAATTCTTATTTATGGACCGATTTTGACGGGACTTTCACATGCAGAAAGCTGATATTGTAAGGAATAATAGTAGGAGAACTCTAGAAGAGATTTCGGGATTTACTCGAGCGCGGCGGATTAATATAAAGTGGTATTCCTTGCACACTGTTGACTACGTCTGCCATGTTTTAGCCCTTTATACAGGAACATACGTGCAGGGCAACCAGTCAGATTAGTAAACAAAAATTGATCCTTCCAAATACTCAGATTAATGTAAGGTGGGTTAATTTCATGCCAAAAAGTGTGCATTTCAATAATCTGACGGTTTGAGCGTGACGGAAGGGAGTGGCCGGGTCACAAACTTGCAAAAAAATCGCGACCTTGACATTCTCGAGCGCTATAGAATGTTTTTTTTTTTTAATTTTAAAGGAAATAGTTCAAGAATAATGGAAAATATATAATCTGCCGATTTACACAAGCCGAAGTAGCAAAAACAATAAATAAAGTTTAGTGCGTGCTGCTGCAGTGAAGCAAGCATTTTGTATGGATGGGGGATCAATTCTCACCCCTATTTTAGCCAGGAAGGGCAATTTTCTAAAAAAAAGTACTTTAAACAGAACAACAATTCTTAAAAAATGGGCACAACTAGGTCGCACGTACTTGCTCTTATGTGCCTAATTACACTGGAAAGCAAGATCTTTGACAGAAACCAGTAACATTTTTGATAGGTTTTAAAAATATTGAATTTTCAATAAAAAATTAATTATAAAATAGAAAAAAATAACTATTACAAATTTTGGTATGCAGAATTAATTTGGCTACTTAGATATAATATAATTTTATTGAAATCCATTAAGCCGTTACCGAGAAAGTCAAACATTAAAAAAACCGTTATATAAAAGGTACCGTCAATAGACTTTTTCAGTAAATTTGGTTTGATCAGATGGTAGCTAGTATAAAAAAAAAATTCTTAAAAATGTTCATCAAAATCCTTGGCACAGTTTTCAAGAAAAATAAGCTTTCCCCTAAACCGTAATATGGCAGGTAACGTTTTCAATTTCCCCTATGAGGAATACCAAAAAATACAATAACACACATATCAAATTTGAAGGCAATCTTTTAAACCATTTAGGTTGCAGCTCGTTATACACCCGAACATACAGATAGACAGACAGACAATGAAATTTTTTGTCAATGACTTTTTTAGGCTTCTCTATTTTTTTAATATTCACGAATCCTAAACTTGCCTTTTTTAAAATTTCAGAAACATAAAAAAAAAACATTTTAGAAATGTTTCTTTCTTTCTGAAATGATTTTTAAATGTTTCTGAAATGTTTACTTTGGTCTGGACGTTTTATGAAATGTTAATAAAATGTCTCTCTGTTTCTCCCCTTTTTTACAATCTATCTTACAGTACAAAACTGGATACATAAAATGGGAAACAAATAAACATTTAAGAAATGTTTTAGAAATTTCAGAAATGTTTTTTAAACAAATGCTTCTTTGGCATGGACACGCCTTTATAGTACATATCGCAAGTAAAAATTATTTCTTAAACTCTTTGTAAGGCCAAAAATCTTCTTTTTTTTTTAATATATATGTTATAATTAAAAGAAATAGGTTTTTCATTTGAATGCAATTTATTTGTCACATTTCGTGATACAATTATTGTTTTTCAACATTTTTTTTTTCAAACCCTGGAAATAATGGTCAGATTATTGCTCAGAACGACAAGGACTAAATCGAGTGTATAATAATCTGACACGCTCGCGTTTTTCAAAATGGCGAATTTTTTTGCATTTTCAAGAAGCCACCATGATCCTGAGTCATGTCAGTCAATGGGAGCTTGTTTCGCGCTCGAATAACTTTTTTGTTTTAATTTTTTGCCCTATCGTACAGCCACCTCCACCTTGCAAATTGGCAGATTAACATCTCTCTGTTATCAAAGACACGTGAGGCATACGCACTATTAATTTCTGATGCGCTCGAATAGTTCCATGTAGACGCTACCCCCACCGCTGAACTGGTATAAATCACATACACTTTTTTCTATTTTACCACCTTATCTTTAAAATACACTAGATCCCTCGAGTGAATCCCCATTTAGCATCGTGGGCTCTTCTACTATAACTAAGGCTATTTTAATCACCCCTTGGTGCCGCTGGGATCGTTTCACAAGTGGATATAACAAATTGGAAGAAGTAACTAAGGGTAACTTGAATACTAGGAGGCACTACGTCGGGTTCGTGCAACAGCTGTCAAATATTGAATACACACGAATTGAATATTGTGAACACAATGGAACGCAACTGCATACGAAGCCGTAATACGGAGCCGCAAAGGTTGGTTAACTTTTAACTTTGTCGTACGTGTTTATTATTTTTGGTTGTCAAAACAGAAAAAAACGTGATGGACGAAAACAAAAAAATTATTGAAGCCTTGCGCGCTAGAGAAATTTTGTGGAATTTTTAATAACTCCATTTTAATAACTTTTATTGATTTTTAATAACATATATTTGCAAATTAAAAATGAACACAGACTTCAATTTCAATTCACTAAGATAATATCAATAAAATCTCAATTGTCAAAAAAATCGTACGGCTCCATTGTGGGCAGTTTTAAAACAGCCGTATGACACATTGCGGCTGCGGCTCTCATTGTGTTCAGCCAGTTTTACGGATTTTCCGATTGCCTTCGAATACACCTAATTACATGCTGCATTTAGAAACATCAGTTCCAACATTGTTTTTTGTTGTTTAAACTACACTGAGTTATAAAAAAAGTGGCGCACCTTAAAATTTTGCAATATTTTGAAGGGATTAAAAAAGTTTTTTTTTTTAACACAGTTATGTTTATTAACATAAAATAAAAGTAATTCATCTAAAAAAAATTGCAAGAATTTAGAAATAAAACATATTAAAGAAAATGTACAAAACTTCATAAATTAAAATTAAACAGTTATTTTTATTTTTTTCAACGATTTCTCGTTCTTTTAATATTGAGTATTACCTCCCCGAACATCTAGCAAAGCTTTAATTCGCTTGGATAAGATTTACTAGATTGTGTCGTCCAAACTGTGCCATTCCTCGTTTAGAGCAGATCTCAGCCCATTGAGTGTCTCTGTGAGGGCAGGTTGCCTACTTATCATTTTTCCCAGTGTCCCAGACGTGTTCGATGGGATTCATATCCGGGCTCATCGCAGGCCAAGCCATCACCTCGATTTCCGCTTCTTCCAAGTAGTCGGTAACGCACCTAGCAACGTGTGGTCTAGCATTGTCATGCATCAGCAAAAAGTTATTGCCAATTAATGGTGCAAATGGAACCACATATTCCTTCAGAATGTTGTTCAGCTGGGGGCAACTGTTGCCGAAGAGAATCTTTCACCTGTTCGTCTCCACACTCTGCTACGTCCATCTGGTCAGCGCAGACAAAACCTTGACTCATCAGTGAAAAGAACTTTACTCCAGTCGGCCTCGGTCCAATCTTGGTGAAGGCGAGCAAATTCCATCCGACGTTGCTTGTGCTGCACCGTGAGTCTCGGCACGCAAGCGGGTCTTGTTGCTCCCAGGCCACTCTACTAATCGCCGCCTCACCGTTTGTGCATTTACAGCTGTCTCTCCACTGATTGAAGTCTGTGAGACAGCTCAACCGCGGTTTGGTGACGATCTCGAAGGCTTTGAAGCACCAAAAATCGGTCATCCCTTACAGATGTTGCTCTCGGGTGTAAGAATTGGTGTCCCTGTACCTTTTAATAGATCTTCTTAGCGTTGCCTCCAGTTTTCTAATCATAATAGCGGCATACCGTACACTTCGTCCATCCACAAAAAAAGCCAGCGCCCTGGCGACTTCTTCTGCCTTTATTTGCATATTTTTCACAAAAATTACCAAAAAAACTAATAAATAAACAAATTAAAATAAACTCATTTAAACATTTACGTGATCACGGAAAAGCCAGAATTAGTAAAACCCGCGTCTAGTATGAAAAAACGATTAACATGTGGTTTTCCTCTGTATTGTGCATTTATCACAAGGAAAATAAAAAGAGATCATGCAAAAAAGCACACAAATATTCCGTTAAACTGAAAAAAATAAAGCTCTGCATAGACATGGCGGCATATTATCAAAATGATACCAACACATCAAAACTATGACTGCGCCACTTTTTTTGTAACTTAGTGTACATTTTGATTATGTAATGAAAGTTTTCCAGGTGGAAAAGGGAAGACTAGCCAAGATGATCCTGGAAACAAAGTTTTATCAAAAGGGAATCTTGTCAGAAAGTAGGAGGAGTTGGCAGCTGGATTTAGAGAAAATGTGCGAATTCACGCAGATATAAGCCCTGGTGAATTAAGGAGCTGCTTTCAAAATATACTAGAAGGAGCAAGTCGCTCTATGTCTATGTCAAATGCTTAATGAACTTATCGGCACAAATTTGAATACGCGTGACGCCAAGATACACATGGCCAGCTACATGGCCAAGAATAACTTATATTGAGAGAGTGATTGCAATGGAGATGGTTACTCAAAAATCGAGAAAGAGATTTTCTTTCTCATGCTAAGTAGCAAAGAATCCTTTTTTGCTTTGTAGGGTTTCAGCAAGAAGGTGCAACTAAACAAATTACTTGGCTATCAGGGCTCGAAGAGCAAGAAAATACTGCTCATCTGATCATTTTATTACATTCACCTTCGACGTAGTTAATTCAGAAATAGTTTAAAAAAGCAGTTTTCCTTAAATTCCCATTTAACGGGTACAAAAAAAAAAATCGAAGGAAACCCTAAGCTGAAAATCGTACTCTGTGTGAGAAGAAAGAAAGCCTATAGTATGAGGGCTGAGGAGCAGTAAAGGAATGGTGTACATTTTGTTTCCATAGTGACTCACAGCATCTCCTCACAGCAGCATAAGCGTAGTTATCGTACTTAGTATCAGGAGTTGTATTTGCGCGGTTGTGCTTGCGCTACGGGCGTCTCTAGTGAGAGGTTAGTGAACTGACACCGCCACATATCAGTAGCAATGATGATGTTCAGGCCTTTTTTTAGGTGTGTGCAGGGTTTTGTGGTGTGTGCATGAAAAAAACTATACATTGCTTTTGGAGTTTTTTTTTGAGTCATCTGTTGTGCTTAATAGAGACGATAGGAGTATTTTACGAGAGGTTGGGCTGGTTGGTTTTGTGGATTTTCTCTAAAGTGGAGTTGGTGGGTGAATCATTCCTCGTAGGACTTAACCACGTCTGTATATGCCTTGCGAACTTATTAATTGTCAATATATTGGCATTTTAATACATAGCTGTACATATTGTAAGTCTGTATATGTATGTGGCATATGTTAAATAGGGATTTAAATAATTTAAAAAAAAGGCATTCTTAAAGGGTGACTAGCAGCTTGTATGTATGACTTTGGTTTGGGAATTGTAATTACTCACCCTTGTCCAAATACTTTACCCATAAAACGTTTAATATAAAAAAAAAATACTCAAGGCGAGAACTGAATAGGCGCGAAAAGAAAAGCAGAAAGGGATATGCATATCCTTATAACGTGCAATTCTTTTTAGTTTTCTTTAATATTTTGTTCGTCGTTTTTGCTTTGGTTTTGCATTTGGCATTGTTGTCGTTCGTTAGCAACAGGGATGTATTTAAAGAACCAACAGAAATTTAACGGTTGGTTGTCCTTTAAAGCGCTTTTATAGTTTTTTTTTATTTGGTCTCTCAACTAAGGGATGCATTTTGACAACTTTCTGGTGGGATAGGTTATGAAAAACAAAAACAATTTATTGGAAGGACTGATAGTCTGTTTTTTTGCAGAGGATTTAAGTATTCCACTTTGAATTCTTTTGATTTGCAGACTAGCTTTAAGATGCGAGGAAATTGATAGGTATTGGCTGGTCTGGAAGACTTATTCCAGGACTATGTTCTTGAATGGCATATCATCTTCATACTAAATAATAAAAAAAAACATCAATCAGATGCGACCATGTGACAAAATAATATTTTACGATGAAACGTTATTCAGAGAACAGTGCTGTGGGCAAAATCAAAGGAAATCTTTACTTTTCATGAAGCTTGCAACAAATTTTGGTTTACTGTACCAAATCGTGAAAGGGCTATCAAGAATCTTTTATACAGGGTGTCCGCCGGGAAGGTATACTACTTTGTATGTTTATAATTTTTGATTAAATGAGAGAGAATGGCAATTATGTATGGAATACAATATCAGGTAAATGTCCGCCTCTGTTAGTCTCACAAATGCGAGCCCTTTTGAACATTTTTCATTACACTCTCACACATTTCACGCGGTATTTCATTAATTTTATCACGAATATTTTGTTTGAGTTGCTCAAGCGTTTCTGGTTTGTTTGCATAAACCTTGCTTTTCACATATACCCACAAAAAGAAGTCCGGAGCAGTCAAATCAGGCGACCGTGGAGGACAATCAACATCACCATTTCTTGAAATAACTTGTTGTAAAAAGAGGTCTCGCAGTAATTCCATTGTAATCCTGGCTGTATGCGATGTGGCACCGTCTTGTTGATACCAAGCCCAAAGCATGCAGTTGTGACATTAAAAAGTTTTCAATCATATCACTATATCGCTCCCCATTCACAGTAACCGTTACGCCGTTTTCATTTTCAAAGAAGTAAGGTCCAATGATTCCTCCTGACCAAATTGCACACCAGACTGTAACTTTTAATGCATACAAAGGTGACCGATAAATAATTTGAGGATTTTCAATTGCGCAGAACCGAAATCATTCACTACACGATAAATATAATTTTTTTCCAAAAATTTCACGTAATTTTCTCATGATGATTGATTTTGATAAAATGTTTTAACGATTAAAACACGTTGGTTTATCGAATATTTGTCCATAATAAATTTGCCGTGTCTACTTCACGACTGCCAAATATGAACTGTTAAGACTATTGTTTACCAAAATAGCGGAAAAACAAAGTAGTATACCTTCTCGGCGGACACCCTGTATTTCTAACTCAATTGTCCGTGGAAAATTAATGATTTTATTGGGCGAAGTATAGGGAGCACACTCAAAGTATGCTTCATTGAAAAACCATTGGAGTTTACAATCGAAAATGGTATAAGACTATGCACCTGTAAATACATTCTAAATCAAGATGCGAAGAGCTTATGAGTAGGGAAGATTGGGAAGTGTGTTGCCAGCCACAAACGAGAGAGGGGGGGAGGAAATGTTTTTCCACTAAGCCACTTCTTACAACCATCAGAGTTAGAGTTATCTATAAATATGCTACTACAATGTTTTTGGGCCTCAGGCCTGTAAGGACCGGTTTATCCGATTAAGCCTTATATAGGAGCGCATGCCAGAGGAAAAAATTTAGAACAGCAAAAATATGTTTTTTTTGTTACATTAAAATTTTCCTAGAAGACTTTAGCGCCGAGCTAGGGAGTGATGGTATGTTTGGTGGTACTAGCCGAAAACACAGCCTGATAAATTTGCTGCTGGGGAAATATTGCAATGACTAGTATGCAGGCAAGGTTGGTATGACCTTACAGAAGCTTTTGATGTCAAAAAAAAAATTCCGACGAGGTGATGCGCTATCGTGTGATTTCTTTAACTTAGTACTTGAAAAAATTATAAGAAACTCGCAAGTTAATTGTAGTGGTCCAATTTTTTCAGTCTGTGCAATTGCTAGCATACGCTGACGACATAGACATCATTGGCAGAACTCGGCGAGCTGTCACTGGAGCGTTTGCTAACATGAAGCTGAAGCCGCTAAGATGGGACTAGCAGTCAAAGAGGCCAAAACGAAGTACCTGCTGTCCACAAAAAGGGATACACAACACCAACGGATTGGACAAAACATCAAAATAGATAGTTACAACTTTGATGTAGTTAGGGACTTTGTTTACCTTGGATCCACTATAACATCTGACAACATCTCGTCAGAAATAAAGGGAAGAATTACTCTTGCCAATCGCTGTTTCTATGGGCTAGGAAGGCAATTGAGTACCAAAGCCCTCTCTCGAAAGACAAAGGAGACTTTGTTTAAGACCTTAATCATCCCAGTTGCGCTTTATGGCGCCGAGGCATGGACTCTATCTAAAGCGGATGAAGATATTCTTAGTCGTTTTGAGCGTAAGATTCTTCGGCACTATCTGCGTTAACGGGCTTTGGAGGAGAAGGTTCAACCAGGAACTATACGAGTTGTAGAGCGACATTGACCTGGTCAAAATATACGCATATCACTTTTAAGATGTCATGTAGAGCGAATGGACAACAATACTCCCGCTCGCAGGATCTTCGATTCCATCCCAGAGGGTAGACGCAGTCAAGGAATACTTCTCCTCAACCAACTTGGAGTGCGAAACAGGAGGCAGCTACCCAAAGACCGAGCTGGCTGGAGACCACAAAATTGATAAAGGTACATAGTGATCTCCTAAGCAGTCAACTGTTAGCCAGACTATAAATTGCGATCGACGCAAGGCACTGTTCCAGTATCATTAATTTCCGAACTTTCCCAAGGGCAAACACTTATTTAGAGCACTACCTCGTTGTTGCTAATGGCTGCCGCTACGTGCATTCTGACCAACGGCAAGAAGAGGTAATGCTTTAAGAAATTTGGGAGACTAAAATCGCAAGAAATCGCCAGGTTTTTTCAGATCAAGTCCATAATATTATCGAAAGAGGTCACTTACCCGTCAGCATCAAGTATAATGGCAAACATTCCCAAAATCCCAATAGAGAGGCCGCCTCTGAAGTGCTAGCTTTTAAACAGCCACCACCCGCATGCACATGCAGACTGCATAAGAAGAATCATTCAAAGCGGTGCTGTACAAAAGTGCTCGTGGGTTATTTCGAACAGAAGACGACAGAGGAATACCGGCTTCTCAGAAGCATTGTATATAAACTGTATATACAAAGTTCAGAAGGAAGAAAAAAATCATGACAAGTGGGCGACTGCCGATATGAACAGTTACTACAGGAAAGAGGCTCGAAGGTTGTATCACAAGGTAAAAAAAAAAAAATGTCAATGCTACAGAGTTCGAACAAAGTTTAGCAAAACGTTCAAGGACATCGTAGTAAAATCGCAGTCGATGCTGAAAATATGGAGAAACTACTCTTCTGCAGACTGTATAGCGGCAATTAAAAACGAAGCTCGCTGTCAGGCAGAGCGAAACCCTCTATCTTGGTGAAGAAGAACAACAATTCCGTCCAGCCCATCTGGATAATATAAAGCTAACTTTATCTAAGTTTAAGAGTAATAAAGCCACCGGAGCGGATGGTCTAACTGCAGAACTCTTCAAGCAAGAGGCGATGACTTGGTTATGCACCAAATTATAAGGAAGATATGATCAGAAATGAGTTTGCCCGATTCTTAAGAAGGGTATCCTCTGAACTACGAAAGTACAGAGACATCAGTCTGCTCAAAATCGCCTATAAGATTTTTTTCAGCTGAATGCCTAAAGCCATTCGTCAACAACCTGATAGATACATAATCAGTGCGGATTTAGGCCTTGAAATCACATTACGTCTGACATTGAAAAAATTCCAAGAACTTCAAATCGATACTATCTTTTCATCGATTTCAAACATTTATAGAGCCGAGTTATATAGAGCAATGTGCAGTTTTGGATTCCCTGCCAAACTCGTCCATCTGTGCAAAGTGAGGATGCAAAATGCACGCTATTCCGTCAAGGTAGGTAAGGACCTCACCGACACATTTGAAGTCAAAAAATGATTTAGACAATGCGATGAACTGCCATGCGACTTTTCTAACGTCATCATACGTGAAAGAATAGTGCAGAACTCTCACGCCAACACCAGTGGCACAATCTTTAAAAAATCCGTCTAATTACTCGCATACGCCAACGATATTGACATAATCCGAAGAACACAGCGTAATGTCAATAGTATGCCTTAGTGAGTATTGTGACGAAAGCAGCGAAGCTGGGCTTAGCAGTCAATGGGGACAAAACCAAGTACTTATTATGCTGTCATCAAGAAGAGATACCAAAGATGGACGTCTTAGATAAAGTCACGATATACAGGCATAATTGTGAAGTAGTTAGGTAGTTTATCTACTTGGGCTCCGCTATAAACTCAGAGAACAACACCAGCGCTGAGATCAAGCGAAGAATAACTCTTGCCAATCACTGTTTCTTCGGGCTAAGTAGACAATAGAGTAGCGAATCACTCTCTCGGGCAACTTATTGTCCCTTTATAAGACCCACATTATCACAGTCCTTCTATACCACAGAAGAGAACTGAACATAGTGAACTAAATCCATCACCACAATAACATCCAATTTACAAAGAGGTTACAAAACATCAAACCAGAACCAGACGCATTCAAAAAAATAAACCGTCTTGTAGTGAAAACTCAACCGTTACCCGAAGTTATTTTTAATGACAACATCGAAGTGATAATCATACATGACAAATTAGAAGCTTTTGCCGAACATTTTGAACAAAATTTCACACCCATCTCATCAACAGAACCGGCATTCTTAGATGAAATCGAGGCATCTATCCACAGGCTCTGCAGCCATCCATAGAAGGAGTACAGTTTGTTGCCTCTTGTCCAGCGAGTAATCCAAGGGACATCAATAAGTACTACAATCCGGAGGAGATATCCGAAATTATCATCAATTCCAAGCCAAAGAAATCCGCCGGACCTAGTGGAGTCTCCAATTATGTTATTAAAAGGCTTCCACAAGCAATAATCATACTTCTAGCAATCATCATTAACAACTGCATCAACAACTGTTCTTGTCCCAAAAGTGGAAAATGACTAAAATCGTTGCAATACCTAAGAAGGGCGCCAGAAAACTAATTTCCAACTACAGGCCGGTATCGCTCCTAAATAACATCAGTAAGATTCTGGAAGAAGTCATCCTCGGGCGGCTTAGAAAATATAGCAATGATCTTAAACTCATCCCGTATTCAACCCGCACTCTAGAGCAGTGCCAACTTTGCGCTCCATCGTGTACACCCATTACTGAGGAAAAGAAATGGTTTAAAGATGTCAACGAAACTACTAATTTACAAGAAATTACTGAGGCCAATTATAAGCTACAGTTTGCCTGTATGGTTCACCATCTCCAAAACAGCGATGAACCAACTCCAACTATTCGAAAGGAAGATTCTAAGGATAAGCACCGGATTTATATTCAATCACCAACAACAAAAACACTACAGAAACAAATAACTCTATGATGAAGCCGAAATCAAGCCAATTGACCAGTTTCTTATACAGTCAGCGATGAAGCTTATCTCAAAAACCGCCATCCACCCTAACCCACTCATGAGAAGGATGACCACCCTGGAACGACGTCCCGAACCTAAGTATTTTAGAGCCATGGATGTCCTAGAAATAATCAATGACAACGATGAAGCATTACGGGGTCAGCTTTCCATCGCGACTAAACGCCAACTCAACCCCTAAACCACAGAAAACCCTCACTGGACAACCGGGTCGGAACAAACCGAGTATTTTGTATAATCAAATCCATTATTTAACGTTAGGCCCCTATGTGCCAACAAACAAAAATCATTATAATGAATTTATGTAAAGTTATAAGTTAATTTAAGTCAAATTGTATATATATTATTCATGTTCAATAAAAAAATGGGCACGACTGGGTCGCACATACTTGCTCTTGTGTGCCTAATTACATTGAAAAGCAAGATCTTTAACAGAAACAAGTAACATTTACGTTAAAAATAACACAGTTTGAACTTATATACAATACTTAACGGTTTTTAGTTAAAATGAAGTACGCCATCACACGTCTTAAATAACAAAGAATTTATGATAAATGTATTTCGAAAATTGTAGGACCGGTTTTGATAAAATCCTGTTTTTTATTTTTAGTTTTTTGAAATATTTTTTTATTTGAAATTTACGTTTGCAATTTTTTATAGTTTATTAATATACATGTGAATATAAAATTTAAAATATTTTTTTTTCATTAGTTTTAGAAATATTGATTTTTCAAAAAAAAAAAAAAAAAATGTCAAAAATTAATTTTAATTAGAAAAAAAAGTTATTAAACATTTTGATAAGCAAAATTAATTCGGCTACCTAGATCTTCTCAAATATAAGATTTGACAGAAATCCAAAGAGCCGTTACCGAGAAAGCTCAAAATTAAAAAAAAAAAACGTTAAATGAAAGGTACCGTAAGTATATTTTTCCCGTAAATTTGGTTCTAATCAAATGATAGCCAATACTAACAAAAATAAGCTTTTCCTAAACAGCCATATGTTATTTTAAGGCCTAAAAATAAAATTTCAATTTCCCTTCTGGGGAATGCCAAAATAATCATACACACCAAATTTGAAGATAATCGGTTTAGCCGTTTAGGCTGCAACTCGACAGACAGACATTTTTTCTCGTTCACTTTTTTAGACTTCTCTATGACCGTAATGTCATGTTTGATTGTTATCTCAATTTTTTTAATATTCACGAATCCTAACCTTGCCTTATAGTGCCTATAATCGCAAGTAAAAATCTTGAAAATCTTGAGTCCTTCTATATGGTGCAGACGGATGGACATTTTCAAAAATGGATGAGGACGCTTTAGGTTGCTTCAAGAAAAAAATTTGCGGGTGAATTTTGGTCCCGTATGCATTAAGGGCGAGTGGAGAAGCAGATTCAATGAAGAACTGTTCGGTATGTAGAGCAGAAACAGACCTAACCGACGTCTCCGATGGCTGGGTAAAATAAAGTGGATACACATCAATGCTCCGGCCTGAAAAAACTTCGATTTCACCCCGGGAGGACCGAAGATCCACTTGGCATACGCAAATAAAGGAGAACTTCGACTGAAACAAGTTTTTCAAACCCAGGCTTTATTTTTGCTTGCATTGCTCACGAACGCATCAAACGTTTTTGATATAAATTGAAATTACAGAGAAAGACAGTTTTTTTACTTTCATTAGTGATTTTTTGAAATTATATGGAAGGTTAGTATTGGGGATGTTCTCCAGAGATCAAATATTATAATGCAAAAATAATATTTCCAATATCACACAATAAAGTTATTTCATATCAACGTTCTTCTTTTGATCCCTAAGCGCTTCTCTGACTAGACTATTCCAATCGGAAATTTGACGAGAAATGCAATTTATTAAAGTGATTACTTTGGCGGGCTCGTTTTTCGCCACGAAGTCACCCTATTTGACACCTTTTTAACTAGTCATGCAACCACCTCCCAAGTGTAAAAAAAGTCATTGGAATTTTTTGTATGGCTCACCTCATCTTCTGTGTCGCATTGGTCCGTATCATCGACAACTGTGAGAGGCGTAAAAGGCTGTGGAATCGATGATGACGGCGTTGATGTACGCTTGTAGCAGCTAGTTTTGTCGTTGTTGTTTTGTTTGATGTTGTTGCTGTTGCTGCTACCTGTGTTGTTGATAATTGCGTTGTTGGTGGATATCCTTCCACCAAAAGCACCAGCATTTAGATTAGACGCTTGATGGGTTTCCGTGTTTTTGAATTGTCTTAGTTTGCTTTCTTTTTGAATTTTCCAAAAAAAAATTTAAGTTTCAATCCAAATGAGGCAACTTTAGCTTCCGAAGCAACAATCTGTAGGTTTAAAAGTACAGAAATATTTGGTGAGTTAAATTATTTTCACAAAACAAAATACATTATCATAGTTTTTTTTTCTTTAGTAAATTCCCACAAACACACACTAACAAATGGAATATTCAGAAAAAAAAACGAACACAATAATATTTAAAACACAGTCTGTGGACGCACTACCGCCATCTACTCCCGGATGCAAAACAATAAAAAAAGCACAAGGCGAGGGCCTAAACACTTTGTATTCTGAAGGTTCTGCAACTGCTTGCGCTATTCTATTGCTATTTCCTCTCTTTTTCTCTGGATTTTCTTTTTTATTTCTCTCCTACTTTTGCCACCCAAATACTGGGTTTTCCTCAATTCACGGTAAACATTGAAAATTAATATTAAAAAAATAAAAAAAAAATCTATAGAGAAAGTGCAGAGGATTCTTTTTTTCACTCGTTCGTAACTTGTCAGAAACTCAAACATCACCTACCCTCCTTTTCATAAGATCATAGTCGGAGTTGGTTATTTGGCGCCTGGCGCAGTATTTTTGTTTACTTGGAATTATATGTACTTTAATGCAAGTTTAGCATTCGTGCATATTATAAAAAATTGAGATAACAATCGAACATGGCATTACGATGATAGAGAAACATATTTGAGTTGCTGAAAAAATTCTGTCTGTCCGTCTGTCTGTATGTTCGTATGTATTTTGGACTAGAGCCACAGCCCAAACGGTTGGGCCGATCGTCTTCATATTCAGTACATAAGGTTATTTTGATATTCTACAGAGGACTTTTTTCAAATATCATATATCCTTTATACAAAAGCTTATTTTTCTCGAAAACGGCTCCAAGAATTTTTTGAAGGTTAGCATTATGTTTTGGTGGAAACAAATTTAAGATGATGGGCTTAAAACGGTAGCTGCTATAGGACGGTTTTTTTATCGACATTCTCGAGAACTGGTTAACCGATTACAACCAAAATTGATAATCAGGAGATGTATGCAGCCTAAGTAATTTCAATTTAAAATATTTTCGAAAACTTTTTTTTTTGTATTTTTAAGAATTTTTTTTTTGAAAAATCAATATTTTGAATACTTCAACCATGAACGGATTGGCGTTTAATAACACATGCAAATGATCATATTATTTTTATCAAAATGGGTGTTCTGTTCGGGCAATGTTATGCGAGCTTCGCCTATTTTACGATCGTCATAATCTTCCTACCGAGACTATTCGCTGTGTCGTGCATAAATTTGAGTTCACTGCTTTAGTAAACGATCAACTAGCACCCGCACGTCGACGAAACTCAAGATCTGCCGAAAACATCGCCGCTGTCGATGAGTGTGCAGGAGAATCGACAAAAATGTGGCCTCTCACAGAACACAACTTGGCGAATTTCGCTTTCGCGTCGTGCCTGCTCCCACACAAAATTCAACTGATCCCGAGAGCTGAAGGTAAGTAAACGATCGTAGACAATAACGTGTGTCCGCTGAATGGGCTCTGGAGCAGTTGGAATTTGATTTAAATCTTCAGCGTTGAGGCTCATTTCTGAATGAATGGATACGTTAAAAAACAAAATTGTAAATTTTGGGACGATACCAATCCACATAGGATTCAAGAGCGTCTAATGCATCTCCAATAAGGCATTGTTTGGTTTGGATTTTGGGCTATCGGCGTCATCGTCGGTCCAGTCATAGAAAATTTGAAATTTTGAATGCGAGCAACCAAGAGAAGCCACGGCGGAGAACAGAACGATGTTATATTTCATACATAATGGCATCCATAGGCCTTTCAAACGATGATAGGCGTGCTTTTTTGGCAAAGCTATCCGTAGCGAAGTTTGATTTTCACATTACAAATACAACAACCACTTGCCGATAAAAAAAAACATTTCACCGCCGATAAAAGTAGATGTTGAATTTGGTTGGGGATAGAAAGTTTGACATAAAAAGATTTCATTCACAATAGATTATTTCTGTCATGATATAAAACTTGTATCATGCATTTCTGGGTATCTGAAAAGCTTTGTTCATAGAGTAGATTATTACGAGCGAGCAACGTCTGCAAATTATAAAAAAATTCTACCGAAATTCGGAGTCGGTGACCGCAACTTTAAGAGCGTGGAATTGTTGAATTTCTTCGCAAAATCATCTTCAGTGACGAAGCTCATTTTTGGCTCAATGGGTTCGTCAATAAGCAAAATATGCGTTATTGTTCAGGTGAAAATCCACATTTGCTTCATGAATCAGCATTTCGTTCACAAAAAATAACTGTTTGGTGCGATTTGCATCCCGCCGGCGTTATTGGGCCATATTTTTTCGTCGACAATAACGATCGTTACATTACTGTGAATGGCCAGCGTTATCACGCCATGATTACCGATTATTTTTGGCCCAAATTGGAAGATATAGACTTGGACGACATGTGGTTTCAACAGGATGGTGCCACAAGCCACACAGCACACCTTACAATCAATTTATTGAAAAGTAAGTTTGATGAGCATATTATCTCAAAAAATTAGCCAGTCGATTGGCCGCCTCTAGACTATTTTTTTTGGGGCAAGATATAATGCAGATGAATATGGTTGTCTTTTCTATAATCTGCAATCTTCATGTCTTGTATTTCCTATAAGATCATTCCCTCTCTATCGAACAAGTATAATTTTAGCATTTTATATCCTTTTTGCAGATGTTGACATGCAGATCAATGAAAAGCTTTTTAAGAATGTAAAAGCTAAATATTTAAGACAGAGTAAAATAGTAAATAAAATCATAATCGCATCTCTTTCCCAACCACAGAACAAAATGGAACAGAAAAAGTTAAAAGTCTTATAAGAATAAAAATGTATAAAACTAAATTACATACATGTAAACTATTTTTGCAAAAATGTGTGAGGACTTTAAAATTTTTAAATTTAAAAGTTGAAGCATTGTGAATTAGGTATTTGTAATTTCCAAAACAAAAATTCTAATGAGGACTTCTATCTTGAAATTATTTAATAAAAATGAGGAGTACGATTTAAAAAATATTTTGAATATTATTTACTATTTACTGTTGCAATTTTGCAGCTTTGAACGTCAATAGCTGCGTTATTAAAATGTATTTTTGTAACAAATCCCAACCACCAAGAACAATTGTCATTTCAGCATCCATAAACGTTTATGGCAAATACCTGATTCTACGAACAAACCCCGTTGTCGAAATGTCAATTTTGACATAAAATAATAGGCGGTTGCCGATACGTGGCAAATCCAAATTCACTGCCTATAGCTTTCTCCAAAAAAAAAGGCTGATATCCCACACTTAATGAAAGACACTTTATTTGTGATTCTAGTTTCAATCTTTCACTAAAAATAAAGCACCTAGAACGCCAATCGCATTGTGAAATCCTCTGGTAGCTAAGGGAGCCAAGTCTAAAGAGTTTTTCAAACTTAAAAGACCATTTACGCAAAAAATATTAATTATCGAATACACAAGTCAAAAATATCGCCGCGATTATTTTGCGTCCGCTTTACAAATGCCAAAGCTAAATTAAAATTCGACACTAATTTTGAAAGTTTCACGTTCATAACATAATGAAGCTTAAACAAATCACTTATATACATAAAAAGATAAAGATTGGACTGAACTCAACAAAACCCTAATCCGACCCTGCCACATCACCATATCAAACACCCATCCACCCTTTATAGCAACGATTTTTCTCTTCGTCCTATTCCGTTATCCGTTGTCGGTATATCGCTTCGCTATCGTATCGCTACTACTGAAACGATAGGTCTCCCTGTCGACTTAATGACACTTGAATAAGGTGAAGTATAGAGACGGAAAGAATAAAAATACAAAGTAATTGACGGCATGGGGAGAAAATAAATAAAAAAAAAATTAAAGAAGCAACACACAAAAAAAAACCTACACATTCATATTACTGGAGCATTTTACATTTTTCCCGCCACAATGTGGGGGCCATCCATCTCAATGGGGGTGTAAATATGTGGTGAGTCGGTAGTTGTTTGGGAGTCCTAGTCCTAGGTGCGACTGTGTGTGCGAGTCTCTGTTTACAAGGGAAAAGTCATTCCTCAAAGAGCACTGAGCTTTTGCATACCTGCATGCTGCATTAGTGAGTGGCAGTGGCACTGACGATGATGGCGATGGTGATGCCGCTGCCTGCGCCTGGCTGGGTTTGGCTCAATGCGGGGAGCAGGAATGGATGCTTCGATGGCTGGCTGTGCAACTAATCCTTTATTTTTCAACTTTGATAAAGGATGCATGAGAATTGAGAATGATGATGATGCCGAAGAAGACGGGGATGCAATGAAGTGGTGTGACGACCGACCGAACAAAAAGGCCTACTGGTTGCCAGGGGAGATTTTTTTTCTAAATAGAGACAAACTCACACATAGAGATATCCGTAAAAAATAAAATCTAGAAAAAAAAACTGAAATAAACAGCTCTCTCTCATTTACTTTTCTCTCACTTCCAATGATGATCATTAAAATAGAGGGCGCGCTCGGCAATACGCTAGCCCAGCTTAAGTGGGTGTATAGAAAGGCCCTTAAAAACCGGGCGCATGCAGAGTGAATGAATGAGTAAGTGGGTGGGTGGGAGGTTAGATTGTACGGCATGGATCCGTGTATTGGAGTACAGGCAGAGGCTAAGAGCAAACAAGAACAACTGTATCTATCCTGTGAGTGATGTGTTGCAATTCTAATAAAGGATGCGAAAAAGGATAAATATTCAGATTTAAAAGAAATTGCATGGTTGATAACCAGAATCCAGAAGATGACTATAGTCTGCGCATCAGATGTTGGGATGGGTTGGGGGGGGGGGGGGATGAGACATGGACGCCTTGCCGCAAGCAGACAAAGAAGTTTGTAGAACCAGGCCTCTTTCGAATGCATGGCGTAAGTTGTGTGTGGTAATAGTGAGTCATGCTAAATTATTTTTGTTGTTGCCAGCCAGGGAATTTGTATCTTTAATTCTTTTTTTCCAGTTTGATTTATTTGCCGAGAATAAATTCAAGTGCATGGATTTTGATCTGGAAAAACGCAGATTTGTTTAAAAGTTTATGCAGATTATATGGCAAAATTATAACTATATTGGACAGAATTATATCAATTGCAAAAATAATAAAAAAAAACTGCAACCATTGAGGTCAAGGATCTTAAACATTGGATAAAAATAATGTAAACAATATATCAAAGCAATCGTTTTGGAAAGGTCGTAAAGGTCTTATTTTCCTTTTTTAAGGTAAGTAAAAACTGGGTGTGGTTTTACAGCTTCATGGTCAAAATGTTCAAGTCCTAATAGTGTTAAGCCACTATTGTGCAACAATTTTAGTCTTAAAATAATAACGATTACTACTTTTGTGCTTGTGGTTCGCGTTATAAACTACTAGATTTAAAGAAAAGGGGTAACACACATATCCATACTAAAAATTGGCTACAAGTTAGTTACATTTATACCGAAGAAATTAAGTTAAAATAATTTCTTGAGCTGATGACCAATCAGCACAGCGTCTCAAAGATCTTGGAAAGAAGTGACTTGTGCAATTGGTCGGTAATTTGATAGGGAGGGTAGAGGCTGGAAACTATTATATCTCTGGATTCTGGACCAGAAGATTTATGTATGCCGAGATCTTTCAAAAAATTGTTCTCATTGATTCACTTACGCTCTCAAGTACGGGCGGGCCATGACAAGCGTTGGGAATCCAATACGAGCTGGAGTCTCTCATACTTTTTAAAAATGATCAAACATTGTTGATCATTTAGGACATTTAAGTAATGGTTTAAAGTTGGTCTTAATTTTCTTTACGAGTTTGATTTCCCTCTCGCGGAGATTCTGTTTTTGTCGATATAAAACGGAGCAGACTTGGTCCGGCGAGTTGCCAAATAAACCTTGACCCAAAAGCATTGGTGCTACGTTCTATCGATGTTCCCCAATTTGCATAATCAGCATGGACAATGGCATTGGGGTATGATTAGCTTTAACGACAGAAGACAGCATAGAATTTTTAGAAGCATTAAACTCCACACGATTCCTATTACCCCATTTGACAATGCTGTATAAATCGGAGTTTAATAAGCTTGACATACAGTACCGTTGCAATTGTACGTCCGAAGGCGAAGGACGTGAATTATCGAACGAATATGAAAAGCTGAGGGTAGAGTCGCCAGCAAAACAGTTAAGTGGATTAGAAGTAACACAGAAGATCATTTATAAAAATGAGGAAAAGAGTCGGAGACAGAACAGAGCCCTGGGGCACACCAGCATTTATTTTGTGGGAATCAGACTTGATACCGTCCAATATAACTTGTATTGAACGGTCCAGAAGATAGCTTCTAATCCAACGAACAATAGTATTATCAATCTCAAAAGCACGCATTTTCGATAAGAGAGCTTCATGCCAAACTCTATCAAATGCCTTGGAGATATCAAGAGCAATAATCTTACTTTCACCAAAGCGATGTAAAGATTTGTTCCACTGTTCGGTGAGATATGTCATAAGATCACCAGTGGAAAGATTGCTGCGGAAGCCATACTGACGGTCATGAAGAAGCTTTCGATTTTGGAGATATTCCTTAAGCTGACGGTTAATCAACGTTTACATGACCTAAGAGAGCAGGGATGTTAATGCTATGGGTCGGTAGGAGGAGGGGGAGGAAATGCTGTTTTCCATCTTCTAGGAAAGATTCCACAAGAGTAGGAGCGGTGGAAAAGCTTACGCAATGGCTTTGCCAGTGTGGAAGAACACCTTTTCAGATTTGGGGGTTTACCATCCGGGACAGCGGATTTGTGTATATCGAGATCTTTGAGAACTCTTGCTACTGTACGAGTGAGGAAAAAAATCTGTCCCATGGAAAAATTTACATTCTCAAGTACAGGAGGGGCAACGTTGCTGTTGCAATGGCAATGAATTGAGCAATTTATGATATTCACATGCATGCTGCGGCGCAGGGATAGGAAGAGTGGCTTCTCCGATCACTGTTAGTTTTTATATTAACAGTATTATTTTAATCATATCGACCTGCAAACTTCTGTAAATAGATCCTATTGGCCATTCAATGGAAGAGAATATGAAGTGCAGTTTTACTTTACTTAATATATCAATTAAATATAAAGACAAAATAGTAATTGAGGGATTTTTTTTTATAGTATAGAAAAAGAAAAGATATTTATATCGGTGGCGATGTGAAGCTAAAAACAAATGTTATTGTAAAGGGCGCGTACAAAATTTGTACGAATAGAAAATATGACGTTTTGTATAGAGAACATAGAACCTTTTTTTATTTTATAGCATTGAATTAATAATAAAATTGAGTTTAAACATAAACAAATAATATACATGTTTAGGTCCCACTAACTTGTTCTTATGTGCTTAGGTAATTACATTAGAAAGCAAGATCTTTTACAGAAAAAAGTAATATTTACTTTTCAACGTAACACAGTTTGAGCTTATAAAAAAGTATCAAAACCACAATACTTAATGGTCTTAAATAACAAATAATTTTAGAAAAAGGTATTTCGAAAATTGTAGGACCGGTTTTTTACTAAAAAAAAGAGAAGTCGAAAAAATTGGGTCCGGAAATACCGTCCGTCTGTCTGTTCGCACCTCTACAGCTTAAACGGATGGGCCGATTTGCTTCAAACTTGGTAGTTAGTATTTTTTTGGTAGTATCTCGGGGGTGTTTTTCATTTTTGCTCTAGGTCAAAAAATAAAAGTACCTGCCATACAATCTTTAACAAAGAGTTTGATTTTCTCGAAAACGGCTCTAACGATTTTGATAAAATTTTCAGGGCGCTATTTTTTACAACGATACATATTTCAGTTAGAATGAATTTTCCGAAATTTGTTCTATAACGGTACCTCTCATAAAACCGGTTTTTTTCAAATGCGTGGTTTATCGTAAACCATAATCGGATTTCAATAAAATTGTGCACACAGGAAGTCATTTATAATTCAATTTATTGCATAGGATACCTATTTTCAAAAAACTTTTTTTTCGATTTTTTTTTTAATTTTCTAAAAAAAATATTTGTTTTCGAAATATTTTAAAACGGTATGATTGAATTTTTTTAAATAATTTTCCCAAATGAAAACTACAGATTTCCTTATAATGACATTATTAGAAAAAAAATTTTAAATATTTTTTAGAAGTTTTTCAAAAAAACTACTTTTTTAAAAAAAAACGATTTTTAATATTTTTTTTCTCCATAGATATTAAGTTTTCAAATTTTATTGCATTCTTAGTTTTCCCGAGAAAACTCTTAAACTAATTAAAAAAAATGAAAGAATTTTCGAAAAAAAAATTTAAATTAAATAAATATATAATTACTTGCGATCCAGTCGTGCAATTTATTTTGTTTGTGTATTTGCGTGATTACACAGGTAAATTAAGTTTACGGCTTAAAAGCAGTGAGGTAGGTTTAGGCTGCTTGACAACACTATAGGAATTGGGGTAGCTGCGAGGTTGGGTTATACAAAGATTGAAATTTAAAGAAACTACATATGCTGAGGAGAATGAACAATTTTTTTTATTAATTTAATTTTGTTAAAAAAATATTGATCAAAATAATCAGCAAGTAGCAAAATAAGCTAAAAAAAACTGAAAATTAAAAAAAAGTAAATAAAGATTAGACCAAAACATTAAAAATACAGCATAATTTAAGGAAAGAAGCCAAACATTTACACTCTAAAAATTAAAATTACGATACGCAGTGGTACGGAAAATAGGCACAGTTAAGATGTTAGAAAGGTTTCCACGAAGGTTGTAACTAAAAATTAAACGAAAATTAAGATTACCAGACTTCACAAAGAAAGTTTTAAGTATACCTTGAAACAGTACAAATGACGTACAGGGGGAACGGAGGTCTCTAAAGTTGGCATGACCATTTTGAGCTGGACTAAAAACAAATATCTTTTAATTTGCCGTAAATTATCCGTGGAAAAAAATTTGCCGCGAAGTCGGATCATGTGATTTTCCATGTACTGCTAACTTTATATAAAGTTAGCATGACCAAACGCATATCTTTCTATAAATGGCACCTACAATTTTCTACATAAACTTAAAATTTGCCGTAAATTATCCGTAGACGGATTGTCAAATCAAAGTGAGTTTCGCTCACTTGATCAAGTTAGCAGGATCACATTCTGCTCACTTGATCAAGTTAGCAGGATCACATTCGTATATCGCTATACAGGATAATTAACGAGACATGTGACAAAAAGGTAGAGCGTGTAGGTTGGGTCAAGACAAGAAAAAATCGTATGGGAGCGGGTCTATTCCCCCTTTAACCGGGAGGGACAATTTTCTTAAAAAATTACTTAAAACTTACATCCACAATGCCATGATATACATTTTTGTTAAGTCAGAAATATCTTCTTTTATTCTATATATTAAGCTGTTTTTAGGAATAGTTTTTGAAAAATTCATTTTTAAACTCAAAAATTAAAAAAAAATTCAAACTATTAAACAAATATCCTATAATTTGCCGTAAATTATCCGTAAATTATCGTGGAAAAAATTTGCGAGATTATGTGATTTCTCATGCCAACTTGATATAAAGTTAGCATGACCAATCGCGTATCTTTCTATAAATGACACCTACAATTATCTTCATAAGCTTAACATTTGCCGTAAATTATCCGTAAATTACCCGTGAAAAAAAATTTTGCCACGAACTCGGATCATGTGTGAGAAATCACTGCACTGCCAACTTTATATAAAGGTACCATTTATAGAAAGATACGTGATTGGTCATCTTTCTATAAATGGCACCTACAATTTTTTACATAAGCTTAAAATTTGCCGTAAATTATCCATAGACAGATTGTCAAATCAATTGATTATTCCCAGTACATGGGAAATCACATGATCCGCGGCAATTTTTTTTCCACGGATAATTTACGGCAAATTATAGGACATTTGTTTTTAGTCAAGCTCAAAATGGTCATGCCAACTTTAGAGACCTGGGGAATGGACAATTTAGAATAGTTGCAGGAGAAAGATATACCAGCAATACAGACCTAGCAAAAAATAAAAGGCACGACTGGGTCGCACGTACTTGCTCTTATGTGCTAATCCTTTTTAAGTGCAGGCGTCTTTTTGACAAAGATTTTATTTTAATATTTTTTGTATGACGTGCAACTTCCTTAGAATCGTTTTGGGGTGAAGCTCGAACGAACATGCGTCACGACAAAGGGATAAACTCATAAATATATAGGATTGTTAGCTTTTGCAGTTTTTTAGTGTAGTATTATCTTTCCACTTGCTGCTTACTGTTTATAATATAATTTGCTAATAGAAAGATACAAAGGACTTTTTTCAGTTAAATTTTCATTTTGGTATGGAAAAATTTGAACAACTGGCATAAAGATTCGTCAGAATCAGCAGTATGGCAATAATGCTAGGTAAAGGGACCTTTATACGTCCCAATATGGGACCAATGGAATTTATAAAGGATTTAGGTACCTATAATAAGGTTGGAAGGAAGGTAGGTACTAAAATTAAGATACGTGTTCCCACTACTGTTAAGCCAGTAGGTATAGAGACAATATTAAAAGTTAACACAGTGGTTTTGTTTATTTATAGGAAGGTGTTAACTTTTGTTTTCTCGATTGAAATTTTTGCATTCAGTAGTAATCGAATAGTTTTTTTTATTTGTTAGTTGTTTTTGTGTGTTTATCAAAGGCTTCCTTATTTATTCTGTGCTTTTATGATGATGAAAAATACTTTAAAATACGTAAGTATGTATGTAATGTAGGTTGTCACTTTCTTTTATTTGACTAATGGCTTGGCTAGGGCTTAGCCGAGCAATATGAAATAAAATGTTGGGGAAAAAAATTTATGAATTCAAAAAAACACTACTTATAACGTTTTTTGGAAAAAATGTTGTAAGCCATCTTATTTCTTTTGCTGTTTTCTATTTTATGAATTTTTCATTTCAAAATCGTTCGACCAGTTTTTTCAAAAATATGTTTTTTTTGAAAAACTTTTCGAAAACATATTTTAAAATTTTTTTTAGTATGTCAATTTTAAGAAATCTATAGTTTATACTAGGAAAAAAATTAAAAAAAAAATCTATAGATCCGTTTTCAAAATATTCAAAAAACAAAATATTTTTTTAAAAAAATTATTAAAATTTAAAAAAAAATGTTTTTGAAAATTTTGATAAGCAATATTATTTAAATCATAAAACACTACATATTTTGAAAATTTCATCAAAATCCGTCAATTAGTTAACGAGAAAGTCTGATTTTAAAAAACCGGTCATATGGGAGGTACCGTTATAAAACTTTTTCTGAAAAATCCATTAAAATTAAAAGATAGATTTTGCACAGAAAACATCATTCTGAAAGTTTAATCAAAATCGTAGGAGCCGTTTTCGAGAAAAATAAGTTTTTTAATAAAAGTTATATGGCAGGTACCGTTAGTTTTGGAGCTAGAATGCCAATTCCAAAAACTGTCGGGTAGAGCACTCTAAAAATACTATATACCAAGTTTGAATCAAATCGGCCCAACCGTTTAGGCTGTAGATATCGATACGGACAGACAGACAGACAGACAGACAGACAGACGGACGGAATTTCCGGACCCACTTTTTTTGACTTCTCTATCATCGTAATATCATGTTTGATTGTTAGAATTTTTTTTTTTTTTTACGAATGCATAACTTGCCTTATAGTCCCTATAATCGCAAGTAAAAAGCGGTTTCATACCTTACATCAAGCACACGGAATGAACTACTATGGGAGAAGAAAATGTATACATGAACTTCGTTTCTATGTGTTAGTATTTCTTTTGCCTTTTGCAGACCCAAAATCTTGTGTGTATTAATTTTCCTCTCCGATAGTCCACTCAAAAGTTGGTTAAAGATTTCAGTCTAATTTATACCACACGTTTCCTTTCCCTTGTCCAGTAAACCGGTGGCCCATTGATGCGAAGACTGAAATTCCGTCCATGTTAATTGGCCTTCAAAAACCTTCATGCATTATTACAAAATCGAATCACGTTAAACTATTTATCCCTCAAATAATAATATTAACATACATGACCGTTTCATTGGTTCCTGTAGCCTTTTATTCATGTTTATCCACCCACAGTGATTAATTAAATTCACGGACAGGAGCTTTCTCTAGAATTATTAATTTTTAATTCTACTATCTGGTAGCAACAACATTAACCTGTTTTTTTTTTTTTTTTTTGTTTAATCTCTGTCTGTATTCTGAAACTCGAATTGTGATACTGTTGAATTGAAAGATCTTATCAGAAATTAATCATCTAAATCGTTACAATTTTTGGTTTTACTAAAGCCAATGTTGCGGCTTCCATCTTTTTTCAATTTTTATCCATAAAATTAGAAAACTTAAGGTTATCAACCGCAGTTTGACAGAACCATAGTAGGTCCGTGAAACCTACTCTGTGTATCGGTAAAGAATCACACATAAATTTCAACACCGCCCTGATGCCCTCATGTGTTGGCATAATGTCGTGTATTTCTTAGATACGTAGTGTAGCTCAATGTTGTATCAAGCCATATGGCAATTCAATTAATGTATCTCATGCTCATCTTCGAGTTCAACTCGAGTAATGTGTGAACCGGTTCGGTTGGATTTTCTTTGTAAGTTTTTTGTTGATATTGCTACTGGTGTTTGTTTATCTGTCAGATAATAATTATTATACAACTCTGCGCGGGTGGATGGAGGCAGATATGTGATCTTTCGGGGGGAAAGATTAAAGAAATATCGTTCGACGTGTGACGAACCAACAACTATAATGTGTGTAGAATGTGTTGTATTCTATACCATTTGCTATTTTTAAATGTTCTGTTGTTTGTTTTGTCTTATAAATAATTCATCTAAAAGATCGTTGTAAGGTTAAAAAAAGATAAAATATCTGAACATTCTGACGCATGTTTAACTATAGTAATTTAAATCGAAAATATGTGTCTCTCAAAGTAGCACGGTAGATCCACAAGAATTTATTACTTCAAGTTTGATATTATTAGTAAGATTTGTATTAATTTCTGTCTAAATTTAACTTTAACTACCGGCATTTTGAAAAACCTGTTTTCACTGAAAAAAGTTATAACAAAATTGATTGATTTTCTCCAATGTGCGTGAGATGGGTGTTAGCCGAAGTTTCGCTTTTAAATCCAAACCATGATACAATATTTTGGTTACCACGGTAACCTTATACTAGTTGACGTTCGATAGTTATTTGAATTTCTTTTTGCACAGTTTGACAAAAATTGAAGCGAATATTTAAATGTGAGAGAAGTTTATAAAAGGACACCCATAAAGTTGGCATGACCATTTTGAGCTGGAATAAAAACAAAAAAATATTCTGTAATTTGCCGTAAATTATCCGTTAAAAAAATAAATTGCACGACAGGATCGCACGTACTTGCTCATATGTGCGGTCAAATTGTAAAATAAGATTTAAGAAAATTAAAGTGAACATCAAAGCAATTATTCAATTTTTGTGACTTTTGATTGGTCGAATAAAGAATGTTAAATTGTATTGGGTGAAATAATTTAAACGTCATTTTATTTCTTTAGGAAATGTAAAAAAATGTGATTTTTTTTCAAAATTGTAGGAGCCGTTTTTAAATAAAACGGTTTATTTGAAACAACTTTTATTAAAAAATCAAAAAAATAATTCAAGAATACAAACTTAAGCACAAAAATAACGTACATTTAAAAACAAAATTAAAAAAAAATTCACTTACCCGTTTTCAAAAAAAATTAAATTATTAAAAATAAAAAAAAAAGTTTTCGAAAAAAATTAATGCACAATTACTTCTTGAATATCAGTTTTCATTGTAATCGGTTCACCAGTTTTCGAGAAAGTCGAAGAAAAAAAACCGGTTCTATGGGAGGTACCGTTTTTAGCCCAACATAAAAAATAATTTTTTTTTCACCAAAATATAATGCATACCTACAGTAATACACTGATTTTTTAAATAAAAATTCTTGGAGCCGTTTTCGAGAAAAATAAGCTTTTACATAACGGTTATATGACAGGTACCGTTAATTTTTAAACTAACTCAAAGTTAGTTTTTGAAAAAACTCCTCTGTAGAATGTCAAAATATCCTTAAGTTCTAAATTTGAGACGATTGGCTCAACATTTGAAAATTTGTGAAAACCGTACCTAAAAATGTGGCCAGGAATTTTCTTTCTTACTTTTCCCAGTACGGATATAACTTCCTCTTTTCCCCGTTGCCCGCTTGACGTTTACTTACGGGACAATGACAAAGTTCAAATGCCCGCTTTGGCTTCTTACGGTGGTACGGATCCGAGTAGTTTATCGGGCGATGGCCTGTATTATGTTTATTTATTGTGGTTTATTCGCATAGACCGTCTTCAGGAAATCCTACAAGAAATAGCCTAGCAAGGTCAAATCGTATGATCTTGCTGACCAATTCACTTTTTTTTGCGAGATATTACCTTGTCCTCAAATCATTCATGCAGGATTTCAATAGTGCCTTTCCCTGGGTGGCATGTAGCACCGTGGTGCTGTTACCACAAATGTATTCTATGTCCATATGGCTTAACTTTTTGAGGTTGCATTGTCATTTGGTGAACCTCGTGTGGATTGGTGTCGCCCCATATACGACCAATTAGCTTGCGAACGCAGCCATTTATCAAGAAATGCACCTCGTCGCTAAAGATGATTATTCGGCATAATTTGGGTCTTCTCCCGTCCTTGTCTAGTCTATTTGATCAGTTAGATCTTGTACGGGTGTGGGTTCAACCTCTACAGTCTTACACCTCACCTGGAAAAAGTCACTGGCATCACAGTAGTAGAAGAAGTTATTGCTGCGATGAAAAATTCTAAAAAAAGAGAAAAGTGATTGGCGCAGAAAATCATGTATCATTAATGGTTTCCAAATGCCCATTTTTGGAGGAATTGCGAAAGCTTAGACGGTAGCTGATGTTGTACACCATAAAGGCTAAAAAAATTGCAAGGTGTTGATAATTAGCCTTACATTTTTGGTCAGTTCGATAGATATGCCACAGGCATATCTATTCTTACGTTAAGAGGCATGACAATAAATATCCCCTCACCCCAATAACATATAATAATATCAATTAACAATACACAAATAGAACAAATAACATAAATCAAATATCTCGGCGTTCTTATTGATAATAAACTATCTTTCAATGAACACATAGACTATATATGCAAGAAAGTGTCAAAAAAACTGGGTGTGCTTAGGAGAACACGTTATAACTCCAAAAACAGTGCAATAAAAATTTATAATGTAACAGTTAAGCCCCACTTTGAATAATGTGCAAGTCTCTTATATCTGTGTAACAGGACTCAAAAGGAAAGGCTACAAAAGCTTCAAAATAAAGCCATGCGCATCATTTTAAAGTGTGACAGATATACATCTATAATAACTATGTTGAACACACTAAACTGGCTCAATATAAATCAAAGGTTATACATGATGGCAATGGTTTTTGTTTTTTAAATAAAACATAATATGTGCCCTCAATATCTACAAACTAGTGTACCAGAACGACGAATTGTTCCATACAACCTACGTTTTTTAAATAAAACATAATATGTGCCCTCAATATCTACAAACTAGTGTACCAGAACGACGAATTGTTCCATACAACCTACGCAACATAGAGGGTTTCAGCATTATACGAACGAGAACTACAAGAGCTGAAGCAAGCATACTCTACATGGGACTACAAGCGTTCAACAACTTACCTTCCAATATAAGAAATATCGATAATCTAAATTGTTTCAAAACCGAAATAAGTATTTATGCAAAGTCTAATATTATTTCCAACTATTTTATGTAATTATGTAAATTGTATCAATTTAATGGCCGTTGAGCCAAATAAACTTATAAAACAAAACAAGGAACCATTTGTTTCCCTTTTAATGTAACACACTGCTGCGCGGGCATTAGGTAGATAGGGAGGGGAGAGATAGGAGGTGTCGATTAACATTGGTTTTGAATGTTTGCAGATCAAAATGGCAAGGGAAAATCTCGCCGGGTAAACTATTCCAAATTCGTGTTGTTCGGCTAAAAAAAGAATCCCTATATTTCACAGTATATCTGAAATTGGGCTCAAGGGTGAACTGATGGGCATTCCTTGCGAGACGAGTATTACGGGAGAAACTTTTAAGGGGAGGAATGCAGCTGGCTACTTCGAGTGAACATTTTTTATAAAAGAAACGATAAAATAACGAAAGACATGAAACATTGCGTCGTTGTTCGAGAAGGGGAAATTGTTTCAGCGGCAGTTCTACTTCCTATCAATCTTAACACTCGATTTTGTATTCTATCAAGCAAAACAGTTAAGTGGATTAGAAGTAACAGACAGAAGATCATTTATAAAAATGAGGAAGAGTCGGATACAGAACAGAGCCCTGGGGCACACCAGCATTTATTTTGTAGGAATTAGATTTGAATCCGTCCAATACAACTTGTATTGAACGGTCCAGAAGATAGCTTCTAATCCAACGAACAAGAGTATCATCAATCCCAAAAGCACGCATTTTCGATAAGAGAGCTTCATGCCTTGGACATATCAAGACGGTTTATCAGCGTTTTCATGACCTTAGAAAGAAGGGCTGTTAGTGCTATGGGTCGGTAGGAAGAGGGGGAGGATGGGTCACCTTTCTTAGGGACAGGCTGGACAAATGCTGTTTTCAATCTTCTAGGAAAGATTCCAGAAGAGTAGGAGCGATGGATAAACTTACGCAATGGCTTTGCCAGTGTGGAAGAACACTTCTTCAGAAGAATCGGGGGTATACCATCCGGGCCAGCGTATTTGTGTATATCGAGATCTTTGAGAACTCTTGCTACTGTACGAGGGCGGAAAAAAATCTGTCCCATCGAAAAATTTACATTCTCAAGTACAGGAGTTGCAACGATGCTGTTAGGCAGCGAAATGGGCGGCGAGCAAGTTTGCCTTCTCTGAAGAGTAAACAATTGGTTTGTTATTGTCGACGAGTGTTGGAACCGAAGATGTTGAGGAGTTTTTAATATTTTTTACAAATCTAAGGCAACTTCGAGTTCCGGAAATCTACGTGCGGATTATCACGGACATGAAAGAGCAAACCAAATCGAAGGCAAGATGCCCAGAAGGAAATTGGTATGCAAAAGGTAAGCGTCTAAGCCTTGAGTTTTTGCTAGAGCTTAAGGTGAAGGACCCGGAATGTAATAAATTACTCTTTGTTGAAGATGCAGCCATCATAAGGTTCTACATACATGCAATTAGCTCTAGATGCATGAGTAGATATTCTGCATTATACACGAATAAACCTGAAAACCTCTGGTGTCCATTTTCTGATCCACACAGGACTATTCTGGAAATTGCTCCTATAACACAGTTTGAAAGAGAATACCTCGTACATGAAAGACAGGCGCAAAGCTCTTGGATCAAACAAATGCAACGATACCCGCATTTAGTTGGCCTCATACATGGAACAATTCAAAACCGAAAGGCTTGCAAAAGATTCCTGATGTCAACCCGGCAAACCCAACAGTTGGAGCCAAGGAGACGCAGTGAAATGCGAGAATTATGGTGCTAATTGAGATCATAAAAATTGTCACTTAAAGAAAAAGAAGAATGACTTGGAAACAAAAGGTTTAATCTTTCGCAAAACCGAGTCATCAGAATGATCCAAAAAAGGTGTAAAAGCTATAACTACTACTAATGCTGAATTTGATAAAAATACATATACATCTTTTTATGTATTCTTACAAAAATAACAACAAAAAAGATATACTTTTATCTGCAACATTTAGGCGTGAACAAACGAAAGATTACTATTTGAAGAAACAAGAATTAGCTTAAAACTTTAGTATTTTAATATTTTTGGACTTATGACTGTAAAACATCGTAAATGGCATTTATTTGAAGAATGACGACCACTTCATTACATATTTATTGCAGCCATGGTAACTCATGTGATCTGTTCTCATTTTCCTGAATATTTGGCAAACTTAAATATGTTTATCAAAAAAGCTAGATACATAGATACAAAGCATCTATGTATTGAATTCCTTATCGTATGAAAGACACTTTTTGGGGTTCACGAAGCCATACACACAAACACTACAAACAGTCAATCATTCAGTTTTTTGTTTTCACTTGAATAAAAAATTTATTTATTTATGAATGAAATTGTTTTTAATTGCAAAACGTAAAAAAGAGGATTATTTCTTGTGTTGAAATTTATCTGTGTGGATTTATGTATTTTGTTTTCTTATTCACTTGAGTAGCTACACAAATTGAACGGAAAACAATATTTACGAGCTATTTATAGTTAACATTAATTTTGTTATTTTCTACAAGTGAACAGGCTGAAAAAAAGAATGTCTTTTTATTTAAAGAACATAAATGAACTGATGAACAATTTAAAAAATTATTTTTGTAAGTTAAACACTACATTATCTTTACTTTATACAGTAGACGAGAAAATAATTGCATTTTATTTCTTACTAAAAAATTTTTAAAAAAAGATGGAATTTCATTATAATCATAATCTTTTTCCCTAAAGAGGTTCCAAGCATGTTTAATAGTAGGTATTGATGGCGAACTCCAAGTCGTCACGTCGATCTATACAACGTGGGTTCTAGCATCGTCCTGCATCCGCAAAACGTTTTCCCAAATAAAAAGGAGAATGGAACCACATATTCTTCTAGGATGATGATGATATATTTAGTTGCGTTATTAATTTTTGTATTACGTCGTTAACTTTCCTGAAACTTGGAAGCCAACAAAAGCCATTTCTGTTCCGAAAAAAATCAGTTCTTATTGCCAGCAGATTTAAGACCTGTCAGTATTTTACCATGTCTTTCAAAAGTTCTGGGGAAAGTTCTTGCAGGTCAAATTTCAACTTATTTTAGTCAACATTGTTTGTAATCCCCAAGAGTCGCGTTTGCGAAAATATTACAACAGTTCTACAAACATGATAAAAATTGTTGGTGAATTTTAATACAGAGTAAATTTTGATTTAAAGTACGTAACCTCAAAAATCGATGTTGGGGACAATATTATTTTAAATGTTCATTAATAAACTTCCCAAAGTTTGGTCGAATTTGTTTGTTCATCTTTATGATACTCAGATTATGTCTACCACGATCCACGATCTCGAAGATGTCATAGCTAGAGTAAATGAAAATTTGTTAAATTTTTACACCGGATCAGTCTCCAATGGGTTCTGCCTGAATCCAACATATAACAACGAATCCTAATTTCGAAGAGGCTTTTTTGACACCGATGAAATACCACCAGAATTCCCTAATAACAACCGACTCAAATTTCTGAATGTTGTATGCAATCTCGGTTTTAATCTCAATCACTGTTATAGATGGCGAATCTATTATGGGTTGCGGAATCTTCGACTGTCTTCTGGATTAACACTTACTAACTTGTTAAAAACTTGTTATTGCGCTCAATATCTGTGTAAGGTAATGTCCGGTTCTGTTATATTGTGAAGAAGAATGAACCATTTCCCAGTTGGATGAGAGCTCATTTGGGGTATTCGAAAAAAAAGTACTACGAAACAAGTTATTGTATGAGGTACAATAACGACTTGTACATGCTGCACAGGGATATAAGTCTGACCAACATCCAGCGGCTAAGATGACTCGGCCATGTTAACGGATGAACTTCGAACATCCAGTGCGCATTCTTCAAGCTAAGTTAGACCTCGTTTTCGACAGGGCACGTTCTTTTTACATGTTGGTAAAACTTTCACAAATTGTTCCTGGAGTAGCATCTCTCAATATCTTCGATCGCGCGCTTCTCATGCTATATCTTTTTTTTTGGAGAGGCCGGTGTTCTTCCCGTGTTTTCTGCTCGTAGAGTTCGCGAGCAGCTCTCGTCCTTCTTTGCAGCGCCACTTTATATGCCTCTTGTTTTGCTGCATGTTCCCGTCTGCATTCGTTATCGAACCAGAGGTTTCGTGGTGGTGGTCTGGTCAAACCTAGCACATCAGTTGCGGCATCTCTGATGGCTTGTTGGCAGTGTTGCCACTGGTCTTCGGCACTTGATGCTGGCGGTAATGGATTTCTTGAGAGGTTGAATGATTTTCGATCGGCATAGGTTCTGGCGGTTTCTTCTTATCATAGATTGCAGCTTTCCGACGTCATGCTTCCTCACATTTGATGGTGATCGGGTTATTCGCATTACGCATTCTTACCTTGGCTGCAACAAGGTAGTGATCCGAATTGATGTTAGCTGCTCGGAAGATGCGAACATCCAAGATACTTAAGGCGTGTCTTGCATCGATCGCAACGTGATCAATCTGGTTGACGGTTTTTTGATCTGGTTGTCGCCAAATCCCTTTGTGTATCTCGGGATGAGGAAACCGTGTGCTTGCAATGGTGACGTTATGTGCCGCTGCGGAGTCAATTAGCCTTAGTCCGTTTTCAGACGTTGTGTCGTGTAGGCTGTTTTCCGACAGTCCTACCAGAGATTTCCTCTTTACCTATTTTGACGTTAAAATCGCCTAGTACAATCTTAACGTCGTATTTAGGGCATTGCTCATAGTTTTTGTCGAGGAGCTCGTAGAAGTCATCCTTTGTCCTCTGTGGGGGCATGAGCGCATGTTAAGCTAATGTTGGCGTATTTAGCCTTAATACGGATTGTCACAAGTCACTCACTTACGTGTCGAAAGCCCAAGACTTCCCCACCCAAATAAACGCTGTGGTCTTCTTCCATAATCACCATATGTACTATGGTGCCACAGTTTTTCATCCTCCTTTTGCCCGGCTCATTCCATCGCACTTCCTGGATGGCATTAATTCCTGCTCCGTAGCAGTCTAGGGCCTCCGCTAGTTGTTATGCTGCACGTGGTCTGTTAACAGTTATAACATTCCACGTGTAGATCCACGTGTATGTCCTTAATTCATTTTTCCGGGTTGTCAACAGTTAATCCGTCCATTTTCGAGGCTATTGGTCGCTTCGCAATTTTTTTTCCATGGCAGGGTTGTTAACCCCATGCACAACCCTCAAGGAGGGCCAGGTCCTTTGTTGGATTCTTTGGACAAAAGGAACCGGAGAATCCGGAGTCAGTAAACCCGCTACGGGGATGTAAGCGCTGCCGTGCCCATTAGGGGCTCATCCGCCACCATTTTTATTTCAATGACCTGACTTGCATTGAATTGTCCCAATGACCTTATCTCCAAATACGTCGAAGTAGCTCATTAGGGCATCTGCTTTGTTGACGGTTGACGCTTCCGTTGGTCCAATTGGTTGAGCTCATCCGCCGTACGTCCTTTTTCTGGGGCTCGTGCAAGACTTTTGCGAATCGATCAGAACAGTCATTAAAGCAGAGGATTATAGTGTTGCTATTTTGTCTGTGTTCAACACTCACGCTTATAAGTTCAGCAGGAATGTCCGGATGTACACCCCAGTAAACGGTAGTTACCGCGGGGAGGTAAAATAAGCACAATTGATGCGTACGAGATAGTTACAACACTATGCATCGCCTGGTTGACGCCGTTCAGTGCCTACCCTATTCATACAGCACCCAACTCGTGTTCATTGTACTCATGAAACACCGGTCGATATGTTTAAAGGGTAGTCGTCTTCTTCTAAAGATACTTCTCAAACACTGATGTCCATCAAAAGAACCAAACCTCTACTTCTAGATAGATTTTTGTTTGCCCAATTAAAATAAGAAACTCTTTGATAAACAATGTTGGGTTACTTTCAGAATGCAAGAGTTCAAAGAAGACTTTGAAGCGGATTTTCACTGAATTTAAGATCTAAATTTCCTTCCCATGGGTAACTTGTACAACTCATTATAAACTTAAAACTTATTTGGATATTGGAAACTTCAAGTGTTCTTTCAGATTTCTATGTTTAGCTTAACATTTTAAGTTTATTTCATATTGGGTGTTGGGAGCAATAAGTATTCAAAAATCGTTATTTTTCATGACTGCCGAGATTCCAAATAAGAAATTAATTTATTTTATTTTGCTTTACCACTTTCCCGCCACGAACACATACCACCTTAAACATACAACATACCCTACCTACCTTAACAATGGTTTGACGAATCCGATAAGATAACTCAAATAAATTTCGTGCAGGTCTAGGTAGGTTGTTTATATCTTTATCGAACCTACGCAGTTTAACCTTGGTATATGTTAGCAGTAATAAAAATCGAAATAAAATACAACGCAATGCCAGTAAAACATTTTATAATCTTTAAAAATTAGAAAAATTTGAAAGAGCCCAGAAGCTAATTGTTGTGTGTACTATTAAGCCAAATAATAAATACAAAAAAAAAACATCGAATATTCGATATAACATTCCATGCAGAATGCAGATTATCCGAAGAGTAAACTTATTTTTTGTATGTCGGGAAATAATGCGTAGTCTGAATGTTGAAACTCTTTCTTAGATCCGCAATCGTGGTCTTCTTACATAACAATGAGGACAGGTCACATGCTGTCTCTATGTACAGCGTTACAACAATGCCCCAAAAAGTAGTTAAAATGTTTGGTCATCCGTAAAAATCGTACAAAATTTCACTATTTTTTCGGTTTCGACGTTCGTTTTCAATGGTCACAAACGAAACCTGATTTACTTGCAACACAGTTTACAAATAATCGAACGGACCACATAGTGATATGGCTCTTCCTGTGATTGAAAGCGTACATTATTTTATGGAGGAACAAATCTTCTTTCGCACTTGAACAATTGCAAGAGTACTTATATAATCCGCTGGCACGGATATTTTCCTCATGTGCTTCCATGTTGGCAAAATTCCTGCGTAAGATTTATCCATGTTCTGGGCTTGCGTGTTATATTAGTTTTTTGCTATACGCTCGAGGTCTTTCAAACGCTTTCGAATTTTTTTTTTCAAAGGTCTAATCAATGCCTGCTTAGGGGCTTGCTCTTTACCATTAGTCTTTTTGAACCAAAATCATCATCATCAACGGAGCACCAACCGGGATCCTGCCCGGGCCTTATCCAACAATTTCTTCCATACATTCCGATTGCTGGATTCGCACATTAAGGATTTGGGCGTTCTGATCTACGCCATCTTTCCAACTCAATCAAGGTCTGCCATATTCCCTGCTACCTTAAGCCAGGTGCCCAGCCCACCTGATACTATGTACTAACATCTGCTTCAAGGTAGATTTTATACAATCGATTTTTGTATCCTCTACGGAATCGCCCTCCCTCGCACACGGGGCTAACAAATCTATGTAAGACTTTCTTCTCGAACGCCATTAAGAGATCAGAGCGCCTTTAAGTAATATCCAAGTTTCGGAGCTGTATACAAGTACTGGTAAGAACATAGTATTGTATAGCAGCAGCTTAGTTTTTATGTTACGTTTTCTGGATTTAAAGAACCTCGACAGACTATAGTAGGTGCTGTTGGATTTAAGCAGCCGCCGAGTATTTCTTCTCCATAGTATTGTCGGCTTCTACTTTTGACCCAAGGTACCTAAAAGATTACATTACTTGAAATTCATGCTCCACTACCCTGATTCTTGGACCAAAACTTGTCGCCGACGCGGTTTTTTTTTTGTTTACCATATCTAGTTGGACTTGGTGACGATAGTTTCTATTGTTGACGTGCAATAGTCATGTATTGTTTTCTTCAGCGGCGGGTTGAAGAGGATGCAAAGCAGACAATCCCCTTGTCGGAGTCCATTAAAGATGTTGATTGGTGCGAACACCTTCTTCGCCTAGTGCGGACCTCGCTCTCTGTATACCTTTTCACTTCACAGACAATGTTTTTCTCCCAGGCTAACTCTTTCTGTCCATGAATCCTTTTCTCTGTTCTTCAGAGCTCTTTATATACGGACATCCTGCCGCTGCTGCTGCATTGCTCTGTATGCCGTATGCGGCATGTTCAGAAGCTAGTTTACATTCATCATCATTCGCTCCGATCTCTGCGACCAGGTCAGTACCAATGTCTTGTTCTTAAGGCGTGATCATTTTACATCTACGCGTGGCATTCTGTTCCCAGGACTTTCTATTCCCTCTTCCAACTTTTCGAGGAAGAGTCATTGCGTGCAACTGTAGGTACGTATGTACATATTGGTTTTGTTATCATCGGTTAAGGCAGTCGTGTTGATTTGAAACTAAGCCACCAAAAAAAGGAAGTGATCAGAGTCAATGCTGGTACCTCAATAGGTACATTCCCATGGTCATCAGGCTTTAGTTGTGGCGAAGATCTATCAACACGTCGTCAATTTTATTACGAGTGCCTCTATCAGGTGGTACCTAGGTGGCTTTGTAGATATCTTATCTTTAAGCGGGAGACTTTTACTCACAACGTCCAATTTCGTTGATGTTTTCATTTCTATAACTCGTAGTCCCAGCGCGCATGGCCATTCGTTTACTTCATTAAAGCCCATGATAATAGGCTCTATTTCTTGGTTGACTAGTAAGCCTATTCCGAGCACAGGGTGTTTGGGGTGATCGCTGTAGTGTGACATATACACAGATTCATATTCTTTTATCTGCAAAACACCATTCCCTGGCTATCTCATTTCTGTTTCCAATGTTATGTCAACTTCACATGTGGCCAGGACATCGGCTAGCTGATGTGCTGTGATGAGCGATCTATCGTTCCATGAGAAAATTCGTAAATCGTTAAGCTGTTGTTGTTACGTCATTGTGTACCTTTCTTGATTATTTTCAGGGATTGTTGTCGTATTTTGATTTTTGTCTACGGCAGAGATTATCTGCCTCTCACGAACTATATGAAGAAAGATCAAATTAATTAAAAAATCAACAATAATCCATTAACAATTAGGAATACAAAAATATAAAACTAAAAAATACAGGGAATAAGTAGAAGAAGCTCTTGTAGATATGAGTTTTCTGCAAGCTAATTCGGATGAAACAAACTGCATTAGGTAAATACCTATCCTAGGAATATGACAGACAGGTGTACCTTTTCCTTTATCTCTTGAATCTTGTTTTTTATCACGATCTATGGAATCAGAACCAGCAATGAGACGAAATAAAGTATCTACCTATGAATATTCCATCACTGGCCGTACCTTTTCCCAACAATGAAAGTTGCGAAAATCCCAAGAACACACAACAAAAAACAACAAAACACCAGCACACGATGACGATGTTGATGATGATGGGCGATGGGGATGACAAATAATAATGAACAACATAATCCGGGGGCACACACAAGTGCATAACAATAACAAAAGAAGCGAACAAGAACAATCCTTCGGGTTCACGTTCATTCCTGTTGGATTCACAAACAAACACACACCAACTGAATTTTAAAAAGGAAAATCCAATAAAAAAAACACATTCAACAAACAAAATACTAAACATACCCACAGTTCCGTCGAATTGGAATGAACAATGAAAAAAATATTAAAATTCAAAACTTACAATTTCTTCTTCTTTAATCCAAAACCAAATTCAAATTGGAAAAAATGTTTTTTCTTCTTGTTCTTCCTTTAATAAAAAATCCACTCCTCACTCTTCTTTTTCAATCGCACTCACGGTTTCTATAGCCAAGTGTGTTGTGTTGTGTATACAACTTGATTTTTTTTCATATATTTTGATCTCTCCCACTTACACTCGTTCTGTCACCAAAGTCTCTGACTGTGCTCCTTGCTCTTTCGTGTTTAATTCTTTAATTCTTTTTTCAGATAATTTTTTTTCTTTGAGAAAAAATCGACAATTTCATTCCAAAATAACTACACACAATAAAACGGCATAAATGAATTAAAAAAAACACGAAGAAATCAACGGGGAAGAGATGCAAAGAAAAAAACGAATGTAGCCACCGAAATTTTTATTTAAATAATTTTTTTTCAAGGAGTCTTGATTATTTTTTTTTTTCTAATCAATCGGAAATAATTTTTTTTTATTTAAATTAATTTCCTTCTATCGTATGAATTCACAGAACTACTTTTGATTGAGTGAAATATTATGGCACAGATATATACACACGGGTTTTTTCTTCTTTTTTTTCGTCGATATTACTCGCGATGAATGAATGCGGTGATAAAAGTACTTTTATCTCGGGGAAAAAAAGATTTTCGTAATTGATTTTTTCTCGATTTGATGATTTTTTCTTTTGGGATGTATTTTTTGCTTCGATTTGCTTATTTAATGGAATTTAAAAACCCATTGGTGGCCGGAAAGTTATGTGTGCAGTGTGCTTTGTCCTAAATCGAGTATTTTTTTATGTTAAATTAAATTGAGACGACGAAATAGACTACCGACAACCACGACAGAGACAAATGGGCTGATTTATGATGGATCTGGTGCGCTGCGCTGCTCTTGGTCTTTGGTTGGGCAGGTTACGCTAAAATTCATTTTTGAATGAATTTTCTGTTTCGATTCGGATGTGTTCTATGGGTCATTGAGGGAAATATGATGTGTAGGAGTGTAGGTTTGTTAGTTTTGAAGTTGAGATACAGATGGATATTGTTTGGAAATCCATGGTTTCAGCGTATAACACTAGATGGCTATGAAAGAAATTGGTGGCCACCTTGTGGGAGGTAGTCGGACATATAATTAAATATCGCCCTGTTTGATTGAACATTTTATTTGGTTTGCTTAGAACCAAACAATAACTTAAATAATCAATTTTGTTGAATTAGATTTAACAAAATTGATTGGGATTGCTGAATAAAAAGAAAGATTTGTTAAACATTTTAGAAATATCTTTGTCGCGTACTTTTTGTGTAAAAAAATGAAAACTGCCAACATTTCTGAAATGATAGAAAAAAGTTTCTTACTTTCCAAAAAGTATGCGAACGCTTTTTGTGTAAATTCTTGGGAAACGTCAAGTTTGAATATTTTTTTTTGAGTACAATGTGACAAAATTAGTTGAAATAGAAAAATTAATCTAAATTGCATTGATAAAAAGTTTTATGGGAAGAATTATGTTCAGACACTGGGATTTCGATAGCCAATGCATCGATTGAATATTTGATCTGAAATGTGATCTGAGATAAAAAAAAGATTGATTTGTTACCAAACGAAAAACAAATGAACGAAAGAAAATTTTAGCTGTCATTTTCTTTCTTTTATCTCACAGTGCGCGAAGGTTTTTTGCGATAAAATAAAGGGCCAACCATAGCTTTGTTCGTCTACTTCCTAAAACAGACTATTTTGAACAATTTTGTTCGTTTACACACATTTTTTTTAGAGTTTTCGTGAGAGAACAAAACGTTTCCCCTTAATTCCCTATTTTAAATGCAAAATAAATAATGTAATGGCCTTATAATAAATTGGTTTTCAATTTGGGAATTTATTATTTTCTGAGAGTTTTCATATGCACTCTTTAAAATTTGACAGCTTTCCTAAAAGAACCCAAAAAGTAGTCGAATGGACGTCATAATACCTGAATGAAATAGGAAGCTAGTAAGTGTCAAAACCGAACGAATAGTTTCTTTCCGTTTAATGTTTTTTTTCTGAAATGTTTTTGGTTTATGTAGGTCTGGAAACTGGAAGCTTCGCGAAACATTTCTGAAATGTTTATGAAATGTTTCTCTTTTTCCTATTCTGAACGGAAAACTTTCTTTATTTTTCAAGTATTTTAATCTAGCCGACAGATTTTTGTTTTTATTTTTTCGTGATGATAAAACACGCTACTTCTTAACAAGCCATCTTAAAGTACACAATTGTTAATAAAGCTTTCAGAAATGTTTCAGAAAGTATCCACACCTTTAGATTTGACAAACTTGCATTTCTATTAAAGTTTTGAAGTCATTTTAGTGATTTCTGCTTTATTCTTGAAACAAACGCATAAAATAAAATAAAGCGCGTTAGGGTGGGTAGATTTTCTCGACATGTGGCGGCCATGTTGTTTTTGTCACATCCTTCAAATATATTGTTTATTATTCAGTTCTGGATGCCAAATTACCATGACAAGATTTACGATTGAACATTACGTTCAAATGATAAGTGTTGATTAGCGCAAACGACAGGAAATATTATTACGTCAAAAGAACGCACGATCAGCATAGAGCATCGCCGCTGTCCGGGAAAATGTACAGCTCAAACCGAGGCAGTTCTCGCCATTTACATTGCACAAGAACTACTTTCTTTAGACTTCAACTTGGCGAATTTTAATAAAAAAAATAATCCCTAGCGATGAATCGCATTTTTTGGATGAATTGCTGCATTAAAAAGGAAAATTGCTATACATAGGATTCCAACTACTCAGGCCTGGTCCTAAGCTTTTGCGAAGTCAGCGAAAAAACTACGACGATCCGTTTTAAGGCCAACTTCTATGAGCACTATACCCGTATAGAAGAGAAAGACGCCGATACCAAATAAAGCTTCTACGAGCTCCTTGCCAAAGGGTACGAGCAGTGGCCCAAACATAACGTTAAATTCCTATTTTGGGGGATTTTAACGCAAAGATCGAGAGGAAGAACATTTTGGTTATATAATCGAAAAGCATAGCACCTTTGTATATACACTGCATATAGTACTATCATGGAGCATCATTTTTTAGTTCTGAATCAAGTCGCAATGAGGCGTGCTGAAATTGCCAATTGGTGTTAATATAGAATAAGTACAGACAACAAAAGTTTATTAAATACTGGTAAAATATCGGTAAAGGTTCTCGTCTCAACTATTTACAGTTAGTTCTGAATCAACCAGGAAGATGGCCAGACGAAAAATGACCACCACTATAGAAAATGTATATACAATGATAGCACACAGAAGTTGGAACAAAATGTACAACAACCATTTTTAAAACAACATAAAATGTCTCCTAAAATTATGCTACATATTTGCATTATGTCTCGACTGAGTTCAAATTCGAGCACGAAAGCACAAACAACCGAAAGCTAAGATTGTGTCAGAACTATGCAATGGAAACGGAAGTTTCGAGAAGTTTGTAAATTTGTATTTATACACCATTGTAAACAACGAAAGCAATAGTGAAAAGTGATTGAATTGAAATAAAACAAAAAGTGTTGAAGTATAAAGACTAATTTGGATTGTGAATAAGTGGCATAAGTTAAATTTTTGTTATTTAATCTAAAAGACGTTGTGTTTTATAAAATAAAGAGATTTATTGTGTTATTTTGAAAGTGTGATTGAGTTTAATTTGTCGAACCCCAGGTCAAAATACCACAATACTAGCCACGAAGGTCAATAGCTTGTATGTCAATAACCCATAAGAAACGCAGCGTCAGAGGTGTTGGGATCCTAATAACCAGCTCCGAGAAACCCGTGGTTCGACTCCGAAAGTGCTCCGGCAAACGGAAGCCAAAACGGAGGAATACAGATTGTGGCCGCGAAAAGAATTTGAGCATCTAATAATAATCTTATATAGCGAAGGTAGGATGAAAAACGCTTGCTGAGGAGAAAAAAATAAGATCCAGCAACGTAAAGTCGAGAAAATGCAGAAATGTTTTAACAGGAAAGAGGTACGAAACTTCTACAGAAGAGTGAAACAGTTAACATTAGGTTTCACTAGCTCTCCTGGGCCTTACAAAGATAGGGATGGTCACCAGAAGGTTACGAAGAGGTGACGCTCTGTCGTGCAGCTGTTTTAATATTGGGATTGAAAAGATAGTACGGAACACCCAGGCCATCTGGGACATTGATGTGATAGAAAGAACTAAGCGGGCAGTAACCTGTGCTTTCATTTTCATGAAGTCAGCAGCAAGTAAACTGGGACTGGTTATAAAAGAGGACAGAACGAATTATATGCTTTTATCAAAAAAAAGTCCAATCCCAATTCCACCACAGACCTGATTAGAACGTGAAAATTGAGAAGTATAACTTCGAGGTAGTCAGTGAATTTGTCCACCTGGGTTCAGTATTCAATTGAGCAATAAAGCCCTATCGAGAAGAACCACGGAGATGCTATACAAAACATTCATCATCCCAGTCCTGCTATATGGTGGTGAAGCATAGACCCTTTTTCATTCGGATGAAAGCTCCCTTGGGGTTTTCGAAAGAAAAGCAAGGTCTTTGACGCCGTACACGAGGGAATCCGAAGCCAAGGCAAACCTCATCTCCATAATAGAGCGACCAGCTAGAGGGAGACCTCCAACTGCTTGGAGGTGGGAGTGCATAACTGAAGATGACAGGCTGAAGATCGAGCCGGCTGGACAGGCATATTGAATCAGGACCAGGAGCACCACGCTATGTAGCGTCAGCCCAAGTTAAGTGAGAAAGGCTACATTCGTCCGTGCATAGAAGTCAGTAACTTAACTTAACACCACCAGATTACATAGGTTTTTTGCTTCAAATGCTTGCTTAAATCTTTAGCCTACCCTTACTTATGATCAACTATCGCTAATCATCTGCTACTACTATCCATCAAGCATCAATCCAACGGTATATTAATAATTCATTAAGACGCCATTAAACCGCATCTCCTGAAAATACCTAGAACTCCACATCAAACAGATACCAAATTATCTATCTTTTCCCTCCACAGAGTACAAGCCTCAACCAACCCCAAAATTCGTATTTATCACCTGCCAAGTTCATTCCCTTGGCTAATTATTAATCCTGCCATCAAATTAAGTCTAAAATTTCAATTTTCCCCAGAAAACGAATCACATAACCGCATCGACCTGGTCGGGAATGAGCTTTGAGCTCTACTCAAGCCAATCACGATGGCGGGTGCCCTCAAACAACTCAAAGGTAAAACCAGCTTGTAATATCATAAGAGTACTCTCTTATCCAGCCGTATAATACCTGCGGGATAATATGATTGGATGCCCAAAAGTGCTTTACGGAATTCAATAGAACTACAAGATTACCTGCAAGCATACACAAAATAAAAAAAAAAAAAAACCGACTAGACAAGTCCACAATGAAAAGAATCTCGGGGATGATAGGAGTTATTCAACTACACACAAAGAAAAACTGTTAACGTTTATTAGAAAACTCGTTGAGTGTTTTGTAGAACTGAAAAGATATTTAAAAGAGACTCACATAAACAAGCATAAATATTATAACATCCAGGACCAGGACTCCAGGTCCCATAAGGTTCGACCACAAGCTCGTTGTTAGTTTGATATGGCTGTTGAACTGTATCCTCTGTCATTATTAATACGACTGCCCTGAGACCACACATACATCGCTTACAGTTTTAGAAGGAGTAAGTTCCACTCTTACACTGTATTGGCCATTTATAAAACTGACTCTAACTACTCAGGAACCATACTCCTAGGCTACAGTTATTAACAATCCCACAACTGTTATGGTTATGTATCCACAACGAAAATCAAAAGGTCCTGGGGATGATCGTTTTGGTTACTGGCAGAGGGTTTTACGGCCGGCAAACTATGCAGTTGATGTAGAAATTGACATAGGTATCCCCGCATTTCCCTTCAATAAGGATAACCACAAGTTTGAGCCAACTTCAATGCCATATATGAAATGAAATGGCAAAATGTATTTTGATTACATTTTCGCCTGCATGCTGTTGATGCAGGTGAGGTCAACGGGATGTGTTATAATGTTGTTCTTCCTTTGAGTAGGTTAATGGGATATGAAGAAAATTCTTGGAACAATTGCAATTTAATGGAAAATGAAGATAAAAACAAAAAATTCGGAAAATTCCTTCATCGAAAAGATAATTCTAAAAATGTGTACATTTCGTCTATGAAGAGTGACTTAGAAGGATGTTACCAGCCATTAAAAAACTTCATTCTACTCTTACGGCAATGCAAGTAAAGAAAGAAGAAAGTAAAAGAAGAAATAAAACGCGTATAATTTAATGTTATGGCCAAGAATTTAGCTTTATTATAAAGATAAGGGTTTGTTTTTATGTTATGGCAAGTGGCCGCCGCGTCTGCTCGAAAAAATTCCAGCCGAGGCTTAACTTTCCCAATTTTTTGAAAATCGAGATCGGTGGCCATCTCGTTTTGGGCTCATTCACAGAACGTGCGACGCGCTTGATGGTCGTTCGGTTTCAATTCTAAGTTGGATTTTGTAAACCCGCAAACTAAGATCCTTCCGCAAAATCTTCCATAAAGTGGATGGGCACAGCTCCAATTGTTGCGCGCGATACTCTGCTCCACCGAACCGAACCACGTCTAAAAAAACACCCTTTATAATTCACCATTGATTTTTTGTTGTTTTTCTTTGGCAATAATATGGTTTACTTAAATTTAAAAAAATAACCACAACTGAGTCGAAAACTATGATTATTAGGGCTCATTAAAACAGCTATTGTGATATTGTTGAATAACAAAAATATGGGTTTACTCAAGTTTCAATGCAATTACAGTATTTAACACAAGTCTGATCAGCATGTCATTTAATTTTGCCGAAATTCCAAGTTCGACTTAAAAATAGAGCCTTTGACCCCTGCATTTTTGACAGCAATCCGTTGTTCAGTCAAAAAGAATTATGATAACTTTCCTATCAAATACGGTGGCGTAGGGATGGATATAGATCCCAGTCAAAAGTTCCAAGAACTGGGAGCTATCCCTCGGTAACTCGTAGTATTAATTCAAGTTTAAGGTAAGACAAGAGCATCAACTAACAAGCTCCTCAAGTCAGTTCGGCCCCCAGCTGTCTCAAGTCTTACGTGTGAAGCTAGTGAAGGTTCTCTTTCACTTACGTGCGCCACTTAAGTCCCGGTCTTGCTTTACTGCGCCGCACCATATACCAAAGAGCTAAGACCGCACTGATATAAACCTACCAGCTTTTTGACGAATGATCTCTGGCGATGTAGATATTGGGGTGTGTGTGTGTGTGGATTTAACGAAAGGGTTTGTGGGTGGAGTCAACCGGCTGTATGTTGGTGTTGCTGCCATCAATGTTTTCTTATGACGTTATCACGTAAAATTATCGTCCGTAAACCGGCTTTACAGAACCAACTCTTTTTTGAAATAGATATGAAAATAGATATGAAACCATTTCAAAAGAATCGCATTCCAACGTCCTCGATACCCTGAGTGCGAAAATGTTTGTGACAGACGTCTCCCAGGTGCAAAACCCCTAGCAGACGCCGGTGAAAACGCGTTTTTTGACGTTTTTAGACTTTTTGGAAACCACTTCAGTCTGTCAGTCTGTCAGTCTGTCAGTATGTATATATATATCTGTATGTATAACGAGCTAGAGCCTAAACGGCTTAAGCGATTCCTTCAAATTTGGTATACATGTGTGAATCATTTGGCATTCCTGAGAGGGGTTTGTTGAAATTTATTTTTAGGGCTAAAAATAACGGTACCAGCCATATAACCGTTGAGCAAAAGCATTATTATCTCGAAAACGGCTCCAAGGATTTTGATAAACATTTTTGAGTTTTTTTTCGTAGATATTGGCTATCATTTTATAAAAACCAAATTTATTGGAAAAGTCTATTAACGGTAAGTTTATTAAGAAGTTTTTTCAATTTTGGACTTTCTCGGTAACGGCTTAATGGATTTCTATAAAATTCAATATTTGAAAAGATCTAGGTAGCCAAATTAATACTGCATACGAAAATTTTGAAATTTTTTTTCTCTATTTATAATAATAATTTTTGATTTTTTTAACTGCATACTAAAATAAAAATAAAAAGTGGGCACGACCGGGTCGCACGTACTTGCTCTTATGTGCCTAATTAGATTGGAAAGCAAGATCTTTGACAGAAACAAGTAACATTTACGTTGAAAACAACACAGTTTAAACTTATAAAAAGAATCAAAGCCACAATACTTAACGGTTTTTAGTAAAATTGAAGTACGCCATAATACGTCTTAAATAACAAAGAATTTATGAAAAATGTATTTCGAAAATTGTGGGACCGGTTTTGATAAAATCCTGTTTTTTATTTTTAGTTTTTTGAATTTTTTTTTTTAAATTTTGGTATGCAGTTTTTTTAGAGTTTATTAATATACATGTGAATATAAAATTTAAAATAAATTTTTTTGATCAAATATTGATTTTTGAAAAATTAATTTTCTTTAGAAAAAAAAGTTATTAAAATTTTTGGTATGCAGAATTAATAAAACTACCTAGATCTACTTAAATATAAATTTGACAGAAATCTAAAGAGCTGTTACCGAGAAAGCCCAAAATTAAAAAAACCGTTAAATGAAAGGTACCGTTAATAGATTTTTCTCGTAAATTAGGTTCTAATTAAATGATAGCCAATACCAACAAAAAAATTCTCTAAAATTTGAATCAAAATCGTTGGATCCGTTTTCGAGAAAAATAAGCTTTTCCTAAACGGTCATATGGCAGGTACCGTTATTTTAAGGCCTAAAAATAAAATTTCTATTTCTCCTCTGGGGAATTCCAAAATAATCACACACACAAAGTTTGAAGATAATAGTTTAAGCCGTTTAGGCTGCAGCTCGTTATACATACTAAAAGACAGACAGACATATTTTCTCGATCACTTTTTTAGACTTCTCTATGATCGTAATGTCATGTTTCATTGTTATCTCAATTTTTACTTGCGATTATAGGTAATATAATACAAGTTATGCATTCGTGCAGATTAAAAATTTTGAGATAACAATCAAACATGACATCATCATTTTTTCTGTAAATTTTGGATGGGAAAGTTTTCGGTTTTTCTTATTTTAAAAATCACTTTTTATATTTATTTTATTTTTCAATGGAAACATGTTTAAATATAATTCAATATTTCACGTTAGGTTATCTAAACACATTAAGAGCTCTTAAAATCAGTTTTGAAAACTATAAGTCCACTTGAAGTCATTTATTTATTCTATATTCCTCTAACCTAAACACACAGAGATACCTACTCCTAAATATGAACTAAATATGTATGTCAATTTCCGATACTGTAATTATTTATGTTGAACTCATAATTAACAACCCCAAAAGCAAACCTACAAACAAGAGCTACACAAAAGTGAAACGAAAATCCTTAATTAATTGCGTAAGCCCAAAATTAATATTCCCCCTCCAGGCAAGCTTTTCCAGTTTTGCAATAGTTCTTGGGCTACGGCTACGACACGGAGGGCAGGGGGCGATACGCACGTTCTTTCAGTTTTTGAATAATATTAACAATAAATATTTGATGGCACAATGTAGATCTGTATGTATGCTTATAAAATAATTCCTTCAACCCAAAAACTTGCATGGAATCCTGGCGGAAGCGGACAGACGGGAGGTGAATGAGCATTCACGAAAGCCACAAAATTTATATACATATATAAATATAGAGAAGAAATCCTTGAATTATGGGTTGAGTTGGATACCGCACTCAACCACTTTAACTATATGAGGGTGTTAGTTAAGCAACCCTTAAGGGCGACATTATTTAATTATGATCGAGTTTTTGAGAAAAGTTTGTGCGGCATTAAAGACACATCCCATGGATGTGTTTATCTCTTACCCTATTCCACGCACTCTCATCACTGGTTTGGGAGGAGTTGATGTGGATGTCAGAGACAGGACCATCAGCCGAGTTGGTTTGAAGTAATATATCATGTGTATGTGGGGGTGGGAGTCCCGTCATCGGTTCCTCTTAACAGAACCTCAAATTAAACGCGATATTCAATTGTAGGATTGATGTGGCACTCGTCACTGACTGATGTGGCATGGTTAACTCCTTTTCATCCCCAAGGAAGCTCAGAACTTTCAACCAAATAAATTCGATTGTGGGATTTTCGAATGCAAGTATAATTATGAAAATCGTTAAGGCAATTTTATGTTACGCAAGTATGAAAAAAACAAGCGCATTATCGTTAACCCCATTAGGGGTTTGGAGTGTGTTTGAATTAAGGACAAAAAAGGATTTCGGTGAGATACATTATTGAAAAGCCTCACTTAGACGGATTAGACACTGTTTTGAGAAGGGTGCTGATTTAATTTCTTTTTAAATATAAAGGATTTCAAATCGAGGAATGGGTAGATCCCAGATAAAAAATAATCAGATTTGCAACCTTATTACCTATTTTATGAAGTTCGATAAAAGAGCTATGGCAGGACTATCAGACTTGAGTTTTTCTAATGCCATTATCGAATAAGCCGAAGGGCAGTTCTGAAATTTGAAGATAGAAGAAGACTTGCCACTTACTTTTTTAGACTTCTCTATAATCGTTATGTCATGTTTCATTGTATTTAATTTTCTTATATTCAGGAATCCTAAACTTGCCTTATAATCCCAATGAGGAGTGTAGCCACTTAAGGCACTTCGCAATGCACGAAGGCAGCAGCGGAAGAATTCTCTTGACAAAGTCAACAGTGGCGTCTAAAATTCCAGTCAGGTTGAACTATTAACAATTAAGTTAACACTTTTAATAATCTACTACGAAGTATATATAGCCAGTCTATAGTCTATCCGGCTCCTCGTCTTTGGAGTTACATGTATTAAGAACTATCGGGGTAACTTCCCGAACACGAAAAGACCAGTTGTGAAGCAAACACAGGCCTAAAAACGAAATAAGGACAAGGAACTTCGGGTCTGTACGTGAAATGTTAAATCCTTTAACAGATAACGTGGAGTCGAACAAATAGCGGCGAAACTTTAATGCTGAAAGGGCGACATAACTGCCATGTAAAAAAATGCGACTGGATGATGCAGGAAAAAAGAAAGATGAAATCTTCGATTTTTATTATGGAAACTGTAACCACAGGAATGAAGTTGAAATGTTTTAGCAAAATGTAAAAAGAAGCTGTTAAACCTACAGAGCTGGAACTGACTTGGAAAGATGAACAATGGAGCATCGTAAAAGAATCTAAGTCAATGGTGGGAACATTGTTAAAAAAGCTACTTCTGCAGACTGAATAACGGTGATGACGACAAGAATTACGCTGTCAGGCATAATGACCCATTCTATATGTGGGTGAAGTTAGAACAACAATTCCTCCCACCCGATCTGGACGAAGTCAAGCTAGCTATATCTAAGCTTATGATCAATAAACGCATAAGCCGATGGCCTTGCTGCCGAAGGCTAGCACTGGGTTAGAAGGTTATATGAGTCGGTGCTCATATAAGATATGGTTCGAAAAAAATGCCCGATGATGAATGGAATATCATCGTTATTAGCCCGGAGACCCTCTCAACTGGTACCAGTCTCCGAAACATCACCTAAAAGATTTTTTCTGCTTTATTGTGCGACTGTCTAAAGCCATTCATCAACAACCTGATAGGTACATATGAGTGCAGTTTTAGGCAGGCCAGGAAAGTCTAACATAGACCAAGTATTCACATTACGTCATATCTAAGAAAAAAATCCAGGAACTTCAAGTCAATACCGATGACACTTTCATCGATTCCAAAGCGCGTAATACATTACATATGTAGAGACGAATCATGCATATAGAGCAATGCGCAGTTTTGCACCTCTGCTAACGCGATGCTCTGCCATGCGACTTCTTCAACATCTATACTTGAAAGAATTGTGCAGAACTTTAACGCCTCGTTCTTTCAAATGTCCATCCAATTCCAACTACTTGCCTACACTGACGATATTGATATTTCTAGAAGAACACAGCGTGATGTCACTAGCGCTTTTTTGAGTATTAAGATGGAAGCAGCGAAGATAAGTAGCAGTCAATTTTTGTAAAACTAAGTAGATATACGCGACATCGACATCTTGGACAAATCATCACGATAGACAGCTATATAATTTTATGAAGTTAAGGACTTTGCGTCTACCTAGGCTTCGCTATCAACTGAGAAAACAACACCAGCGCTGAGATTAAACGAAGAATTACTCTTGCCAATCGCTGCTTCTTCGGGCTGAAAAAGCAATTGAGTAGCAAGTTCCTCCCTAGGTCCCTTTATAAGACCCTTATCATCCTATTCCTACTGTATGGTGAATTGGCATAGCAAAAGTGTTTGAAACACGCTTTAGGTCACTTCAAGAAAAAAAATCTCCGGGCAATTTTTTATCCGTAGGCATAAGCACAGCGGTGAGTTGAGAAGAAGATTCGAAGAGTAAATGTCCAACGTCACAGATGGCTAGGTCATATAGATATAGGGCAGAAGGGCATCAATGCTCCGGTCTGGAGAATATTGGATTCTATCACTAAGAAACCGAGCAGAATTTCCATCTACTTCACGTGCAAAACTGGCGGCAGATAGCTAGAGGCCGAGCTGACTGGAGAAGCTAGGAAGCCGTGAAATAAGGTAGATGAAAATAAGGTCGATTCTATCTTATTTAAAAAAAAAAGGAAATGAACGCGAATCTCGGTTTCGACTTTAAAAATGGTATCCAATACAAAGCAAGCCATACTACAGAACCAATCTACCAAACCGAACCGAACCTAACGGAACCGAACCTAACCGAACCGAACCGAACAGAACCGAATTACTCCCGAATTACTCAAAAGTCCCGTCAAAATCGGTCCACAAAAAATAATTTTCCAAAAAAATTACCCCAACACCAGTTAGTAGGTAGTTAAACGGACGAAGAAAAAAAATTTAAAGTTGTTACAAGTTACATATAAATAATATGTGTTTTTAAGAGCTTGGGAACTTTAACATAATAATACTATAGGCACATGATAAAGAAACATAGGAAATGCATGTATATCAAAGTTCATTTATATTTCTATGTCTATGTCTATGGCTATGTATTAAACCATATTCACCAATTCACCATGTATTTAGTTTAGTTCATTAATGTGAATAAAGAGGGTAAATGAAGACTGACGCCCGTCGAGCGTCGAGTGAAGACGGAAAATATCCAAGGAGGGTATTTCATTTCTTTAAATGAGTGTTTTAATAATTTATTTAAAATGTTTTTTCGGCCTACAATACAAGACAAATATATTATTGGAATGAATATTTTACTATTATAATCTGGTAGATAATTTAATGGCATTTATTTTTTAAACGTGACTTCCGGCGCTACGAGTTACATAGTCACCACCAAATGTCGTCAAACTCTAGCTGATTTATTTTTGAAAACAAAAAACGGCAAGGCTCGATAGCGCTCGCTATTCACCGTAACTGCAGCTCCTTCCTCATTTCGAAAGAAATAAGGACCGGTGATGCCACCTGCGTGTAAACCGCACCAAACAGTAAATTTTAATGGACGTAAAATGGTGATTCTTTAATGGCTTGAGGATTGTCTTGACTCCATATACGGAAATTTTGCTTATTGACGAATGACAACGGCACGCACAATACCCCGTGACTTAGTAGTTAGTGTGTCGGACTACTAATCGAAGGGCTGGGGTTGGACTCCCGCTCATAGCTACCTTTTTTCCGAGGTACGATATACGCCGGGTGGGTAAGATAGTTTATTTATATTTACGCACAATTCTTTGCCTTGTTGATGGTTTTGAATCAAGAAGAGTTAAAACGATCAATAACTGCACGAATTGCTTGTTCACTAGGCCGATTATGTTGACCGTAAGATGGCCGAAGTGTTCTATGAACTTCGCAAACAGATTTATTTTTTAAAAATTTCCACAATTTGGAAGCGTTGTTCTGACGTCAAAAGATTCATGATTAATTGCCAAACCATACTGAACAGAAATGTAAACACAGTTTAACGTTCTCAATTGTCAAACCATAGAAACTTCTCATGCAGCTAAAAAACACTCTTTACTTTCATATACGTTTTGTAAAAAGCTGTTATTTTGATATTACAAACAAACAAGTCAATTTTATTTGTGTACTAGCTCTTACTCGCAACTTCGTCCGCCTGAAATTTATCAAAAGTGCCACCTACGGGTAATTTAAATAGCTTTAGTTATTCTTTCAAAATGAGCTCTCTGCCTGTGAAAGTCCCGTTAAAATCGGTCCATAAATAATAATTTTCGAAAAAACGACACCTTTTGAGTAATTAACAAAGCCTACGTTACTCTTTAGGATACCAGCTACCTGCCAGTGAAAGTCCCGTCAAAATCGGGGAAAACGTTCCCGAGATTACCAGGAACAAACAGACAGAAAGACAAACAGACAGACAAAATTTTTTAAATGGTGTTTTTGTTATAAGTACTGTATATCCTTTCGTATACATCAAGTAAAAAGCTGTTATTTTGACTTTAAAAACAGACACTTCATTTTTATTTATGTGTATAGATATAGATGCAAAGAAGGCATACATTGATACATGTAGAACCCCCACCGAAAACAATGGTAACAACACATTTGCGTTGAATGAAAATTTATGTAGTTGCAGTCAAAATAATAGTAGTGCTCCTAATAAATGTGTTTAAGATCAGTTATTGTTTTGATTTGATACATTTTTCATTCGCCCTCGTTAACAGTTCAACGTATTGTTAAAGAGCAACTAAAATTGTACTGCTGCGCTGTTAACAAACAAATATTAATATTGATGTTATCAGTAAAATCAAGAAATCTGAAGAAAGTAGGCTATTTTGCTAACATCTTTAAGGCCATATTTAGTGTCACTACTATTATTTTGATCGCCCATTTTTAAGAAAATTTAAATTTTTTAAGTCTGGTCTTATTGTAACTAATTGAAATTTAATTTTTTTTTTAAATTTGCTTAAGTTTTAGTTAATTCAGTTTTAAACATTCTAAAAAAATTCAAAACATAAATTGGGTACATAAAATGCTTTTCATTTTTTCATACTTTCACTATTTCTGAACCACTACTATACTCCCGGGAGCGATCGATTCGATCAAACATAGTTTCAGCATCCGCCACCGAACCAATCAGTGGAAGAACAGCTAATATAAAACCAAGTGAGCTAAAACAATTGCCTTTTTTTGGGGTTTTTTCTTCAATAATAAAAAATAAACCGAAATTGTGCAACAATGCATATTCCTCCATTCGTGGTAAGGGTTATTCGTTAACTAAACGCGAGATAAACCATCGATACGTCGTCGACGAGATAAACCGTTGATACGTCAACGCCATAACTTGTTGATGCGTCAACACTATTAAAACGTTGATACCTAATTGCGATACACCCTTGACACGCTTAATGATGTTGATATTATATTATATTATATTATATATATTATATATTAGGTATTATATTTTTAATTAAAACTGTTAAATTTGAAATAAACTTCTTTATAAACATACTTACTGCATAGAACTTGGTCTGATCTTTGTCTTCTTTCTTAGCTGTATAAGATGACCAACAACAAAAATTAAAGAAACACAGTTATATTAATCATCATATTATATTTCTACGTTCATCATTTGATCGTTAAGAAACAGTTATTTTTAACATAAATTAAAGTTTTTTCTCTCGTATTATTTTTTTTTTTAATTATTATTTATCAATTAATTGTAACAAAACGGAATAATAAAAGTTTTCTTATTTATCTGTGGAAAATCTAACAAAACAAATTAACTATAATTTACTATAATAATTTATAATAATAATAATAATAAGTATATTTTTGTTTATCATTTATTTACTATTTTTTTCTTTACTCTTTGAAACGATTCGTTTGTGTTTTCTTTTTTTCTCTTTTGTATTTTTCTATATAATTTAATTTACTTAGTACATTTTTTTACTATTAAGTTTTAATTTTACACTATTTATACGATTTTTTTCTTTTGTAGGTTGAAGACATATTTCAATGTTTATGTTTTTATTTTTTTTTAATTTTCAAAATTTGTTTCTATGTATTAAATATATGGTAACTTAAAAACTATTTATTATGATTATATACATTAAAAACTTTTTAAAATGTCTCTTAAAAATAAATTTGTTCCTTAAATGTTGTTTATTTTGAATGTTATCTTAAAACATACATATTTATTTTTATCGTTTTTTTTTCACTTTTTAAGTATTACCACATATTTTTTAAGTTTCATATTTAAATCATTTTTTTTCTACAGTAGTTAATAATCATTCTTACCCTAATAATTAATATCTATAAGTCAATTGAAATTTTATTAAACATTAATTTTTTTTAACTTATCTTCTCGATCGATATTTTGTTTTTATTTGTTTAATGAAACGCCGTATTGTTGCTAAATATGTTTTGCTGTCGGTTTTTTCAAGGGTTTTATAGGAAACAGAAATTGGCTATAAAATTAGATTTATTTTAGCTTTTTTTGTTTATATTTATATGTCTGAGATTTATTTTGTAATTTTAACTATAGGTATGATTTAAAAATGAGACAATTTTTTTTATATTTCTATGATAGGATATTTTTCTATGTTTTTTTTGTAAGATGTTTGAGAAATAATTTTCACATGTCCTTAAATAAGAATGTATTTACACGTTTATATTTACAAAGTTTTTTTTTTTTTTAACTTTTACATTGGTGCAGTCTAAAGTTTTCTTTTTTTTTTAACTTTTAAAAATGTTTTCATATGAAGTTGATTCGTTTTATTGGTACGTTTATATATTTACAATGTCCAAACTTTTTTAAGAAAAATGTCAAAAATAAAGTAAGCATTGATAAAATGCCAAAATACTGTTGAATGTTGAAATAATAAATAAAAATTGTCGAAAATTTGATTTTACAATATTGATCAAATATATATTTAGCCATTTCACATTTCTTGAGATTTCGGAGTGTTTAAGAAATTGTCTCAGTCACTTTCGATGGAGCTGAAAAATTTATTCGAACACAATTTCTCAGCAAACGCCAAAAAACACTTTCTATCTCTTTTCTTCTAACAGAGTTCTCTGTAATAAACTAAAATAGAGCAAGCAAAGGAAGCAAACATGTTGACGCAAAGTTGAGATTTTTATCTGAGAATTTGTGTTTACGTTTGTGAAAAAACGGAGATCTCTGAGGGCTTAGAAACGTAAACTGGGTAATTAAAGCCGAAAATTAGAATTGTTCTTTGAAAGTTATTTTGTTTGGAGATTTGCATTTGCCATTCGGAAAAAATAAAATGAAATTCCAAAAAAATAGTAACGTATATACGTTCCCTGGAAATTTGCAAAAACCAGATGTATGTACATATGTACATACATGTAGGATAGCCAATTCTGCGAGTACACATCCTAGGACGAACGGACGAAAACGATACTGACACAGACATTCGAAAGACGTGATAAAGAGAATATCTTACCCATATTCAAAAACACACGTAAATTAAATTAGTATTGGCATTGACTTCGAAGAGATCAGTCGTGAGTGCGCCAAAATATATTACTCCGTTATTAAAAGTATTTATTGTATCAATCAAAATTATATTAAAATAAAACCATATTTAATCAAATTAAATTCTATTGCATTGAATCAGTTCGTATAATAAACCCATAGACTAATAGCGAAACTCTACATATGTACATATATATAGCATAGCATGTCGAATTACTGAAATTTTTCAGCTAAATGGCGACAAATGCAACTTGGCGAAGCAAACTATAAGGTATTAATTGGCCTTTAGCCACATAAGCTAAGTGACCTAACGGTCTAAGAATTTTCTTATACCTCGGATGTAAACGTGCAATAACGTTACAAAGTTTGGTTAGGTTAGACGAGATGATGATACGACAAGCCGCATAACCTCACTTGATTCTCAAACACAAGATGTAGGATAGTAAGGAAATTCGTTGGAAATAAGTTGCGGAATGCCTTGATAATTGAATAAGCGATGAATTTAAGGATGATTTTAGGTGGCTTTTTTGAAACATCTTGAAAAAAGTATTCTCCGAAAGCTGTTATCCTGAACTGGGCTAGGTTTGGCTAGGATTCCAACAAAGAGTTACAGTTGAGGCCTACTTATTATTAAGATTATATTATATTCGTCAAAAAACTTTGACCTGACAAGTGTCAATCGTTGGCCATGTATCGGGGGACTTTAAGGAATTTTTGGTGAATTCTGTTGTTTTTTTCCAGCGGAACAAGTTTAATTATTAAGTGCTATTTTATTCCAATCAATGTCACAGTGTTGGCACATTTGTTAAAAAGATTCTAGGTTTGTTTAGCTCAATAACGGCTAATAGATTCAACAACCATCAACCAGTTTCAACTTGAAGGCAATCCAGCAATTTATCCATCTACCTACTATTTCATCGAACAAGTTTAATTATTAAGTGCTATTTTATTCCAATCAATGTCACAGTGTTCGCACATTTTTTAAAAGGATTCTAGGTTTGTTTAGCTCAATAACGGCTAATAGATTCAACAACCATCAACCAGTTGCAACTTGAAGGCAATCCAGCAATTTATCCATCTACCTACTATTTCATCGAAATCGTTTAAGCCGTTGAGGTGTGATTGCGGAATAAACATCCAAAAATACAAGCATTAATATTAGTTAGACCTTCATTATTTTTGGACTTCCAAATCTCTTAAGCTCTTTAATGGCGCCATGGATTTTGAATACAACCTTAATCGCTATTAGACAAAAAAGTCAATTTTAAATCTTTAGAACAAGATTAATTGGAAGAAGTATGGCCAAAAGTAACATTGTAACAATTATCATTTTTTGATTTTAATGAACAGACTCAAAATAATTAACATTTGTCGGCTTATAAATGTTTTTTAGTAGAGCATACGCATACAAATATTAAATAATTATTTTAGCATGATTTTTCTCCCACATCGTTATTATTTTGAATTCTTTCTGACTCCCTAAATTCTTAACTACGGGTATGTAACCAACCAAAGTTAAAAAAACTTAAATATTTAACATAAACAAATCAACTTGACAAGCACTCCAAAACATGCAAAATATTCTTATTGATCCTGGTTGAAAGCAAACAAATAATGTTCCGAAACATCCCATCTACCCAGATAAGGGTTCTTTTAAAACTTTTTGCTTAAGCAATATTTAGGGGCTTACTTTTCACATGTGATTTGTGCTTTTTGATAATTTGTCTCCACACCGCTTCATTGCCAAGGGAAACAAACTTTTCTTTACATAAATCCTTAATCTTTTCCAACCACACGTGCATGCCAAAATATTTTTCAAAAGAGGTCGAACTTACAACCACAGCGCACACCTTATAGCTTACATGAAAGTAAAATCAATGTCTACCGGCACAGTTTTGTATCTTTTCACCTTCTTATGCCCTTATTAACCAATCACCTCAAAAGTATCTGCCACCGCAAATATGTTTTAATTTTTGGAAAATAATCAAATTTTGTATAGAAAAGTAAATGTCAAAAGGTTACGTATACGCCACAGTGAACACACATATAAAGTAAAACATTTATGTGAAAAGTAAACGATTTAATTAAAAAATGCTTTAAAATAAGGTACATGTGTACAAATTATTTTTATAATTTAACAAAACCCTTTTTTTCTGGTATCGAAAAGGTGAATTAAAATTCAACACTTTTTTGGATAGCAAATATAAAAATATACAATCCGAATTAATTGAAGGCAAACCGAATCAGGAACCACCCAAAGGACCAAAGCGATGCTTCAATTTTATTTTTGCCATGTCATTATGAAAATTTGATATTCAAATATTATTCATAAATATATACTCAAAAGTCTCTGGTTATTCTGATTTTGTTTTAACAGTTTTTGACGTTTAATTTCAGCGCACCATCATCAACTTTGTCATATCCTTCGACAATTTTTATGCCATTAACTTCAAAAGGGTTTTTTTTTTGTAAAAAAAGAAAAAAAGAATATATATATCCACGTGAAATAATGGCGTCAACCAAAAGCATTTCGTAAAGGTATGGTGCACCGAACAAAGTGAATCTGTATTAAAATCTTTTATATAATATAAAGGTAACTGTACGTCGAAAGAGAAGAAAGAGGAAGTAATTTAAAGTTCTATTATGAAGGTGCATTTCACTATTGCTGTAGAATGTTTTAAAATCCAAATAAAGCTTTTGCTCTTCATGTAAACAAGAGGGAGAGCTAACAACTAATAAAAGCACCAAAATGAATTTAATGATATAGTAAAAACAGATCAGTTGCAATCGGAGAGCGTTGAATCTTGAATAAAGGTTGGCTTATTTTGCTGTTAATATTTATCTTTTATGTCGATCGCTTTTGCAATGCATTTGAGATATAAAGGATGTTTTTAAGACGTGTGGTTTTCGATCTGGCAATACTTTTTTCGGAGTTGGTCTTTTTGACAGCTGTCACTTGATTTATGTTCAACTTGGTTTGCCATTTCATAATGAATAGAATTATTCCTGAAGAACGTTGGCAAATTGTGCAAATTTATTACCAAAATATTGGTTCTTATAAATAAATAAAAAAAAAATTACCTTGGTTTGCGGGTTTACAAAATTCAACTCGTGCAAGAATTGAAGCCGAACGACCATCAAGTGCGTCGCACGGTCGTTGAATGGGCCCAAAATGAGATGGTCACGGATCCCCATTTACACAAAATTGGGAAAATTGGGCCTCTCGGCTGGAATTTATTGAAGCCATCCGCGACGGCCATTCCCCCGAAGTCATTTTTAAAACATAATGACAAACCCTTATCTTTATAATTAAGCTAAATTTTGGACATAACATTAAATAATATGCGTTTTATTTCTTCTTGATAACATCAGGTCTAAAAAACAACACCCTTTATAACAAAGTTTACTGTTCTTGTTTTGCGATTATAAGGAGGTGTTCGATGTGCTCAAAAAATTGATTTCGGAAGCTGGTTAAGTTAAGTTTTAGAACAAATAAAGAAATTCAAGAAGCGTCTTGAATAGAAAGAAATGAAAAAAAAATGAAAAACTTGAAGTTTAAGAATTGATTGTTAACATTTTTCTTTTAATTTAATTTAAAAAATTAGTTTAAGACTTTAAAATAAATTTTGTTTAACTCTTTACCTTACGAACAAAATAATATAGTGACTTAAATTCGGTAAGTGCACAACATTTTATTGGGTTCTAATAATTTGAATTGTTTCGATAACATTTTTTATGTTATTTTCTTTATTCTTAGACAGAAATCTTGTTACTTAGGTGGAACTATTTTATTTTGTTAAATAAATAGGATAAAAAGGATTACCTCATCGCAACACTCTTATAAAAATAAGATTAATATTCTAGGAAACTTTTGTTTCGTCCTGACCAGCACATGGATCTCGTTCAAATTATATATGGTGCTTCTTATTACGAATTGGTCTATCTTGTTGAAGTATAGTCAAAAGTGAGATTTTGACCTCAGTGTTTTGTCTATATACAAGGTCTTCCATGTAACATCTAAGTAATAACAGTTAAAAGTTTTTAACAGTAAAGAGGTGCGAAACTTCTTAAGAAGAGTTAAACAGTCAGCATTGTGTTTCACTAGTCCAGGGATAGAATTACCGCAGTATATACCGAGTTGATTTTAATTATCTGAAGAGGCTTCTTCAACCAGTTGTTAAATGGCGATGATTTCCAATGGCTCGCTAATGATCAAACTCGACCAGTCAACCCTAATGATAACCCACAATTACATCCATTATACCAAAATGAGATCAAAGTAGCCATAGCTTGATTAAAAACAAAAAGAGCAGCTGGCGCCAACGGGCTACAAGCGGAACTTTTTAGATACTCTGGAAATGACCTGGTCAGATGAATTCGTTAACTCATCTGCAAAATATGAATGAATATGAATGGAGATCGACTATTTTTCCTCAACTTTAAGATCTTACCCAGCGTTTTATTTGAACATCTTAAAGGGTAAGATGACGGAATAGACGATCAACCAAAACTGCACATTACGCGTGATAGTTAACAAATCCAAGAATTTAAAATTGGGACGGGACCCAACACTTCTTCATCGATTTTAAGGCAGTCGATGACAATGTAAGCTGGAATGAACTGCCATGTCTAGCTTTGGCATTGCTGCTAAACTGATAAGTCTTTTTAGGATGGCGATGGAGAATGCTTGCTGCTTCATCAAAATAAGTAGCGATACTACCGAGACCTTTGACATAACCAGAGAATTACGACAAGGTCCTGGAGCTGTTTCAACATGGCGCTTGAAAAGATAATACGGAACACCCAGGCCAGCACATCAGACACTAGCTTTAATCAACATTGTAACTTGGGTTTGGTGATGATATTGATGTGATAATGACAAACTTAGCGGCCAGGTGCCAGTGCTTTCACTTTTATGGAGTCAGCATTGATATACTCAAAATGACGTTTTGAGCAACATGTAAAACAAATTATTTCAAAGCCTCTCTATCCATCAAATTTAATATTGAAAATTAAATGCAAGTTTTATAAAAAAATAATAATTAAAAGAAATAATAAATTTGTTTTAAGTAGATAATTGAAAAAAACTCACAGCAATTGTGAAATTCTCCTGAAATGTGAATCTCTAGAAAAAACTCTACATACCTCTTAAAAATATATGTACATATCTAAATAAATCTTTGTTGAGCACTTTAAAGTTCTCTTCAGTTCGTGTGTTTTTAACATTTTTCTTTTTTGTCATTTTTGAACACATTATTGTTTTTGTAATTATTTTTAAAATATTTTTTGAGCAATTTTTATTTCTTGACTATTTTTTGTTTGTGTTGCTTTTCTGTATCTTGGGAGGACGTTTATCTATTAAATGCATTGGTTTGTTGTTGTCTTTTACGGCTTGACTTTGTTGCTTGGTGTTCGTTTCTAGAAGTTGTTTCTTGTTGTAATGTCGTCGTTGTCGTCGTTGTTGATGGCGCCTGTAGTTGACGCTGATGATGATGGCCACTACTGATGGCACCACCAACACCTCCTCCACCTGAAGATGTCTGCGATGATGATTGCGATGGAGTATCAGTCATATTATCTTCCATGGCATATTCATCTTGGAATCGTACATGATGCTGTTGACGCCTCTGAAGTGTTTTCATCTCCATTGGAAATGGTTGCTGATGCAGCTCCTGGTGTTTGGATGATGATGATGAAGATGATGGTTTGTAAGTATTTTCTTTGCTATTTGTATGTTGATGGGGTTGCTGTTGCGATTGTTGTTGTTGTTGTGATGTGCAAAACTCATTGCAGGAGCAATCGGAAATTATTGATGGATCTTCAGGTGTTGGCGATCGGAACGTTGTTTCTGGACTGAAATTAATCGGAATTATGTAATTGAATTTTCAGGAAGGAATTATTTTGTTTTTTAATATAAGAGGAATAATATTTTAGAAAAGTGCGAGACTTTCCAAGGTACGACAAATAACATCGGATTAAAATAAAATTTTAGCTTCAGGTAGTTAAAGAAATATTGCATTTGATAATTGTTGATTGTTATAAGGTTTCCGTAAACCTCAGACTTGGGCTTTCAATTATCGTTAGTTAAACATTTTTAGACAATCAAAAGGTGTTGCATGTATAAAAGAAGCATCAAGGTTGATTTTAAGGATCTTACGAAACTTTTAATAAAATAAATCATTGAAAGAAAATGTAAACAGATTTGAAAACAATGTAAGAAAGAAATTCGAAGTAAAAAGGAATAATTAAAAAAATATGCATATCTGGCTATTAAGCTTAAAAAAATATCTTTGTAGCTGTTCCAGAGGAAAATAAGATTTTCCGTTAGAAATGTTTACAAGTAGCTTTTAAAATTGTTTAAATCAATGAACAAAAAATTGTAATGAGACATAAGATCTAACATTTATTACAAACTCATAAAAGCTGCCATTTATTCGAATAATATGGTTCATATCCTAGCTCATAGGTCATCATCGTTGTAATAACCGTGATCTACTGCAAGCCTCGCCAACAAGTTCATCCGTTCATACCGATTACTGGCCGACTTGACGGCGACGCCATCAAGTCTTGCACGCCAAGGCTTCGAGCATCGTGGTCCACGCTATTCATTCAACAAAAGAACTGCAATAGACTTTCCAGGCCAGCATTATTTTTTCTACCACATCTCCTTAAGATTTTCTTTTTGAACACGTTTAAGAGATCAGAGTACCTTTTCATAAGCTCCCAAGTCTTGTGGATCAGCAGCTCAGTTTTCAATGGTAATGTGCAGCCACCGAATTTGTGCCACCTAATCGATCTCGATTAAGGAATCTTATACAGCTTGTTGAATGCTACAAATAATGTCAATTTAGTCTATATAAGCCAGCATCTGGCTGAATTTTGAGACAATAGTGCTAGTAACGGGTCAGAGTCACTGGTTCCTTTCTTCAAGGCCAATTTTGATTCCAGAATATGCAATATGAGCATGACACTGCTTTATTCCTCGGGATCCAGAATTTATACGTTTGTATTCATCATCAAACTTGTCACTGCGATATGTGCAACAACTGCCTAAGATGGTGTCAGCAGTAATAACGGCTTTGTTCTTTAGAAAATTATGAAAAAGGCTTAAAAAAATAATTCAAAACAGAGAAAGCTCAAAAATAAAATATCAAATTTTGCTGCTGACCAGGGAGGTCGTTCAATACTCAGGTTGGGAAGAAATTTTTCAAGCTAGGGCTGTCCGTGGGTTTTAAGTGAGAAATTAGTCACTTTTTCGATCTACTGCGCCGATGAAAAACATAGGAAAGGAAATAAAGGGCACGACTGGGTCGCATGAACTTCCTCTAATGTGTGACAGTGGTCTTGGGGCTTGAGATTTTTGAAAAAAGGAGGTAAAAAATCATTTGAAATTTTGTTAATCATTTAAAAATCACTATTTATTTAATTTATTTTACAGTTTTGAATTTTAAGGAAAGATTTTATTTCAAAATCGTTGGACCAGTTTAAAAAAAACGTTTTTTTTGAAAAACTTTTCGAAAACATATTTTTTTAATTTTTTTGAGTATGCCAACATCTAGCAGCTGGTAGTTATTATCAGAAAACAAAACCCAAACTTAAAAAAAATTCTTTAATTTTTTTAATTAGTTTAAAAGTTTTCTCTGAAAAACTAAGTATGCAGTAAAATTTGAAAACAAAATGTCTATCTAGGAAAGCAAAATATTATCTTTCGACCGGTTGTTTTAGAAAAACTTTTCGAAAAAATGTTTAATTTTTTTTTTGGTATGTAATTATAATCTGTAAATATAATCTGTAGTTTTCATGTGGGAAAATTATTTAAAAAAAATTTAATCAACCCGTTTTCAAAAAAAAACTTTTTTTTTTTTTTAATTTGAAATGCATTATTAATTGAATTATAAATGACTTCCTGTGTTTTGCTTAACTGCCTCTGCCTATATATTGCAGGCATTGTATGACCCCATAAAATGTTTGCGGTAAGTAGATAAGGGCATCTGAGTTTGTCCTATTGTGTTGAATGTTTGAATTGATTTTTTGTATGGAAACTGTCTTTGTTCCAATGCTCACGGCTTAAGAAAAAAATTCTTTCATGTGTCTATTCTGTACAATACAGGCCATTTGTTTTGGAACTAAGTGAGATTCAGATTGGAGTATATACTAATTTATCAGAATTTGATCTACATGGGTGTATCTTGGTGCCACTCTTTTTTCCAATCATAGTCTCGTCGTTTATGTTAGGAATGATATTGCTTGCCAGAGCCTTCCCCAATATGGACAATGTTTCAACATGGACTTTCATTTCTTGTAGCTTTCATTATTATTTTCTTTATAGGAATCCAAATCTTGACAGTTATTCGACTTGTAACCATCTCGGAAATGGTTTCCCTTTGTCCTCGCACTGAAATCCTTTTTGCGGGTGATTTCAATGTAAACAACTGGCTCTGCTATTCTGGTCAGACAACATCCAAAGTAAGGTATGTCGAGGTTATTGCCGGGTTACATCACCTTACCCAATTGATTGATGTGCCAACCTTAATACCGGATGTTGCTGTTGGTGAACACCACTTACAACATTCATAAATATAAAAATTCAAATTTTTTATTTATTTTCTACAGTTTACACCCTGACCAGTTGGATATTATGAACAACACAAATAACATTCGTTTGACGATTCACGTCCTACGCCTTATACAGCATTCTCAAATAGGGTAATAGGAATCGTTTGGAGTTTAATGCTTCGAAAACCCAATGCTGTCTTCTGTCGTTAAAGCTAAACATACCCCCAATTCCATTGTCCATGAATGACACTTACATCGAAGAAACCGAAAAGCTCTCAGTACTCGGTATTTGTGCCAACGACAACCTCCATTGGAACGACCATATATTTGAGATCGTTAAAAACGCTGCTAAGTGTTTAGGTTTTCTGTATCGATGCAAGAAGTTTTCCATTCTGATCTGGCTACAATTTACAAAGCGTTTATACGCCCAATACTCGAGTATAACTTTCACCTCTGGGCAGGTGCTTCGCAAACATCGCTTCACCTGCTTGATAGAATACAGAATAGAGCGTTAAAATTGATAGGAAATAGAACTGCCGCTGAAACAATTGCTCCTCTCGAACACCGACGCAATGTTTCATGTCTTTCCTTATCGTTTTATCGTTTATTTTATAAAAAATGTTCACTCGAGGTAGCCAGCTGCATTCCTTCAAAGTTTCTACTTGCCTCACAAGAAATGCTCACCAACTTACCCTTCAGCCCAATTTCGGACGTACCGTGAAATATAGGGATTCTTTGTTTGGCCGAACAACACGAATTTGGAATAGTTTACCCGGCAACATTTTCTTTTGCCATTTTGATTTGCAAGCATTCAAAACCAATGTTAATAGACACCTTCTGTCCTCCCCCTCCCTATCTTCGTAATGCTCGCGCAGTGTGTTCTACATGAAAAGGGAAACAAATAGTCCGTTGTACGTGTGCTAATTATGTATATATAAAAAAAATAAATTGCACGACTTAATCGCACGTATTTGCTCATATGTGCGGTCACATCGTCGAATAAAATTTAAAAAATAAGTAACATTAACATAGAAAAATAACATTCTCTGAACTTAAAACAAGTGTCAAAACCACAATACTTAACGGTTTTTATTAAAAATGGAAAATATCTAAAATTAATTTTAATTAGAAAAAAAGTCATTAAAAATTTTGATATGCAGAATTAATCACGCTACCTACTAGATCTTCTCAAATATACAATTTGACAGAAATCCAAAGAGCCGTTATCGAGAAAGCCAACAATTGAAAAAAAAACCGTTATATGAAGGTACCGTTAATAGACTTTTCCCGTAAATTTGCTTCTGATCAAATGATACCCAATATCAACAAACAAATTCTCAAAAATTTTAATCAAAATCGTTGGAGTCCTCTTCGAGAAAAATAAGCTTTTCCTAAACGGTCAGGGTACCGTTATTTGTAGGCCTAAAAATAAAATTTCTATTTTCCCTTTGGGGAATGCCAAGAATCACACACGTCAAATTTGAATATAATCGCTCGCTCGTTATACATACTGACAGACAGACAGACATTCATTTTTTGCCACTTCACGAATCCTAAACTTGCCTTACAGTCCCTATCCCTATAATCCCAAGTAAAAAAATAATCTAACAACTCTCGTTAAAAAAAGCAAACAATTATCAAACAACAAAAACACAAATTAAAAACTATTTAATTTCCAATTGTGTGGATTTTCGTGGCAAACTTTTCCAATTTCATTAAAACTAGTATATTTTTGATAAAATGAAAAGTCAAAGATACGCGAAAATAAATAACTAAAAATTGTTAAATGAAATAAATAATACTTTTGTACAGTTATTTTTTAGCATAACAAATATAAAATAAATAAAGTATTTTTCATGCTAAATTGCATTTAATTTTTATTTTATTTATATATTTATTTTTCACGTTTTCATATGTATGTATGTTGATATGCATCACTGTGGGGCACACTTATTTAATTTCTGACCAATTTGTAACATTTGAAACTAAATAAATTATAAAACTAAACAATAATTGTAAGATTTGAGAAACTTTTAATAAAGTGTCAGAGAATCTTACTTCAAAGCTTTCATCAAGCTTTAATCATTATGGGTGTTTATTTTTAATAATCAAGTGTAAGTATTATTTTTTCTGGAGAAATTTTATGATGCATATGTATGTGAAGGGTATTTTGTTTGAGGTATAAACCGTAAAATAAAAATTACAGATAAATTCTAATGATTGCCATACAATTGAATTTATTTGAGAAATAATTCTTTGCCATGTTTATTTTAATAAGATTTCTGACATATGGCTACTGAGGATGGCTCGGATGTAATCCAATCTAGAGGTCCAATTTTCATGGCTCTATAAAGGTCTCCATTGATAGTAAGCCTCTGGCCTGCATTGTATAAAAAAAGTAAGGACTCATGATTCCACCAGCCAATAAAGCACACTAAGTTTTTCCTTTCGATTATAGGGACTATAAGGCAAGTTTACATGAATATACAAAATATTGAGAAAACAATCAAACATGACATTACGATCATAGATAAGTCTAAAAAAATGTATGGCAAAAAATGCCTGTCTGTCAGTATGTATAACGAGCTGCAGCCTAAACGGCTTAAGCGATTATCTTCAAATTTGGTGTGGTTATTCTTTTGCCATTCCCCAGAGGGTCTAAAAATAACGGTACTTGCCATATGACCGTTTAGGAAAAGTTTATTTTTCTCAAAAACGGTTCCAACGATTTTGATGAACATTTTTGAGATATTTTTTGTTTTATTGGCTATCATTTGATGAGAACCAAATTTACGGGAAAAGTCTATTGACGGTACCTTTCATATAATGTTTTTTTTTTCAATTTTTGGCTTTCTCGGTTACTGCTCCTTGGGCTTATGTCAAATTTTATATTTGATAAAATCTAGAAAGCCAAATTTATTCTGCATATTAACATTTTGAATAACTTTTTTCTTCTAATTCAAATTAATTTTTGAATTTTTTTTTGAAAAATCAATATATCTACACTTAAATAAAAAAAAATTATTTACATTTTTTTTTTTCAAAAAACTAAAATTAAAAACGCAGGATTCTATCAAAATTTGTTCTACAATTTTCGAAATACTTTTTTCATAAATTCGTTATTATACAGGACGTGTGATGGCGTACTCCAGCTGTTCATCTTTTGGCGTTTGTAGTACAATTTTGCCACGACATTTCTCATTAAATCCCATAGTGCATCACAAACAAGTGTTATGCGTGCATTTCTGATTTCTTTTTTAATGAAATACTTTGAAACTTTTAAAATTGCCCTTTCAGAAACAAAATATATGTGAAAATGGTTTGTATTGAAAAAAGTCCAACAAATAAAATCAAATGAAAAAAAAGAATTACATACTTAAAAAAATTATGTCAACAGTTTTGCTTTGTTTATTTTTTTCCGACGCTGTTGCGCATTGGGCAAATTTTTTTTCGGGTAACATACCTAACGATATCCTTTGGCATTTTTTTTTACTTTACCCACAAGTATAAAAAACTTTATTCGAAATGTCAAATAAAAAGTTTATTTGATGTCTGAAATGTTAATACTGTACATAAATGTACATATTCGCAGGAGCGAGTGGGGTGAACAAAACCCCACGTGATCTTTTTTAACGCAATGCATTCAGCATAAATATATGCTCTTCAAGTATCTTTCTCAATTTAAGTAGCACTGGTAATGGTGTGAGAAAAGCAGCCACTAGGTGGTGTAGAGGGGTTTGAAAATTCCAGTACTCACCGTCAAGGCCTCCGGTGTCGGGTTATGTTGTTTTAAAGAATTCTATAGGTGTGTCAACTTCACGTGGCTCCCCCTTGGGGTAAATCTGCAATACGAAATCACAACCATGCGTTAAATTTTTATATGAAGGACAAGCCCAGGGACCTTGTTTTTGTTCCCACGGACGACAGGCAAGTCAAGGAACACAGCGGGTTTTGCGAAGGTTGTGTTTCTTGTTTTAAAAAAAGGAAAACAAAAAACTTCATTGAGAAATAAAATTTCTCACTGGCTTTGGGGGAAGAAAATTGAGGGTTGTCACTTGTCAATCGCAGTTACCTGTCTTATGAAATACCGACACTTTTGGATAAGACTGTTAAGCTCGTTGAAACTTCCAAGGAAGATTGGCAAACAAAAAAAATTTATACCGGAAGACTCTGCTGACAAACTTAAATAGCAAAGAAAATAGAAGCGGCTGTCAATTTCATATCCTGTCAAGAAATGGCAGTCGAAAGTATTTGGTAACAGTTTATGAGGATGTAAGATAAAAGTTAATGAAATAAAGAATCCCTATAGACTCTAGGCGAAAGTAATTCAAAACGCAATTTCGTATTTCTCTCAAAACCGCTGTGTAATTTATAGTTTTCCTGTTGGAAAACAACAGCTTTTTGGGGAGATTTTCTTGAAATTTGGCTTTGCAAAATACTATAATGTATTTTGTTTAAATAATTAATAATGCTTTATTTTGAAATAGAGAAAATCTAAATCTAATTTATGAATAAATATAATATGAGTCTAGTGGGAGTTAAGAGGAAATTAAAGCACTTTTTCGAGACAATTTTGTACTCTTGGAGATTTTGTCAGTTCCTCGCTAGAGGCAGTACCTCGGAAAAGAAGGTGGCTATGAGCGGGACTCGAATCCATGCTCTTCGCTTAGCAGTCCCACACACTAACGACTAAGCCACGGGGCACTACTATAGTAAGAATAGCACAGAGAAAATCAATATACAAAGAAGTTAACACATTAAGAAATGAGACTCATCCTCCCCCTCTTCCTACCGATGTACTAACATCCCTCCTTTCTAAGGTCATGGAAATGCTGATTAACCGTCAGCTTAAGGAATATCTCGAAGATCGAAAGCTTCTCCATGACCGTCAGTATGGCTTCCGCAGAAACCGTTCCACTAGTGATCTGATGATGAATGGATCTCACCGAACAGTGGAACAAATCTTTACATCGCTTTGGTGAAAGTAAGGTTATTGCTCTTGATATCTCCAAGGCATTTGATAGAGTTTGGCATTAAGCTCTCTTATCGAAAATGCGTGCTTTTGGGATCGTTGATACTCTTGTTCGATGGATTAGATGCTATTTCTTGGACGGATTCACGTGATTCGCACAAAATAAATACTGTTGTGCCCCAGGGCTCCGTTCTCTCTCTAACTCTTTTCCTCATTTTTACTTGCGATTGTAGGGACTATAAGGATTCGTAAATATAAAAAAATGAGATAATAAATCAAACATGACATTACGATCACAGAGAAGCCTGTCTGTCTGTCTGTCTGTCCGGGTATAAATCGAGCTGCAGCCTAAATGGGTTAAGCGATTGCCTTCAAATTTGATATGTGTTTATTTATTTTATTGGTATTGGCTATCAATTGATTAGAACCAAATTTACGGGAAAAGTCTATTAGCGCTACCTTTCTTTTTTTTTAATTTTGGGCTTTCTCGGTAACGGCTCTTTGGATTTCTGTCAAATTTTATATTTGAGAAGATCTAAGTAAAAAAATTAATTTTGCTATCAACATTTTTAATAACTTTTTTTGTAAAATCAATATTCAACTAATCAAAAAAAATTATTTTAAATTTTATAATCGCATATAAACTCTAAAAAACTGAATACCAAAATAAAAAAAAAAAATAAAAAAACAGGTATTTATCAAAATCTTTTCTACAATTTTCGAAATACATTTTTCATAAATTTTTTGTTATTTAAGATGTATGATTTTTACTAGAAACCGTTAAGTATTATGGTTTTGATACTTTTCATAAGTTCAAACTGTGTTATTTTCAACTATATGTTACTTTTTACTGTCAAAGATCTTGCTTTCCAATGTAATTAGACACAATTAATAAGATAAGAGAAAGTCGTGCCCATTTTTTATAAAGTCGATGTGCTCTTTTTTTCTTTGAAATCTCTACTTTCAGATGGTGTAAGAAAAATATACATTACTATTGTAAATTTTCTCAGAAACGAAAATGTAAGTAAGAAACTGTGCAAAAGAAAGATAAACTGTGTTTTACCCTTACCCCCCCCCCTTCCACTTAACGACCACAGATCAACCGTAATTTATGTTTCCTTTCATTTTTGTTGTATTATCTTCCTTTTCAAACGATTCTACATTTTCCTATATAACTCGGGCTTGCGTTTTTATATTTACCTATATTGTAAAGCTTTCTAACGGTATATTTCACAACATAATGATACCAAAAATATTCGAGACTTTTTTTTTTGGATTTTTGAGACATTTTGCTAAACATCTTCGAATCTGTTAAATATCTGAAATTTTGTTACGCACTATTTGTTTATCGAAAAATTGCATTTTGAACGTTATATGTATATAACTTCTATGTTTTTATAAACAGTTTCTGAAAATTCGCCAAAACAATGTAGTTTAACACAGCAAGTCGTTATTGCAACGGGTTCCCAAAAGTGATAGAGCAGCTTTAAGGCGCAGTAAATAAAGTGGTTTTACCCTACAAAAACTTCGGGCAATTCTGAATTTTCCGATATAATTTTTGCAATGCCCGATAGATACCAAAAGACAAATTTCTAGAACCACGCACCCTGCGCCTCCTGCAAAATAAGGAAATCGGCACTTTGTTCACTATTTGGCTTATAACTCCTTCTTGGTGCACTTTAACGCAAAATCAGTTTATAATCCAACTTGTTTTTAACAAAATATACTACAACTCTGAGTGCAGTCAACAAGGTTAAGGCCGACAAAGGTCGGAACTTCATGAAACATAATTATCACAGTGTGGTGGATAAATTTAAGTCCACTGGTTCACTAAATAATCGACCAGCACCCGTTCGGCGACGAAACGCAAGATCTGCCGAAAACTTCACCGCCGTCCGTAAGAGCATGAAGGAAAATCATTGTCAGTAAATTTCGCGTCGCTCACAAGAACACGTCCTATTGCAGGCCACAACTTGGCGAATTTGGCGTTTTGAATTGGGTTTACCCGTTCAAAATTCAACTGACCCAGGAGCTGAAGTTAAACAACCATAGACGAACGTGTGTTCGCTGAATGGGCTATGGAAAAGTTTGCAACTGACCATAATTTTCATCGTAAAATCATCTTCAGCGATGAGCCCGTGTTCTGGATGAATGGGTATGTGAGCAAACAAAATTTTAGAATTTGGGACGATACCAATCCACATGACATCCAAGAGCGTCCAATGCATCTCGAGAAAGTCACTGTTTGGTGCGGATTTTGGGCTGGCGGCAGCATCAGTTCATATTTCTTTGAAAACGATGTTGGCCAGGTCATCACCGTTAACAGCGAGCGCTATAGGTCGATGATTACCAACTTCTTTTGGCCTGAATTGGATTATATGGACACCAACAACATCTGGTTTCATCAGGACGCAGAGGCACTAAGTGCCACACAGCTCATAAGACATTCTGCATGAGTGATTTGAGAGCATGGTCATCTCACGTGGAGGTTATGTGAACTAGTCACCAAGATCTTGTGATTTGACCCCATTATACTTTTTCTTGTGGGGTTTTCTTAACTCGCGCCACCAAGAGAAGCCGTAGTATACATTTAAACAATGTTATATTTCACACTGGCATCGATAGGCTTTTCAAAACGAATAAAAAATGTCGATGATATCTCTTACACAATTTCTTTTACTTTAATTTAAAGTTAAGAAGCGTTTAATAAAAGAACTTATTGTTATGCCAATTACGAGGATATATTTTCAACTCATGTAACAAGTTGGTTGGTGGTTGGGTGCTGTATGAATAGGGTAGGCACTGAAAGGCATCAAACTGGTGATGCACAGTCGCTGCAACTATATCGTACACATCAATTGTGCTTATTTTACCTCCCCGCGGTAACCACCGGGTACTGGTCTGTCCATCCGGACATTCCTGCTAAACTTATAAGCGCGAGTGTTGAACACAGAAAAAATAGCAACACTATAATGCTCTGCTTTAATGACTGTTCTGATCGATTCGCAGAAGTCTTGCACGAGCCCCTCAGAAAGAGGACGTACGGCAGATGAGCCCAACCAACTGGACCAACGGTGGCGTCAACAGTCAACGAAGCAGACGCCCTAATGAGCTACTTCGACGTATTTGGAGATAAGGTCATTAGGACAATTCAATGCAAGTCAGGGCATTGAAATAGAGATGGTGGCGGATGAACCCTTAATGGGCCAACGGCTGCGCTCACATCCCCGAAGTGGATTACTGACTCCGGATTCTCCGGTTCCTTTTGTCCAAGGAATCCAACAAAGGACCTGGCCCTCCAGGTTGGGGGTTGTGCGTGGGGTTAACAACCCTGCCACGGAAAAAAGAAAAAGTTACGAAGCGACCAATAGCCTCGGAAAAGGACGGATTTACTGTTGACGACCCGGAAAAACGAATCAAGGACAACGACCTTCGGATCTGCACGTGGAATGTTAGAACTCTTAACAGACCACGTGCATCCAAACAACTAGCGGAGGCCCTAGACTGCTACAGAGCAGGAATTACTGCCATCCAGGAAGTGCGATGGAATGGGCCGGGCAAAAGGAGGATGAAAAACTGTGACGTGTACTACGGTGATTGCGCAAGAAGACCACAGCGTTTATTTGGGTGCGGATTCGTCATAAGCGGTAGACTTAGGCAAGAAGTCTTGGGCTTTCGACACGTAAGTGAGCGACTTGTGACAATCCGTATCAAGGCTAAATTCGCCAACATTAGCCTAATATGCGCTCATGCCCCCACAGTGGACAAAGATGACGCCACCAAGGATGACTTCTATGAGCTCCTCGACAAAACCTATGAGCAATGCCCTAAATACGACGTTAAGATCGTACTAGGCGATTTTAATGCCAAAATTGGTAAAGAGGAAATCTTTGGTAGGACTGTCGGAAAACATAGCCTACACGACACAACGTCTGAAAACGGACTTAGGCTAATTGACTTCGCAGCGGCACATAACGTCACCATTGCAAGCACACGGTTTCCTCATCTCGATATACACAAAGGGACTTGGCGACACCCAGATCAAAGAACCGTCAATCAGATTGATCACGTTGCGATCGATGCAAGACACGCCTCCAGTATCTTGGATGTTCGCACCTTCCGAGCAGCTAACATCGACTCGGATCACTACCTTGTTGCAGCAAAGGTAAGAATGCGAATAACCCGAACTCCACAACAACGGAGTAATACTGTGAGGAAGTATGACGTCGGAAAGCTGCAATCGCAAGAAACCGCCAGAACCTATGCCGATCGAATATCCCGTAACCTCTCAAGAAATCCAGTACCGCCAGCATCAAGTGCCGAAGATCAGTGGCAACACTGCCAACAAGCCATCAGAGATGCCGCAACTGATGTGCTAGGTTTCACCAGACCACCACCACGAAACCTCTGGTTTGATGACGAATGCAGGCAGGCCCATGCAGCCAAACAAGAGGCATATAAAGCGGCGCTGCAAAGAAAGACGAGAGCTGCTCGCGAGCTCTATGAGCAGAAAAGACGGGAAGAACACCGGCTTCTCCAAAAGAAAAAGAGAGAGCATGAGAAGCGCGCGATCGAAGATATTGAGAGATGCTACTCCAGGAACAACGTGCGGAAGTTTTACCAACAGGTAAAAAGAACATGCCAAGGGAAAAAATCCCGCACAGAAGCCTGTAGAGATAGGAATGGAAACCTCGTAGTAGAGTCACAGTCGGTGCTGAGTACATGGAAGGACCATTTCTGCAGACTGTTAAACGGCGATGAAGGCCAAAATCCCGCTGTCAGGCAGAATGAACCATTCAACATGGATGATGACAGACAAAACTTCCGTCCACCTGACCAACATGAAGTAAGGATAGCAATATCTAAACTCAAAAACAACAAAGCTGCTGGACCCGACGGATTACCCGCCGAACTTTTTAAAGCGGCCGGAGATGACCTGGTGGAGTGCATACACCAACTCATCTCTAAAGTTTGGTCAGAAGAAAGTATGCCTGATGAATGGAACCTCAGCATCGTTTGCCCGATCCACAAGAAAGGAGACCCTCTAAACTGCGCCAACTATAGAGGAATAAGTCTCCTGAATATCGCCTACAAGATCCTCTCTGCCGTACTATGTGAACGCCTGAAACCTTTCGTCAGCAACCTGATTGGCCCCTATCAGTGTGGTTTCAGACCTGGAAAGTCCACAATCGATCAAATGTTCACGCTACGGCAGATCCTGGAAACGACCCAAGAATTCCAAATCGATACCCACCACCTCTTTATCGATTTTAAGGCCGCGTACGATAGCATTTATAGAGACGAGCTATACAGAGCCATGTCAGGTTTTGGCATTCCCACAAAACTCGTCCGACTGTGCAGGATGACGATGGAGAACTCTCGCTGCTCCGTCAAGGTTGGTTCTGACCTCACAGAAGCTTTTGACGTCAAAAAAGGATTCCGACAAGGTGATGCGCTATCGTGCGATTTCTTCAACTTAATACTTGAAAAAATTATAAGAAACTCGCAAGTCAATTGTAGTGGGACAATTTTTTTCAAGTCTGTGCAATTGCTAGCATACGCTGACGACATAGACATCATTGGCAGAACTCGGCGAGCTGTCAGTGGAACGTTTGCTAGCATTGAAGCTGAAGCGGCTAAGATGGGACTAGCAGTCAATGAGGCCAAAACGAAGTACCTGCTGTCCACAAAAAGGGACACACAACACCGGCGGATTGGACAAAACATCACAATAGACAGGTACAACTTTGAGGTAGTTAGGGACTTTGTGTACCTCGGATCCGCTATAACATCTGACAACAACATCTCGTCAGAAATAAAGCGAAGAATTACTCTTGCCAATCGCTGTTTCTATGGGCTAGGAAGGCAATTGAGTAGCAAAGCCCTCTCTCGAAAGACAAAGGAGAATCTGTATAAGACCCTAATCATCCCAGGCATGGACTCTATCTAAAGCGGATAAAGATATCCTTAGTCGTTTCGAGCGTAAGATTCTTCGGAAGATTTTTGGCCCTATCTGCGTTAACGGGCTTTGGAGGAGAAGGTTCAACCAAGAACTATACGAGCTGTACAGCGACATTGACCTGGTCAAAAAAATACGCATATCACGTTTAAGATGGCTAGGTCATGTAGAGCGAATGGACAACAATGCTCCGGCTCGCAGGATCTTCGATTCCATCCCAGAGGGTAGACGCAGTCAAGGAAGACCTCGCCTTAGGTGGCGCGCTCAAGTGGAGGACGACCTGAACCAACTTGGAGTGCAAAACTGGAGGCAGCTAGCCAAAGACCGAGTTGGCTGGAGAGGCATGTTGGTTGAGGCCCAGGTTCGTCCCGAACTGTAGCGCCACCTAAGTAAGTAAGTAACAAGTTGGTATGAGAATATTCTTTTTTTTTTAAAAGCCGGTCTTTGGACCAGACACTACATATTTTCTTAACTTTTTCTAGTTTCAAAATTAAGGCCAAAGCAGCTAAAGCAATCAAAACACTATCTTTAGACCTTATATATGTATATTTCTAATACGTTTGCACTTTTGGGGAGTAAGAAACGTGTGGCTGATTGGCTGCTTCTCAAACGTTTCTCACTCGTATTTACATACAAAAAATACAATTTCAGGGTTTGCAGGGCATGGCCGGTACGGGTCGCAGTTCTTTTGTCATTTTTATATGCTTCAGATGACATCAGAGAGTGCAATATGATTGTGCAACTGGTCGGGAAAATCGCAGCGGTCCTTAAAAGTGTACAGCAGGACATTAAGTAGTCGATTCCTTGTCGTGTACAGAAACTTAACCTTTCGCAGCCTTGAAATTGGTCAACTTTTCGATGGTCGAAAATTATATTATTATATTATTATACATATTATATAATTATTTTGATTTTTTGATGAATAACTGTGCGTGCTAACAAGCAAAGTTGCCGTATATGGGACGACATCACTCCACCAACCCTTTCAACATTCACCAATTGACAATTGACAAAGGCGTCATTGCTCCATATAGAAACAAGGTTGATGAAGCGCGTTCACTGTCAATGCTGGGCGCTACAGAACGATGATAACAAAAATTCTTATGTCCAAAATAGAACCGTTTGATTTAGACCACATTTTGGTTAAAGCAGGACATGCAACACAATGGACGCCACCATTGGCATGACGGGAATTGGCCACCCAGTTCATGTGATTTGATCCCGCTAGTCTTTTTCTTGTAGGTTTTCCTGAAGTGGCAGAATTCTGTGTGAGACAACTTGTTTTATTTCATTTCAATATCTACCCCCCCCCCCCTATAGGAAAACCCTATACATTGTAATGAAAACTTTCCTGAAGGTAGATTTTCTAAATAACCGTTTTTCTCCCCAAAAAATTGTTGTGCATAATAAAATTCTACAAAATTCTACAGACGCCCTTACAATTTTTTTACCCTAGAAGAACGCATGTAATTATGCTCATTATACTTCTTCCGGCACTAAACAAATTGACTGCGAAACCTAAAATTCTGTTAACCCATATATCCCTATGTCATGAATTCTTAATTGAAAGATTAATAGCAAATGTCAATGACACAGAATACCTGGGTAATCAATACAACAAGTCCCTTAAGTTCATTGCAAACCAACAAGCCCGAATAATTTATCTTACACTTCAATTTTTTTTTTGTATCTTTCAAGTCAATGAGTTCGTTATCCATGTCATGGTTTAGTGTGATTTACTTTTCTGTTCTGACATTCCACACCTGAATGTAATACAAAATTCACATCTATTAGCGAACATAGCACACAGGATGTGTTCAAAAAAAAAAAAAATGAGGACTTATTGGAAAAGTTGATATGACTTTGGCGGTGGATATACCACAAAGTGCTCCTCAGGTGTCCTGGAGGAATAAATTAACAGATTCCCTCGCGCATTATATTCCTTTCGTCATAATTTGTCAACTTTCACCCATCGTTCTCCATCCAAATTGTTCCTTCAAAAGAAACCCATTTGGCACGCATTTAATTGAAATTTTTTCCTCGAATCCTTTTTGTCAGATTTTTCTTCTTGTTTGAGGTGGTATATAGAGTGGTTAAGGGAGGGAGTGGTAATAAGGGTGTGGACATGCATACAGATGATTTATAATTTTTAAGCAACAAAAAAAAAGAAGAAAAAAGAAAAATTAAGTCAAAATTAGAGGGAAAAATCCAGCCAATCAGCACAGACACAGGACAATGAATATTCAAATAGATGGTACTTTCTTTTCGTTGTGTCCTTTTTTTCTCCCATCTTTTGCATCCACTCCTCTGAATTGTGCATTTGCCTGATGAGATACAAAAGAATGAACAGCAAAAAAAAAAAAAAAAAAAATATTAAAAATTAGTCTTCTCCACACCCACTTTACTATATAAAGTATTTTTTTTATTTGACCCGATTCGCGGACAAGTGCGAAGGGTAAAAAAGAGAACGACAAGGGGCGGAATGCGGCACATAAGTATCTAGAATGGAAACTCTTCTTGCCTAGTGCTTTATGCATAATTCTACGAGATAAAACTGAATTTCAAATTAAACTTTGCTCATTTAATAACAAAAAAATCGGAGATAAAGAGAAAAGCAGAGGCAGAACAAAAAAATATTTGCACTAAAAGAAAAAGCAAGAATGCACTAAAGTTAGTTTGAATACCCTATTCCGTGAAAAAGGGTATTCTTAGTTTGTACCGCAATTAATAACCTGAGAAATAATACGAGCAATGGTTTTTGCTTACAGTGATCCTTTGAGAGATGAAATCTATGAACAAATTTTACCATGGCCCCAAGAAAACGAAATTGTTCTGTTTCAAATCTAAAGGATGTCCCTTAAATCCTAGTTTAAAAGCCAATTTTTATTTAATTCCATAAATGTATACTATATAAGATTTGGATGGCATGAACCTTCGACTTTTTGAAAGCGTTAAGTCAAGTTAATGCAAACAAATGTTTATTTATTTTATGAAGCTCAATTCAACTAATTCCTTTTTGAAGAACTATCCAACTCTTACCAACACTCTTCATATTAAATTGAAATTCGAACAACTTTTACTTACATTCAGTTTAGTTCATTTATAATTTTTCTACTAATAGGGTACAACACGAATCGTGTCAATCAGAACAAAGTTCTCTTTGTGTTTTTATTTTCACTTCAGTCTCCTTTCACGAATGGGTGGCATAAAAACTTTCAATAAAAAGGGTTCAATTTGTTATGGCAATCATGATTCAAGAACGATGGGGTGACGAAGGGGTGTTCAAAAAAAAAAAAAAAAAAAATAGTTCGATAAAAAAGTCGTGGGTTAGGTAAGGTTTGCAGAGCTTGGTGCTTATTCATAAGTAAATATTATTCAATAATTATAATTTGCCACACTGCATTATGAGATACAGTAAAAAGGGAATGGCGAAAACAAACTTTGTTGCAAGGATTTGCTGAAGAAATAAATGCAAATACAAAATATGTAAATTAAAAATAAGCCAAGAATCTTGTAGGTTATTTACCTTCCTTATATTGTTTACAGAGACCTAGTTTTCTATTTTTCTATTTTATAGTTTTCACTATATTCGAAATGGGATAAGGAAGGATTGAAATTAATAACTCTCCTTCGGATGACCTATTTCTAGTTATAAGTGGTTTAGGATTTTCTGGATTATTTGAGTAAATACTAACCGGAATGGAAAAAAAGGTTTTTGTTTGTTTGTTTAATTAGCGATCCGTCCTGGCTTCACAAGGGATGCACTTCTTTCTGGTGGAAGAATATGGGTAATTCAACAAAAAGTTTAAACAAAATTGACAAAAAACATAAACAAAACAGTTTATTAGATCGCTACCAAACCTAACAGGATCACTGGTGGGATTTATCAGGGATGGCCTGATAAACTCATCGGCCAAACCATTTGCGAGTTGTTAGGAAACATATATTAGTAAACAGATACAAACATTTACATTATCTATATTATGTTCTTTTTTTAGCCGAACAACACGAATTTGGAATAGTTTACCCGGCGGGATTTTCCCTTGCCATTTTGATCTGCTAACATTCAAAACCAATGTTAATCGGCACCTCCTATCTCCCCTCTCCCTATCTTCGTAACTCCCGCGCAGTGTGTTCTACATTAAAAGGGAAACACATAATCCCTTGTGCGCGCGTTAATTATAAAAAAAAAATCTATATTATGTGAAAATGGGAAGCGAATGACATGACGAGACTAAAGATATGTACCAGACGATTGTCAGGTCTGCAAATATTGCCAGGTCTGAAAAATTGTCAAAAAAATCTAACAACCGTGTGAACTTACAATTATTTGTCAGAAAAATCATTGTCAGACCATGGCCAGGCCATTGTCATACCTGACAATGAAATTTGCAGGTATCTGGCAGTTGTCTGAACCATTGTCAGGCCATTGTAAGACTCATAAGAAATTTGCAGATGTGCTATGCAATGACATCTGACATTTTTTTTTCATTGCCAGGAAATTGAAATTGATTGAAATTGTGTTCGATGTACAAACTACAAAGCGAATTTTCAGTGGTTCCATGCAAATTGGCTGCTTTGGCTTCTGAGTTCTAAATGGTACTTCTTAAAAAATATTATTTTGATTTTAAGGAATTTCGCAATCTTTTTTCAACTCTTTTTACTTGCGATTATTTAGGGACTATAAGGCAAGTTTAGGATTCGTGAATATAAAAAAAAGAGTTGGTGCCAAAAAATGTCTGTCTGTCTGTACTAGTTATCATTTGATTAGAACCAAGTTTACGCGAAAAGTCTATTAACGGTACCTATCATATATTGTTTTTTTTTTTTTAGATTTCTCGGTAACGGCTGTTTGGATTTCTTTAAAATTTTCTAGGTATCCAAATAAATTCTGCATATCAATATTTTGAATAAGTTTTTTTTTCTAATTAAAATTAATTTTTGAATTTTTTTTTTGAAAAATCAATATTTTTAAAACTAATAAAAAAATATTTTAAATTTTATAATCACATGTATATTAATAAAATCTAAAAAAGTGCAAACCAAAATTTCACAAAAAAAAAATATTATTAAAAAAACTATAAATAAAAAACAGAACTTTAACAAAATCCGTCCTACAATTTTCGAAATACTTTTCCAATGATGCGTTTTTATACAAGACGTATGATGGCACACTCCATTTTTACCAAAAAATCATTAAGTGTCGTGGTTTTTACCCTTTTTTTAAGATAGAGTTATTTTTCTACGTTAATGTTACTTATTTTTTAAATTTTATTCGACGATGTTACCGCACATATGAGCAAGTACTTTCGATCCAGTCGTGCAATTTATTTAATATGTAAATAACAAAATGAAGAAGTAAGTTATTTTAATACCGATGCATACACAGAAAAAAAAGTAAAATATATTATGATGAAAACGATAAAAACCACTTCCTACCTTTTTTTTGAATGACACATCAACATTACAAATAGTGAACTGTAGAATTTGTTATAACACACTAGGTTTTCAATGTACCAAATATTATTATTAAAATTTTATTACTATGCGTACATTCATGTGTATAGAAGAAAATATTGTCCCACGAGCACTTTATATATGTATGGCATGCAGAAAATTTAACAATGCCTTTTGAAGTTTCTGCCAAATAATTGTCAGCAAAAAATCTACCAACTGTGTGAACTAACAATTTTAAACCTGACAACGTTTGTAGACAAAGCATTGTCGGCCAAACCATCTCACAAATAATTGTCAGGTTTTGTTGAAAAACCTGCCAACCGTGTGAACTGGCAATCTAGCATTGCAAGAAATTTGCAATTTGCAGTACATTTGCAGCTCATTATAAGGTCATTGTCAGACCTGACAATATTTGCAAACCTGACAATCGCCTGTACTAGCTTAACTCTACCGACAGCATTGGTGAATACATAACGAACGAAAAACGAATAACGTGGAAGAGAAAAAGCAATAAAATAAATCATATTTCTCATTTTAGTATTTTAGAGTTCAGTCTTCAATCTCATCTAGTAAAGATCGGTTGCCCGCTAGAGATAAAAAGTAATAAGGTTTCTTATAATTTTTATCAAAACATACCGCCTCTAAGACATTAATTTTAAAATTTTTTGGAAATCCTACAGTTATTTTTATATACTAATACAAAGAAGATATCATTAGTTTTATAAAGCCTGATTATAAGATGAAAAGTGAAAACCGTCTGATCAAATAGTTTATTATAATTGTGTAGAACTAAAGGTACAGGGACAGGAAAGAGGAAGAAGTATACCACTGCAGTTTTTAGTGTTCAATCCGGGAGAAAGTAATGCAACAGAGTTTTGGAAGGTTGAAACTTTCGAAGTTGTCAACTGAAAGAGATGGTGAAGAAATGAATGAATGAATAATTGTGCATTCAAAAAACAAAATGACTAGGTGCTGGAAACATGAATGATTTCATAGATATTAAGACAAAGGCATACAAGATTGTATGATCCTTGGTGTTCCTTGGCTGTTTTGTACTTCAGTTACCATTTGATCTGAAACTGTTGATGCAAGAATAAGTTGTGAAATATTTTCCGTGATTAAGATCTTTAAATCATATGGGAACATGTTGAAAAAGATGGGTTTTGGCTTAACTTCCACACTACTTTAAAAAAATTCCGAAAGGTGAGCTTCTGTTTGTGCATGTATTAATGGAAATGTCGAAATGTCTTAAGGGATATGAGGACTGCCTTGGTGGAATTGTATATTCCCTCATGAAAATCAGGAGTGCTAAGATGCATATGGGGCTTTCCGTTACAAAACTGATTACAGGAAAGATCAAGAATCACTGCTAGACACTGTAAAAACAACATTAAATGAAAATTGGTTTTCAAATTTTGTACAGTAAAAAAGCACGCTCTGAAGTGGATTCTAGATGTTTCAAATGAAGAAGACGAAGCAAAGAAGAAGTGTGCTCAAGCATACAGCACGTAAAGCACGTATCAAGATCTATTCAAGGATTATGACATCCCAATATGAATAAGGGAATAAATGTTTAAGAATTGACACTAAAAAAAAAGTAGCTTTGTGCACCAAAATTTATTTAAAATGCTCATCAAGGCCAACTTCTTATGGGTTATAGCAAAAATTCTTCAAAGACGGGGACAGAGTTAAGAGAAATTTCAAAATTTCTGCAAAAAAGATGAGAGACACTGGGTCTTGGTGAATCACAATTCTCATCTCCAATGATCAATTTCTTATAGGCGGAGAGAAAATTATACCTTCTCCCAAACCAAGGGTACATGAAGTTGCGATAGCTACCGTTTAATCAAATATGAAGATCTTGGAATGGGTTTTGAAATATAATACGGCTTCTGATGACCATTGATGTAATGTGAAGGTGTTGTGATGATGAGATCAAGTATCAGTTATGAAAATATGTCTGTAAGCTGAATGGAAGATTTAAGTTCTTCAAATTTGTTCATCCAGTGCTTAGATATGGTTAATAATGTTAGAAAATGTACAGAACGTATAATAAGAGTGACAAAGCGTGAACAAGGAGCAAATCCGGAAGCCCTCATATTAAGATTATGATTTTCGACAAAATACAACATGACACCTGCAATGTTAAAAGAAGCTGCTTTGGAAACTCAATTGGAAAACTCAATAATATCGCAGAAGAAAGCAGACGAAAAATTCTGACGTATACAAATGCAACGACACCTACATTCAGTTAGCCTCAAATATAAAAACAACCCCAAACCGAAAGGCATATCGGCATTTTTCGAAATAAACTCGGCGAATCCCACAGGTAGAGCCATAGGACGAAGCAGAGAAGTGGGAAAGTTGTGGTCCAAGTAAAAATCATAACAACCGTTTCTCGCAGCCGTTCGAAAAAATGTTAGAAACGATATTAAGGTATCATCAGAGCATTTCGGAACCCTAATAGAGTTCTAACCTATGTAGATCTCAGGTACGACTTTTCTCAATGTTTGCCGGATTGTCTGTGGGCTCAATGTCCCTAAAGGTTTAGTAATGAATCAAATTCCCATGTCTCAGTCCAGTACAACTTTTTGCAAAATGTCCAAATGAGAGCAGAAGGGAAATTTTGCTGCTGCTTCTTCTTTTTACCTAAAACATAAACCAAAAGTGATCCACAAGTGATTCTTTCAAACGATTTTATTTTGAACAAGTCCCTTCAACCAATTAGTTAGTAAAATACGGTATTGAATTCATGTCAAGCGAAAACTCACCGGACCGATTATTTTTTAAAAACCTCAATAAAAAAACGTATTTAATATAATACTGACATTAGACGCCATTGGCAGAATTGAGAACATTTCCCTGCAGAACCTTGACATGAATCCTTTTTACATATCTACACCGCACACAAAAACCATTAGGTATGGTTTTAATTAAAACTTTCTTATACTAACAATACAAAGGAATTATCGATTTTAATTGACCATTCCGAGTTCTTATTAAAAAAGAAGGAAACTCGAAAATAAAAAGACGAAGCAGTGTTTGCTTAGAATGTCCGTGTTCTTAGAAATGTATTCAGAAAAAAAACTTAGTTAAAGTAACCTAACCAAACATTTTTTTTTTCTACTCAACATCAAATTATAAAACTTTAGGGTTTCTGGAAAAGGTAAAGCTTTCGGTTTTTTTTAATATTCCGCACAAAAAACGAAATCAAAAGAAAAAAAAAATCACAGACACCCCAGAGACCAAAAAGGCTATACAAAATCCACCACGGATTTCATATTTCCATCGGCTTTGTCTATTTTTGAAAGGAAATATGAAGCTTGGAAATGGAGCTGGAACTGGAGCTGGAGGAACAAAAAACCGAAAATCAATTGACTGCTGGATTATACTTAAGTTGCTTTCAAAGGCAGTAAAGCAACAGCAGCAACCGATAACTGATATGGGGTTGACGGTTATCGGATGACGAATATCGTTCCCATCGTCGTCGTCGTCATCGTTGGTGGCAAAAGGACTCGTGTACGAGTATGCTGATTCTATGATTTACGCGAATCCGATTTCGTTATCATTTTGTTTATCGTGTGGAATTGATTTCTATTTTCTTTTTTTTTTTTTTTTTTTTTGGATTGAGCGGATTGAGGAGTGTGTAAGATTTATTGGCTGCCGAAAAAATTCCGATGTGATGGGATGTGTGAAGGAGGTGATATACTCTCTCAATAGCCCTTGTTTGGGATATAAATTGAGTTGGTTGGAGGAATCATTGCGAAAAACTGTTTAACAGACAAGGATGGAGCTGGAGCTAATGGGGCCTGGGCTAGAATTAAATATTCGAGAACTGTTTTAGAACTTACTTACAAAATGACAAGGATTTAATGAGACTAATAGTGTCCCGTACAAAACGCTGTTCCGTCAAGGTCTGGAATGACTTCACCAAAACCTTTAAATTAAAAATAGGACTTTGGCAAGGCGATGTATTCTAATGCGACTTCTTCAACAACATACAAGAATAGTATAGAACTTTCTTGGCAACACCAGAGATAAATCTTTCAAGAGTCTATTTAATTGCTCGCAGCTGTGGTGGTGATATTGACATAGTCGGAAGAATACAGCGTGAAGTCGGTAGCCGGTAGTCGTATCGATATCGATCGACATAATGCAGTGTTAAATGTTTTAGTATTGGTTGTATTGTGATTCAACACAAAAATATATGTATGTGTAAGAGAGGGCTTCTCTCTCTCTCGCTGAATATGTTACTTGAGTTCTAGTAAAGTCGTACAGCTGTAAAGGTCGGTATAGAATGTTTTCTATAGTTAATAAGTACAGAATGTACAGTATTCAAATTAAGTACAGAATGTACAGTGTTTAAATTGCATTAGTTGAGGTTTTTCTTAAATAAAATTAAACAAATAGTCGGGTTTTTCAATATTTTCCCGATTCTAAAGAAACAGCGTCTTTTTATTGACGTGATAACCTCTTTATTAATCGATGACAAGCTACACCTACGAAATAACATGACTCATGCTGATTAGAATCATGCTGATAAGACCCATAACTCATGCTAACCGCGATACTGAGGTTCTTTCAACCAAAATCGATCGCAAGCACCAGACGAACATGAAAAAGAACAGGCGCAAATTCCCAAAATAATTACACAAGAACAAAGCGAGAAAAAGATATACAAATAAGCGGAGTTTTGTTAAAGTAGAAATTAGATGTAGATATTGGGGTGTATGTCTGTGGATTTAACGAGAGGGTTTGTGGGTAATTTTTTTTGACCAAAATCGATCGCAAACGTATTCTGAGCACCAGATGAACAGGAGCAAATTTCCAAAATAATTCCACTCAAATTCAAAAAGAACAAGAGAAAAATAAATACAAAATAGGCGGAGTTTTGTTAAAGTAGAAAGTAGATGTAGATACTGGGGTGTGTGTGTGTGGATTGAACGAGAGGGTTTGTGGGTGTGAGTTAACGAGATGTATGTTGTCCTGAAGTTTCTTTCAGATCATAAATACCATAACAGGAGTGAATGAGAATGTAAGTCGTTATGGTTCATCAACTTTCGCCCTATTTTCGTCTTGCAGGCCTTAATCTTTTCTTGCAAGGTCCAACCCAGTTTGAAAATTGTTGTAAGGCCTGCTTTACAATACATTTCAATTCAATTTTGTGGGCTTTTTCATTCTGTATTTGTTTGTATTAAATTAAATTATCAAAGGTGCTTGCCTCGGCTTGACACTTTATACGCGTCATTCAATTGGCTGAACACAGAACAACGTATTTTGGGGTTACCTCCGATTTCAGTACACATGAAAATATTATGCCAAATGGGTTTTTTTGTCATACAAATATAGCTTCATTCATGCGATAACACGGCGTGAAAGCATTTTCCTAATTTATTCACTGACAGCTCAACTTCAAATGCATCGAATACCACATATGTCATTGAAACCCAATGTGCTGTCAAATTCCTCACGTCATTTCAAAATGGCAGACGAGTATTTATAGAATGAGAATGTGACGATCAGCAATTTTCTGAAAACTCAATAAAAAACAACGAGTAGGTGATGCTGTAGATACATTTCATGGTGGAGATAAATATACTTATATATGTCGGAGTCGGTAAACTTTTCGTAGTCGACGAAAATATTTTAAATTTCCGTTCTATCCCAAGAGTATGTAGTTACTCTTCTCTAGTTATGGATATCAATCAATTGAAAAGAAAAAAAGTGGGTACAGCACTCACCAAGATGACTATAATTCTAGTTCGAACACCGTCACCTATCAGACTCTCATTTCGTCAATTGCCGCCTGTGGCACTTGTTGCTGCAGATGTGCCCCCACATTCGTTGTCATGCCAATGCTGTCCTGCTGCTGCTGTTGCTGGTGATGGTGTTGATTTTTCATTGTGCCCACACCACCGCCCCCGCTACAGAGAACACTGCCACTGCTGCTACTACTGCTGTTTACACTGCTCGTCTGTGTCTGTTCTGACACATTGTTGGTGCCCCCAAGTCCTGACGATGCGGTCCGGATTGGTGGCCGAGGTGCCCGAATATGATGAACACCCATCACGCTCCCGTTGGGTTGGTGTTTGTTCTGTAGATGTTGGCCATCTAAAAGGAAAAAAACGAGATACTTTATACAAAGATACATAGATACATAAACGAGTGTTTTTTCGAATAGGGTTTCTTTGGAATTCTCCAAGGGACAAGTATATATTATAAAGATGGACTTTTATGCTGAGACCGATGAAATAATAAACCAGAGTACAAGTAAGGTATGATTAAAGTTTTCATAATTTAATTGCTAATTTCCGAAAAGAAATTAACGTCTTTTTTTGCAAAATAATCAGAATATTATAATTATGGTTACGAAAATGAAAGCGATGAGGTGGCAGCATAACAAAAGCAGGGTAGTTTTGAATTCCTAATTTCCGTATCGGTTGTATTTATTGTTTTTGAAAAGATGCTGATAACATAGGGAGAGGAATGAGGAAGTGTTTGTTGGAAATTAAAATATCTTTTAGGTTTAAAGGACGCAAGGTTTTTGTCGCAATTGCTATAAGTTGCCACGTTGTTAAGACTTTGCAGGTGAGTCATCGTTTTTTGTGTTTCACCGACAAATTAAGCAAACGTCCCCAGTTGGATAAGCTTTAAGGACTCTCTTGGGCATATTAATTAGCATAACAATTAGCTGTAATTTTTGTCGCTAAAGTATTAAGACTGTGAAAGATTTTCGAAGAAAGGTAAGATGACTGTTCTTTTGTACTTAAATAATTTGTTTTAAGTCAGCTTACAGTTTCTTGGGTAATGGATATAAACAAAGACTTTTGTAACATCAAGGAAGAAATTTTGGGTATTTTATTTAGGAGAATGGAATGCTATAAAATTTTCGTCTGTATAACCATTTGGAAGTAACCTAATTTATGGCTGAAATGGAGACTGTTAAATATCCAACAAATGACTTTAATTTTTGATAATTTTGTTTTGACACTCTAAGAAGTCAACAGGATAAGAATTTAGGTGAATAAGAATTGAATGCTATATATCTTGAGCATATGGAATAATCGTCAATATGTTTTTGACAAATAACCGGTGTAGCATTGAAGCTGTGAGCCTTACGTGCCTATTGTCCTGTTTAACTTATACCAACTTAATTAAACCGTTCTTCCACAAAATGGATCTCACGTGGAGAGATAATGCAGGTAATTGTAAAAAAATGATAAAATATCAATTTTGTACTGTACGACCAAACTTACTTGGTGTACTCATAAATAAATATATGCTGGTCAAAAAATACTTCTTTTTTAATGATCTTAATAAGTTCGATAAAAGGTGTTATAAAAAGAGGCTTACTTATCGGGAGACACCCAAACCGCCAAGTGTGTTCTCAAACGACTTCCTCAGCAGTTGAATGGATGAAGAAGAGGAAGAAACAATTTTAATTCGTCTTTGCACACGCCTTCTGCTCTTTCAAACTGAAAAAATTTACTTCAACAATGATCCCAAAAATCTGTACACAGTCTGTACACTAGTATAAGAAGATTTTCAGCAGATATTTTCCGAACCTCCCGATTCATGCTCCCCGTACTCTCTGCTTATAGTTGGACACCCTTCTTCCTTGCCTCCTTCTGGCAGCGTATATGGTATATAACTAAATGTTTACTAGTTATTACTGCCTTGGCTTCATCATTCCACCACCATGTTTTGTTGTCGTATTTGTATTGTCTTTTGGTTGCATCAGATTATAACAAGACAAATAAGTTTTGGTAATAGAAATAAATGAAGCCTTTTATTTCTTGGATCACCTTTCTTGTCTTCATACAAAAATATTATAAGCACAAGGCTGTATTACCAAGTGATAATTTCTCACAAAATCACTTTGCAATCTTTCACTTGCGACTTCAACAACTGATTTTCCAAGATGATTGTCGATGTTCAATACATTACCATACCACCAATGTTGTAGTTAATAAGGTGCTACTTCTGTTTTTGAAACGGGGTATTAACAATATAAGACTAGGTATATGACCTGCACATGTTTAGGATGTTTCATCAAGATGATTCATAGTTCCGTCCACCATAGCAGTCCTTGTACATACTTCTTTTAAGACTTTCCGACATGTCCATTCTTTCAAATCTTCACCAGCAAACAGAAGCTAATCAAGCTCAAAAGTCATCCAAGGGGCATCACTTTCCGCTTCTTCACATTCAATTCGAGAATCAAAAGTGCTGACAATTAACCACGACTTTTCTTGCATCCCCAGTTTAAAAGAATTCAAACGCTTCGCAAGAAAGCAATGGTCTGCAAGGATGATACCGATTTTATGTTCGTCTGATTTTGCTCCTGAATTGAACATTTTGCATGCCTTTGTCTTGACATCTCAAAAATAGACCCTGTTTCCAGTGTTTCACCAATTTATTTCTGGGACGCCCAACATTTTATACTTCCGGATTTTTCACAAATCCCTCATCACTATCAACAAAATTCACAACTTCGAATGTTTAAACATCCGTTTTCAAATATGTCCATCAATATTTAAAAAAAAACGGGCATTTTCTGACAGATTAAATAGAAAAATGCTGCCACATTTTTCCTTCTTAATTTATCTCACATTTATGAACATACATAACTACATAATGTATTTCTATATAAAGTCTTTACCTAACAATCATGACATTTCCATGAAAGTAAAACCTGAACAGTTTTGTTGCGAAATTTTGTGTGTTTAAAGCTAAAAGCTGCTCAGGCTTGTATGCTTCATATTCTGTTAGTAAATCCGATTTGAGTAGCATTTACCATAGAGGTCTTTGAATTTTCCTAGAAAATGCACTTAGTTTTCAAATATGCAACAACGTGTGATTCCTAATCACCGTGAGGAATTCCACTTCAAATAAGCCCACTGGCACTGGTATTACAGTCTGAAGCACATGAAGAAAAGCCTATTAACTTTCCAAAATGGAAATTTTGTTGGACTTCAAATATTAGTAGATTTCAAAAGGCTTTCTTTAAAAATGGTCCCACCAAGTAATATAATTTAACTTTCTTAAAGCATTTATGAAACAATATACCCCCTAACATTGACCCGTTCCTCATCGACTTCCCTAATTAAATGTATATTTTATACCAACTTTTGTATATATTATACATACAAATAAACAGATACAGCTATTTTTAAATAACTTGTCCTTAGCTTTGTTTGTTTTTCAATTGCCGACATCGTATTTCACCAATTATGAAAAAAAGATTTATTTTTAATTAAATTTAACAGGAAATGATGTATGAGTTAAGATGCGTTTTCTTGTTTAACTATATGATATTTGATACTTTTACTGCAAAAATGATTATTGATTACAATGCCGATGTTTTAAGTTTTGATAATTGAGTAATGAAGCATAAATCTTTAAGTTATGTCATTGTATATAAAATCTATAGTACTACCATCAGGCAGCATCTAGTTTAGCGAGATACTGCCGTAATAGCGCTGCAGTAGTTCTTGATATGCATTTGTATGGGTTTTGGACAGTGGACAGCATTTATGTATATAGATTTATTGAATGAAGACGAAAAACTGAATTTACACAACTAATTAAACAGAACAAATTTATATCTAAAAGAAAAATTATATTTCATGTCAACAACCAACTTTAAACATAACCAATTATCCAAATTTATGGCTAAATCCATACATACATTACATCTTATAAACAATAGAAACAAATTATTTAATACAAAACCAAATTTTTGGCGATTCTTTCTAAATGAGCAGTATGGGTTAGGCCAATCCAAGTACTATTTTATAATCCTGTCAATAGGTTACTACCTAATTGTTTCAAGCGTATACATTACATATACATATGAATGTTTTTGTTATGTTTAAAGTATGTATATTCCATTACAAATATTCTGTTTTTTAAAGTTCTGTAGATATGTTGTAAAAGAAAATGTAAAAAAGTGCGCAATTTTTTACATTTTAAAAATTTTGAAATACAGAATTTTGGTCATCCAGAATTTTGAAAACAGAATTATAACCGATGCCGAATTTCGACCCCAACCCGTCTTCTATATTAAATATTCAAACAAACCAATTTCATAAAAGAAACAATTTGTCAACAGTTTTATTTGTCAGAGACATAATTTTAACAACTAAGGAAAAAGTTTATGAATACATTCCATCCGACCTTTTATCGTACTCCCCAACATCCCCGCTAGATAGATTCACTGAACCATATACACCGTAGCCTAACTTCGAAGGCCATCCCTAAGACAAATTTATCAATACAAATAATATCTAAAACATATCTACTGCTTTAAAGACTTTTACTTCCAAGACGAATACACTGGTAGTTAACGTTATGCGCCCAATTTGCCAAGCAATTATCAATCCATTAGCCTTGAATTCGTGCCGCGCCGTTTATTCAGACAATTTATTCGAGCACCACCACCGCATAGACTTGTTCATTTTTTTCCATTTCTATTCTGAGGTTTGACAGATTTATTTGTCACAAAAACGCCACAAAACGCTTGTTTTTATTTCTTACAAGTCTGGCTAAAAGTTAATGGCCCGTTTGCGTGCTCCCCCACGCTTTAATCTAAACTGATTCTAAAAGGAAACAATCCTTTTCACGAAAATGTTAGCTGTTAACAGAAAAAAAATAACTGCATGTGTTTATCGTGACTTTGCCTAATTGCCTCGCCTATTTTCAGTCTAGAAAGCCTCATAAACCTAGAGCTGGGGTATATGAATCCTTAAGAGAACATTAAATCTTTTAAACTTTTTTCTGTGTGCGGTACCCTTATTTCTTTTTTATTTAAAAAAAAATATCCTTGTGAACCCGGCTTTTTTCGGAGCTGCAACAATGTCTTTGGAGGGAACAGAGGATGTGGGGTAGTTTTATCCTCGTTTTAAATGAACAGATTCTTGTGTGTAAACTCTTTTGTTGTTCGGTGCTCTTGAGATAGCGAAACCCAGAAAAAATCATTATCCTCTACCTACGTAAGGGTTTTTTTTTGAAACTTGAGAGCTTAGCGAAAAAGAACACCCTAAACGGTTTAATAAGCAATTTAGCACCAAAACTTGTGGAAACCAGACAAAAAAAGAACCATCACAAAAGGATGCTAAAGAAAAGAATTATCCTCTTCCCACGTAGAACTAAATATTTGAGGTGGAAATAGCTATAGGGGTTTGTTCCTTGTTGAAGCTCGATGTTTCATAAGAAAATTAGTATGTGTGGGAGAAATTGCGCTCATCTACACATATTACATATATCGGAGGTATGGGAAAACAATTTCCTTTGGTAGTGGCGGCAGGAACAAGGTTGCATTTGGTCTTGTTTGTTTTTTCTAACTTATTAACTATTTTATGAGCACCTGTCGAAGAATGGACAAGCTTGTACCTTTTTTTAAATTTAACTTTATCTATAAGCTTTAGTGGTGTATAGAACAAAAGATGAATAAAAAGGCAATTATCTGAAAGATACCATACAAATCTTATTCTGAATTTTGTGATGAAAAGTAATGGAAGACAGAACATTAGATATCGTTATAAATGGTTTTTAGGAGGGATTACCATATAAGTAGGAGGATTACATCTTTCAATATACTATGGCTTAAGAGTGAAATCTCTTGGTTTCGGGAATTAACTTAAAGTTCAAGAAACAAACGTCAAATTATTCTTGCGTTTCTTTTATTAGAGGAAGGAAAGGCATGGAGTTCTGCTGCATTGCTGCATATGGCATCAATAGATTGGCAGACTTATATAAAAAAATTGTGTTAATTTAAAAACGATCTTTTTCAATTTCAATGAAAAAAATTATCTGTTTTAAATATCCGAAAGCATTTTTATTTTCTCGAATGTCATTATGTCGAAGAACTCAATGTGGCTTTGATGGCAAGAAAAATTAAAAATGAAATAAATTAAATTTTGTTTAAATACTTTGTCAACCATATCCTATTAATTAGAACTCTTTCATGCTGATGGAAAACAGCTTTTATCCAGTCTGAACCTAAAGTCAGCGAATCCTCCTTCTCCAAAAAAACAACCTACAATTGCATTTACGTCTCTTATTTCCAAGGTCATGCATTATCAGCTTAAGGAATATCTCGAGAAACAAAAGCTTCTGAGTGACCGGTAGTACAGCTGTCGTTGCTATGATCTGCTGATGATGCGATAGTGTTTCTCATTGAATGGTGGAATGAATCATCCAATTTTGAAAATGTTGGGAAAAATAAGGGTTTTCCTTAGTATGTACAAGAGCCTTGCACCAGACTCTCTTATCGAAAAGGTATGTTTTCGACATCAACGTGACCTTCCTTAGCTTAATTAGAAATTAAACTTTGGAAGGGTTTAATGTATTGGATAGGTTCAAGTCTGACACAATCATAATAAATGCTAGTGTGCCGCAGGACTACGACAGACGTCACCCATATCACCCAAAATAGCGCAAAATGTTTGGATTTTCTCCGACAATGTAAGAAATTCTCTTACTGATCAGGCTACTATATAATGAACGTATGTAGGTCAGTCCAAAACTTGAATACAACTTTCATATCTAACTGGGCATTTCTTTAACTCACCTTTGTCGTTTAGAGAATGGTTTTAAGAAAAAATATTCAAAATGATTAGCGATGACATCATAAGAACCTTTACTATATTTGGACATCGACAAAATGACTGCTACGGTAGTTCGCTAATACAAGCCTTATATATGCTCATGCCCCCAAATTGGAAAAAAAATGATTTTTTTTTATAATTAACGCGCGCACAAGGGACTATTTGTTTCCCTTTTAATGTAACACACTGCGCGGGCATTAGGAAGATAGGGAGGGGAGAGATAGGATTGGTTTTGAATGTTAGCAGATCGAAATGGCAAGGGAAAATCTCGCGGGGTAAACTATTCCAAATTCGTGTTGTTCGGCTAAAAAAAGAATCACTATATTTCACGGTACGTCCGAAATTGGGCTCAAGGGTGAATGATGAGCATTCCTTGCGAGACGAGTATTACGGGAGAAACTTTTAAGGGGAGGAATGCAACTGGCTACTTCGAGTGAACATTTTGTAAAAGAAACGATAAAATAAGGAAAGACATGAAACATTGCGTCGGTGTTCGAGAGGGGCAATTGTTTCAGCGGCAGTTCTATTTCCTATCAATCTAAACGCTCGATTTTGTATTCTATCAAGCAGGTGAAGCGATGTTTGTGAAGCACCTGCCCAGAGGTGGGAGTTATACTCGAGTTTAGGGCGTATAAACGCTTTATAAATTGTAGCCAGATCAGATGGGGAAAAGTACTTCTTACACCGATAAAGAAAACCTAAGCACTTAGCAGCATTCTTAGCGATCTCAAATAAATGGTCGTTCCAACATACCGAGTACTGAGAGCTTTTCGGTTTCTTCGATGCAAATGCCATTCATGGACAATGGCATTGAGGGTATGTTTAGCTTTAACGACAGAAGACAGCATTGAGTTTTCGAAGCATTAAACTCCACACGATTCCTATTACCCCATTTGGCAATGCTGTATAAATCGGAGTTTAATGAGCTTGACATACCCACCGTTGCAATTGTACGTCCGAAGGCGAAGGACGTGAATTATCGAACGAATATGAAAAGCTGAGGGTAGAGTCGTCAGCAAAACAATTAAGTGGATTAGAAGTAACAGACAGAAGATCATTTATAAAAATGAGGAAAAGAGTCGGAGACAGAACAGAGCCCTGGGGCACACCAGAATTTATTTTGTAGGAATTAGACTTGAATCCGTTCAATACAACTTGTATTGAACGATCCAGAAGATAGCTTCTAATCCAACGAACAAGAGTATCATCGATCCCAAAAGCACACATTTTCGATAAGAGAGCTTCATGCCAAACTCTATCAAATGCCTTGGAGATATCAAGAGCAATAATCTTACTTTCACCAAAGCGATGTAAAGATTTGTTCCACTGTTCGGTGATATATGCCATCAGATCACCAGTGGAACGGTTGCTGCGGAAGCCATACTGACGGTCATGGAGAAGCTTCCGATCTTCGAGATATTCCTTAAGCTGACGGTTAATCAGTGTTTCCATGACCTTAGAAAGAAGGGATGTCAGTGCTATGGGTCGGTAGGAGGGGGAGGATGGGTCACCTTTCTTTGGGACAGGCTGGACAAATGCTGTTTTCCATCTTCTAGGAAAGATTCCAGAAGAGTAGGAGCGATGGAAAAGCTTACGCAGTGGCTTTGCCAGTGTGGAAGAACACCTCTTCAGAAGAATCGGGGGTATACCATCCGCGCCAGCGGATTTGTGTATATCGAGATCTTTGAGAACTCTTGCTACTGTACGAGTTCGGAAAAAAATCTGTCCCATGGAAAAATTTACACTCTCAAGTACAGGAGGGCAATGTTGCTATGCGGCAGCGTGGAGCTGCAGCGAAATGGGCGGCGAGCAAGTTTGCCTTCTCAATTGGTTTGTTATTATCGATGAGCGTTGGTACCGAAGATGTTGAGGAGTTTTTAATATTTAATACAAATGACCAAAAATTTTTACTGCCTTTGGGACACTGCAGAATTTTAAGTCGTAATTTTTGGTCATGCAAAAATTTAGTTTTGATGAGAAATTAGCTGAAATGACACAATGGTCTGAAGTGCCAAATGGAAAAGTTACACTAATGGTATATTTATCAGGGTGAGAAGTAAGAAACAAGTCAAGAGGCGGCTTGCCCGGCAACATCCGGTATACGCGTTGGCACATCTATCAGTTGGGTAAGGTGATGTAACCCAGCAAAGAGCTCGACATACCTTCCTTCGGTGTTGTCTGGCCAGAATAGTGGAGCCAATTGGAATTGTGTACATTGAAATCGACCGCAATAACGATTTCAGTGCGAGGACAAAGGGAAACAATTTTCGAGATGGAATCAGACAGCGCATCAAACTCGTTACAAGTCGAATTGCTGTCGAGATTTGGACTCGACACTGCTTGCGGACAGTGAATTTGAGCCACAAGAAATTAAAGTCCGTGTTGGAACATTGTTCATATTGGGGAAGGCTCTGGCAAGCAATATCATTCCTAACATAGACCACGAGACCATGATGGGAAAAGAGTAATGGCACCAAGCTATACCCAAGTAGAGCAAACTCTGATAAATCAGTATTTACTCCAACCTGGGTTTCACAGATAAGAGGATAATTTGATTTGTTATGCAAGTGTATTATTTTGTTTCTTTCCACAGCGCGAATGGGCTTACGACGCGAGTGGATATTGTTATTTTCTTTACAGCACACGCGAGGGGGTTTTGCCAATTTCGCAAACGAGTGTGTAATATTATTTTTTTTAACACTCGCGATAACAATGCGCAATAATTTTTTTTTTTGACATTTGTTTAATTATTTGTGCGCGCACCTCGACCCGACGTCCGGCCTCTATGAGCTTAAGATGACAGCAAAGATATGTTTTTCGAGCTCTTCGAAAAAACATATAGGCAGTGCACAAGTGCGATTCTTACACCAAGCTCTGCTGTAAAATATTGTTATATTTAGTACGTATTTCACAAAGAAACATGGATTTCTTGATCAGTAAACTATCAATTAGAAGCAAGGCATTGCTCCAGTATCATGGATGTGCGATCTTTCTGAAGAAAGATTCGGTATTCTACATCGTTTTAGAAATGTTTCGGCTGCGGATTTCCCAATCAACACCAAGAAGCGGAAATATTGTGAGATCGTTTGATATCGAACGGATACAATTGCAAGGAATCGCCAGGTCCTATACCGATGGAGTTTCTAAAAACCTCTAAAGAAGTCCTTTACCGTCAGCATCTCTCTGAAGTGCTGAGTTTCACCGTCCACCACAACCAGGGTTTGACTATAAGTGCCTGCCAATCACATGCTTTATGGAGCTAAATCAAAGGCGGCTCTGAACAGAAGGGCAGACTATTCGAGCAAAACAGGAAAGAGGAACAACGTTTTCGTTGTTTTTTTTTTCTTAAAATAAAAAAAAATTATAAAATAATGTAAATTTAAGGACAAAAATAACATACATTAATAAAAATGAGAAATATTCATTTACCCGTTTTTGGTCCGCATTCTTATTTTTTTGTTTACCACAACATAATCCACACTTACAATAGTACCACAGATACTATAGTTCCTATTGTGAAGTTTTAGCCTGGGGTTCGACAAATAATACAACAAATCTCTTTATTTTATGAAACACAACGTCTTTCAGTTTAAATAACACCAAATTTAACTTTTTCCACTTATTCACAATTCAAATAGTTTTTTTTTAATTCAACACTTTTTATTTAATCTCAATTCAATCACTTTTTACTAACGCTTCCAGTTGTTAACAATTCCACTTTCGAAAATAAACTGAACTCTCTATGCCATATACTCTTGTATTTATACAAATTTACAAATTACAAATTACACAATAAAGGCTGGTAGTTGTACACAATGAATCCCACAGATGTCGTTAATTTTATACTATATTATCTGTAATAGTACACAGATTTTTTTTTATAAAAATTCTTGGAATCGTTTCCGAAAAAAATAAGCTTTTACTAAACATTTATATGGTAGGTGGAAAATTCCTCTGTAGGATTTCAAAATATAAATAGCTTTGTGTTCTAAATTTAATGAAAATTGACCCAACCGTTCAGAATTCAAAAATAAAATTCCTTTATACAATAAATTTTTCCGAACTTTTTTTTTAATTTTCCGGGACTAATGTCAATGTAACCAAGGGTACAAGTATTTTCAAAATTGCCGCTCAAAGAACGAACAATTCCCAGCGAGATTTGTTTAACAAAATGTATTTTTAACTAGCTTACTCACCCGGCGTTGCTCCGGTTTACCATACATTTTCAAAAATAGACCCCGGCGTGGCGCCACCTAATAATCAAAACAGCCTTAGTTACTTCTTCCAAAATTAACTATCTGCTTGTGAAACGACCCCAGCGGCACCAAGGGATGATTAAAATAGCCTTAGTTACTTCTTGCAACGTCAGCTACCTGTCCGTAAAAGTTCACACAAACATACAAAAAAGACGATTCCACCGCGACCTAGAGGTTATTAAAATAGCCTTACTTAGTCCTTACAATATCAAAAAATCGGTCCATAAATAAGAATTTTCTAAAAAAAACCAACCCAGCACCACCTAGTGGGAAATATATATAGCCTTAGTTACTCCCTAGAACATCAGCAATATGCCAGTGAAAGTGCCGTTGCAGCCGTTCCCGAGATTTTCCGGAACAAACAGACAGAAAAACAGACAGGACAGAATTGTGTTTTTGTACTGTATATACTTTCATATGCATTTTGTAAAAAGCTGTTATTTTGATATTAAAATCACACACTTCATTTTTATTTATGTGTATAGATGCTCAAGGCCATCGATCAACTGCGAGATCTTTTATGGGTTGATCTATGATATACATACATCAAGTTAATTGTTTCGAATCTTTGTGAATGTTTAGCACTCAAAATGGAAAATCATATCTAATGTCTCATTGATCTATTCCAGACAAACACAAAGGTTCTTGGATAATGGACTAACCAATACCTTCATTACTGATTTTGGAATTTTTGTATATGAAAATCATTTTTTCATGAAAAAAGGATGAAGTTAAAAATCCAGATTTTCCCATTCAAAATCGGATATAGGCGTATGGGTTTGCTTATACCAAACAGATAACTTAGGCTCTATAAAAGCCTGAGCTACCAAAAAATATAATCGTATAAATCATGTACGGTGTTTTTAGTTTGGGCTTACTTAAAGTGGCCCACTTCTTTTGAAGTACCCGACCATTTGTTATAAGGTTTCTCAAGGTTTAGTAAAATCAATCTGTTTTCCATTTAACCTCACAATATAAACAACTTCCTCTTTCTACTTGAAAAAAAAGTTATACGAAGGGTGGCCCATGGGCCGGAAAGTACATAAGAGTCTTTGGTTTCTTCCTCCTGCCTTAGAATATAAATAAACAAACAAAAGGTTCTATGAACCTATACTTGGCTTTCCTCCGGGTATCCGAAGAATATTGAATATGATTTGGGTTGATTGAGTATTTCGCTTCCTGATGGAATATTTATTAAATGAACACGAACTAGGCTTCCATAGGTAAAAGTATGGCAAAAACGCCATTAAACGGTTTCATATACATGATTGTGTTTTCGACATGGCACAGGGATGTTTGCGTGGAGTATATTATGCCAACTATATTCCGGATGTAGCTAAAGATATATATATACATCTACATATTATGTGTAAATATAAAGGACCTACTCCTGGACGACAAGCCATAAACATGTATTTGCATTAATTTGTCCAAAAACTCATCCCGGATGAGATTAAAATTCATTACATTCGGATGTGCCGCAGACCTAGATCCCAATTGCCATGTTGTCGAGTCTGACAGCTTCCGGTGGTGTGTATAGTGTTACTGCCATGCCGAGGCGCCGTTTGAAACAGACTTCCCTAATATTCTCATTTTGGAAATGGTTTGAGCATTTTGACACTGGACGTGCATTCGTGCGTCACGCGGCTTTCGCTTACGAATGCTATTCCAAGGTATCAACGTAGAGAGATACTTTAATGCATTGTATATGCACATCTGAACCGGAGTGCGATTTTGGATGTAATCGGATGTCAATTGTAACGATGTGCTTATAATTTTTGGAAATTGCACGCACCAGCCAAAATGGAACCCATTATAGAGGCGGGGGCGTGAAGTAGAGGATACATTTCGAATACGAATATTTGAAAATTAATTAAAAACCATGAATAATCAGCAAAAACATCGCAGTACAATAGACCTGTTCCATATAATGAGGTATTGGTTTTTAGTTTTTGTTCAATTTTGGTATAAAAAAATTGGTTTTTGTTTCGAGTGCATTCATTATGTAATTTTTCACGGAGTCGCATATGATGTTTGTGGTTTTGAACACAATGATGGGTAGTGAGTTTAATCAGCTGCAACGGGGAATAATTTTCAGATGCCATTTCAGAAACATGACAGTGTTTTTAAGATGCGTTTAAATATTAGATTTTTCAGTGATGTACCACTTTAGATACTAGAACCATATCGATTTAGAATTTTCTAGACAATTTTTTACATATAGTGAACGATAATAGAATAAAATAAAGATGATTTTTTTTTTTTAATTGACATGAAATTTACTTTATTCGAATATTCGATAATCTTCTGGCAATATGATTTCTGGCATATGACCGCCACGACTGGCTAGCATTTAGTCTAATATGGAGGTCCAATTTTCGATGACTTTTTCCAACATTTGTGGCCGTATATCGGCGGCGAATGTCGTCCTCAAAGTGTTCAATCTTTTCAAGTTACTCCAGCGGCGTTAAATCGCACGATCTTGGAGGCCAATTCACAGGTCCGTAACGTGAAACTATGCGGTTACCAAACGTTTCCTTCAATAAATCAATTGTGGCACGAGCTGTGTGACATGTTGCGCCATCTTGTTGGAACCACAACTCCTGCACATCATTGTTGTTCAATTGATGAACGAAAAAGTCAGTAATCATGGCTCTATAGCGGTCACCATTAACTGTTTCGTTCTGGCCAGCATCGTTTTTAAAGAAGTACGGACCAATTATTTTTTGTGGATGTAAAGGTGTCTCAACATACACTAGAGGATTATCATCACTCCAAATACATCAGTTTTGTTAATTGACGTATCCATTCAACCAAAAGTGAGCTTCATCGCTCAACAAAATTCGTTTATGAAAATTGGTATCAACGGCAATCTTGTTGTGGGCCCATTCAACGAATTTACGCCTTGCTAGGTGATCCTGCCCGAGTTGGATTTTGTAAGCACGCAAGCCAAGATCTTTCCGCAAAATCTTCCATTAAGTGGATGGGCACATATCCAATTCCTGTGCCCGATGGCGGATAGACTGATTCGGGCCTTGCTCTATGATATGCTCTAAAGCAGCAATGACTTCTTCTGACGTCTCTGTGGATTATTATTATATTATCATTTAGAGTAAACGTGGTGCGAAAACGTACCATAGTAAATCGAATTAATGGCTCTGATGGACGATTATGTTGACCGTAAAATGGACGTAGTGCGATTGATTTTCAAAATAAATTTTCACAATTTGGAAGCGTCAGTCCATTTATGTTGAAATGTCAAACCAAACTAAAATAAATCACTTTACAGGTGACAAAATGGCCACCAATTAAAATAGTGTTGCCAACTTAAAGTTCTATACCTCAATAAAAACACCCTTTACTATTTACCCATTCGTATCTTGTGCTACTACTTTCAAAAATGAAAGAAAGTTCAAAACTCATTTTAAATATGTTTCGGTTGTTTACGAAAGCACCAAAAAACTTATTCCAACAACCTTATGTCTAGGGATATATTGTATGGTTTGAATCCTCACCTCACTGAGGGTTGGCATGAGGACAATGCAACTCAGAATCTGAATTGTGTTGAAGTTACCAAAAGCAAGCAGGCAGTAAAGAACACTTTTTGAGTCCCATTACCAGCTCAAATAACGAGAGCAGATATCGAAGAGTTATTCTTCGACGAACTAGATTATATCACAAAAAATTACCCAATTATATTCTGGTCTTGATCTATTGATGAAGATAGCTCAAACCTCGTTTCGTTGATTTTCTATTAGTGTCCATTAAAAGGACATGCTAATAAAATAGGGAAAAGGGAACCTCTAATCATATTGTATTATTTTTTTTCGAGAGGTCATTCGACTGCCCCAATTAATTGCAGTATAGCGCTTTATTGAATTATTGAGATCCTGGATATGGCAATCCGATTACAGCTAAAGGAATTTATATTCAAGATTGTATGAAGACATTTTTCATTCAATAATTTATTATGCAATTCACCATTTCATTCAATAAACTCTGTAGGTATTGGTAGTGGTATTTTTTTCCATTTTTTGAATAACTTTTTTCCGATAATGTCATAACATTTTATATGTAAACCTCATACCGCTACCAATTAAGGGACGCAAAACATGGATCCTGAATAGAAAAGTATTACCATTACCATTTTCGAAAAAGAAAAAACACCGAAGAGAGTTCATTTTAAAACATGTTCACCCTTTTCATGGAAACCCCAATAAAATCCATTATTCTTTATCAAAATAATTGTCAAAAATGTTGCGCCTCAAAAAAAAAAAACTGTAACAGCTACTGGTTAATTTGAAGAATTTATGACATCCTAATAGGGTAATCGTACTTCAACACTCGCAAAAGAACCACTTCAAAGAACCCTACTTCGTCCATATTACCGTCAACGGCTTCGGCCTTTTTTCCCTTTACTCTAATTTTTTTCACTTTGCCTTCTTTCTCCATACACTACTACACTCCAAGCAACAGCTAGGTACCCACTTTGCAAGGATCAGGCAAAATAGAATGGTATTACCATTTCTCTGAAAAAGTCCTGCCAGTCTGCACCAGATGGACGATTTCTCATAATTTTCCAGCCTAATTTAAATAAGATGAAAAGGAAAGCTGTTTTAAAGGAGAACAGAAGACAAAATGAATAGAAAATCTCATCATAAACTCCAAAATAACTGTCTTTCCTACCCTCCGGCTGCGTGTGTTGGTTACAGGGAAGTTATTTTGCTTTCATCATTTATTGCCCTCCATTGTGCACGATCAACCACCGCATCACTACTGCCAACAGACTCGTTCTCCCGTATTTTCATAATTGGCAGGACCACCCTAAGGAAGGGTCAAATAAGAACCAATTTGTAACTTAAAAAATTTCTCGCGCGATAAACCCTATGTGGATGTCATCATCATCACTTTACTTCACATTCAAACCCTCGAAGCTCTTCATAATCACTTTGGCATAAATCCCCATTTTGAATGTAACGGAAAGAATTGAACGCCATGGAGGATGGAAAGGATTTCCTAAAAAAAATTTATACAATATATTGATGACGCATTGTTCGACATTCGATTAATACATCGCATCACTTGGAAATCGCGCGTTTAACACACATGCGCTTTTGACATAACAGACGATAAAAAAGGAACTAAAAGGACTTTCAGCGCCATTGTTATGCTATTATAGATTTTTCTTACATGAATTCAATAATGTTGCTTTTTTATTGCATTGCTATGAAATTGTGGAAGTGGAGAGTCAAGACATTTTGGTGGTGCCCCGAGGACATTTACTTTCTTGTTTCCTTTTCTTTTGACAATATGCTACTTGGATCGTTGGATATATGGAAGCGGAAACTCAATTTTATTGCTTGAAATATTGGTAGCAAAATGATTCCGATAGCTGGTTGTGAATTAGGTTAAGGGAAATACAAATATGTAGCTAAGTACATTGAAACGGCCACCCGATAAGGTTGTTTTTGAAAGGGACCGTCTAGGTTGATCAATCTTTACAGGGCCTTGAAATATTTATTTGGAACTAGAAATAGAAGTAGAAGATTTAATAGAAATAACCATCGGTAAATACAGTGGTTATTATCCATGAAAAACCAGCTTACTAGACGCTAAACGTTGGTTTTGTTATAACATATGTTTAACATGTTTTTCAAAATTTATTAATTATAAATAAACATTACAAAAATGATAAGAGAAACAATTTTCTGCTGTTAGGAACTTGTATGCTGCCAGCATACTATCATATATCATTCTACATTGACATTCAACAGAGGAGTTTTTTCAATTTTTCTTAGCTCAAACATTAACGGTACCTGTCATATAACCGTTATGTAAAAGCTTATTTTTCTCGGAAACGGCTTCAAGAATTTTTATCAAAAAAATCAGTGTACCACTGAAGGTATGCACTATATTTTGGTGAATAAAAATTTAATATGGTGAGCCAAAAACGGTACCTCCCATAGGACCGGTTTTTTTTCTTCGACTTTCTCGAAAACTGGTGATCCGATCACAATCCAAATTGATATTCAAGAAGATGTAGGTAGCCTAATTAATTTTCAATTCAATTCAATTCAATTCGAAAACTTTTATTTTGTATTTTTAATAATTTTCTGAATTTTTTTTTAAATTTTGTTTTTAAATTAACGTTATTTTTGTGCTTAAGTTTGCATTCTTGAATTCCTTTTTTTATTTTTACTTTATTCGAACAATCAAAAGTCATAAAAATCAAATAAATGCTTTGATGTTCACTTTAATTTTCTTGAATTTTATTCTACAATGTGACCATACATAATATGAGCAATTACGTGCGATCCAGTCGTGAAATTTTTTTCTTCTAACCCCAAACTTCTAACCTCTTTTAGAAAAAAACAAAAAATTCATCAAATGAGTAATTAAAGGTTCTATAATTTGTATATTTGGTTAAAGAATTTAATTACAAGCTCATAATTGCACTGAGAAAGTGTGCTTGCAACTTGATGTTTTAAACCTAAAATAAGTAAGGAATACCGTACTATTGTGAAGATCAATAATCGTAATTTGAAACAGTATGTTTTTTAAGTTCACAATATTTACAAAGGGACTTGGAGTTCTTTTGATCAATCAACAAGATTGACCCATATTACGGTCGACGGAAGGCACTGCTCCACTATTAAAGAAGTGAAATTTTTCTTACGGTTATATCTATATTGGTTCGAAACCGTACCTCTTTGTAGCAAAGGACGAACCAAAGTCTGCTGTCAGGTAGAATAAACATAGGCAAAGTAGAAATTTCGCTCACCCGATCTGGACAAAGTAAAGCTAGCAATATCTAAGAACAACAAATTAAAAAAATAACAGGAGCTTCAAATCGATACTCACCACTTTTTCATCGATTTCAAAACCGTGTTATAGAAACTAGCTATAAAAGCAAAGTTTTGACATCCCTGGACAAAATGAAAATGGAAAAGCACGATGTTCCGTCAAGGTCGGTAAAGACCTCAATGACAACTTTTAAATCAAAAAAGGATAAAGACAAGGAGATGCGCTGCTACGAGACTTATTCAACATCAAACTTGAAAAAACTACTGCAGAACAAAGGCCCACACTAAAACCAGAGGCACGAAAAATGAAAAGTCCGTCCGCCTACTCGGATACACTGACGATATTGACATTATCGAAAGACTAGCACTTTTGTAAATATTAAGGCAAAATCAACAATCAATGAGAGCAAAACTAAGTATAGCTGTCATCCAGAATTATGAGGTAGTTTTATCTTCCTGGGCTCAGAAAATAACACAATCTTTCAGATGAAACGAGGCATATATTCAGTCGTTGAGACGGGAGGGGTAACTCTTGCCAATTGCAATTTCTTTAGGAAAAGCAGGCTCAAGACAAAGAAGCTGAGAATATATTTCTGGTTGAAAGCAGAACTTTTACCAGGTTATATAGCGTTATAGTAAAGCCTGATGGTTTTGAGTCCTTACGGCAGCATTTGAGTATCTTCTTCCAATATTTGGCTTGTATCTTCTATTTATCTATACATATATATATAAAAATGGTGTGAAATATGTATAGTAATTTATTAATTGAGACTGTCAATTTTTTTTACGGACGAATATTTTGGGAATATAGAAAATTACCCGAGCAACACCGGGTGAGTCAGCTAGTTTACTGTAAATGTATAAAAGTATTCATTTAAGCAAGAGTCCATTTCTAGTTGAACAAATTCCTTAGACACGAGTCCTTGTCTAAAATTTTCTTAATTTTATACAAATTTAACAACAACGTAACGTAACTTCACCATTTTTACTTGCGATTATAGGGAGTATAAGCAAGTCTAAGATTCGTGTATATAAAACAAATTGAGATAACAATTAAACATGACATGACAATCATAGAGAAGCTTAAGAAAGTTAGTGGCAAAAAATTTCTGTCGTATGCATAACGAGCTGCAGCCTAAACGGCATAAGCCATTGTCCTCAAATTTAGTGTAAGTGTCTATTGGCATTCCCCAGAAGCAAAATTGATTTTAGGCCTAAAAATAATGATAACTGCCATATGACCGTTTAGGAATAGCTTATTTTTCTCGAAAATGGCTCCAACGATTTTAATGAAATTTTTTAATTTTTTTCTTGTTGGTATTGGCTATCATTTGATCAGAACCAAATTTAAAGGAATAATCTATTAACGATACCTTTCATATAACGGTTTTTTTAATTTGAATTTCTGTCAAATTTTATTTTTGAGAAGAACTTTAATTTCAGATTATTTCATTTATTATCTTCTTAAGAATTTAACATTATACTTCAAGATTAATCTTATAGTTAAGTATTAAAATTTTATTAGAATAGTTGTTCATCACAATAAGTGATATTTGAAAAGGTGAATTAATTTAGAAATGTATAAAAAATCAATATGAAAATAAATAATATGGATAGAGAGGTAAAAGACAAAAAAAAAATAAGCATATATAAAAAAAAGAATAGAAAAAAAGGAATATAAGAAACCATTTTTAGTTGAATTTATAGATTAAAAACTTCATAAAGAAAATTAAAACTCTTCCTGATATGTGCTTGAGCAGCTCCCTTCGAAAACCCGCCGACGAAATAATTCTTTGCAATTGATGTGGAAGATAATTACACAATAGCTTTGCATATTAAAAATTTGGAATAACTTTTTTTTCTAATTAAAATTAACTTTTGATTTTTTTTTGAAAAATAAATATTTTTAAAACTAATCGAACAAAATTATTTTAAATTTAATAATCACAAGTTTATTAATAAACTCTAAAAAACTGGATACCAAAATATCAAAAAAAAAAAAAAAAAAAATCTTCAAAAAACTAAAAATAAAAAACAGGATTTTATCAAAATCCGTCCTACAATTTTCGAAATACTTTTTTTTATAAATTCGTTATTACAATATTACAAGACGTGTAATGGCCTACTCCATTTTCACTAAAAACCATTCAGTGTTGTGGTTTTGACAATTTTTTTGTGTTCAAAAAGTGTTATTTTTCGTACTAATTAGTTTAAAAAATATTGAACTTTCAAAAAAAAAATATAATTAATTAAGAAAATAATAAATAGAAAAAATAATTATTCCATATGTAGGTAAGCAGAATTAATTTAATTTAATTAATTACTTAGATCTTAAATTTTATAAAAATCCAATGACCCGTTACCGAGAAAGTCGAACATTAAAAAAGCCATTACCGTACATAAGGTACCGTTTGTAGCATATTTTATTTTATAAAATGTGCTCATATTTATCTACTTTAATTATAATGAACAGGAACACCCTGTACAAATCAAATATAAATGCATATAATTTATGTTAACAAGTACATTCCTAACTGAAAAATTTTCGAACCATAAAACAGTTTATGCTCTTAACGTTTTCTATGTATAACACATATTACTTGATGTGCATTATTGTTAACATTGTTAAGTTCCAAAAAATAAAAAGTCTCAGTTTGTAATAAAGTGTCGAAAAGCAAACACCTTATCTGTTGTTAAATTGTGTTTTTTATGTTCTCGGCATCCTACACGTTAGTAGTTTTTTCCGGTAAATTTACAAAATAAATCTCAAAAAATGTTCATTAAAATCATTGCAGCTGTTTTCAAGAAAATTAAGTTTCCTTAACGGTTATATAGCAGCTAACGTTATTTTTAGCACTAAAAAGATATTTTTTAAAATCCTTATGAGGAATGCCAAAACAACCACACATGCCAAACTTGAAGGTAATTACTTTAGCCGTTTAGGCTGCAGATGGTTATATATGCATACAGACAGACAGAAATTATATGGTCGTAATGTCATGTTTGATTGTCATCTCAATTTATTTTTATATTCACGGAACCTAAACTCTACTCATAGTATTAGTACTTATAATCGCCAGTAAAAGGAGGAGCTGGACTGGAAACGTTCAGGAAAGAATGAAAGCAGTAGACAAATGTACAATATTCGAAATATACTTACCAACATCATGTTGATGAAAATTTCTTAAATAAAAGTGCAAAGTTACCAGAACATACAAGAAGGCCGCGATTCGAGACTGGCTCTGAAAATGACACAGAAACATATTTGAGTTACTGGCAAAATTCCGTCTGTCTGTACGTATGTATTTTGGACTACAGCCTGAACGGTAAGGCCAATTGTCTTCAAATTTGGAACATACATAAGGTTATTTTGACATCCTACAGAGAAGTTTTTTGATTTTTTTTAGCTCAAATATTCTACCTGTCATATAACGGTTATGTAAAAGCTTATTTTTCTCGAAAACCGCTCCAAGAATTTAAAGTTAAAGCTAAAGTTTGCATTCTTTATTTATTTGTTTTTTTTTTTTAATTTTTAACAAAAGTTCTTAAATAAAAACCGTTTTATTTACATATCGTTCCTACGATTTTGAAAAAAATCACCTGTTTCACATTTTTTATAGAAATGAAATGTCGTTTAAATCTTTCCACTGAAAAATCTATTACGTACTTTTCTTAAACAATCAAAAATCACAATAATCGAATAAGAAACTTTGAAATTCTTCTTATAACTACTTATAAAATTTTATTTGACACTGTGACCGCACATAAGAGCAAGTACGTGCGATCCAGTCGTACAATTTCTTTTCTTTGTTGTGGCATGGCTTCTTTTCATGATCAAATGTACCAACAAAATAAAATGTTGGTCATAGTTTTACCATTTCCAATCCTAGACTTTTGAATTTTTTGAGTTTTAGATTTCATGATGTTACCTGATAATTAAATATATCCTGGTGTAACCTAATGGCAAAGCAGTAAAAACCAACTTACTAAATTTTTTATTTTTAAAAATACCCAACAAATAATATTTATGATTTTCAAGATCTGCGAATTCGTTATGGCAAACTAGCTTTGGACTTCACAAGCTCTACAATATAAAATACTCAATTGAATTAAACATTTAAAACTGTAAAACAAATCAAACTTAACTATGAATTTGACAAAAAATGCGCTCCTGAACAGTAACAATAAAACGCTTGTGTAATGTTTTGTCCCTATGCCATGTAATTTCCTTAAATCTGCGCTCGTTCCTTCCGTGCTAGTATACATGTCCTCCATAACATGTCTTACATGCCTTCGTCCTTAGATTATCATCTTTTTTTATTTTTCTGTTGAAACCCCTTCGGGTACTCCGTAACTCTTCAATATTATTTTATTTCATTTATTCTTCAATCTGCACACTGAAATTGAACTAATATTGAAAGGATTAAGAGCAATGATTGTGATTTCGCCAATAGACGAACGACAATGGGATAACTTTTGTGTGTCCTTTAGTACTGCTTCCCGTTTCCTTTTTTTTCTCACTACTGTACCGACCGTTTCCGCCATCTCGTGCCAACAAACAACCCAACTATTTGTCCAAAATAGGGATAATCGCATATTCCGAGAGCAATAAGCAACATTTGTCGTCATCGTAGTTATTATTTGCCAGTGGCAACAAAAAAAGGAGCAATCATTAAAATGTTTCCGAAAGGACGAGGGGCATTTTCTGGAAATCGTATACCATAACGATCCTTGAAATAGGGTTATTAGTGAAATTTCCAAGAGTATAATCGTTTTGTGTGTTGTAGTATGTATATGCATTCGGATTATAGGGCAGCATAATGGATGGGATACCTAGAGTTTGAAAATAAAATGGTTATCCAGAATGGTTTTTAACTAAAATCGCCTACGAAACTATAGCATCACACAACATACATATAGATTGATGGTTAAAAGTGTAGTTTTGGACAACTAACTGGAATTTTGTATTAAGCCATCAATGAGAGTGCACAGTTTTTGATGAAGAGTTTTTGGATTTCAAGAGATTTGAAGTATCCAGTAGTGGATGCCAACACTGTATACATACATTGGATATCGATTAATTTTTGATTGGCTTAGAGTGTTTGATAAAAGCTAATGGCTTTTGGAAAGCCGATTATCTGAAACTCTTGAATTGCGTTATTTGTATATGATGTTGTGGTAGATTTCGATTTTGATTTTTTTTTATTGAATGACAATAAGAGGAGATTATGATTAAAATACAGAATTTAAGTGGTAGCTTGAGGTATACCATTGCATAGTATTTGATTTTTTTTAAATAACAAATTTGGAGCCGTTAATTCTTGGTTTCCTACTGATGAATTTATTGTGGATTGATTAAAAAAACTAAACGATATAGACCCTGTTATTATTTCTTTCGTGAGTTGCCATATCTGTTGGGAGTCGTAATATAATCAATCATTCGTATTGAATTAGTGCCTATCTATGGAAAAGTTAGCGCCTTGAGCGGTAAGTGACAATAAAAATTAGCAGCCAAATCACTGCTAAAGAACTGCCAAAACAACACCATCAACGCCACCAAAAAATGTGATGGTTAAAGACGAAGCCAAGACAATAATAACTAAGAAAAAATGGATTTCAAGGCTCGGTAAATATGCGCCTCTCAAATATAGATAAAAACACGCCTCAGAGTGCTTTACAGACCTCGTAAGTAAAGAAGAAGTCCATTTAACCTCAAACATATGGTAACTAATGGTAGCATGAACCGGGAACTGGAAGAAATGTCTGCTCCAGCTGCTAATGCAAGCTAAGCTACATATTGATATAAACAACGGATCATGTATTTTAAAATTGACGCTCGGAGAAGAAAACTTCTCAGAAGATTCGTTCACCAAAACTCATTGACAATACTTAAAACCAACTTCTTGTGGATGACGACAAGTACTGTGAGAGACTGTTAAATAAACAGTTTCCCAGGCTAATCTTTCCAAGAGTGAACCTAGCGAAGATGAAGTCCCCAAAACCACAGTCGGTGAAAAAAACTACATAACAAGGAAAGCTATTAGGCCAGACAAGATACTTTCAGACGTCAGGTCTAGATGGTTCACGATTCTCAACTCAAAATTCCTAATACAGAAGAGGAAGGATGAAACACAAACTCGCTATCTAGCTACCGTTCAATCAAGGTTATATCAATTAACAAATACAATTGAGATTGTTGAGAGGGTAATGGATGACCGTTTTTGAAAAACATAATACTTCTTGGTAACGTTCAGTGCTATGAAGAAAAGGGGCAGAAGTAACCAAAAAGAAGAAAAGTGACGGATCCGAAAGTTAATCAGTTAATCTTTGCTGATGAAGATAGAGCCATAATAGCGGAAAATTCAACATCATTTCAACAAGCACTTGATGCATATTGTCGTATAAGAGATAAAGAAATCAAGATACTTCACAAGAAAGTGTGAATAAGGAGCAACAAAATCCGAGAAGGGAGGTCATATCAAGAATAGATAGAGCCCTCTGAGAATCCAACTTAAAAAGCAATAGTATTACATGTTCTTAAATTATTGCTGTAGAAATGCAGGTGAAACAACTCCTGGATCGAAATATATTGTAAAAATATCTGTATGAAGTAAGCCTCAGACATTGAACAAGGCCAAAACGAGGCGTCTGTCTATGTTTTCTGACAAAACCCGGCCCAAAGACAAAATAGTTAAGTGGAAGAGTTGTGGTCCCAATTGAAATCATCTATCGGTAGATACGTTGAAGAAGAAGAAATTTTATGAATTATTGACTTAAAAGCAGCTTTTACCAAAAATAGTTGACAAGGAATACGAAACTTCATTACAAAAAATTTATGTCTTATAAGACTGTTGACAGTCTGGCTCTATCAGCATCATCATCATCACAATCAAGTTCATAAGCTTCCATTTATGCGAATGTAATTTTCTTATTTGTCTTGAATCAGATATTGAATTAAGTGAGGAAAATTCCGTTTAAAGTTTGGGCCAGGACAATAATTTTTTTTTACAAAACCAATGAGGCCATTCGGATGATGTTTGATGTATTATGTTTGTAAAAAATGAGCACTTTGAGGCTGCTTTGTTTCTGAAAAAGCCAAAAGGATCAGTATGTGTAGAATTTTTGTCACTGATATATGCACTCATAGTTTTTAAGGTCCTGCCTGGACTTAAAGAACACCCGAAAAGTCACATTACTTATTACCCGATGGTGGTTAGAAGAACTAAAAAGATGGAGAAAAATTGTTTAGGAAAGTTGAAGGAAATTGTGTAATTGTTGTCTAATATAAAATTCACGAACGAAAGCTAACTTCTAGAAGGAATTTGGAAAATTCTTACCCAACTAGGGTTGTACCGGCTGTTTTAAGGTTAGCAGGAAAATAGCGTATCTACAGTACCACTGCCGCTCGTTGACACATTTTACTTGCGATTATAGGAACTATAAGGCAAGTTATGGATTCGTGCAAAAAAAAAATTGTACGACTGGATCGCACGTACTTGCTCACATGTGCGTTCACATTGTAGAATACAATTTAAAAAAAATTAAAGTGAACAACATAGCATTTATTCGATTTTTTGATTGTCCGAATAAAGTACGTTAAATTGTATTGTGTGAAATAATTTAAACACCATTTTATTTTATTTTTTGGAAATGTAAGTGTGATTTTTTTTTCAAAATCGTAGGAGCCATTTTTAAATAAAACGGTTTTTCTTAACAACTTTAAAAAAAAAAAATAAAAAAAATAATTCAAGAACACAAACTTAAGCACAAAAATAACGTTCATTTAAAAACAAAATTTAAAAAGAATTTAAAAGTTTTCGAAAAAAATAAAAGTCGAAGAAAAAAAACCGATCCTATAGAAGGTACCGTTTTAAGCCAACCATATTACATTTTTTTCATCAAAATACAATGCATACCTACAGTAGTAAACTGAAAAAACCTGAAAAATAAGCTTTTACATAACAGTTATATGACAGGTACCGTTAATTTTTGAGCTAAAAAAAATTGACTGTAGAATGTCAAAATAATAACCTTAAGTTCAAAATTTGAAGACGATTGGCGCAACCGTTTAGGCTGCAGTCCAAATTACATCCGTACAGACAGACATTTAGTATTTATTTGGTAGTATCTCGGGAAGTGTTTTTCATTTTTGCTTTAGGTCGCAAAATAACGGTACCTGCCATACAAACTTTAACAAAAAGTTTGATGTTCTCGAAAACGGCTCTAACGATTTTGACAAAACTTTCAGGTTGTTTTTTTTTTATAACAATACATCTTTCAGTTAGAATGATTTTTTACATCAATATGCAGCCACTAAGCAATTGTCAAGCATAAGAACAAGTTCGTGCTAGTGTTATTTTTCTACTTTAATGTTACTTATATATGAGTAAGTACGTGCGATCCAGTCTTGAAATTTATTTCTGTAGTATCGCAGCCTTTAATTCATTTAAAGTTGGAGTTTTGCGAGTGATTCTCCAAGTAACTGAACAAAAAATGGTTTGGGTTGCTGTTGGATTCTTTCCATCAAATGATACCAAGGAATAAAACACAACTACAGTGCATTTTTTTGCAACAACAGAGCGCACTTCTCGATAATATTAAAATTCGATCCTTCGAGCCGAAGGTGATACTAGAGTAAGGAAAAGCTTAAGGGTCTGCAGATGACTTGTTTGAAAATTTTAATATAGGTTAAATATTATTGTGTATATATTCTAGGTAATTTATGTAGTAGTACATTTAAAGTTTGATGTGATCCTTCTTTACTAAAAGACAATAAACAAACAAAAATAAACGACGGAAACAACATATCAATTAAACCTACGGAGAAAAAGTTTTCAACTAAAAATGCTTTCTTTCATGACAAAAGAACATTTCTAATAAATGCTATTGGTTTTTCATAGCTTTTTCTGGAAAACCGTCTCGTTAAGGATTTTTTTCATTTACACTTTTATATGTATTTATTTCTACACTGAAAATATATAGCAAATACATTTCTTAGAAAACTTCTTATTTAGTAACAAATTCTTCTTTATTAAACCAAAATCATTGATCTTTAACTTACCAAAAACAAGTTCATACCTTTAAAGTTGAAGTAGTCTCTATTTTTAATATTATTTTTTCCCATAAAATCTTGGCAATAACTTATAATAAAATCATTTGATGAAGCGCTCATATTATCCAAACATCCCATCTAGAAACATAACTTTATTTTTATTTATCCCCTATTCCCGGTTGGTAACCTAAGCAAGCCAAGTGAAGTTGATAACTTTTGCAACGTGCTAAAAATCCAAACAAAAAACGTTTTTTTTCCAGCACTTGCTTTTATAATATGCAAAAAGAAAGGAACAGAAAAACTTACATAAACTAAGAAGCATTTTTATTCCCAAATGAAACCTTTATTAGCAGATAGATAGATGCACCTCATCCCTGGGGGTTTTAACACTAAAACCCCAATTTATTTTTTACGACAGTCTCCGAATTGCCCCTTAAAATTTGCCAAGCGCAGTTTTTTTTGTTTATTGACTCTATGGGCAGAATACATAATCCCAACATGGTGTAGGAACAAATGCTGGACTTATATCCTTAAAAATGAAAATAAAAAAGGAAAATTATGTTACCGCTAGAAAATTTCCCAACCATCTTTCAAAGATAATCGTAGATATAATAAAAAAACACAGTAACAAAAGCTGTGTGCACTTAAAATTTTAGGGAACATTTTGCTTTCCGCGTAATTGCTTCCTCAATCAATTTCACTAGGGAATGAATAAAAGGCATACAATTATTTCATGTCATGCACGCAGAAAAGGAACCGGTGTTTCTATAGACAATACAAGTATTGATGTTCACTACTTACCCACGCTATGACGTGATGCAGATGACAAATTTCTAGGCAGAGTCATGCAGTCTCCAGAATTATTTACGATGGTGTTTCCACCGCTGTTGTTACTACCGTTGCCGCCTCCACCCATGCCAGTGGAGTTACGCCCGTAGCTCATCGAGTTCGAGTGATGCATCGCCCCGACTTTTGGCAAAGTCATCATTCCCGGATTGTATGCATTGTTCGTATTTCCTCCGCTCATTCCACCGCCACCCACATTTCCCCCACCCCCGCCACTAATATTTCTACCAAAAGTCTGTGTTCCTTTGAGTTGCATATGCTCTCGCGACGAAGGAGCTTGCTGCTGCTGTTGTTGTTGCTGCTTACTACTTACAGCATACGTGACATTACTTCCACTATTGCTGACATTGCTGACATCTGCGGCACTCACCACATTCGATGGAATTTTCGTTGTTTGGATGCCACAGCTGCTGTTGATTTGCATTGCATTTGAACAGATGTGGGGCGGGGGCTTAACGTCACCCGACAGCAGGATGGCACCCTGATCGTGGTTCTCGACATCGACGATGACATTCGCACTCTGCGAGTGTCCCATGTGATAATGGGCGTGCTTAATCGGATCAAAAGCCACTTGTTGGTGCATTCCGCGCTGCTGATACTGCTTCTGGAGTGTCTTCACCTCGAGTCGGGTCTTGTCGCGCTGATAGTACACCCCGGCAAATATTAGCACATTCAATATGAGCAGGCTGCACCCGATTGCTATTGTGACGCTCAGTGCTGTTGAATAAGCAGCATATCCGGCTGCCTCGAAACCTGATAACGTATCTGTGGTTGCATTGACAATGGTTGTTGGTGCGAACACAGCACCAGAATAGTTGCCTGCGACTGGGATGCAAGTAGTAAATACATTCGGTTCCACAGTTGTAATACCTGTAAGGAGTCAAGAGCAAAAGATGAAGAGAATTTAATTGTTTTCTTGTAAAATGATGTGTTTTTATAAGGATTTATCTATGTATATACTCATGTGTGTGTATGCTGTCAAGGGAACTCATTTTGCTGTAAAAATGAAACCATATTTTAGATACTTAGTTTTCATATAGCAACCTCAAAATTGCATTCGATTGTTCACTCGAAAAATAACAAAACAAAGAAACAATGCAAAACTTCTAGTTTTACAAAAAAAAAAAAAAACTAAATGCTTTGTTTTATTTTAAAGAAAACTTTTACAACATTATGTTTTAGATAGTTAAATTAAAAAGCTGAACTTTTGGATGCTAAGAGTAAGCCGCCTATTACAAAACATGATTTTCTAAACACCTGAAAATGTTTTGAATATACATACGTACCTACGTTTTATACAACAAAAAGGAGTCACTTTTCAGTATCGTAAACGTTTTCAAAGACAATTTTTTTAAGTAGTTTTTTTCGAGTAGGAAAATTACATTTGAATACAAAATTTTATGTAACCAAACTTAGTAAATAAATTGCACGACTGGGTCGTACGTAGTTGATCATATGTGCGGGCACACCGTCGCATACAATTTAAAAAATAAGGCTAGGTATAGGTATACCTAGATAATAAGCTATAAGGTAAATTTAACAATAATTAACTTTTTGGAAATAAAATTAATTAAAATAGGTAGCTTAATTATGTTTGGTGGATCGATAAACTAATGTTGGTAGAGTTCATGAAATGTATTTAGGATATTATGTACCTACCTATAATAAGGTTGGAAGGAAGTTAGGTACTAAAATTAAGATACCTATTCTAACCACTGTGAAGGGAGTGGGTACAGGCAATATTAAAACTTAACACAGTGGTTGTTTGTATGAAGGTGTGCAATTTTGTTTTCTTGATTGAAATTTTTGTATTCACTAGGTAATCGAACATTTTTTTATTTGTTAGTTGTTTTTACGTGCTTATGTGTTTATCATAGGGGTCCTTATTATTTATTCTGTATGCTGTATGCTGTTATGATCATGAAATGCTTTAAAATAAATAACGATAAGTAAATAATGATAAAAATAACGAAGTTTGATTTCATTAGACTAGTGGCTAGGGTTCAACCGAGCAATATAAAACAAAATTTAGGGAAAAATATTAAACAAAAAATATTTGTATAACATCAAAAAACACTATTCCTAACGTTTCTTGGAAAAAATGTTGTATGACATCTTATTTCTTTTGCTGTTTTCTATTTTATGAATTTTTCTTATCAAAATCGTTCGACAAGTTTTTTCAAAAAAAAAAATGTTTTTTCAAAAAAAAAAATGTTTTTTTTTTTTAAATTTCGAAAACATACATTTTTTTTCAGTATGTCAATTTAAAGAAATCTATAATTTATACTAGGAGAAGAATTAAAAAAAAAAAATCTTTAGTTTTGTTTTCAAAATATTCAAAAAACAAAATAAGTTTTTTAAAAAAATATTAAAAATTAAAAAAAAAATGTTTTTGAAAATTTTAATAAGCAATATTATTTAAATCATTAAACACTACATATTTTGAAAATGTCATCAAAATGCGTCGACTAATTAACGAGAAAGTCTGTTTTTAAGAAACCGGTCATATGAGAGGTACCGTTATAAAACTTTTTTCTGAAAAATCCATTCAAATTAAAAATAGATTTTACATAGAAAACACTATTCAGAAAGTTTTATCAAAATCGTAGGAGCTGTTTTCAATAAAAATAAGATTTTCATTATAAGTTATATGGCAGGTACCGTTAGTTTTAAAGCCCTTCGAATGCCTATTCGAAAAACTGTCCTGTAGAGTACTCTAAAACACTATATACCAAGTTTGAATTAAATCGGCCCGATCGTTGCAGTAAAACTTTTCAAGTTCCTTATCAGATTTATTTGCAATGCACATTCTTTGAAAAATTAATAAAGGATTAATTTGGACAGTGTAGACTTGCTGCTAGAAACTGGAAAAAGCAACGTTGCAAAAATTTTCAAATTTCGTCAATAATCAGATAATTAGTTATATGATTTACCTAAATCAAGTGGATTTAACTAAATCACGTTGTTGGAAAAATGGTATAAGCCCCTGGTTTATAAATCGATTGCCAAAACTGTCAACACCTTAAATCTGCTTTATTTGCAAAATTGTTGCTATTGCAGTTATTCTAAAAAGTCTGAGCATGTCATATGTACATAAATAATTGAAAAGTTCGATTGCAAGAGTTTATTTATGTAAATTAGTAGTCGTACACTGGGAATATTGATTTTCAATTACAAAGCAGTAATCTTTGTTGAAACACATATGTGGAGAGATTTCAGTATTATCTGACAGCACAGAAGATTACCCACGCACGTCCTTGATTGTTTCAAGGTGTTTTATTTAACTTTGGATTCTCATAAAACTCCAAAAAAGTACAAATTTCTTATGAAATTTCAGTGTTTTTCATAACTTATTTTTTGATTGAATTTCGATTAAGGCTTCAAAATATGATAAATCCATATCTTTCGAATATAAATTGAATATTAAAGAATGTTTTTGAAATATTGTTGATCTTAGATTGTTCCAATGAATTGTTAAGCCTGCCGGGTGTTTTTCATGAAAATTTAGAAAATCGTACGTTTCAACAAAAAAAAAAACTTCTACAGAACATACATTTTACAGAAGATTTCACAACAGAGCATGGGTTTTTGGAAATTATAACTAAGTGATATAACCATTGAAATATAATATTTTGTATTTGTTGAGATTGTCCCATTGATTGAATTTTCAGATTTCTATAGAAAACAAACCTGTTAGCACTTATTTTTTCCAAATGCCACAATCAAGATTCATCATTAATATTTCAATATTCTTCGAAGCGTTTTTGGAAACAAAAACATCTTTTTTTTACTGTTTTCTTCCATTACGCATTTGATATTTGTTGAATTCAAAGTATATTTAACTGGAAAATATTGTCAACGCATGGTTTGATTGTCTTTGAAAACAATTTGGCCAAGCGACGGCAGACTAAGGAAAACTTTTCCCAGAATGTCCTTGTTTCAAAAAAAAACAACTACGATCTCAACAAATTCAAAATGAAATATCATGTCCTTGGAAAACCTATAGGTAGAATATCTGTATACTAATATAGAAACAGAAGGAATCTAGAAAAACAGCTCGCAATTACACATATATTTCCTTAAACTCCAATAGATTCACAAACCAAATAAATAAAAGTCAAAACTTTTCAACGGAAGTCCTTCCATACTATCATTGTTCCTATTTTAGATACAAAGTATCTCACTATATCTATATGTATGCATGAGTATCTTTAGTTTCCTATAAAGGGTGCACCAAGAGAGAAACCCTGTCACGTCTTCGTTTGGTCACTTTATTCTATAGGGAAATGAGTGAAACAAATAAAAATGCAAAGTGAGTGCTACTTTCCATAAAAACGGACCAAGACTATTCGCTCGTGTGGATGGGCCTTTCAAAAAAAGGGATGCCTTCATTCCCCGCCTCCTGTGAAATGAGGAGGGTGCGGACATCTAACAAATTTCATCAGCATCACGAGTTGTCATTGCCGCATCTTTTATTGAACTGGGACCAAGTTTTTAGGAGTAATTCACTATCGTCCTAACGAGCAAATGGGGAGACTTGTGTCGGCATTCAGGACGTAACTGAGCACATACATATATCATATATATATTTTGCCACAGATATTGCTATTTGCCACCCCCTTAGGGAAACATTCAATAGATGGCCACAGTTGCTTCATTTGTTTGAATAGGCTGTCCGCAAATATCGCACTCGTTAAACCCTCTTGCAATTTGTTAATAAACGAAGGACTTTTTGTAATGAATGAATATTGTGTTGCCAACTTTGATAGAATTGAATTTTCTTTACCTTTTTTTATAATACAAATGCGCACTCAGGGTTTTTTTTTAACTGGAAGGCGGAAGGGATAAAAGTAGTTGTTGCTATGTTTTGGTTATGAATTTTGGAGAGAGAAAGACAGAGTTGTGTTAGGCATTCTACATTCGTTAAGTACGTTTAAAGGTTTAAAGAATCTCCGTACTTGACATTATGACCAAATATGACCACAAGGGTAAACAAATAGGCATTACTAGAGAGTCTTAACCTTTAAGTATTTAAGATGCTTACCAAGAGACTTAAATTTGACTGAAACACGAACCCATAGAAGGGCGAAAAGCCTCATCAAGAGTGAAGAAAAATTATTTTCATCTTTAGACGTAGCTTTTTGCAGCATATTTAGCGACGTCCAGTGTGTAGTAAAAAAAAGATGCACAAAGACAACCTCTTTGGTTTCTTTGTTACAGAGGAAACCAATAGACAATGTTAAACGGGACTATAGTCAGTTAAAAATTCCATAATTTAATATATTAAATAAAATACAGGGTCGGGGACAAAATTGAGCCTAGGGGTACATCAGTATTGTAGTATCAAATTGCAGTTTTCCAAATGGTCAAACCCAGAAATATAGGATAAATGAAAAAGCTTAAGCTTTTGTTTTGCCAGCTTGGGAGCTTCATTATAGCCTGAATCAACCAATCATTTTCTTTGGGTCCGATACTGTGACATTTGTAAAGTAAACAGATACAAAATACAGGTCAATAAGACATGATGTGCCATATTTCTTAAGAACGCGGAATAATTGTTTGTGGTGATGTTGGCACCCCGTAGCATCCGTTCTGATGAGAATATTGGGACTGTAGCTGAAGATGGACGCAGAGGACGCCGACTCCCCGATGTCGTACAGACGACGCGATGTGTCACACAATTGGGCATCAATCGGTGGTCTTTACAGATAATTTTGGTGAAAGACTTGAAGATGTTGCTTTACACGAAGAGCTATTACACCCGCTAAAAGTTACTGTATGGATGGTGTTTACGCTGGAGGCGTTGTCGGGCCCTATTTTTTGAAAACGCTATGTGCCAAACGACTAATGCGAACGGCGGGTGCTAGAGAGCCATGCTTAACGACTTTCTCCTACCTCAACTAGACGAATTGAGACTGGAGAATATGTGGTTCCAACAGGATGGAGCAACGGCGCATACGGCATTTCCGATCGCTTAATTCCACGTTTTGGTGATTTTCACTGGCCGGCAAGATCACCCGATTTAACCGTTCTAGACTTTTTTTTGTGGTGTTACTTGAAGTTACGAGCCTATGTTAACAACCCCTACACTATTATTGAAGTCTTAAAAAAAGAATATCCGTCAGAAATGCAGGAACCAATCGCAGGAAGTTCTGGCAAGTGTGACGGAAAATGCCATAAGGGCCGTATGGTCATCAATTCTGGCGGCGGCCACTTGACCGATATCATTTTTTCAACTTAATGAAAAAGAATGTAGACGTCAAAAATTAAACTGAAGTTTTTCACTCATTAAAATAAATACAGTTAAAGAACATTGGGTGGCAACTTTTGCGCCACCTTGTGCAAACATAATTTCCGATGAAACATAGTGACCAGTTAAAGATCCAAGAAGAAAATATTAAGACCGTCCCTGTTGGCCTTCTCGTACTGCCTAACGGTTCTCATAGGATCTATTTCTCCAATTAGATGGTATTGACATGAGAAATTTGCACATATGACATTATGCTGCTATAATGTACCAACAAAGAGTGAATACTTCTATAAAAAAGGACCATAGGTAAGAAACAAGCTAAACGTGTTTTCGGCTTGACCTTAAACGTCCGATATTTGGGCTCTTTTGGCATGAACGAAGTATAACAGAAAAATTATCTACATTGAAATCACTTGAAATAACGATTTTAGTATAAGGAAAAGTTCTTTGAATGGAGGCGGGCAGAGAACCACATTCGCGAGAAGTTGAAACTCTGTCCAGATTTGGTCCCCGATAAAGGAAACAAGCAAATGCTTATTAAGTGAGAATTTAACTATACAAACCTTAAAAGGTATTCTGATTCTTTAATCTTGACTAAAACGTAATCACACTTTGCTATATTATAAATTATATAGAACTAAATGTATACTAAGTCAAACACCTCAGTTGGCAACAGTAAAAATGAGCTCTTTTACTATTATGTTTTGAAAGTTGTGGTTTATGAGCTCAAATACTTACCACCAAGCACCCCCGTCATGTATCCATTCGATGAGAAATTACTGCGACCACCCTTCTTGCCCATAGAATCCTCAATAATCTGCATGCGGGATGAAAAAGGATCTGGTTTAACTGGGCCCTCATACAAATCCATATCGTCGTGATTTTTGAATAGATTATGACGGGCGATAGCATCCTCCATTCCGGTTCGCAATAGCTCTGGAATGAGTCTCAACCAAATCGAAAGTTGATGGGCCCGAAAATGGTTCTTTATGCGTGGTTTCATTCCTGCGGAAGGATGAAATGGTTAAGACACGATTAGACCAAAGAATTTGTTTTTGTTTGTTGTAGGAGGTCGGTGAGCATGCTTGACATGTGAGTTAAAGTGTTGATGGGTTCAATGAATTGTGTTCATTACAATGTATAGCAGTATATGTGTGCTTCTTACCAATTTCCAAGTACTTCTGATGTAGGGGATCATAACTCTCCCAATTGATGCTGCGAAACCTATTGCGCTCCTTTGATGCTGGCAATACAGAGTCCTGTCGATGAAGCTCATTCGGATTTCTGTTTAAGGAATCAAAGGAATGATTTCGATGATTAGTATTTATATTTGTGTATACATATATAGTGAGAGGAAGAGGAGAAGGATTTCAAAGGACGACCACAAATGATGCAATGGATTTTGTGTTCTTTCATTTCAAACCAAAGGAACTTTTAAGTTTCGATGGAAAACATGTCTTAATTGGGAAATACTTTTCAAAAGATGATTCCTTGAAACCTGAAGCCGTTTTATTTGTATAATTTTGCTCTTGTATCATTTAAATGGGTGTGGCATGACCGGGATAATTTCAGTATTACATTTGCTTTCTTTATATTTTTTTAATTTACGGCTTCACCACTAGGGGGTTCTTAAAAATCCCGACAAAGCCAAGTTAAACAGTTTAATATTTTTAATAAAAAAATGACTAGGATTTCAAATCAAAGTAAATTTCGGCGAACCAAAAGCCACAAAGCTTATCACTTACGTTCTGTTGCATTGTTATGTTTTTATAGTTAGAGATTCTTTTTTGTGATAAACCTTTCCTGATTCGTTGTTGGTGCTTTTTTTAATAAGAACTTCCATAACTCGGACTATTGTTTCTGTCCATTCGATACTATACGGTTTTCAGTTAATTTACTTATCATGTAGTAGTGCCCCGTGGCTTAGTGGTTAGTGTGTCGGACTGCTAAGCGAATGAGCCTGGGTTCATATGCAGCTCATAGCCACCTTTTTTTTCTGGGGTACTGCCTCTTGCGAGGAACTGACAAAACCTCCAAGAGTAAAACTTGTCTCGAAAAAGTGCATCTCATCTAGCCGTTCGGACTCGGCGGTAAACTTTAAGTCCCTTCCATTTTTGCAGATTAAGAACACACACACAGGAATGGTTGAGAGTATAAGTCACTAGGCCTTGGCTCCTTAAGGAGCTGTCGCGCCAATAAATTTATTTATTTATTTATTTATTTAGTTATCATGTCTGTGTTAAGTTAGCTGTGATGTGTTGTATGTATAATGTCGTCGATCGGTTCGCGTTTGGTATGTTTGTGGTAGTCCAGCTGTTGGCTTGACATTTTTATAAGAATAGATTTAACTTGCACAAATATTGTCAACAGAAAAAATGTTCTTAATTCAATTAAGAATTAATATCAACATTCATTCAAATTTGGCATCAATGTCACAATCGAGGAAGCATAGTGATCAATTAAAGTTATGAAATAAATTATTCCGGCCGTCCTAGTTGGCTTTCTCGTAGATGTTGCCAAACGATCCTGGTTGGAAGTTTTTCTTAAATTAAATGAGTGCAGAACGAGAATTTTTCTAAAATGACACAATGACCCGAAGTGCCGAATGGAGTAGTAACGCTAATGGAGTGGGGATTCCAGGATTTGGTCATGGGGGACCGGTCCAATGATTTAAAAGTTCAGCCGATTTTCATACTTTCACTAATTTTTTTCCTTCTTGCCCACACTCCAAAATAAATTGCACGACTGGTACGCTCGTATGCGCGCTGCGCGGTCACACCTTTGAATAAAATTTGAAATATATTAACGTTATTTCAAAGTTTTTATTCGATTTTGTAAGTTTTGATTGTTCGAAAAACAAAACGCTTTTCAGTTGAAAAAATTAAACGTCATTAAACTTAGATTTTTTTCAAAACTAACAGGAACGGTTAAAGAAAATGTTTTTTTTTTTAACAACTTTTTTGTAATAAAAAAGAGTTAATTAATGCAAACATAAGCACATAAATGACTTACATTCGAAAGTCGAAGAAAAAAAATTTTCTTATGGTAAAAACAGACACAATGTGCGATCTAGCCGTGGAATTTATTTTCATAAGGGATCGTATTGGTATCGGTTGATCTTTTATGCATTATGCATAACACTCTGCTGCAGGGTTGCCCTTGGGACTCTTTGCGTCATTTTGACTCCTCTTTGAAGCCTCCTCCAGGACGTTAATTTTCTAGAATAATCGAAAATGGACACCTTTTACAAATTAAGAACTCTTTATAACAATTTAAATAATTCTGGTATAGTACACAATTTTTGTTGAATACTTTTCTTCTGCATTTCCTCACATTCTTCTCCGAATAAAGCCCTTTTTTTGGTTGAAATCGGTAATTTAAAAAAATCATTTAAAAAAGTTTTTGTTTCAACTAAAAAATTTAACATAGCAGCGCTTGTGCTAAAAGTATGTTTTCAAAACTAACTTTGAAAAAAATAAATTTACTTATTTAAATAAACCTAAAGATTTTTTTCCAATCAATGTTTTTTGCCCTAAATGTATTAAAAGATAAGCAGCTCGAAGATTGGGTTCCTGACTATAGGTAGAATGCTATTAACAAGTAATATTTATAAAATTTTATTTTTATGTTTTTTTTTTAATTACTTTTCAGTTATAAATAAACTGAAATATTTTAGGTTTTTACGTTTAATTAGTTTTTTTTTTTTGAAAAAAAGAGTTGGTTGTCTGTAAAGTCGGTTTACGGACGATAATTTTAAGTGATAACGTCATAAGAAAACATTGATGACAGCAACACCAACTTACATCCCGTTAACTCACACACACGAACCCTCTCGTTAAGTCCACGCACACACACCCCAATATCTACATCTACTTTTTTCTTTAACAAAACTCCGCCTGTTTTGTATTGCTTTTTCTTGTTATTTTTATTTTTTAATTATTTTGGGAATTTGCGCCTGTTTTTTTTCATGTTCCCTTGGTGCTCAGAAAACTTCGATCGATTCGATCGATTCTGGTTGAAAAAAATGACCCACAAATCTTCTCGTTAAATCCACACACACACACACATCCCATTTTATACATCTACTTTCTACTTTAACAAAACTCCGCCTATTTTGTATTTCTTTTTCTCTTCTTGTACTTTTTGAATTTGAGTGGAATTATTTTGGAAATTTGCACCTGTTCTTCTTCATGTTCGCCTGGTGCTTGCGAACGATTTTGGTTGAAAGAACCACAGTATCGGTGTTAGCACGAGTTAAGAGTCTTATCAGCATGAGTCATGGTATTTCGTACTTGTAGCCTCTCATCGATTAATAAGATGTTATCATGCCAAAAATGATTTATCATTTTGTTTTATGTTTATAAAATTAATCAAAATATAATTGTTGATATATATTGTGTATTTTTTCCATTTTAGTTGATATGGGACTCTTTTTTTCAGCCAGGACACACCTGAGGACCCCTCCCTCGTAGATCCGCCCCTGTACTAATAGTATACTTATCAGTGTGAGAAATAAAAAAGAAATCAACAGTAGGCGCGACTTGCCCAGAAAAATTCAGTATTCGAGTTGGCACATCGATCAACTGTGGTAGTGGAACCTGTAACCAAGCAAAGATCTTGACATACTTTCCTTCATGTGTTATATGGCCAGAATAGTTAAGCCAACTGGAACTGTGTACATTGAAAAGGCCAGCAAAAACGATGTTGGTACGAGAATAGTAGGAAACAATTCTCGAAATGGAGTCCGACAGCGCATCAAACTCTTTAAAGGTTGATTTACTGTCGAGATTTGTAATCCTAATAATAAAAAAAATGATGAATACCATGCTTGCTCACAGCGAATTCAAGTAATAGGAAGTTTAAATCTGTGTGGGTTTAATGCCCTTGTTGTCGAAGGCTGGGAAGCAATATCATTCCTTACATAAACGACAAAACCAGAATTCAGTATGCCCTCCAACCTGAGTTTTCCCTAGTTCCTTTCTTAAGAAACGAATATTTTTTTCTAGGTCAAAACTTAATAGCCATGTCGTTTTCCTTATACATATATGCTTTCTGACTTATTTTAAATAAAAAAAAATAACTGTATAAACAAAAATATATACATAAATAAAATGAATAAAAAATGTATCGTCTTTATGATAACAATAAATGGCACTAAACAACACCCTTCAGCTCAGCCGTCAAGAAGTGCGATGTTAAAAATGAATAACCGCCTTAAAGAGACTCTCAGATACATGTTGTCCATTGTGTAAGTCAGTATTAATGTCTCTTAAAATTCACAAAAACAAATCATATATGTAACTAAATCCTCACCTATCTCATTCTACGATAAGCAAAAACACTATACATAACTTTTTGTAACAAAAGTCTCTTAGCTCTTCCGAACCAACACATAGACACACACTCGAAAAAAATAAATCCCTTTAATATAATTCCAGGAATATAAATCACTTTTAAATCTCTTTATTAACTATGAGACATTTTGCAATCACAAAATCTTTTTGTTCGTCCTGAAACGATATCCTCGGACAAAGGAGGAAATTAAATCAACCCTTCAGACTTCTCCCTCACCCACACGTCACACATTCAACTTAATCCCATCTTGAACCCACCCCCGAGCCTCCCTCAAGGACACTCGTACCCACTTTTAGTCCATTGTACTAATTTGATCAGAGTGCACAGCACTTATCATCACAAAACCCATAAATTTCATCTGTCCAATTAACTCACCCAGTGCGAGCAAAGTTCGTCCAGAAAATAATAACTGCTTCGGACAATGCTATCTCGGACTTGGTATAGTTGGTCGGGAAATGGCTGAAGCCATCTACTAGTGGCGCCCCGAATATGTACGGCAGATCCTCTCCGTGAACGGTGCCCATGCGTTGCGGATAGTCGCCATCCTTTGTCTGGTAATCGAACACATAGAAATAGCATCTGGTGCCGGTACTACTGGACGTCGACGACGAGGACGACGGCGATGATGCTGACTTGTCTTGACTAATGCCACCGCCACCGCCGCCGCCGCTCCCAGAGGGTGTGTTCGCCAGCATATCGCCAGTGCGGATAATTGGTGCCACAAATTGAGCATCCGAGAGTGCAGCGACTGCGGTGTCCCTCGTATTGATTGGGTGCTGTGATGTCCTGTCCCAGTCAGTGTACTCGTTGACAATCTAAGTCCGCGATGTCCATAAAATGCGATGTTGCCCGGAAAAGACAAACAAATTGGAAGAAAAAAAAATTGTACATTCAGTTTGAGTTCATAAAGAATTTATATTTTTTTCAACATTTTTTTTTGTTTTCAAATAAAAGTCATCAGAGCGCATAGTATTTTTTTTTGAAGGACTTTTATTGCTGATTTTGAATTTGATTGCAAGAAATTATTTTTTAGAATGCAATCCTGGGGGATGATAGAAAATGAGGGCATTTTTTGTCGTTGGTTGATTTGAATATGGTTGTATTGATGGGAGGGGCGGGGGGGGGGTGAATGATGGAAAATTGTTTCACTTGGTGTGGAAGGGGCGATGGGAGGAAGAAGCAAACAAATATAGTGTACTGTGTATAAGTTTTATAAACAGATGGTACCTTTCTGGAGCTGTGTGACGATACTGCTGACTTGGGGGATGTAATATTTTATAGATAACGAAAGATAGGTACTTGGTCGAGTCCTTATCCCTTTGTCAATTATTCACTTTAGCATGGGCAGGACTAGAATTTCTACGGTTTGCTCAAAATATGAAAGTATTGATTTGGGAAAAATAGTATAGAATAAATAAGAAGAGAAGTAACTAGGAAGCCAGCAAAAAGTAAAAAAACTTGTCCGTAGCCGTATTTTTTTCAAAAGGGAATAATTCATAACGTTCTACTAACTAGGAAGGGGGGTTCGATTTTTTTTTAGATTGATAAGAACCCAAATGATATTTGAAAAAAAAATATACCAAAGGAGTGTAGATACTGTGCAATCAATAAAAGAAGAAGTATCCAGAATCCAATACATTTAAATGAAAAAATGTCAATTTTCTGTATCTTCTAGCTTAAAGAAAATGACTTTTTCAATGTTTGAATACTTGAATACGACTGTAAGGAAAATATCGAACTCAACACTGATTAAAGGAGAAATGCTCATTTTTAGTTGTTTTCTTTCTTTGCAACCTTCTTAAGATTATGATGAAATATTTTACATGAACAACTAATTTCGTTGTTTAAATATGAAAATTCTTGGCAATAGTTGTTGAAAAGATATACCGAAAAGTTTTTGTTAAGGAAGTTTTTGGAAACACACTCAAATTTGGATTTTTTAATCTGGTATTAGAAATAAAACTTTTTTTTTTTGGAATTCCGACATCCAGGACTTCAGTTTAACAGATGCAATACTTTTTGGCTATGATAGAATTAAGCAATCTTCAGAAATGTTCATTGGAGATTTTACCAGAAGTTTGAACGTTATATTAGAGATCTATTACAACGTACTATTCCGAAGGAATTCGTTAACCTTGGCTGTCTTAGTCACGTAAAAAAACAAGGTGTTTGTCAAAGACACGACTTAAACGGATATATTTACTAATAAATGGCTAAGTCTGCAATCGAGAGAACAACAAATTTCATATCTATATGACCTATAACAGGTCCCTTATAATAGATCAAGTCGTGACAAAAAAAGTGTTGTAGCCTTCACCTTCATTCAAGATGGACGTGGCTTTGTCGTTGAAGAAAGGCTTACAGAGAAGTTTTACATGAAATATACACGAGCATCTAATGGAAATTCATAACCATGACTTAACAAAGGCCTTCTAAATCACAAATGACTTATAGGAAAGGTCCGGTTTTAAGGTTAAAAAATATCAAATATCAAATTTTTGTTGAGTCAGTTCCTACATCTCAATATTCACAAAGGTACATGAAGATCTCTTAATGATTGACAAGGCAATCCTCAAGGCCCATGGACGAAAAAAGCTCCGAAAAAGAGGGAAAATGTAAAGTCAGCGATTGTGGAAAAAAGTGATATTATTGCAGGAATGAAATTAGAAGTTTTATAAAAGACTAAAAAACTGTTAGGGCTGTTTTTTAAAGGTAAAATGTCAAAGGTGAAGATTATAGCCAATTAAAGCTTTCTGTGAATACGAAGATCGGAGAAGTAAAAAAGCGAGGCCATGTATTGATGATTATTGTGATTTGTGTTCTTTTCCCGGCCCGCTATAAAATCAGAGTAAATAATAAGCGGTGTCATCAAATAAAGTATAATTCTTGATTATATATGTTAGATGAGAAGCTCCCAAGTGGTCAAAGGCACGGAATCTGTCATTTTGTACACTGAAATATCTTAGGGCATTTAACGCTACCTCATATTCAATGAATTTGTTTTTAGTGTTTGCGCCGCGCTCTTTGAAGAAAAGACTGTTTTAGAATAAAAAAAAGGACACTGTGGCGTATGCGTAACTTTTTTTTTTTAATATTTTAATATAAACAATATTCCGCCTCTTAAGATTAATACTTTACTTCTTTCAAGATTGGACATGGCAATATTTAATGTGAGTTTGATTTTACCGTGATTGATGCTCTTGGTTAAAGTTGAGCAATGAAGGGTTAATTATGAGTTTTAAAAAAATAATAATAAACAAAATTAATGTGAAGAGTTTTCTTCGACGAAAAATCGGTTTAAACTATTTCCCCTAGGAATCCTCCAAACCCAATTTAAAAAGCCATATCAAGCTATGTTTCAAAACCGTTGCAAGAGAAAAGCAAGCGCAAAACTCCTGGATCAAATAAATTTAAATTCAACGACACCTTCACTTAGTTAGCCTCAGGCAAGGAACAACGCAAGATAGGAAGACCTATATTTTAAAGGTTCTATCTATTGGTTACGCTCTCACTTCGAGTATCGACTATCGAGGTTCGAAGATGATCTCAATCTCAATCTCATTCTCATTTTAAATTTAATTCTTTTCAGATTTCAGTTATTTCAGTATTCAATTCTGTTTAGTTTCAGTTAATTTTTCAAATCAGTGGGGTGTTCATGTTGTGTCCTAGCCTTTTTTTAAAAGAAGAGTTCTGACAGTTTAATTTAGTTTTATTATTTAGTTCAAGTTTTTTTGGTGAACAAGTGATGTTAATATTTAAAAAAAAAAGTTTACTAAGTGAAAGTTAATTTTTACAAATACATATGTGTATCGAGTTTGAATATGTTCAAGAAAATGTTCATACGTATGGCCAAGGTAAGTTGCATATATTATTTTTTATATTTGTGGCTATTAATTCCTAAGTTTTATTTAAAAAAATTGGAGTCATTTGAAATTAAAGGCACGACTAGGTCGCACGTACTTGCTCCTATGTGCTAATCCTTTTTAAGTGCAGGCGTCTTTTTGACAAAGATTTACTTTTAATGTTTTTTTTGACGTGCTAATTCTTTAGAATCGTTGTGGTTTGAAGCTCGAACGAACATGCGTCACGACAAAGGGATAAACACATAAATAAATAGGATTGTTAGCTCTTGGGGAAAATATTAAACAAATAATATTTTTATGAAATCAAAAACACACTATTCATAACGTTTTTTGGAAAAAAATGTTGTAAGCCATGTCAATTTAAGGAAATCTATAGTTTATACTAGGAGAAAAATTAAAAAGAAATCTATAGATTCGTTTTCATAATATTCAAAACACAAAATAATTTTTTTTAAGTATTAAAAATTAAAAAAAATGTTTTTGAATATATTATTTAAATCATAAAAGACTACAAAATTTTGTAAATGTCATCAAAATCCGTCAATTAGTTAACGAGAAAGTCTGATTTAAAAAAAAAACAGTCATATGGGAGGTACCGTCATAAAACTTTTTCTGAAAAATCCACTAAAACTAAAGAATAGATTTTGCATAGAAAACACCATTCAGAAAGTTTAATTAAAATCGTAGGGGCCGTTTTTAAGAAAGATAAGTTTTTCATTAAAAGTTATATGGCAGGTACCGTTAGTTTTGGAGCTAGAATGCCAATTCGTCAAAACAAAACAGTCGGGTAGAGTACTCTAAAAATACTATATACCAATTCTGAATCAAATCGGCCCAACCGTTTAGGCTGTAGGAATCGATACGGACATACGGACAGACAGACAGACAGACAGACAGACGGACGGACTTTCTGGACCCACTTTTTTGACTTCTCTATCATCGTAATGTCATGTTTGATTGTTTTGATTAAAAATGAGATAACAATCAAACATGACATTACGATGATAGAGAAACATATTTGAGTTACTGGCAAAATTCTGTCCATCTGTCTGTCTGTCTGCCTGTTTCTCGAAAATCAGTGTACTACATTATATTTTGGTGAAAAAAAAATTAATATGGTGGGCTAAAAACGGTACCTCCCATAAAACCGGTTTTTTTCTTCGAGTTTTTCGAAAACTGGTGATCCGATTACAATAAAAATTGATTTTCAAGATGATGTTGGTAGCCTAAGTAATTTTGTATTAATTTTTGTTCGAAAACTTTTTTTTGTATCTTTAATGATTTTTAATAATTTTTTTTTGAAAAATCAGTATTTTGAAAACGGGTTAGTGATTTTTTTTTAAATTTTGTTCTTAAATATACGTTATTTTTGTGCTTAAGTTTGTATTCTTGAATTATATTTTTTAATTTTTTTAAAAAAAGTTGTTAAAAAAACCTTTTTATTTAAAAACGGCTCTAACTATTTTGAAAAAAAATCTCACTTTTACAATTTTTTTAAAGATATAAAATGCCGTTTAAAGTTTTCCGCTGAAAACTATTTTACGTACTTTTTTCAAACAATCAAAAGTCAGAAAAATCGAATATAATCTTTGAAGTTCCCTTAATATTTTTCAAATTTTATTCCAAGCTGTGACCGCACATAAGAGCAAGTACGTGCGATCCAGTCGTGAAATTTATTTTATAAAGTCCTATTAGTAAGGGAGCCCTAGACGGAATTTCGGGATTTACTAGAGCGCGGCAGATTAACATAAAGGGGCAGACAGACGGATTAGTAAAAACAATTGATCATTCGAAATTCTCGAGCGCGTCAGATTATGGTAAGGTGGGTTAATTACATGCAAAAAAATGTGCATTTTAGTAATCTGACAATTTGAGCGTTACGGAAGGAAGTCTATTTTCACGCCTCTTTCAGCGTGACATTTTTTTTGTTTTTCAGATTAAGAAAATTCCTCCAAAAAATCGTCAGATTATTGGTAACAACGACTAGGACATTAAGGTGAATGGCCTGTAAAATAATCTTACACGCTTGAGTATATCAAAATTTCGATTTTTGTTTGCATTTTCAAGAAGCCCTACGAGCTTGCGTCTTGTCCGAATCGTCAGTCTTTTAAATGGGAGCTTCTTTCGGGCTCACTTAACACCCACTCTCATCAAATCACCATGTAAACCGGCAGATTAACATATTAATTTTTGACGCGCTCAAAGATTTCTGCTTTTCTTCATTTTCCAAAGCTCCTAGGCGCTACCCCCACCGATAAACGGCCATACAACACATTCGCTTATCTTGCCGGAAACTCTTAAGTTAGCCAACTCTAGAGTTAACACCAACTTGAGAGTTAAGTGACACGTTGAAATTTGTTTTTCTTCACTATTTTAAATCTCAACTCGAGAGCTGAAATTTAAAAGTTCACCTTATTGCGTTTTTCGAAATTTCCCAGGGATATTTTTGACAGATACGCAAATTTTAACTTTAGATTTGAATTTACATATTCTGCGCGATTGATTAAAAATTAAAATTCGGTTGAAGAAAAAAAAATAAATCATGACAGAAAAAAATTAATAAGTTGCCAAAAGTATATTCCAAAGAAGAAGACTGCCTTGTTTCAAATCCTTTGTAATACAGCTATATTAAAAAAAAAAACTGAGCGCAACGAAGCACGATAGAGACAAGGCGTGAGAAGATGGGAAGATATTGCTAGAGTTCAATATCACACCACCTAGCAAGGTGTGTTCAAATTTAATTTATCTTTATTCCAGCATTTTTTAATATTTTCTGAGCCCGACCGACATTTCATATTCTTCTTTCAATCACCACAAACTCTTCTTCATCTTCGATTCCGAAAGCAGATGATGGATTAATATAATAGTTTTTTTTTCGAAACATTTTATGATACAAATATTTTTTATTCAAACCGAGAATAATTTTTTTGACAGAAGAAGCGACAAAATGTAAAACATATCAAACAAATACAAAAAATTCTCAAGTTTGCTCTTTCAGCTTCTACTTTTTTCGGAAGTTAAGAAAATCGGAAGTTGATTAACTCGAGAGTTAGAAATCTATAGTTGAAACTGTCAACTTTGAGTGAAGAAAAACAAAAAAATTACACATAATAATAAAAATAAGTTGTTATTTCTAAAGCATTAGATAGAATTTTGTATTGAGCTTTTTGGTTAAGTGTGATGCCCACATGCTGGTGTAGCCCAAGGTTCCACTTTGTCTCCGACACTCTTTTTCATTTTTATGTATTACCCCATTATTTAAAGCTTCTAAACCACTTTCACTCTTTGCCAACGACTATAGCCTTAGCTTTTCATACTCCTTAATATTGATCGCATTTCATTTGGCAGGGAATTACAAATGCACTTGTGCAGTTAAATGCCTAGAAAAATCAAATGTTAGCGAAAGAAAACATACCCACAAAAGCATTGTCTATGAAATCCCGTTGCATGAAGCTGAAAGCTTCCAGTTCTTGTTAAGTTTTCTAATTCGGTTCAAGAAATATTTTATCCTTTTCATTTGGCTACAATCTATATCGCATTTTTACTTCTTTAACTTGAGTCGCATTTATCTTCTTAAGGAAACCACCTATAGTACAGTCAGTTCACCCTTGGGCCAATTTTGGACGAACCATCAAATATAGATGGAAAAAAACATTTTCCTTATGAGAGTGTGGTCAACCTTCATTCACGAATAAGCGTAAACTTAAAGCCGTGTGTTAACACCCTTAAAGAAAAAGGAAAAAATCTTTTATAATTTTTATTCCTTCCATGATAATACCAATAAAATTATAATCATCATGACGTGATCATAATCTAAAAAGAACTTACATAAAGTTCTGCTTTTTATTGCTTTGAAACTAAGCTCACAAGATGCATAAGTACACAAATCTTCGTTCTACTTACGTAGCTGCCCTGGTTTCAAAATACTCCATTATTAAAACAAAATCTGGCTATACGTATTTTCGTGAAGACTGTGACAATTGCTTCATTGAAATGCACGAAGCAATGCCAAGCACCTTAGACCTCGTTTACATTTTTTTTGTACACCACTGACAAAAAAGCACTTATTATTTTGTTCTGGAAGCAACATTAGTGCGGTGGAACGTCAATGAACAAGGACATACAAGTTCCTTGAGGCATATGAGGTACATAAATTGAAGCATACTTTTGCCTCAAAACAAACCACTCACACACAAAGTGCAAACATCAAATAGATTTTATTTGCATTATTATCGCTTTTATTATTTATTTTTTTCTCGGCTTTGACCTCATAAAATATCAAAAAAAAAACACAAAGTCGTCGACTTGGTATTTTCTATCACCCGTGCGGAAAGTATACACGTACAGTGCTACGCAAAAAAGTGTTTCAATTTTTTCGGCGAAAGATGATAAAATCTTCATATACACTATAGGATCATACACCTATAGAACAGTGAAATTCTGACTCACTTAAAATAAAACCTTCAGTGGTTAGGTTGCATAATAAAGTATTTAGTTGATGCTTCCTACATTAATTAAGTTTGACAGGGAGCTCTCCATTCAGGGGACCTGCAGAATGCAAATACCGCATTATCACACGCTCCTTCCATGGAGAAAGGAAGATAGAGGTTTACCGGCGGATACAAAATCAACACAGGATTCCATGCAAGCTCTGAAAAGTTTTCTTCTTCTCTTTGATATGCATCTTGATCCCCAAAAAATTATTTTTTTTAATTGAAGTCACTGCTTATAATAAAATTGGAAACGAAAGCTTGAAAAAGATTATGAAATCCGTTTTCTCGGTCTTGCATCTAGAAGCACCGCATATTGTTGCAAGGCCATATGTGGAACAACTGTATTTTATATTGACCTCACAACCTTGTATTGTCTCAAACTCAATTGTTTGTTGACTTTCAGAATACACTTTTATATTGATGAAAGTTTCCTTTGCTATATTTTTCTTGTTTGACAAATTTATATCTAATTCATTTATTTCAGAAAAGATGGCGTTGGCATTCCATAAAAAAAATTGAACACATGTTTCATTTTCTTAATTAATTATGTGGTCAAGTTTGATGAGTTTTGCAAATATCAGTTTATTTGTATATATTCTTGCCAGCCAAGAAAATTAAAACGACGAACTTTTATGCACAGCACTGTACATGTTCATATCTTCAACGGATACGCGTAACCAACACAGTTTACACTTTTTTCCTCTCGCATGTGAACAAACATTCATATGTACATACTGCTTCAATATTTATGCTTACCCATGAAATATGTACACTTTGACAGTTGCTATAGCACACTAGGTACTTCGGGGGCGAAAGAGCGGCATGGCAGTAATAGTAACCAGAACAGTTTTCAAGCGAAAATCCTCATACATAACCATAACTCCCGTTCTTATAAAATAGATTGAATGTATAACCTACACCCCTGCCACGCCCCATTCCACTCCACGACAATTCCCAAGTAAATACACTTGACATTATACACAGACTTCCTGTAGGAGTTCCGTAAGACGCAAGGGCAGTCAGTCAACCGAGAGCCTCGGTGTTCGGACTTACATGAGCTGGACTCTTCCTTACAACCGTAACTTGCAATATTAGATTTTCGGGAAAACCTCGATATAAAGAGAATTCTCGCTAGACATACGGAAGCTCATATCGAAGATTCTGCTGGAATCCATCAGGACCTTTCTCCTTTACATTATGTATGCATCTGTATTTAATATGTACATATTAAGGCACAATGTCTAGGGTGGTTTGCCTGTTTGGGCAAAATAGGAACGGGTATGGCTGACAATAAGAACTAGGGGACTACCCCAAAGCAGAGAGTGAACGAGACCCATTAATGTGTTTTACAAATATTTTATGTCGACAAATAAACATAAGATTATTACTTAGTATTATTTATTTTGGTTTTGTTTGTTGGGCGGTGTTACAATGTGTGGTCTTGTTTCAAGGATCATGTGCGAGGGAAATTTAATTCTGTTTGTGTTTGCGTTTGTCCTTATAGTCTTAAGAAGATTGGTAGTTGTGTAGGTGTATCCACATCACAATCACATACTATAATATGCAGACACCAAGAAGGACATATTGATTGGTGATTTTATTTGAAATTCGAACTCGTTATTGAGGTGACAGTGATGGTATTTGAAGGTAATTACTCTTGCTTGATTTGTCACATATATGTATGTGTTAATGGTAACATTAGTGTCACAGGTTGTTCCATTATATTGCCATAATCCTCTGTTACAAAAAGATAATATTTATTTATTATTTTGGTCTCAAGCAGACGATTGAACGGAAAGCATTTGCTCCTGTTAATGCGATTGAATAGCTGTAATCGCTTCAAATCAGTAAAATTAAAGTGAATAGCCTTTGTGCGCTGAGGATAAATACTACCTATGCTTTTTGGAATTTTGATGGGATCCCCAAGTTGGGTTTTGTAAAGGATATCAGAAGGAAATTATGTTTTAATCGTTTGATGAGAGGATATCAAATGTTCTTTAGTGTAGATAAAGTTTTGCTGACTTTTGTTTCTGAGTGAAATGTGTTCCTAAAAACATGAAACCTATCTCCATAATCCTTTATTATTTTGGGGTAAGATGCTTTGAATTTGTATAAATATTAAAATCCAGGAAAAGATATTTTCCATGCGAAGAAAATAGTTTAAACTATGGATAATATTGTATTCATTGGATTGGTGTCTAGAAATTTGTGGAAATTGGGATAACGACTTTTTTTTTATTCAACTATAATATGTAGGATGTGGTAAATCTGTAGATTGTTCTTAACATAGCTACTAACAATGACAAGACATTAACTGGTATTTACATCTTACACAACACAAAACAGGTTCACTTAGGCCGCTCCCTCATTTGTCGGTGCGATATCTGTAATCGGTATTTACCGATTTACCGAATGTGTACCGATCTCATGTTTATATCTTGACTTGTCGGTAAGCTTCTGGCACAGAATAATTCAAAACTTAAAATTCAAAGCAGTCTCGGATGTCATTTTCTTTCAAAAATTATTATTTTGTATCAACAAATATTTTCTTATATTTTTGTTTATACAAAACAAACTGACGTCAAACACAAATTCCTTGTGATAAATATAGAAACAATACTGATACTTCATACCGACACTCAGTACACCGCTTTCTAACCGTGCCGATTCCGCACATATCGCTCAAATCAGTAGGTGTTCATTGAAATGTATGTATTCAGTGAAATATCGGTACCGAATGTGTAACCGAGAGATACGATACCGCACCGAAAAGTGAGGGAGCGGCCTAAGTCAGACGCATGACGGGCAGACAAATCAAAAAGACCCTTCGTTCCTCTTTATTATGTTTCTCCTTTATTTTTGCTTATTATATTCAATATGTACATAAGGTCAGTTTTAGTTGCAGTTGGCCGCTGTAGCAATTACCACGTTCGCCACAATGCCACTGATTTCATGAAGTGTAGAGTAAGAAGCTTGTAGTCAAACAGTTAATAAAGGTTAATCATTATAACGTTTAATAATTGAAGTGTTTTTCTTTATTTGTATTTATGAAATCTAAACAAAACAAGGGTTCTAAACAAAGGTCCCTCATATATGTCTTGTTAAGAATACAATTTTATTTCTTTAAGCAAACTCCTGACAAGATTATTACAAAACAAATGATAAAATAGAATCACAAGATTATATGAATATATGAACCTCTTTCACCAAAATTGTGTGTCTATTTCGCATTATTTTCTAAAAAAAGTAAAACAAACTTAGCAGAAAAAACAAATAGAATATATACAAATGGAATATATATATATTCAGGAAGCTGTATGTATGTGGCATAAAAATATAATAACTTTTTTTGTATTTTTAATAATTTTTTTTAAATATTTTTTTTTGAAAAATCGATATTTTAAAAACTGGTATTTGAACTTTTTCTTAGTTTTGTTTTAAAATGTAAGTAATTTTTGTGTTTAAGTTTGCATTCTTAATTTAATTTAAAAAAAATTTATTTAATATAATTTTAAAAAAATTTATTAAAAAAAAAGTTGTTAAATGAAAACCTACAATTAAAAAAAATTGCACTTTTTAAATTTTCAAAAGAAATAAAATTGCGTTTAAGTTTTTCCGTACTTTTTACGTACTTTTTTCAAACACTCAAAAGTCAGAAGAATCGAATAACATACTTTGAAATTCTTTTAATATTTTTCAAATTTTATTCGAAACTGTGACCGCACATAAGAGCAAGTATGTGCGATTCTGTCGTGCAATTTATTTTTTTTTTTCACTTTAACCAAAAAGATTGTCGTATCGTGAGATCGGAAGCCTTACAAGATTTTATCGGAAACTTATTTGAATCCTAGACATTGACAATTTATATATAATATATATATAATATTATAACCCTTTTATTTGTCTTTCGTAAACATTGGAATTCTCAACTCTAGAATCAACCCACTCATAATGAGCTTATCAAACGGTACCGTTTCGATTGCGCGTCCGAAGGTTAAGGACGTGAATCGTAAAACGAATATGAAAAGCTGAGAGAAGAGTCGCCAGCAAAACATATAAGTGGATTAGAAGTAATAGAGAAAAGATCAACTTGAAACTATCCAATACCACTTGTATTGAACGGTCCAGAAGATAGCTTCTTATCCAACGAACAAGGGTATCATCGATTCCAAAAGCACGCATTTTTCATAAGAGAGCTTCATGTTAAACTCTATCAAATGCCTTGGATCTTCTTCCCTTCCATCTTTCCACCCAGCGTACTTCCTATCATCAATGAATCCATTGCCAAATACTGCAAAATATTAGTTGGAATATTAATTGTTTCGATCTTAACTTTTTGCCTTAAACTTCGTCTTTAGTGACTATATCGGAGTGTGGTTAACACTCCAATATAGCCATGACTATTAGTAACTTAGTTGCCGATCAGACCATTGTATTATTATAGTTTGTAATAGTTTTAAACTTAATTTTGTTGCCCTATTCTATTGGTTTGTCTTAGCCGGCTTCGTTTATTTGTATATGGATTAGGATGATTCATTCGTTTGTTTTGCTTTCTTGGTATTTAACCTTTCGCTCCCGTGTCAAACACAAGTTTTCTACCTAATGAAGTTGTTGTTGCAATAACTCATTCACTGTTTTGCTAAATTTGTTTTCTATGCGAAATGCTTTCAAAATTGACTTTTTCAGAGCTAACTTAAACAAGCCAGAGATATCAATCACTCAACTGTCAATTAAGTCGTTGAGTATTGCTGTTATTTTATGTAGCAAATTCTGAAATTATTTTACCAATAATTTATCTTCGAGTATTTCCGATGATACAACCGAAAGACTTTATTCAAAACAGTATCACATACCCAAATCAAAAGGATCAAATGAGACCTACCAGCCTATGGCTTTTTATGAAATTCGTTCTTCAGTTGGAGCAACCAGTATAAATATGCTCAGGGAAATAGCTGGTCATTTTTCAAATTAAAAAAATTCTATGTATATAAAAATGGCGATAATCTAGCCCACGTACGAGCGAGGACTCTTTCAAATAAGTAATCCTTAAACGAATTGCTTATTGTGGTTGCTCAAATCAACCTTAAGTTTAATAAAAACTCTGCGGACATAACTCTTAGCATACAAGAATCGCATCCCTCTGTTCATATTTATTTCAAGGAGTAATTTTGCCTTCGAATTATATCATCTATACAATTATTAATTCAGTTGCCTCTGCCATCGCCCTGAAATTATGCCCTAACACAAAAACTAAATTAAAAAAAATCGATAAAAAAGGTGGCGAGGTAAGGCCGTTGGGTACTTATAAGCCCATTAGGTCCACTTACCTGGTTAACATTACAAAAACACAGAAAAAAAGTTATTATCACTTTCGGATTTACAAAACCCAGCTAAGCTAAAACGAGCCCTATTAGGCATTCCTTAACAACCGTTTATATCGATACAAACTGCTTGTGAAGTTAATTGCAAACAAACGAAATATTTTATGAGCTCTCCAAACACGCAAACCAAAAAAAAAGGAACAAGAAATAACAACCCCAAATAATCGAGGTCATTTGCGTCCTGCCACCAGGACACACTTTGTGTGTGACCTCTGCACTCCAACCCTTCCACACAGAAGGCACAACAATAAAATCAGCTCCACCTTGTGTCCCGCAATTAATTCGAATTCGATAGTGAAGTAGGTGCCTAAAAAAATCTTAACTACTATGCGCTCTGCGATAATTGTATGTAATCACAATTGAAACATTGATCCTCCCAATAATTTAATTATAACAGTACTCACCGTATAGAATATCTCATTCAAATGATAATTGTAGGCATTTCGGACATATGTTCGTATAATTTTGTCACGTCTCTCACCCTCGAAGCCATTCTGTATATCATGTGCACTAAACCGCCAAATTGCTTCCCCCGTCACAACTCCAAAAAGGACATCATAATGTCCAGCGCTACTTTCTGGTGGCCGTTTCGGATTTCTTGTCACTAAATCATCGATATCAAGATTTGAGTGTCCTGGTCGTATGACAACACCATCAATCTAAGGAAGAGAAATAAAAAAGACTAAATTATATAACAAAAATCCATTTAAAGTGGTTAAATTTATAGAGACAGACAGATACGATAGATACATGCTATTCTATTTAAACACGATAGCATATAGAGTCAAGTGTGTGTGTTCTGGTCGGGAGTTGGGAGAGCCTTGACGCCAGGACCAATATAACTTTTCCCACTCTTGTTGTTTTACAAATACACATCATGAAGCATCGTTAATATATTTAGAAGTTATCCCTGAAGCTGTTATTTAATAGTTTTGACACGTAGCAAGGAATTGAGGGAAGAACTCGTGACAGTTCATGATTGACTGTTCAGTATGCAGACGGTTATCTTTTTGGTATTATTTTTGTATTTATATTTAAGTAAAATTATTATTTTAAGAAATTCGCATCCAAAAGATACGGGATTATAACTATACCTTATATTATTTTGAATTAGGAAAATAGAAAATAAAAAAGCTCCTCCTTACCCCCAACTCATCCTGGGAGGACACTTAAAATGACACAGATTAAGACATTCCCTTCTTCTTAAAGCCATAGCCAGGACCTCTTTCTTCTTCGTACTGCTACTTTTGTACTTCATGCGATATGAAAATTCTTCTAATCTTCTATATGTATAGATACATATACATCTATACATAGATATAGAAGTTAAGTGGGCTCTTGCAAAAAATGTTTGGCTTTTTTAGGCCACATATCAAGTTTTTCAGTGTTTTAAGTCAGTGAAGAAGAGAGGCAGGGAATGAAATCTTGTCACACTGACAAAGACGAATACTATGGAGCTTCGTTCTTTTTGATAGGATGTTTGCGTTGTGGGGAAACTATTCCAAGAAGGAAGACTCGGGAATATCTTTTAGTTTTGTTAAGAATTTAATTTTACGAAATTCAAACAAAATGTACATATACGTTACGTGGTTGGCCTGTTTGTTGATACATAGTAAAGGGTTACTTACATGCAATGTATGATGGAGATTTGAGAAAAGGAATTTAAATTCAGTTTCTGCCTACGGAACTTTTTAAACTTTTAGGGAAGTAAGTTAAGCCGCATATTGAACTTTCTTATACGAGTGTGGAGATAGGAAATATCGTATTTTTCTGTTTTATAGCTGTTTTGACTTTTACTTAAAAAAATTAATTAAAAAACTCTGATTTATTGATGGTTAAACATCTTTAGTTAGAATGCTTACTTATTCTTATAACAATAGAGAAAATACCTGGTATAGACGAAAGTAGTGTGGGAATGCTTGGAACATATTGAGTCAGTACGTTCCACGGAAAATACAATGGTTGAACAGAGTTTACAGTGCCGCAGACGGAATGTGTTATTCAAGGTTATTGCAACCGAAGAATATGCACTACACAGCACACATAAAAAATAAAATTGATGAAAGTACTATTCATTCTTTGTTTCATACATCATTTAAATATACTTTTTTTTTACATCCGGAAGTTAAACGGATAAAATCGTATTCTTATGCTCAACTCTCAATGGAGCAGGGTTGGGAAGCTTAAAGTGAACTTATGACTTATAACTTAAGATCCATCTGATCCAAGGTTTAACACCTAAATCATCTTCTTAAGATCAAGGAGCAAAATAACAGATATCGCTCTGAAGAACAAATCATTAATTATGGAATAGAAGACTGATACTAAGAAACAAGAAATTTTAAGAGCTCTTTGCTAAAACCTATGAGCAATGCCTAAGAATAACATTAAGACATGGAAACGCTGATTAACCGTCAGCTTAAGGAAGACCGAAAGCTTTTCCATGACCGTCAGTATGGTTTCCGCAGCAACCGTTCACCTGGTAATCTGATGGCATATCTTACCGAACAGTGGAACAAAAGTAAGAATATTGTGCTTGATATCTCCAAGGTATTGCATGCTTTTGGGATCGACGATACTCTTGTTCGTTGGAATAGAGGCTAGTTTCTGGACCGTTCAGTACAAGTTGTATTTGACGGTTTCAAGTCTTATTCCCACAAAATAAATGCTCAGGGCTCCGTGCTATCTCCGACTCTTTTCTCATTTTTATAAATGATCTGTTGTCTGTTACTTCTAATCTACATAACTATTTTGCTAACGACTCTACCCTCAGCTTTTCATATTCGTTCGATAACTTACGTTATTCGCCTTAGGACGTACAATTGCAACGGTATCGTATGTCAAGCTCATTAAACTCCGATTTATACAGCAATGTCAAATGGGGTAATAGAAATCGTGTGGAGTTTAATGCTTCGAAAAATCAATGCTTTGTTTTGTCATTAAAAGTAAACATTTCCCCCATGCCATTGTCTATGAATGGCAGTTGCATTGAAGAAACTGAAAAACTTTTAGTACTCGCTATGTGTGTCAACAACGACCTCCGTTGAAATGACCGTATATTTGAGATCGCCAAAAATGTTGCAAAGTGTTTAAGTTTTCTGTATCGATGCAAGAAGTTTTTTCCCCCTTCTGATCTGGCTACAATTTATTAAGCGTTTATACGGCCAAAAGACTCGACTCTGGCAGGTGATTCTCAAATATCGCTACACCTGCTCATTAGAATACAAAACAGAGCGTTAAGATTAATAGGAAATAGAACTGTCTTAGAAACAATTGCTCCTCTTGAACATCGACGCAATGTTTCATGTCTTTCGTTATTTTATAGTTTTTTTTTTTTACAAAAAAATGTTCACTCGAAGAAGCTACCTGCATTCCTTCCTATAAAATTTTCTCCCGTAATACCCGTCTCGCAAGGAATGCTCATCAGTTTATCCTTGATGTTTTCAATAGAAAAGTACTGTGGTCAATGTATTCAGTTTCTTTCAAAATGCAGAATAACTCCCGGCAAAGACGCTACCACCATACCATACGGAGTATACAGCAAACTGCGCTAGTCAAAAACTACCTATTCCACGGTTAAGATGTTTGGGTTTGAAAAACGAATAAAACCCGACGTTCCAGTACGTAAGGTACTAGTCATGTTTTTAAAAATGTCAAGGTATTGAATTTAAATCCAAGTTATGGCATTTAAAAAGAAGAAGCATGCTTTTTTTAAGAATTGCTTGGAAGAGGTATGACTTGCATGTCTAAAGTAGATTATTTTCTTGTTTTGCCTGGCTAGTTTGCCCTTTTGATATACCCTTTTAAAAAACGGTACTTCAACAGATACAGCAGTTTCGAACAGCTTATCTGTTTAGGATTTTTGAAAGGCTCTTTCCTTTTTCACTTTTTATACTGTTTACACGTAAGAGTTGTTGAAAATAAATATAGAATAAAAATATACTAAAATCAAACACCTGTGAACGTCTTTCATTGCGCCAACAGAGGCGTATGAAATTGGATATTGGCATTAAATCAAACGCCCTTTCGTCCTTTTTGCTCTACGGTCATGTCAGACATGTCCCGCTACATATATTATTTATAATATGCTGACATTGTTGCCAAGCAAATAACATCAGATGTCTAAACTTAATATTTCTTTCATTTCTAGTGGTATTAAGCCAGACATTAAGATGTTTCAAATTGCAAATCAAATTGGAAATCTTTTGAAACTCTCATTTTAGTCATGTGTTTGGTCGTCTATGTTCTACAAAAATCACGATACAATCAGTTTATGGTTCAGTAATTTAGAATGCCGTCAATTTCGACCGCGTTTTCAAAAAAGAGTTTCGTTTATTATCGAACTTGAATTTCTTGTTTGAAATTTTCTATGTTTAAAACATCAAAGCTCTGGAGACTGCCTTCTTTATAAATAAGTTCCGAAAAGGTTTGTCCCAGACAAAATGAGTTTTAATAAATAATAGTCAAGTGGTGAAAGCACTTTCACAAATACGACAAACATTTTTGAGTTATCTTTTATTTATTACTCTTCCCTAAAGCAGTATTTATTCTTAAATATAAATTATCCTGATATCTATTATGTTTTATTTTTAAGGAATTGGTTTTTGTATATACTGTGTTCAGAAACTTGACATGACTCCTCATGCCGTTTAAAAACTTTTAAAGTTTCTCTTTTCAATCAATCAATAGAAAAGTTCAAACAATATTACATCTTACTGTCACTCAATTTACTATGAACTAAACATCAGTAAGAAATTCATTTCATTTAACAGCAAATTGTCCCCCAATGTAACGATCCAAAACTAGAAACAGCCCCAGATATCCACGTGCCTTACAAAAAACTTCTTAAGTGTTTTCTTCTCTTCCCCTTTATTTGCTTGCCATAAGTGTCAGCGCATGGAACAACTTCTTACACATCCTTACACAGGATTATCAAAAACCATCGACCTAGGCTTGTTGTGCTTCTCCTTCGGGTTTAGCCTTATCCCCCACCACCGCACCGCAATCAAAAAACAAACACTTTTAATCCTCTGGTCTTACTGAAGCACTTTCCAAATGAAAGCCTCTCAAGCCTCGGTCATATCTGATTGTTTCGAAGCAGCAACCTTACAGCAAAATGTCTGAGTGTGTCTATAATTCAATATTGTTCCCAAGGCTCTTATTTAAACACTTGCCCGCGTCAAAGTAGGTACTCACACCCTTCCCCCTGCACAGGGCACACAAAAAGATAACAACATAAACTCTCTCAGAAGGGTCCACAAAAAGAACACGAGATGACTCGCACACAACTACACTATACGTATCCCTCCTTTTACCAAAACAACGTACTTACCGAAGGACCAAAGGATGTCAAGAAGTTCGGTGCTTGTATATCGGCCCCGTACAAATCCTCGAGTGACACTTCTCGCAAACAATCAACAATCTGTTCGTGATGTTTAATTAAATCCTCCGGTATGGAGCAATTAACTTCTTTGGCCAATTTGAGGGCGAAAATCACTGGGTCCTCCACCAGTGCCCACGACGAGTACGCCGAACCGGAGAGCAGAATGGCTCGATGAAAGAGGCCGCGGACCATGGTCGCCGATGTCATAAGGAAATTTATGCACGCCGCTCCAGTGCCATGACCAGCGAGTGTAACCAAATTTGGATCACCGCCAAATTTTTGAATGTTCTGCTGAATCCAATGCAGGGCAGCCATTTGATCCATTAGGCCGTAGTTTGCCACTCGGGCGTGAGTATGCGGACTTGGGTTGGCATTCAGAAAACCTGTCACCGGAAGAGAACAAGACAAACCAACGGAAAAAAAATTATCAAAATGGTGTTTGTCAGAGTTAGATATGGCATAGGATGCAAGGAAGGTGTGGGATGCTTTTTTGGTGTCGGTACAGCTACAGATGTGCCGAATCGGGTATAGGTCCTCCGGAATATGTCCTTGTTCTCTAATTTCACTGCTGCCATCCTGCCTCACTAGGGAAAGCATGCTGATCGGACTGGTATTCTGGACAGCCTGAAAGTCAGGAACATCGTTTCTCAAATCACTGTCCCAGCACACATGAAACGAGTTTAATGGTGAAATGATAGTAGACACACTTACACAATCTCACACACACCCTATGATTGAAGTAATCATTCGAATGGGATGACATGACACGTGTCACACATGTGCGGGCCTACTGGTGAGGCGAAAATAATGGCAGTGATATGAGATGACCCGTTTTATGAGATGTGGTTAGGTTTAGGATATTATGTGAGGAAATGGGGGGTTATACGAAATTACTTGTACGTACCTAGAATACCTAAGCGGTAATTAAGTGTTACCACGACAACCTCTCCGTAGCTAGCGAGCACACTGCCATCATAGGGATTCCCACTGCTCCATTCAAAGGACTCGCCATGCAGAAACACAATTACCGGTAATTTCTTTTCAGTGGAGGCCGCTGCAATAAGAAAAAAGAAGAAATAATGTTATTTAGAGTGAGATGGAATATAAGAATTACTTTTCGTAAATATTCAAAGAGTCATGCGCCTTCTACAAAAAACAGGATACCTTTCTCACTATCCATTTACTTATTTTTTTTAATATAAATGCTGTTTGACATTGCCACAACAATGAGGAACAATGACAACAACGGGAGATTGTGAGTTTAAGGACGAAATTAAGGATGCGTACCGAGTACCTTAACAGAAAGGCAGACAAAGGTGCCAAGGACATCAGGGAGATTCTCGAGGTGTTTCAGATTTCAGATGAGTGTACATATCTCAGAGTAATAACATGCATTAACTGTCAGACGTGCAAGCTGAAATTACAAGTCCGTGCTGTGAGTATGGGGCATGAAGTGTATGCAAGGGGCTCGTTTTGATAGAGATTAATGCCTTGGATAAGAAGTTAGAAAGGATAAATTGTATTTGTAGCTGAGTGGGGTGTTCATTGTGTTGTGTCAATCTCGTTGTCCTTGGAAAATTACTATAATATATTACTTTGAAATGGAATAAAAAGACTCACCAAAAATGTATTAAAAATACCACAGGCTTGGGAGCCTTGTCAAATAATAGGAAAATTCAACTTTGCCAAATGAAAGTATACACGAGAGGAGGAACTGCGTCTCTAGAATGGAAAACCTTTGATCTTTTCTAACTGCATATGCATTAATGTCTAATGGATGGTGGGAGTGTTACTCTTTACCAGAAGATGAAATTATAAAAGCTATCGTTCAATCCAACTGTTTTCACCAAAATTAAGATAGTTGAGCGCTTATTGGACGGCTGATTGTGTTCAGCCATCTGCGGAATAGAGGTATTAACATATATCATACCAGAGTATGAACGTGCCGTAACTGTTACGACTGACAGAAGTGCCTCCATGCATGTACTATAAGGGACGGGGAGGAAAATCTGACCTGATTTAAAGCTTTTTTGAATCAATTCCTCAAGAGATATGAGTATTCTGTTGGTTGATTTAAAAAAAGCATTCAATTAACAATAACTGAATGAGTGGTAGATATGGAGGACATTGAATAGCAATCAGCAGGGCAAGAAAGACTGAAAATATTTGTTCTTCACAGGCAACTTCTAGACATTTTTTTTAAATGGAACAGTTAAAAAATTAAATTTTTAATTATCTTGGTTTTATGATCCATAACAAATCTTGTGGTGATACTATCACCACATATATGTAAGTGCCGGATGAATAAAGTGACTTGAAAACTATTATCTTCTTTGAGAGAAAAATTCTCCCTTATCTGAAAGAAAGGTTCGAAACGGAATTTGTTCTCCTGCCGCCTACGGTTAATTGGATAATGTGCAAGGCTTTTGATAGCAAACTGACGGTAATTATGAAAATACTTCGCACGACACCAGGACAAGGATCGTTAAATGAGCAATTAAAGGGAGCTTCAAAAAAGCTACTGCTAAAAAAAACTAAAAAGATAACCTGAGAACTCGGTTCAAATGTCAATAGCATTAAACGTTCAAAATTCATCCTGAAAAAGGCTTATATGCAAAAAATTCATGGATCAAACAAATGGAACGACATCTGTATTTAGTTAACATCAGAATCATCATTGATGTTTCGACGCAACATGAACCATTCCTTTATACTTAATAGCTAAAAATTAAGTACCGACGGTAAAACCACATGCGGGATTCCGAAAGATGGGAGTCGACTTGTTCGAAGAACCGCCCGTCATGTGATGTTTTTTCTTTATGCATTTATACCATAGAGGGTCAAGCGGCTAAGTAATGGGCGGAAGTTACTAATTTTTTTGGAAAAAAGGTGTACTTTCGGTCAATGATCTCTAACTGCACCAAATCAGCTGAAACAGAGGTTTCCTAATAAAGAGGAAATGCTTAAAAACTATTCCTTAAGCAATCGTGAAAACTATAAGATCAATAGTATGGTACATACATCGTTAAAAACTGAATAAATTTTGAATTAATTAAATTAAGAAAACTAAAGGAACTGTCTTTTTCTTCATTTTCATTTTAAACATTTATTTTGTGCGTGAAATTTTCGCTTTGCCGACGACAAGTGATTTTCAACAACCAATAAAGGTAAGGCAGTTTTTTTTCCTTAGAGTCCGGCGGCAAATAATAATTGTTTAAGAAATTAAAGTTAATTGTCCTTGCGGCAAACAACTGAGGTTCCGAACAATAAAGTTGTCAAATTATCATCACTTTATTTCGAAAATCGGAAACTGAAATGAAAATAATTTTCCTCACAACATAAGCGAACCAATGCTATGGGTTTTGTAAATGGCTCAGGTAGGTTTTTGCGTTCTGCGGCGGTCACGTTGTATTGGTGACATCTGTCAAATCTGTTGTTTATTATTCCGAAAATAATGTCAAATTACCATGGCACGATTGTATAGTGCGTCCAAATAATAACATTTAGGTCGGGTTCATAAATGTAAAACTGAAGCATCACTGCTAAATTCACGTTCCATTTCTCCAGGCAAATACCGTCCATTGGAAAGTTTTTTTTTTTTTAACTTTTTTAGAAGTGTTGACGTTTGCTCTCAATAATGAAATCAAATATTGCCAAAAATTTACAAATGGTACTATATTTTTACAATTTTATTTTGCAGTGAGATGCTGCATTATTACATTTATGAACTCGGGTTAATTCTACAAATTAGCATTCGTTAGTGCAAACGACGCGCACGTCATGCCCATTTTACGGTAGACCTGGAGCATTTTATAGTAGACTCATCAACGTTTCTTAGCCTAATTTGAGAAGAGCTATTCGGTAATCAATTGGTCCGTGAGTGTGTAAAGCAGAACCGGAGGTAGTCGATTTGTCAGAAGAACTCTGCCCATCACAGACTTCTACTAGGTGAATTTTACATCGGGACTTGTGCATACACCCGTATCTGATTCAACTGAATGAGGATCTCAAAGTTCATGACCATAGACAACGCAGTTTATTTTCCAACTAGGCTTCTGAGCAGTTGCTTAGAGAAATTTTATTTGGCCGATGAATCATCTTTAGTGACGAGGTCCATAATTGGATGAATGGCTGTGTTACATAATAAGTATAATTGCCCTATGTGGGACGACCACGACCATCACAAGGTTCACCTGGTGACAATGCATCCTCAAAAAGTTAACCTTTGGTTGGTGTTTTTCGGCCAGCAGCGTCAGATCCAGAGATTTCCGAAAACGACATTGGTGAGACAGTCACCTTCAATGCAGATTACAAAACTATAATAACAAATGTCTTATGGCCCAAATTGTACCATATGGACCTAGACAACATGTGGTTCAGAGAAGGTTGGCAGCGTGGCGCTTCGTGCCGATTGATATTCTGGATGAACGATTTGCGGATAAGGCTATCTCTCACAGAGATGACGTGAATCGGGCTTTTTTGTCAGGTTTCCTAGAGTTGCAAGGAACCAAACTCAACCGATTCTTTTAAGGTGAACATACACATAATTCAGCTTGATCTATGTGAAAGAGTAATTGAAAATTTGGTCAATCAGATCTGTTCCACCTCCATCTGAAGGAGGTCAGATTTAATTTAAAAATGTATGTCTATGGGATTTAATTTAGTATTTTGATACAAAAAATAAGACATTTTATTATATTACTTTTAATCTCTAGCGAGCAACCGATCTTTACTAGAAACTGCAGCATACATACATATGTATGTACATATGTACATATATGAGTTTGAAGAGTGAATTCATATTATCAATGGAACAATGCTAAGAATCAATGCACGGGTGCTTGTCTGGTTGATTTGGAGAAGGCTTTCGACACCGTATGGTTAGAAGGTCTTTATCTGAAACTAACCAGATGGGGCATAAGTAAACCACTGTTATATATGCTCTATGACATGCTTAATGGTAGAAAGTTTGTTGTCAAGAGTGGCAATGTGACTTCTACCACAATATTTAATATAAAAAATGGTCTGCAACAGGGAGCGGTGAACTCGCCGATTCTCTTCAACATTTACACCAGCGATCTTATAGGTAGTCTTACGCAAGCAATTGCGTATGCCGACGATTTAATCGCGTACAGAACAGGTCCAACAGTCGAGGTTATCAAAACTCTCTTGCAGTGTGATTTCGACCAGATTCAGAGATATTGTGATGACTGGAAGCTGAAAATTAACTTCCAAAAATGTGAAACTATTCTGTTTAGAACCCCTTTGTCTAGGGCTTCTAGGGATACGAGAAAGAACTGGCACAAGCTAGTGATCGCTGGGCCACATGGACATCCACTGGCGAGTAAAAGTGTAGTAAAGTACCTTGGCATCCGGCTGGATCAGTTTCTATATTTCAACCGACATGTAGAGGCTGCTCTGGCCAGAGCTAGGGGAGCTTTTGCCCTGACAAAGCGGCTGTTTTATAGCAGCCGCCTTGATAGCAGGGTAAAGGTGATTTGCTACATGGCCCTCATTAGGCCGATGATTGCCTATGGATGCCCTGTGTGGTTCAACGTTGCACCATCTCAAATGGAAAAGATTCGGGTGTTTGAGAGGCAGTGTCTACGTACCTGTCTTGGACTACACAGAACACCAGAGTCGGAGTACAAACATTACTATCCCAACCAGGTTCTATACAACGGGGCCAATATAAACAGGATAGATAACTTTTTAATTAAGCTGATTCGGGGTCACATTGCAAGAGCGATGACCTCGACTAATGGCCACATTTTCGGGGCTTCCTACCCCAAAGATGAATATTTTCAGAGTGTGCGTCTAAGTGGCTTCGTTCCGCCTGAAGCATTTCTCTTTTTAGACAGTCGGGGGTTGATACAGGATGGATCGGCCATACCGCTAATCTACCACGTCAACCGTAAAGCTGTGGATAGGCGGCTCCTTTACAACCGAGACGTTGCCGCAGAAAGCGGAGCTGAGAGCCTTCGGTTCAGCAGGGTTGTGTCTAATCGGGACCTTAAAGATAGATATAAACAAGCTCACAAGTTTTGGTGGCTTTAACAGATAATATTGCAGCCGTTTAGATTGTTGTCCTGGTCGGCTTACATAGGTTTAGGTTTAGATGTAATAAACAACAGTCATGGTGGCACCAAAAAAAAAAAAAAATAATATATAAAATATCTATATATATATTAGGTTTAATTATATGTTAGGTAGTTTTTATTTCGATTTAAGGTATTTTAATTTTTTTAAATGAAAACATATAAAGACACCAAGTTTTTTTACCTAATTTTCTTGGTTTAAATAATCTATTTTTTTTTAAATCAATAATTGAAAGCAGGCCGAAAGGCATTAGTTTAAGATAAATAATAAATAATTTAGAGCGCCTGCATAGGGCCAGTAAGTTAGTTAAGCAAATAGTTAAGATAGTTTTTTTTTTTTAAGATTTCTGTCTAGCAATAAGTTAGTTATAAGTTGAATTAAAATAAAAATGAATTAAAAATGAAAAAATGAGAGTGAATTCATAAAACAAGCTGATAGAGTGGATGTTTTTCTTTTCCTACGTCATCCGTTTGGGTTAGAATTAGTCACCATTGCTGTATGTAGATGTTTTCTCGTCCAGCTTTTTGATCCCACAGGAATATATTTTCCAGTGCATTTACTGTAAATTGTTAAGCATCAAAAAACAATATTTCCGACATTTTCACATTTCTTTAAACGGGTTATCTTGTTTATTTTGAAAAAAACTTACGTATATTTTTTTTGAAAATTGGTTGTCTATTGCAGAACCCCATACTACCTACCTACATATATCGCATATAATAACACAAATTTAATATCTGAATAATAAAATTGAAACTGATTGTGTTTACATTTTTAATTTTCCGCAAAAGACCTCATTAAACAGCAAAATTACGCAAAAGCCATCAACAATATAAACATTTATCATTCAAACCGAAATCAATTTTAATTCAAAAGCAAATCACGTTGGTTTATAGGAATAACATCACCCTTTACTGTCGCCCTTCTTCAGCAATCCGATAAAAATAGCAAAATGTATTACAATTGAATTTCGAAATAATTGTTCTTTTATTTATTTACGATAAAATAAGGAAGAACCAACAACACATGTGAATACATATATGTTTCCCTTCGTCCTTCAAACCGCGTTCATATATGTATATTGACAGATAATCTTAATATCATCACTGTCATTCATATAATTCCCATTAATTACATATGTATATAGTACATCATAGTGATTAGCCATGAGATAATATAGTTTTTTTTTATTGAAACCACAACAGAGGTAAAGGCTTGGCAAAGGACCAAGAAGTAGAAATGAACGCACGACATAGAAAGGATGACAGATCAATTATGATAACAAAACCACAACCTGACAGAAAACCAATTCTAGATAACATACTCTAACGAATAAATAATGATAAATTGATTTCACTTCTTTTATTTTTCTAGGGAAAGATACAAGATACAATTTTCGGGATGAAAATGAGAAGATGCTTAAAAATTCTGTACTTACCATTTATCGGTGAGAATATATTTAGGTATAAGCAGTCTTCTGATTGATTTTGCAAAAATGGCAAAAGTCTCTTCAAGTACTCAAGGCGTCCCTTTGGCATTTTTTCAAGGGCTGCTGTTTCGTTTTGAATGTTTGGCAGGCGCTGCGGGCATACGGGACTGTATTTGTCTGATATCCGAATACCGTCCCATGGTGCTGGTGCTCTTGTTGGACTAAATCTGAAAGTACACATAAAGTCAAGATGTCGATGTCAGTACAGTACATACAAATCGATATATTGATGTTGATATTATTGATATTGGTTTGTAGAATAATTTTAGGGTTTGAGTGATGTTGTTTTCGGAGAAGTTTTGTTTTTCGTCCCTGAATTTTGAAATACCTACGTACAGTACATAATTTAACAAAAATAAGTTTGAAGGAAGGAGAACTACTCTGTTTTCCATGAAGTGAATTCAAATTAAATCTAATACAAAAATTCATTGGACAACATTGATATCTAACGAAATGGTGGGTTTTTATTGCGAAACGTATCCATATGCACCTAGTTTCTGGAAAAAACAAATATCCGTCCACGTTAAACAAACAAACAGTTATAAAAACTTTTTTATTGGATTTTGTAGATAGAAGAACGAAGATAGATTTTTTTTCAAAATAATTTTTTAATGTTTGATTGGTTTATAAAATCTATGCCAGTACTCTTTCGTATTTTGAAAAGAAAGTTATCGTGTCCTATGATGATTATTATGATGATGATGATGTATATATGATACATATATTTTGTTAAGAGGTTTAGAAAATTAAATTCTTTACAACTTTGATATTATGAAATGAAATGAATGAATTTAATTTAAAAGATTTTAAAAACAGTTTTAAGTTAAAAGCTACAAGAAAAACACCTTATAAATTTTAAGAATGTTTCCAATTTAAATTGCAGAAATCGGTGCATGTGATATTCTTACATATTTTCATGTAATCTGCGGAGTATAACATGAGAATCAGGCAAAATGTGTTGTACTTTAATGAAAATAATTGGTCCTAGATGGCTTCCTTGTGGAACACCAGACTTTTGCCAGATGGAGGTGGACACTATCTGAATATAAATAAAGCAAAACCTATCGCATCAACTTTTTTACTTTTTATAAATGCATTCGTGCAGATTAAAAAATTTGGGATAACAATCAAACATGACATTGCGATGATTGAGAAACATATTTGAGTTACTGGCACAATTTTGTCTGCCTGTCTGTTTGTATGTATTTTGGACTACGGTCTAAATTGTTTGGTCAATCATCTTCAAATTTAGTATATAGGATTATTTTGACATTCTACAAAGGGATTTTTTAGCTCAAATATTAACGGTACCTGTCATATAACCCTTAAGTCAAAGTTTATTTTTTTCAGAAACGACTCAAAGAATTTTTATGGAAAAAAATCAATGTACTTCTGTAGGTGTGGTTTATATTTTTTTGAATAAAAATTTAAGATGGTGGTCTAAAAACGGTACCCCCCATAGGACCGTTTTTTTCTTCGACTTTCTTGAGAACTGGTTAACCAATTACAAACAAAATTAGTATTCAGAAAGATTTTGGCAGCTTTAGAATGTCTAATTTAAAATATTTTTGAAAAAAAATTTGTATTTTTAATAATTTTTAAATTGGAAAAATCGATATTTTGAAAATGCGTTAATGATTTTTTTTTATTTAATTTTTATATGTAGGTTATTTTTGTGCTAAAGTTTGCATTCTTAAAATATTTGTTTTTGATTCTTGAAAAAAGTTGTTAAATAATAGACGTGTGCTTTTCAAGAAGAAATAAAATGCATATAATTTAATGTTGTGGCCAAGAATTTAGCTTTACTATAAAGATAAGGGTTTGCCATTATGTTTAAAAAGTGATTTCGGGCAAGTGGCTGGCTCGAATAAGTTCCAGCCGATAGGCCCAATTTTCTCAATTTTGTGAAAATCGGGATCGGTGGCCATCTCGTTTTGGGCCCAATCACCGAATGTGCGACGCGCTTGATGGTCGTTCGAATTCAATTCTTGCACGAGTTGGATTTTATAAGCCCGCAAACCAAGATCCTTCCGCAAAATCTTCAATAAAGTGGATTGGCACAGCTCCAATTGTTGCGCGCGATGACGGATAGATTCATTCGGGTCTTCTTCGATACTCTGCTCCACCGAACCGAACCATTTTTTTGGTAATAAATTTGCACAATTTGCAAACGGTTTTTAGGAGTAAGTCTATTTATTATAAAATGACAAACCAAACTGACCATAAATCAAGTAACAGCTGTTAAAAAGGCCAATTTCGAAAAAATTATTGCTAGATTGAAAACCACACCTCTAAAAAAAACACCCTTTATGACAAAGATCCTGATTATAGCCATTCATGTTACTAAACAGTTACTAAAGCCGTCTAAGCTGTCAGCTTCAAGAGATGTACTGTACTGGGAATTTATATACATTTTTCGGAGAGGTTTTTGTAAATGAAAAGGAGAAGATAAATGGTTTCAGAGAAAAAGAGTTTGTAAAATGTCTTCAGACTCAAGTTTAATTTTTAACGGAAATTGTTATTGAATGGAAAAGATATCAGCTACCACTCTTCTTTCATCTTATGTTTCCAAATTTATGATTTAGAGACGGATTGGAAGTTTAGATAAAAGGATTTTGCCATGATTGAATTGCCATTGAATGATCTCGATTCTGGAAACATGAACAGGCTTGAAAGGGCTCCATACTTGAGAGAGGTCTAAAGAAATATTATACATATGTAGTGAACGTGGTGAATTTTTTAGACTATCATTTGCTGATTTTGTTTTCTAGATTATTTGGAAAATGCGTTTGTGTATAAAGGTTTCTAATTGGTATTTGTCAACTTCCAACTTCAGGCAATTTTTGCACACCAAATTGGAAAGCCGACAAGGTCTAACTGAATTAATGTGGAACCATTTCATGATTATATGGCTTCAAGAAAATTTGGATCGTCAGTATATAATGAAATGTTGGAATTAGTGGTAAGAATTAAAAGAAGATGGTTAAATGACTTCCCTGTGGGACACCGGCATTAGCATGAAATGGGGAAAGAAAGCAAATTCAATAAGGTTATTTTGTAGTGGGTCTATATTTGAGAAAGCCTACGTTGTCTGGGAGTTTCACTGTTAAGTGAAAGACAGGGAAGACGTCCATTTCTTATTTTTATGATGGTTAATGAAGTAAGCTTGTGTTTCAATTAGATATCGTTATTATAAGTTTTGTAAATTGGATATAAGTTCCAAGATATTTAAAATAATCGGTCATAATATTAACAGAAAGTCCGAACACATATATATCTATATATGTATGTACATAAATAACAATGAATCGATGAAATGCATGTATTAACGCGTACACGTATAACTTCCGAATGACTTGTAAGAACAAGGTTGTAAGCAACAAAATTAAAAAAAATTCGAACAATTTTTTTTGCGAAATTTTATAATTCTGTAAATTAAATTTAAAATCTGAAAATTAATAAGGCGCCAAAGGAATCCCATACGATTTATCAATTTTATTCCTATATATATAGCTGCACCGATTCTAAAGGAGAATTTCACTGGCAGAGAGCTGATGTTGTAGAGAGAAACTCAGGCTATTTTAACTATGTACCTTCTAGGTGGCGTTAGGGTCGTTTTTTTTATTTTTTATTTATGTCTCGATTTTGACAGGGCTTTCACAGGCAGATAGTTGATGTTGAAAGGAAGGACTATCTCTATTTTAACTACCCTGAAGTGGCGCTGAAGTGTATTTTTTTTGTTTTTTTTTTTGGAAAGATTTGACTATTAATCACAACATATAATTTCTTGAAATAAAAATAGTACAAGGAAAGTGTTTGGTAAAATTTTGACCGGATAGGTACATTTATGAAATTTTGTTTGTGTATTAACATTATTACTTTGGTGGGGTTCAGTTACTGTTGGACCCGATATGTGACGCTGTTCTAGGGATCCAGAAAATATGTGGATCAGTTAGTGTCAAATAATTATAAAACTTCAAAGACATTTTCTTTATTGAACTGGGAAATCAAATATAACGGTTATACCTAAAAAAGGGTTTACTTGAATGGAAAAATGGACATGAAGCGTGTTCTCATAAGTCTTGATCTAGTTTGAAAACATCCAAATATCATGTGCGATTTTGAAAATGAAATGAAATTGTGTTTTTTTTATATATAATTAGCACGTTTATAAGGACTATTTGTTATCCTTTTCAGCATACTGCGCGAGAATAAGGAAGACAGGGAGGGGAGGACAGAAGGTGCTGATTAACAATGTGGTTTTGAATGCTTGCAAATCAAATCAATCATGGCAAGGGAAAATATCGACGGGTAAACTATTCCAAATTCGTGTTGTTCGGCTAAAAAAACAATCGAAATATTTCACGGTACATGATAAATTGGACTCAAGGGTGAACTGATGAGCATTCCTTGCGAGGCAAGTATTACGAGAGAAACTTTTGAGGGGAGGAATTCTTTTTATAAAAGAAACGATAAAATAATGAAAAACATTAAAACATTCCTTCCGTATTCTAGAGAGGCATTGTTTCAGAGACATTTCGATTTCCTATTAATCTTGTCCAAATCTAAAAATTAGTAGAAGGGAAATTCAGACAATTTTTTTTTTTTTTTTTTATAATTAACGCGCGCACAAGGGACTATTTGTTTCCCTTTTAATGTAACACACTGCGCGGGCATTAGGAAGATAGGGAGGGGAGAGATAGGAGGTGTCGATTAACATTGGTTTTGAATGTTTGCATGTTGAAATGGCAAGGGAAAATCTCGCCGGGTAAACCATTCCAAAGTCGTGTTGTACGGCTAAAAAAAGAATCTCTATATTTCACGGTACGTCCGAAATTGGGCTCAAGGGTGAACTGATGGGCATTCCTAGCAAGACGAGTATTACGGGCGAAACTTTTAAGGGGAGGAATGCAGCTGGCTACGTCGAGTGAACATTTTTTATAAAAGAACCGATAAAATAAGGAAAGACATGAAACATTGCGTCGGTGTTCGAGTGGGGCAATTTTTTCAGCGGCAGTTCTATTTCCTATCAATCTTAACGCTCGATTTTGTATTCTATCAAGCAGGTGAAGCGATGATTGTGAAGCACCTGCCCACAGGTGGGAGTTGTACTCGAGTTAAGGGCGTATAAACGCTTTATAAATTGTAGCCAGATCAGATGGGGAAAAATACTTCTTACACCGATACAGAAAACCTAAGCACTTTGCAGCATTCTTAGCGATCTCAAATATATGGTCGTTCCAACGGAGGTCGTCGTTGACACACATACCGAGTACTGAGAGCTTTTCGGTTTCTTCGATGTAAGTGCCATTCATGGACAATGGCATTGGGGGAATGTTTAGCTTTAACGACAGAAGACAGCATTGAGTTTTCGAAGCATTAAACTCCACACGATTTCTATTACCCCATTTGACAATGCTGTATAAATCGGAGTTTAATGAGCTTGACATACGGCACCGTTGCAATTGTACGTCCGAAGGCGAAGGACGTGAATTATCGAACGAATATGAAAAGCTGAGGGTAGAGTCGTCAGCAAAACAGTTAAGTGGATTAGAAGTAACAGACAGAAGATCATTTATAAAAATGAGGAAAAGAGTCGGAGACAGAACAGAGCCCTGGGGCACACCAGCATTTATTTTATGGGAATCAGACTTGAATCCGTCCAATACAACTTGTATTGAACGGTCCAGGAGATAGCTTCTAATCCAACGAACAAGAGTATTATCGATCCCAAAAGCACGCATTTTCGATAAGAGAGCTTCATGCCAAACTCTATCAAATGCCTTGGAGATATCAAGAGCAATAATCTTACTTTCACCAAAGCGATGTAAAGATTTGTTCCACTGTTCGGTGAGATATGCCATCAGATCACCAGTGGAACGGTTGCTGCGGAAGCCATACTGACGGTCATGGAGAAGCTTACGATCTTCGAGATATTCCTTAAGCTGACGGTTAATCAGTGTTTCCATGACCTTAGAAAGAAGGGATGTCAGTGCTATGGGTCGGTAGGAGGAGGGGGAGGATGGGTCACCTTTCTTAGGGACAGGCTGGACAAATGCTGTTTTCCATCTTCTAGGAAAGATTCCAGAAGAGTAGGAGCGATGGAAAAGCTTACGCAGTGGCTTTGCCAGTGTGGAAGAACACCTCTTCAGAATAATCGGGGGTATACCATCCGGGCCAGCGGATTTGTGTATATCGAGATCTTTGAGAACTCTTGCTACTGTACGAGTGCGGAAAAAAATGTGTCCCATGGAAAAATTTACATTCTCAAGTACAGGAGGGGCAACGTTGCTATGCGGCAGCGTGGAGCTGGCAGCGAAATGGGCGGCGAGCAAGTTTGCCTTCTCTGAAGAGTAAACAATTGGTGTGTTATTGTCGATGAACGTTGGAACCGAAGATGTTGAGGAGTTTTTAATATTTTTTACAAATGACCAAAAATTTTTACTGCCTTTGGGACACTGCAGAATTTTTTGCCGTAATTTTTGGTCATGCAAAAATTTGGATCTTTCAATAACGGACAATGATGGTCTGTTTTTAAATTTACTGTTAGTCATGGAACCTGACAACTATTTTGGATAAATCAAAGTGTTCAGTAAAGAAGGAAGTAGATATTCACATAACATAAATACATAGAACGTATGAAGAAAAAAATGTTTCAATAGTTCAGAAGAGTTACATATTTATGACAATGTGTCATAAATTTTGAAGGGATTTCCTATTCAAAGTGCCCGCATGAAAACAGGCATCTTAACTTAATGTAGAATAGATGTTTTGATAGTAAATATATTGAACATTACTTAAAAATAAAAACGTTTTGTGTGACGTTTCCTTCTATATTATTTTTGGGGCCCAAGTTTAATGACATTCATTATCAAGTCAAAGAATTTTATAGATATCTGACGCATTTCTTGAAAGGCATTTTTACGAAACTAGCTTACACGCCAAAATTAAATAAATTAAGTTTAAAATTTACTTTAAATAAAACATCTTATTTTAACACAACTTAACGGACTTAAGTATAAGACAGAAAAGGATAAAAAGAGTTTTCCAATCGATCTTTACATATCAGATTTTATTATTCTTGTGTTAATTTGCAGACAATTATGAAAAATTATAGAGAAAAAGGCTTGGACTTTAAAACTTGATAATCGATATTATGACGGTGAGCTATGTTTACAAATATTTGTGTTATTAAGAAATATGAACATACATACTACATATATACATAAATACACAACACTCCTTTAGTTTTGCTTTTATGTTTTTCAGTCGTTATTGAAAAGTATGAAATTCATAATATTCCTAAAATAATACATTTTCACACAAAAATATAAAATCAAATTTGATTTCATTTAAGGAAAATCTTCTCTGTATAAGGACTTACAGGTCAAGTTTTTTTTTCTTTTTTCCCTCCATAATCCAAATTCAGAGAAATTTAAAAAACTATGTACTCCTAAAATGCTTCCTCGACGTGCGCATACATATAAATTCCATGAATTTTCAGGGTCTAAATACTTCCATTTAGAAGCACAAATGGTTGCTCAAGAGATTTTAATTTTGATTGCAAAATTGTTTGAAATATGTACATACGTACATACATACAACATACATATGTAAATATGTCTTCGGTATCTTTAAAAAAAATTATTTTGATTATAAGACTTTTGATTTTCTATATTATTTTTGGGGCCCAAGTTTAATGACATTCATTATCAAGTCAAAGAATTTTATAGATATCTGACGCATTTCTTGAAAGGCATTTTTACGAAACTAGCTTACACGCCAAAATTAAATAAATTAAGTTTAAAATTTACTTTAAATAAAACATCTTATTTTAACACAACTTAACGGACTTAAGTATAAGACAGAAAAGGATAAAAAGAGTTTTCCAATCGATCTTTACATATCAGATTTTATTATTCTTGTGTTAATTTGCAGACAATTATGAAAAATTATAGAGAAAAAGGCTTGGACTTTAAAACTTGATAATCGATATTATGACGGTGAGCTATGTTTACAAATATTTGTGTTATTAAGAAATATGAACATACATACTACATATATACATAAATACACAACACTCCTTTAGTTTTGCTTTTATGTTTTTCAGTCGTTATTGAAAAGTATGAAATTCATAATATTCCTAAAATAATACATTTTCACACAAAAATATAAAATCAAATTTGATTTCATTTAAGGAAAATCTTCTCTGTATAAGGACTTACAGGTCAAGTTTTTTTTTCTTTTTTCCCTCCATAATCCAAATTCAGAGAAATTTAAAAAACTATGTACTCCTAAAATGCTTCCTCGACGTGCGCATACATATAAATTCCATGAATTTTCAGGGTCTAAATACTTCCATTTAGAAGCACAAATGGTTGCTCAAGAGATTTTAATTTTGATTGCAAAATTGTTTGAAATATGTACATACGTACATACATACAACATACATATGTAAATATGTCTTCGGTATCTTTAAAAAAAATTATTTTGATTATAAGACTTTTGATTTTTGATTCAATGCAAAATGTTTTCGAGTAATTATAAATTTATAGTAAAATACATTTACAAAAGAAAGTTATTTCTTGCGATAGCTCATCGTGAAACCAAATTTCTTAATGATATTTATGTCTTCTTTGGAAATGGACGCACATTGTCAGAAAGCCAGCGGACTCTTGGAGAGAATCAAACCGCATTTTGTAAAATGGTTGGGAATACTCGTATAGGTGTAGCTGGTACTACAAAATATGCTTGTAGAAATAAAATTTAGCTTTTTCAAAGATCATTTTAGTTGAACTTGAGAAAATTTACCGTTGGACGACTTCAATTGGATGCTAGTTGAGATCGCGACAATATGAACCAGGCAAACCAATTGCAACTATGTGAAAAAGCCATAAGAAAGCTTCAGGTTTAGTGGTCTTCTCACAACTGCACCTCCGAAAAACTCCTGGTTCGACTACAAATGTGCTCAGGTAAACGAAATTAAAACAGAGGCAGATGGAGTGGATCCGCAATAAAATAGGAACATGGTGTAATCCTTACGTTAAAGGAAGGAAGGATGAAAAACTCTTGCTTAGGAGAAAGAAAAATGATCACCACCAACGTGAAGTCGATGAGCTGTAGAGGTGTTTTAATAGCAAAGATATGAGAAACTTCTAAGAAAAAGGTTAAATAGTCAACATCTGAATTCACTAGCCGACCTAGGAGCTGGGATCTACAAAGGTAGATATAGTACATTAAGATTGATAGAAAACAGAACTGCCGCTGAAACAATTGCCAATCTCGAAGAACGACGCAATGTTTCATGTCTTTCCTTATTTTATCGTTTCTTTTATGAAAAATGTTCATTCGAAGTAGCCAGCTGCATTCCTCCCCTTAAAAGTATCTCCCGTAATACTTGTCTCGCAAGGAATGCCCATCAGTTCACACTTGAGCCAAATTTCGGACGTACCGTGAAATATAGGTATTCTTTTTTTTAGCCGAACAACACCCTAGCCAGCACATAATAATAATATATCTTTAATAAATCAACACTAATGCTTAGCCTTTCTGTCTACTTGATGTGATAGGAAGAACTAAGCAGGTAGGTAACCAATTCTATCAATTCCATGGAATCAGCAGCAAGAAGACTAGGAATGACTATAAACCAGGAAACGACGCTTTCATTATCGAAATCCCTATCCAACCACTTGGTCGTTACATGACAACTGATAGATTTAACTTTTATTAAGTCAGTGAATTCGCCTACCTGAGCACTGCTTTCAACACAGCAAACAACATCAACACATAAATCAAACGAATAATCACTTTTGCTAATAGCTGTTTTTTTTTGCCTAAGTTAACAAATTAACAATTTAAGTCAAAAAATTCGTACCAAACGACTAAGATGACTCGGCCATGTAGAGCTGATGAAGCTCCATTGCTCAAAGTCTTCAACGTCTTACCCGATGAAGTCAGAAAGCCGAGCTAGACAGTAGAAGTTGGAAACGCACCGAGCTAAAAAAAGGTTAAAATCCGCACACGAAAATATGAAAATATGTGTTTTAACTAAAACAAAAAAGTGCAAAAACTTTCTCTCTATAGCTATTCCAATTAAATTTTTGATTAGAATTCCGGTCAGTGCATTAAACATAAACCAAATTCATGTTCATAGGAAACATCCTTTAATTTGATTGTTTTTTACTACAGCAGGCCAATTTTCAAACTTCCTGAGTTTGCCCAACAAAAAAATACAAAAACCCAGAAAAAAGGACCTCGCCCGAAACCACACTCTGGTGACAGAAACACGACACAAAACAGTACACAACATTATACAACATTATAAGGGATACCATCGACACTCATCGTTGTGATGACAAAATCCATAAAAAAAACCTTTTTTCTGTCCTTATACTTTATAATTGTGTTATCGTTGGTGCTACTTATTAATTCAATAAAACTGCCTCCAAGTAACTCCCGCGGCTCCCAGTTCCAGATGCTGTTTATAATAAACGGAAAGTTTGCTCAAGTTGTATAATATTTTTTTGCTGTTTTTCTTATATATAAACATTTGTTTGCCTTTGGGCCATGCCAAGTGTACAATATCCTTGGCCAACATTTAATTTCCTTTGTAATAAAGAGATAGGGAACAATGGTTAGAGATGAACTGAATGGACGGACATCTTCAATGAATTTGGTTTTGTGCTTGTGCTTGAATATTTTTTTGTTTTTTATTTAAATTGAATTCACTCATTCGAATCCTATTATTTTAGTCCTGGCCATGAACGGCAAACCAGATCCAGTGTCCTTTTTTGATTACTCAGTCAACCGTTTGTCTTTTGATTTACTTACCTATTTTGTTTTGTTGGCGGTGTGGCGTACGGAACTCCCAGGAAAACCTCAACAGAGCGTAAAAAACGAAAATTATCTAATGGCAGGATAAGGCCATGCAACCGACCGTACCGGGTCTGTACTATCCTATGTCCCAAACGGGCATTTTTGTAAATATCTAATGTGGAGCATGTGACTGATTTTGTAGCGAAGACCATTACCAGGATGCATAGTGTTGCCATGTATGTATCGCGGAATGGTGACATATTTAAAACCTTTGGAATCTTTTGAGTGTTCCGTTGGGTCGTTTGGTTGGTTGGCGCTGTTGGTTGCTATTCGGAGGTTGTTTGAAAGATTTTTCAAGGAAGTGACTCCATTGACTATCTACTCCGATGTCTTGACATTTTTTTTCGTGTTATTTAAGTTATCTTTTGCAGCTGCGATCAGGTACGACAAAGTACTATTTATGATGAAATTGTATTTGGATCGGCCTTATGTGATGTATGGAAAGGTGAATTAGCATTTTGTTGGGTGTTTCAGCAAATACAATAATTCATAGCTGAATTGACCTGAAAGAAATAAAAAGAAATGTTTTAGCATATATTGCTTGAGCTACATAGTTTTTATTTTAAACTAAGCAATATTTTTAAAAATGTATGTAGTTATAAAAATTATCTTTTTTTATATGTATATAAAAACATTTGTACGAATGTATGTTGAAATATCACGCCTGAACCACTGAAGGACCTGAGCGTTTTTTTTTTAAATCTGTATTTATGGACCGATTTGGCTCAAATTATTTTATAAATATATAGAAGCAAATTTTTCAAAAATTCTACCACATCTTTAAAAATTATAAATAAATGAAAAACTTGATTTTAGATTTAGATTTAAATAAAAAAAAAATGACATCTGTTAGGGTGTACTACCAATACTCTCTCGTGGTAGCGTATTTTTTCCCGAAAATAAATAAAAGTTCAGTTGGTTGATTACGTATCCGTTGGTCCTAACAGTATTTCGTTTCCCATAGTTCTGAAGGGGTGTGCTTCTACGTTGGTATAACTACTGCATAAGATTTTTCGTCTGTCTTTTTCTACAGGACCTTGACCTTTCATGTTCGTTTTCAACTTCAAAATCTTGTTCTGCGCATGAAGAACTTTAGGAGCAGCGTATGATAAATTGCTATAATTCTGATTTTCTCAGCATAGCTTAAGGGAATTATTAACCGTGTGGATTTTAATGCTTCAAAAACTCAATGTTGTCTACTGTAGTTGAAGCATAATGCTATCCTGTTCATAAGTGGCGATTGTATCAAGGAAACAGCAGAGGAGCGTATAACATACCACCTTCTGTCATTCATAAAACGAACTTCGAAATTTGTATTTTTTCTAAGACGATGCAAGAATGCCCCATTAGATATAGCTACAAACTTTAAAGCGTCCTCACATCACTCAAAAATGTTCGCAAGTAAATAATGCTAATAACTGTGTTCATTTTCCGAATCTTATGCGTTGTTTTCAGCCACGAATTAGATTCGTTAAATGGACGTAGTTTGGTACATATTACTAATATTTTATTCGTATTCGTAATTGTTCGAATAAATAAAATAAATTTATTGGCGCGCCAACTCCTTAAGGAACCAAGGCCTAGTGACTTATACTCTCAACCATTTCTGTGTGTGTGTTGTTAATCTGCAAGAATGGAAGGGACCTACAGTTTACCGCCGAGTCCGAACGGCTACATGAGGTACACTTTTTTCAAGAGAAATTTTACTCTTGGAGGTTTTGTCAGTTCCCCGCAAGAGGCAGTACCCCGGAAAAGAAGGTGGCTATGAGCTGGATTTGAACCCAGGCTCATTAGCTTAGCAGTCCGACACACTAACCACTTATCCACGGGGCACTACATGTACATTGTACATACTACTAATTGTTCGAATACTATTGTTAAATTAACGTATGGTTTTTATACCCATTCGTACTAAATATAGTGCAATTCGTATATTTTACGAATATTAGTGTAATATTTATTTCACCGACGCGCCGGCGCACTGCAAAAACTACGTTTATTAAGAGACATTCTGTGCGTCTGTCTGTCTGTATGTACGGATGTATTTTGGACTATAGCCCAAACCGGTTGGGCCAATCATCTTCAAATATAGAAAATTGGGTTATTTTGACATTCTTCAGAGGAGTTTTATCATTTTATGTTATGTAAATGCTTATTTTTCTCGAAAACGGACTCAAGATTTATGTTATATTTATAAAAAAATCAATGTACTACTGTAGGTAAGCATTATAATTTAATGAAAAAAAAAATTAATATAGTGAGCTAAAAACTGTACCTCCCATACGCCGGTTTTTTAGACATTATTGAAAACTGTTGATTCAATTACTAACTAAATTGATATTCAAGAAGATATAAGTAGCTTAAGTAATTTCGCATTAATATTTGTTGGAGAACTTTTTTTTGCATTTTTAATAATTTTTTTATTAATTTTTTTTTTTTTTGAAAAATCAATATTTGGAAAACGGGTAAGTGATTTTTTTTAATTTTGTTTTTAAATGTGTGTTATTCTTTTGCTTAAGTTTGTATTCTATAATTTTTTTTTTATATTTCTTTTTTAAAAGTTATTAAGAAAAAAAACAGTTTTATTTGAAAACGGTTCCTACATACAAATTTTGAAAACAAATCACACTTTTTTACATTTCTTCAAGAAATAAAATGGTGTTTAAATTATTTCACTGAATACAATTTAACGAAATTTATTTGAACAATCAAAAGCCACAAAAATCGAATACGTGCTTTGATGTTTCTTAAGTTTTATTCAACAGTATGACCGCACACATGAGCAAGTACGTGCGATCCAGTCGTGCCATTTATTTTTTGTTACAACCACGGCTGATGGCACAGATGTCAGAAGCTAAGATCCGGTCATATCCGGTCATTTCAAAAGAAATAATTGCCCTGAGAAGATTCAACACCCCAATTTTCTAACTCTTAGATTTCGTCTATGGTTCTCTGTCTGTGTTCATTGAATAACATAACTTAATTGCTTGCTAAATCAATCAAACCTACATTTTCCTGCAAAACTCACGGTCAAGGTGTTAGTATAAAGTAAATATATCAATTCTTCAAGGCAAAAATCAATTCCCTCCAGAACTTGGGTAAACCCTTCAAGAACTTTCCAACACCATCATTCTCTGAAAAACTCAGCTCAACAAATAAAAAGGGTTTGCTTTTAATTTAATCACAGAATTAGCAAATAGAAAAGTGACACCCTTGCAATCCAATCCTACGATCTTCGAAGATTCCTTTACACGTATACACACTCTAATACAATCCCAAAGATACTCTTGGAAAGTAAGATATTTAATTCTTGTAGAAAGTTCATCGGTTAATGCTTCAACCTCTTATTAACTTGTGAAGACATATCACATTTCCATTTGCTCACTGAACAGACAGAATGTGTACATAAGCTTTATTTGTAACGGTTTCTCTGCGTCTTCTCTGGAATTATGTAATCTGATTTTAAGGGGAGGATTTGGTGATTCGTTCATGTGTGCACACAAATAATTGAGTACCTTTGTTCTTCTTTGTGTGCACTTAACACTCATTTCTAATGGAGCAGCCTTTGGTAAGACCAATTTCTGTTTTACTGCGATGATGGCACAAGAGCAATAATTGACATATCAGTACATGGTAAAATATTCAAATTACAGTTAAAATTATGCAAAGATGCTGTTGGACTTATTTAGGTGTCTGGGAGCAGCCTTATACAATTTAAGACCATTATAAGAATATTAAGACAGAAACTATGTATATGTACTTTATGTACAGTACATTACTGTATGCAAATTTAAGGGGTGAATGTTAAATTGAAATATTTCTGCATTAATGGCAAGCCCTGCAGTTGATAATGTTAAAAAACTTATTCTGGCAGAATTTGGTTGTCTCAGACGTAAGTTATAGTAAACTGAAAAAGTGTATTTTTGCGAAAAGTGTTTTTTTTGGTATGTATAAACGTTTGAAAGTGCTGTTCAGTTATAGAACTGGTCAACCTGATTACAAAAAAATAGATCCATCCCAGATCTTTTTGTTATCGACATCGCCTTTTGCTTTTTTCCTATATCCTAGCTTGGTTCAAATCATACCTTGAGAATAAATCCTAACAGGTAAAATTTTGAAATTGTCTTTCAATCCTTTTCGTGGGTTACTCTCTCGTACTTGAAGGAAGCCATTTTGGTTTTTCACTCTTCAGTCTGTAAAATGCCAGACGAGTACCTTAACTAGAAATCGTGATCTACAAATTGGGTAGTGCAATTGTTACGTACGTCTCCATCTTCAATGGGCATGTACTCCCTTTTAAAAAAATCATAACAATGGAATTGAAGCAACTCTTCCTAGCAATGATATTTTTAATCTGCAACCATATGAAAATATAATTCATCTTCTTCAGTAGCAAATTTAATATTTCTTCTTCAAATGTTTAATGGCAAAGTTCATGCTTCTTGTTTTTACTTTCTATTATCGGAACTATAAGGCAAGTTTAGGGTCCGTGAATATAAAATAAATTTAGGTAACAATCCAACATGACATTACTTTGATAGAGAAGCCTAAAAAAGTTAGTGACAAAAACTGTCTGTCTGTCTGTCTGGGTGTGTCTAACGTGCTGAAGCCTAAACGGCGATTACTTTTAAATTTGGTATGTGTCATTCAATTGTTTTTCCTCAGAGGGGTTTTTGAAGTTTTAACCGTTTTTTTCCGAAAAAGGCTTCAATGAATTTCATCAAAAATTTTGAGAGTATTTAACGGTTGATTGGATTAGATAATCAAATTAATTCTGCATACCAATATTTTAAGTATTTTTTTTGTCTATTTATAATAAACTAGTGAGCCCTACATATACGTCATTCTGCCTTTCTTTGATTTTGATTTTTACATGCAAACTTATTAAAATACAGGCCAATCGTCTTTTCACAATTATATTGTAACAATTGCATACAAAATTCCGTAGAGAAAATCAATTTTCGATTTATCAAATTTCCCGACTTTTTCGGAGGGCTTTTCTAAAATTTTCTTTCGTAAAAACCTTCCTTCTCCTGTTAATTACGAACAACTAAAAATATGAGATAAATCGGACCAGCCGTTCTCAATTGATGAATAACTTATACATGTTTAACACCATTTTTATATAAAGATAGCTAGAAGATAGATCTTTAATGTTTTTTTTTTTTTTTTTTTTTTTTTTTGAAAAATTCAATATCTTTTAAACCAATCTAAAAACTAATCTTTTTTTAAATAAAATGATCAGGTCAATATTAATAAACTCTAAAAACTTCATATAAAATCTCATTTTTTCCGAAAACTTTAAAAAAACCTTTCATAGAATAAAATATGGTATACAAAAAGCATAACGCTTTGTCTGTGAACTTGAACTTAAGTAAAGTGGGCTTAAAATAAATATTTTGAATCAGTGCTTCATTGTTGTGATCAATTTTTTAATGATTTTATTATGAAAACAATTCAAATGATTGGATTATAGATAATTCTTTTATTATAATGCATGTGTAACGCCAGCATTGTTAACACATTCACTTAGGAAGAAGAGGGACACATACAAATGAGCAATACTTAAGAATAAGGGTTGGGCAACTCACCATAATCACTTTACAAAACCAGACATTGAGTTGTTGCCCTAGCTAGAAAATATGTAGTCTACTATAAACCAAGAGGACAATTTTGAACCAACATAACTCTAATATTTCAAATCTCAGATTCGTGATGAAGAACATGGTTAAATAATGGACAGTCGTAGTACATTTTGAAGATTATGATTGTTAATTAGAATAATTAAATGCGAAATCTACTTGCTGTAAAATACTCTAATAATAATTTGTTATATTTATATGTACATAGTAATATGTAGTTCTAAAAACATACACAAATTATTATTTTATAGTTAGTCTTTTTCTGACTTCGTTCCTATTAAAACCTATTTCTCTATTATTTGAAAACAAAAATATTAATTATTATTCTTTTCAATTACTTGGATATACCACAGCTTTGCAGATTACAATTTCTCACTTTTAATACGCACATTGTAAAATCGTTAATGAAAATGATTAAAAAAAGTGTTCCAAAAGGACAAGAGGAAGCACACCAAACGCAACTAGTATGATAACAAAAATGAATTTTTGTAATTCTCGGTATTACTTCCTTAAGGGAGATGGACATCAATTTGAGAATAAAAAAAGCACGAAGCTTAGCCAAAGAATTTCATGAAAAATTAATTTAATTGCTTTAAAAAAATCTGTATGGATTGTATTACACTGATTACTAGATTAAAAAGAATCAGTGTTTTATCTGGACTAAAACATGAGATAAAGGGAGAGAGGTTTTACTGCCATTAATTTATTCTATCCGAAACACATACATATGTTCTTTTATGTTAAAATATGAATGATTTTTAACTATGTTTTCAAATATCAATCAAAAAAGTCCACAAGGAAGGAATTTGTTAAAAGAATAATCAACATCACAAGTTCTCTTTTTGATACTGAGCGAAAAGCTTCTTATCAGCTTCGGAGTTTTAATTTCATAATATTCTTTACCTTTTGTTTTAATACAATTAAAATTTATTAAAAGATTAATAGAGAATGGAGTTTCAAATGATTTAAAACCAAATTTTTTTTTGGATAATATTGCGCTTAACATTCGAATTTTTTTTTAAATTTTTTATTCGTAACTTGTAAAGACAAATTTGAAAGAACATGTGTCATGGACTAACACTATGAAACAAAATATATGATTGTATGAAATCCTCTTCGTTTTCAAAATAAAAATAAATGTTATTTGATAAAAATAAAAGGATCTTAATGCAGTTTTTAAATTTCAAAATATATGGAAATTGAATCAAAAAGTCTATTTATAGAATCACTAGAATGATTTATTTAAACAAAATATCAAGAGAAAACTTTGAGTCCATAAAATTGTATTCAAAATGTTTTTTCTTCGTAACTACGTTTGAATAAACCAAGTAACTATAATGTCTCAAACACTTGTTGCACCATTCAAACATTTTCTTTCAATAAAGTGTTTGGTCAGTTTTAACAACATTCCTGGCAAAAATTTTACAAAAACAGTTTTTAAGATTCTTTATAACATTTATTCGTATGTTGGTATTCCTAAAGTCATACATTCAACTTCTCTTTTATTAATTATGAATTAACTACTCACTGGTGTTCAAGTCGTATTTGTTTTGTTTTTTCCTCCATTGGGATTATTTAAAAGAAATACATTTTTATCGATCTTAGATCCTCTAGAAAATCTAGATACTTTTTTTTATTTAGAAATTTTGGTATGCAGTGTTTTAGAGTTTACTAATATACATGTCATTATATTATTTAAAACAGTTTTTTTTAAACGGCTCCAACGATTTTGATGACATTTTTTGATAATTTTTCTGTTGGTATTGGCTATCGTTTGATCAGAACTTTATGGAAAAAATCAATATTTTGAAAACGGGTAGATTCATTTTTTTTAGATTTTGTTTTTAAATGAATGTTATTTTTTTACTTAAGTTTGTATTCTTAATTGTTTTTCTTTAATTTTTTAAAAAAGGTTTTAAAGAAACAAAATTTAAATTATTTCACTCAATGCAATTTAACGTAATTTATTCAAAGAATCAAAAGTCACAATACTCGAATAAATGCTTTGATGTAAACTTTAATTTTCTTAAATCTTATTCAACAATGTGACCGCACATATGAGCAAGTACGTGCGATCCAGTCTTGCAATTTATTTTGTATGCTGTGACATCGCTCTCCCTCCTTAGAATTCTCAAACATGTTTTAGTGTACATATGGAATCTATAAGTATGCAGGGGATCTAATTTTTTTTTCTAAAATTGATATACATTTCCTATTTCATATAATATATGTATGTAAGTTCCTAAATATTATCCATACCATATCATATCAGAAAAATGACATAACTTCTATAATAAAATATAAAGTATACGGCCCCCTTCAAAGTTCAACAGAAAATCCATAATGTATCTGACTTACTGTCTACATTTTCAAATGTTAAGAAATTACACAGAATGTTTTTGTCATCTCTGTGTTCAAATAAAATTACACATTTCAGCAATACTTCCATCTTCATTTTGCCAAGTCTTAGCCAAATAATGTATTTTAACATGGACAAAGCAAAAGTGAATGCTTAGTCTTGAACATAAATTTTCTTTTTGTTGAGCCCCCTGACAGTTGCCAAAGCTTCAGCAAAATCCAAACAAAAACTTGCCCAATATTACTGAATTCGTATTTACATTTCTTCTTGTCTTCTATAAATATTTTTTCGAAGAATTTACAATGAATCAAATCTTTCTCTGACACTAAGTGCAAAAAACCATTAAAATTATATATGTACCTGTATACCAAAAACAATTTTGAAGCATTGTGCCTACTGTCCACTATAAATAAAGTAATGCTTCCCTTGGCATATAATTCTAACGCGACTAAATAAAAAAAGTACGTATACGCCACAGTGAACTCTACATTTCTGACGAGGGAATTCCAATATACTTATTTATTAAACGCTTCAGGCAAAAAATGAACTCACCCTACAATAGTAGGTTTTGTACATACATATTATACATATATACCTCGTATAGTATTTAGGTAGCACACAATTTATTGCTTCGCTAATAGATTGCCATTTAATCATTTAAATGAATGTATTTGGGGATAATTTATGGAAGTTTAAAAGTTACACCGGAAGAACACGATTCACCTTTTATTATGTATTGCCTATGTCCTTGCCTTACAATGATGGCAATAATGGCTCTTGGAATAAAAATAAAGAAATGTTATTTGCTCCCGGGATAAACATTTCCAAACGAATGATTCTGATAGGACTCTTGGTGATAAGGAGGCCAGTAAGTATTATAGATTTTATTTATCCAATCACTAAAGGGAGAGTTAAATTGGTAATCGCCTTACGTGCATGAAATATTTAATTTTTTTTTATTTAATCTAATAAAAATAATGGAAATTAAAATTGTTGTCATTTCATTTTTTTAATATATTTGAGATTTTTTGCATCAATGTCAGTGAATTCAATTACTTTAAACGTATCTTTCAAAATGATTGATAGCGATTGTGTTTGTTATTTTTCTTCTCGACTATAAATCAATATCGTTAATGAAATATTATCTTTTAGATTCAACACACTTGAATCAATGATATCGAGTTTCACCATCAGATATAAAATACCATTTATTTTCTAATGGGTAAAGTTGCTTGCAAAAAGGCAGGAATGAGAATATTGATTTTTCCAACTTGAGCTGGGTTGGTTGTGGGGAAAAAACAGTTCATTTAACAGTTATAGTTACTAAAAAGGCAAGTTAAGGAGTCACAAATATTAAAAAAAAACTAGAGAATACTCAAATATGACATTAGAAGGGCAGCTGAAAAGCTTTTTGGAAATTTTATTTTCAAGACAAAAAATAACTGTACCGACCATATAACGGTCAAGGGAAACCTTATTTTCTTTAAAAGAACTCCAACGATTTTGGTTACAATTTTTGAGAGTATTTTTTATAGTTATAGATAGTCAATATTGTTTTGTGGCTTTCATGATATTTGAAAGTGACATTTGCGTTGCTCGAGCATTTGAAAGTCCTACAGAAATTATTAAAACCGTCCCAGTTGGTCAATATTTCAAAACGCTTCTCCTAAGGTATTTTCTTTAACATAACAGTAGGTCCCGAGGCATTTGATTCTACGCCATTCACAAGAACTCGGCCTTCAATTTGGCGAATTTCGAGTAGGGATTTGGCTGTACATCCGTACAAGATATAAATGACTCAGGATCTCAAAGTTCTTGATCATAGACAACGCCAGTTTTTCGCACTTCCAAGCGTTAGGAAGAGAACCCCAATTTAGACGAACAAAATCATTAGCTACTAGGTGAATTTTCTTGGCTGTGTTAACAAGCAAGAATGCCATGTATGGGGCGACACCAACGTTCCCGAGGTTCATCAATTGACAATGCATCCTGAAAAAGTTACTATTGGGTTTGGATTTTGGGTCGGTGGCGTTATTGGTCAGTTCTTTTTTTTTGAAGCGATACTAATGAGAGGGTCACCTTCAAGGAATATCGCTACAGAACGATGATAACCAATTTTTGTATGACCTAAATTGAACGAGATGATCAAAAACGAGATGTGGTTCCAGCAAAACGACCCTACGTGCCGCGTAGCGCTACAATTGACAGGTTTGACCCCGCTGTTCGGTCAAGGTCGGTAAAGACATTACAGACACCTTTGAAGTCAAAAAAGGATTTAGACAGGGCAATGCGCTGTCATGCAACTTTTTCAACATCATACTTGAAAGAATAATGCAGAAATCTCACGCCACACGATCTTTAAAAGTCCTTCCGATAACTCGCATACGAAGACGATATTGACATAATCGGATGAATACAGTAGTGAATATTGAGACGGAAGCGATTGGTTTAGCAGTCAATTTGGGCAAAACCAAGTATATGCTGTCATCAAGAAGAGACACCTAACATCGACGTCTTAAACAAAACATCACGATAGACATCTATAATCTTGAGGTAGTTAGGGACTTTGTCTATCTGGGCTCCGCTATTAACTCAGACAACAACACTAACATCAAACGAATTCTTGCCAATCGCTGCTTCTTCGGGCTAAGAAAGTAATTGAGTAGCAAAGCTCTCGCTCAGGCAACAAAATTGTATCCTTTTATAAGACCTCAATATACCAGTTTCGCTCTATGGTGAATGAGGCAGACGCATGGATGTTGTCAAAAGTGGATGAGGACACTTTAGGTTGCTTCGAGAGAAAGATTCAACGGGTGATTTTTGGTCCCGTATGCATTAACGGAGACTGGAGAAAATATACAACGAAGAACTGTACCGGCTGTACAGCGACACAGACCTAGCCAAACGATAAAAGTTCAACGTTTCAGATGGCTGAATCATATAGAGCGGATAGACATCAATGCTCCGGGCCGAAATATCTTTGATTCCACCCAGAAGGATGACGGCGTAATAGAGGAAGACCGAGACTCAGGTGGCGCATACAAGTGGAAGAGGACCTCGATCGACTTCACGTGCGAAGCTCGAGGCAGCTAGCTAGAGACCGAGCTAGCTGGAGAAGCTTGTTGGTTGAGGCCCAGGTCCACACCCGACTGTAGCGCCACTTAACGTAAGGATAGGTAGATTGTTCTTGGTGAGTTTGAAGTTTATGTTCTAAGCAAATATTTATTTATGCCATTAAGATGAACATACACATGCCATCGCTCATACTCAGCTGGATCTATGCGGAAGGATCATTAAAAATCGAAACACTTGGATCCGTACACCGTAGAAAGACCATGCGGGAATTTGAACGATTTTATATTTCAACTGCATGCATAGGCTTTTGAAATAAAAAACATTGTTTTCTTAATACCTCAGACACATCTTGTTTTAAAAAAATATCATCAAACATCTGTGACGATCTTTTAAAAACTGCGCAACTGATATTTTGCACCTAATTTATGCACAGTCGTACACTTTTTTAAAGAACTTCCTTAAAATTAGCTTTACAAATCAAATTTTATTTCAATTAAATTAAAGAAGTAATGATAATGATAATTTTAAGTTATTATCATTGGAAACTTCACTTTTTTCCATGACAGTACAAAGATATCTCTTCCTTCTGTTTTTTAGGATAATGGCGGTTCTCTTTCATTTTTTGTCAAATAAAAAAAATATTGTTACATGCCTACTTTGTTGTTGATCCTAAACAAAGTTGCGTTTAATCACAATTAACATAAAAAATGTCGAATACCCCAAAATGGAGAATTTGATTCCGAAATTAAAATAGTTTTGTTTAAAATACAGTATTTATATATATTTATATAATTCACTTCACAATAACGAATATATCTCTAAAGGATGAAAAAAACATTGCTTATCTTTTTCAATTTGCAATTTGCAAACACCTAAGCATTCTCTTGTTTCAAGCTCAATGGGTTTTGACGATAAAACCCAAACAAATGGCACAACGCATTCCCCAGCAAATACCACCAGCAGAAAGCGGCAGAAATATCCAACAATTCTTATTCTGAAAATGGAAAAAAGTGTTTTCCATTTTCTTGTTTTCCGCACATTTTTTGTGTTGATGTTGTTGTTTTTCTTTTCTGTTTTTGTAACTCCCTATAAATTCTGAACGACAATCCGTTCATGATATGCCGTACATCATGTTGCTACATTGTGTGTGTTGCAATTCCATTTAGACTTTTTGAACGAAATAAAATTTATATAAACATGTAGGTACGTTGGACTACCTAGAACCCTATTTGTATCGCCTTTCCATATTGCTGCCTGCTCCACATTTTCATTGTCCTAAGCTCACATTAGCTCAGCTTTAATATCACCATAACCAGGATAATGGTTTTCTCTTATCACATACACACGCCTCCCGTACACATAAACACAAAATTGTATGGAAGCCTAACAGCAGAGGTTTGGGGAGCTAACAGCATTTTCTCAGCTCCCCACACACGATTGCTGTGTGAATAATAAAGCATTGTGAATAGTTTTTCACTTTTCTCGACGTGAAGAGAAAATAAAAAAAAAATCAAACAAAGAAAAGTTAGTATAAGCACAACAAAAAGGAAGAAAAAAAAATTTAAAATACTCCGAAGCCGAAGCTTTTCTTTATTGTTTTCTAAGGGTTTTTTTAGAAGAATATCTGCTGCAGCACCGTATATCTGCAAATGCTATGCAATCGTGTGTTCCTGTGTGTGTTTTTTGTTAGAGAAAGGAAGCATCCTTTTATCCTGGTTTTTACAATTTGTACTTCACATGGCATGGAACTTACTGACTTTATCTTCTGGTCCGAAAAGAAAAGTTAAACAAACAAAAATACGCCAAGCAAAACGTTAGAGATGCAGGCACAGAGAAATCTTATTCCTTCGCAGGACCACCGCTATGGTGTTACCGTCGTCGTCGCCTTGTTGTCCCAGAGTTTGTTGTAAAAAGGAAAGCAATCCAAATGCATATAAGCAACGACAGTCGGTGTGCGTCTTGGCTAAATGCCATTTAAAGAACACAAGAAAACTTTTATCCTTATTCTTGGAGAGAGTGAGATAAGAATATGTTGGGAAGCACAGAGTGAAAAGTACAGGATATGCAAACGGCACACCTCTGGTCCTGAAGGATTCTAGTTCCTATGTGGTTGGTAGCCAAGTTGCCTATTATTGCGTTCCCTTAGCAGCACCCACCCCATCCATATCCTTATCCTGAAAATTTCTTTTCACAGAGGATCTCATGCAAAATATGAGAATTAATTTCCCATAGAACATTTTCCTTCCTACTGAAGGAAGGACAATGTTAAGAAGGGCGTATACGGTGGTTGAAACCTGGTATAGTAGCGATAGTTGTGAAAGGATAGCAATTTCGTATCCCCCTCAGCCCAGAGCTTCAATTGACTGAATAGTGGATAGGCAGAAGAAAAGGGAAATCTAAAAGATCTCCAGCTGGGCTTACAACACTTTATCGTCTTCTCTTCTCCCCTCCCCAATCTAATACACTCGCATGTAACCCGACCGCACTGACATCCCGAGTCAACTTCCTATGTAAGTGGATGAAAAAGTTTTCTGGATGGGATGTACTAGCCCGTATGTATAGGTAGTCCAGTGGGAGTCTGGGAGCTGGGGATATACTAGAACGCGGTAGATAAGAATAAGTATTTCTTTCATAATCAGTTTCGATAAAAGCAGAGTGTTGATAGGAGAAAGGGAGAGGAGATGATAAAACACAGAGGAACGAGGAATATTTTTCGTTTCCTGTTGGCAAAAAGTTTGATTTACAGGAAGAGCACACATTATTGTAAGACGTAAATTTAGTATGCATTAGCAAGGAGTATGTATTGTATGTTCTTAACTCTCATAGCACACATGCATACTCTCTCTATTCACGAAAAAGTAAGGGATACGTTGCTTTGGCTTGGAACCATGTCGGTGTTCATTCGGGGTCAATGGAATACTTCTTAAGGAACAACTGCTCCCAACTAATACAGACCATTTTTTGTGTTATGTTATATTTTACTGCACAGGGTTCATAATATTCAAATTATGGCAAAGTTGCTCAAGGCACACCTACACATACTTGTACATAATGACTGACGGGTGTGTGTGGTTTTATATAAAATTTTAAGAGAATTTTGATTAGGATTAAGAACGTCATGGGCATGATGATGAGATGGTTTTGAAAATGAAAAACATGGTTTTTGAGATTTTTGACATGTTGCTGGTGTTGCCAGTAAGTTTAGTATGTGGCTTTTGGTTAAAAGGAATAGAAAAAGTTTCGTAAATTTTTTGTATGATTTTCAAGCTTGTTATGCATATGAACATATGTGTGATAAAAGTTTAAAGTTATTTAAATAAGGTGGTTGTGGTTTATTTTTTAAGAGAAGATATTTTGATAGGTTGCCTTAATGCAAATGAAATATTGTGCGGGTTCTTGAATATTACAAATTTCAACGGGATTTTTTTTCAATGAAATTATGAAAGGATTTAAGTCCTAAATTTAAATATGTGGTTGAGCTCTGGGTTAAATATATTTTTGTTTTTGAATGTCAAGAATTTGTGATAAGATATTTTCCTTTAAAAAAAAAGTAGGAGCTGAGAAAATCAATGTATTGGTGTGAGATTTGAGTAGAATAAATCTGTTTTAGGTTATTTTTTTAGAGAACATTATTTAAATTGATTTGCTCGGATATGTGACTTGATTAACTATAGTGTGCAACAGTTCTCTGATCTGCGAAATGTTTTAATATTTTTAAGTTTTTTAAGACAATCTTTGAGATAACTGAACAAATCTGTCATTTTGATTTAGATTGTACTGATATTCCGTAAAAATGAAATATTCTAGTTACTCTAAGGTGAAAAGTTCCAAAACATCTAGTTCGCTATAGATTGAACATACAAGTTATGATTGTATCTTCTTCGGTTATAGGACCAAGGCTCCCAAGGATTAAATAAGCCATACTGAGTTGACTATTTACTATTTATTTTATTTATAAGTATGAAAGATTCTGTATTCCTTGGGATTGTTGTTTGAGTAGAGTTAACATAGCCTCTAGCTAGTTGCTTTCGATTGTAAAAGTTACGTTGCAATGGGATATTTATTTTTACGGCGTCAACCAGGCGATGCATAGTGCTGCAACTATCTCGTACGCAACCACCGGATACTGGTCTGTCCATCCGGACATTCCTGCTAAACTTATGAGCGCGAGTGTTGAACACAGAAAAAATAGCAACACTATAATGCTCTGCTTTAATGACTGCTCTGATCGATTCGCAGACATTTTGCACGAGCCCCTCAGAAAGAGGACGTACGGCGGATGAGGCCAACTAATTAGACCAACGGTGGCGTCAATAGTTAACGAAGCAGACGCCCTAATGAGCTACTTCAACGTATTTGGAGATAAGATCATTGGGACAATTCAATGTAAGTCAGGGCATTGAAATAGAGATGGTGGCGGATAAGCCCTTAATGGGCCGACCACAGCGTTCATATCCCCGAAGCGGGTTACTGACTCTGGAATCCAACAAAGGACTTGACCCTCCAGGTTGGGGATTGTGCGTGGGGTTAACAACCCTGCCATGGAAAAAAAATAGTTGCGAAGCCAACAATAGCCTCGGAAAAAGACAGATTAACTGTTGACGACCCGGAAAAACGAATTAAGGACAACGACCTTCGGGTCTGCACGTGGAATGTTAGAACTCTTAACAGACCACGTGCATCCAAACAACTAAAGGAGACCTTAGACAGCTACAGAGGACCTATTACTGCCATCCAGGAAGTGCTATGGGATGGGCCGGGCAAAAAGAGGATGAAAAACTGTGACGTGTACTACGGTGATTGTGCAAGAAGACGACAGCCTTTATTTGGGTGCGGATTCGTCACAAGCGGTAGATTTAGGCAAGAAGTCTTGGGCTTTCGACACGTAAGTGAGCGACTTGTGGCAATCCGAATCAATGCTAAATTCGCCAACATTAGCTAAATATGCGCTCATGCCCCCACAGAGGACAAAGATGACGCCACCAAGGATGACTTCTACGAGCTCCTCGACAAAACCTATGAGCAATGCCCTAAATACGACGTTAAGATCGTTCTAGGTGATTTTAACGCCAAAATAGGTAAAGAAGAAATCTTTGGTAGGATTATCGGAAAACATAGCCTACACGACACAACGTCTGAAAACGGGCTTAGGTTAATTGACTTCGCAGCGGCACATAACGTCACCATCACAAGCACACGGTTTCCTCTTCTCGATATACACAAAGGGACTTGGCGACACCCAGATCAAAAAACCCTCAACCAGATTGATCACGATGCGATCGATGCAAGATATGCCTCCAGTGTCTTGGATGTTCGCATTTTCCGAACAGCAAACGTCGATTTGGATCACTATTTTATTGCAGCCAAGGTAAGAATGCGAAAAACCTGAACACCACAACAACAGAGTAATACTGTGAGGAAGTATGACGTTGGAAAGCTGTAATCGCAAGACACTGCCAGAACCTTTGCCGATCGAATATCCCGTAACCTCTTAAGAAACCAAGTACCGTCAGCATCAAGTGTCGAAGACCATTGGCAACACTGCCAGGAAGTCATCAGAGATGCCGCAACTGATGTGCTAGGTTTCACCAGACCACCTACACGAAACCTCTGGTTCGATGACGAATGCAGGCAGGCCCATGCAGCCAAACAAGAGGCATATAAAGCGGCACTGCAAAGAAAGACGAGAGCTGCTCGCGAGCTTTACGAGCGGAAAAGACGGGAAGAACACCGGCTTCTCCAAAAAAAAAAAGAGAGACCATGAGAAGCGCGCGATCGAAGATATTGAGAGATGATACTCCAGGAACAACGTGCGGAAGTTTTACCAACAGGTAAGAAGAACGTGTCAAGGAAAAAAACCCGCACAGAAGCCTGTAGAGATAGGAATGAAAACCCCGTAGTAGAGTCACAGTCGGTGCTGAGTATATGGAATGACCATTTCTGCAAACTGTTAAACGGCGATGAAGACCAAAATCCCGCTGTCAGGCAGAATGAACCATTCAACATGGACGATGACAAAACTTCCTTCCACCTGACCAAAATGAAGTGAGGATAGAAATATCTAAACTTAAAAAACAACAAAGCTGCTGGACCCGACGGATTACTAGCCGAACATTTTAAAGCGGCTGGAGATGACCTGGTGGAGTGCATACACCAACTCATCTCTAAAGTTTGGTCAGAAAAAAGTATGCCTGGTGAATGGAATTTCAGCATCGTTTGCCCGATCCATAAGAAAGGAGACCCTCTAAACTGTCCGTCCTACAATTTTCGAAATACTTTTTGCTTGCATACATTTGTTACTCAATTTTTACTAAAAACCGTTAAGTGTTGTGGTTTTGACACTTTTCTAAGTTCCGGTAGTGTTATTTTTCTACGTTAATGTGTGATCCAGTCGTGCTTTGAAAGGGCTTGGTTAAGTCTTTATCGACCTTGGCGCGTTTTTCATAATTCGTTTTTAATATAAAAATATTATTTTTTAACTGGAAGGCATAAGCAAATCTTTTCAATGCTCCGAGCTTACAAGTTGTCTTTAAGCCAGAATATCGTGCAAACTGGGGGTGGACCAAACGCACACCTTAATTTAAATAATCGAGATGGCTTGGTAACGTTTAGCAGTAAAAGAACTATTAAGTTTTATGGTCACCTTCTAAGTGGTTATGAATCATTAAACTTCTCTACAAAGTCTAAGATGAAAACCTGAAACTGGCTGTAGAGTCAATTTCAGCATGAGTACAATTGAAATAAATAAATAGTCGATACCTTACTTAAAACAAATAAAAATATTTTCAATAATTTTCCGTCGCAGCTAATCAATTAACTTTTCTGGTTCAAAAGCTAAATTTCTTCAGCCTTCACATTATCTTACTCTTTATTCCAATAGTAACATTTTAGTGCGTACTAAGATTTACGATATGTTTCAAATTATGGACAAAGTCGTAACCTTGTCGACACCGGCGCACACTTTTTTCATCTACCATAATTACAAAATCTTAGGAAACCATAAACTTCGTTGTTATACTATAGCAATTACTTCCTACACTCATTTTAATTGTTCTTTCGCAAACACCTTCAAAATAACCTACTTCTATAAAATAGTAGCATGCAATTTACACTTCACATCCTGTGTCGACATTTTGTATAAAAGGGATAAGCACTTAGAAAAGGCAAAGAATAAATTAAAATTAAATACAAACAAAACAAAAAAATCCAGCCCCTCTAAACAAAGTGGACTGCCTTGAAGTGCTTTTTACAGCCGGCCGCCAAATGTTAAAGAATCCTTCCGCCTTACAGTGGATTTCCCGTTTCCTTGCAGACATACATACACTGAAGCAGTAATTACAAAAATACCGTCGAAACGTAAAATAATATACAAAGAAAAAAAAACATACAAAACAGGAAATGTAAATGTGCACTAAATAAAATTTGAAAAAAAAAAAACAAAATGGCTTAAGAAAAGGAACCAGTAAGGACTACGTTATGCGGCAGCACATTTCCGTTAATTGAGGTTGGCGATAAAACCACATAATTAACTGTAAAGAAAAATAATTAATTTTAGTTTTTTTACGTTTTATATAAGAAAATGTATATAAACATTATGTATATAGGTATGTTGGTACATAACACCTCATGCTTTATACCGACAGCTAAAGTGAACTGCGGATATAAGGATGGAAGTACTTAGGTTTGCTCGTGTAATTCATTTTAATTATCGCCCATTGCCTTCCTCTGAATGAAGTAGTCCAACAAATCTCGATGAAATATCTGCATGTATATCTACATACATACCACAGAGGTGCGAATGCGAATGTATTAGCCACGCGAACAATTTTTGGTGTGTAAATTTTTTTCGAAGGGATTTTGTTCGTCCCTTCAAGTCAGGCTTACAGTGGACGTGACTTATTACCAGGTTGACTGAGGAAGCAACATAATTAAATCGAAAACGAAAAAGGGAGACTCTCTTTCAGTATCCGTCTTTTTTATTTAATAGACCCATAGTTTAGGGATGGGTCCTTGGTCCTTGGCGAGGTAGAAAAAAAAAAATCATAAGCAAACATTAATCTAACTTAATGCGAAACAGTGTGTTGGAATATACTCATGTAGAAGAGGGATAAAAACTGTATTATTTTTAAGTATTCCAAAAATTATGCCAGGGGGAGTTAAAAGGACCTACACCAAATTTCAGCATGTGATAAAATGTGTTTGCTGTTTTTTTTGTAGATATGGCGTCTGGATTTGAAATTATGTTCGCTCATTTACAATGGCATGAAAATCAGAGAACGGAGGCAATGTTTACGGAGACACATTTTTACATTTTTGATGTGGAGCATATTTTAGGGAACAAGTCCTTAAACATAAGGTTGAAATTGCAGGGATGGATGCTGGAATTCAGAAACGCTGACGGCGTTTGGGATTAAATATTTTACTTTTGCCATTTTTTATCGACATAAGAAAACATTTTCCTTTGACACTAAAATTGTCTAGTGTTTTAGACTTCACAATATCTAACGTTATAAAAGTTGATGTTCTTTTTGCCCTGAATAACAGTTAATATCAGAATAATCAAAGGAAACCTTTAATCTATGATTTGACAATTTGACAGTTAAGCAATTAGTTAAGATTAGATTGGTATAAGTTATATAAGTTAATATATTTAAAACGTATTTATTTTAAAAAAATATTTTTTTCATGCAGCTTGCCTGACCTTCATTATTCAACGTTTAGTAAAAGACTAACTTAAAAATAAATCTCAAGCAAAAGTCATGAAGTGTCTTTTTGCTTGCTTGCATTCCCATTACAATTTACCAATTTCAATTTTCTTGTGAATTTTGTTTATCAGACGCATGGTCAGCATTTCCGTTGAATGTTCGCTGCTCGTGTTCGTGTTAACTCTTCTCCTCTTAGGAACGATCGTCATCGATCGTCAAAAGTATGGTAGGTTGTTGAACTTAGGACTGCTTTGATGTTGGATGAGTTTATCTCGAGCATAGGAAATTTGTCCACAATTGCCACTGGTCCATTGGCTTCTGGTGTTGGCTGTTTTATTACAATTTTCGTATTTTGACGTTTTGGCAAGATCTTCCATATGATCACTATTACGAAAAGAAATCCAAGGACGGAAATGAATGAATATGTTGTTACTTGATGATGATTATTTTCTATTTGCAGGAGATGAATTTCGTTAGTGTTGTTGATATGAAGATCTTTCATCATTTCTAGTGAGAGTAATTCACGGTATTCGTTTTCCTTAGGATTTGTTTGGAATATTGCTGGAAGGGGTGTTATGATAGAACCTTCTTTAGAGATGTATGGGGTCCCGTTTAGATTGATGGTCATATTACGAAATTTGAGCAGAAATGTTCCATTTAAATTGTGGCTTGTATTGTCGAATTCAAGAGTTCCGGTAAACTGATTCAGCAATATAATGTCTGGTGTTATTTCGTCTATGGTTGGAATGTGATAATTATTCACTGTGTTACAAGTAGCTGGTAAGCTTTTTAACAAATTGGGAATGCAAGAGTCATTTGTAATATTTACAATATTTCTAGAGTTACAAATTGATAGATTATTAAAAGTTTTACATTTTTTTGTTGTTCCATACAATTGGTCGTTATTTCTTAAAACTACATCGTATAAAATTTCAGTTACAATATTTTTCTTTTTAATTGGTTTAATTAATAGATTGTCATATATTTCTTTGTCTGTTAAAGGGATGTTTATTATATAAAGAATTGATAAATTATTACTTATAATTTTAATTTCTGCAAAATCTAAAGCTTCTTCTATTGTTGTGTAAGGTAATTGTTGTTCATTAAATATTTTAGTAGCTAAATCTATTTCGTTTTTTGACAGTATAAAAGAGTTAATTGTTCCTAGTTTAGACCAATGAATGGCATAGCTTATATTCTCTAGTTCTTCTTTTACAATTTTTATTCTGTATTTAAGATTTGTAATGATTTCATAATTGATTTTATTATTGTCTTTAAGTAAATTTTGAATTTCATTCTGAATTTTTGTAATGTTATTTATTCGTTCGTTGTATAACTCGTTAATGATAACTTGTTTATTATTATTTTTTAAAACATCTGTAATTTTTCCTTTTATTGTTACAAAGTCATCATGATCGGGGTTGCCAGCAATCCATTTCCAGCCTTTACCTATGAAATCTAAAGAGCGTTTAGATTTAGTTTTAAGGTTATGTAAAAAGGTGCGGATTTGTTGAATTTCGTGTGATAGTAAAGGGAAAATGGTTTGGTTTTGGGTTGTTTCGAGATTAAGGATTGGTGATATGTCGGAAAGGAATTGTATATACTGGTCAAGATTAATAATATGGATTAATTTAAAATGTCCGTTCTGTATCTTCGCTTGTCCTGTATGTAAAGAGACGATTTGCGAATTTGAAAAGTCCATGATTTGAATTTCAGCTTGGCAAAGGTATAAAGTACATCTGAAAATAATTAATTTCTTATGTTACTTTTGTGTACTTTTCCAGATTCAGTTAATATTGTAGAGTTCTTATTTTCTTTAACAATTTCTTGTCTATATCTACCTGTCAGTTTTGAGCCAATACGTTTATTGTTTTTAACATAAATAACCTGTCCTATCTGGTAGTTTTTTATGGGTTGTTTATTTTTGTTATGGTATTTATTATCTTTTTCTTGTTTAAGTCTGAGTTTTTCTATGTTAATTTGACGTGTTTTTTCGAACTCTTCAGGGTTTAGCCTGGGTATTCGTCCGTAAAACACTTCTATTGGTTTTTTGCCTGCGCTTGAATGAATAGTAAAATTGTATTCATTGACAGCTCGTTCTAAAAGTTCTTCAAAGGACCGGGAGGGCCCATCCGTTTTCAAAAATCTCATGATTTCAGAAAGAGTAGAGTGAAAACGTTCGACTTGTCCGTTCACTTCACTTTTGTATGGTGGAGTTTTGAAGATTTTGATCTGAAGATCATCTTTTAACATTGAAGTTATTGAGGCTGAATTGAGAGCTTTTTCGTTGTCTATTACAACAACTTCGGGTACGCAGAAGTAAAATAGTATGGTTCGTAAGGGTTTTCTTATGTCTTCAATTGATCTTGATGAAATAATTTTTGCTTGCGCAAATTTTGTAAATTTGTCTACAGCAGTAAGAACGAGGTATCTTTCCGTAGAAAAAATATCGATATGTAGTGTGTGTCCGGGGTAGTTGGGAATTGGTGTCAGATTTAGATGGGGTTTATTGGGATGTCTGTCGTATTTATTTTCCTTGCAAGTTATACATCGGTTGACTAGGTTTTTGATTTTTGAAGCCATTTTAGGAAAATAGAAGTTTTCTAAAAGTTGTTTACGATTTTCTTCGGCATTGCAATGAGCGCGCCGGTGTATCTTTAGAATCTTCTCTTCTTGTTCGATTGGGTTGGCTATGTCTTCAACGATTTTTTGTGTGAATCGGATGCGATAGTCTTTAAAATGCAAAGGATAGATCTCTTGAACCAGTCCCATTGTCGTTTCGTCTGTAAGAAGTCCGTTTACGGTATTTGGACTAAGGTATCTTTTAAAAATATTGATTATGTCATTTTGTGAGTAGTCTGGTCGAATTAGAATGTGTCTAGTGTATTGGTCAAAGGGGTTCTTAATTTGATAACTGTTTTCGTTTCCTATTTTTAGGAGAAGTTGGTTTCGGAAAATATTTATAGGGATTTCAACGGAAGGAATAAGATTGTGCGCTGAGCTGTCAGCACTATGATCCGTTGGAGTCATTGAATTAATTTCTGCATTTGGAGGTCTAGAGAGAGAGTCTGCAACAACATTTTCTTTCCCTGGTTTATATTTTAGCTCGTAATTATACTCTTCCAAAATGGCTTTCCACCTTTTCATTTTGGAGTTCGTATTTTTGTTGCTAAGAGCGTACGTCAGGGGTTGATGATCTGTGAAAATGTTTACCTTGCGGGATCCGTAAAGGAAATTTCTAAGAGAGTTGAGTGACCAGATTATTGCCAGCATTTCTTTTTCGTTGGTGGCATAAACTTCTTCTGATTTGTTCAACGTTCTTGAAAGAAATGTTATTGGTTTATCGTCTTGGGAAAGGACTGCGCCGATGGCGTAGTCGGAAGCGTCTGTTGTTAGCTGAAAACTTTTCTCAAAGTCTGGGTATTGAAGAATGACTTCTGCAGAAACGAGAGATTTCTTTAATTTATTGAATGCTTCAATAGCTTCTTGATTAAGTTCAATGAGTTTTTTCTTTGACATATTTTTGGACACATGTCCGTCTTCCCCTCTTAAAAGGGATGTCAGGGGCTTCGCCAATTTGGCGTAGTTTTTAATGAAGCGGCGATGGTATCCTGACATACCGAGGAAAGATCGAAGCTCTTTTATATTTTTGGGAATAGGCCGTTCGACAATAGCTTGAACTTTTTTTGGATTAGTTCTTATACCATCCCTGCTGATAACAAAACCTAAGAACTCAATTTCTTTTTGGAAAAATTCGCATTTATCCAGTTGTATTTTCATGTTTGCATTCTCTAATGTGTTGAAGACTTTTTGGAGATTTTCAAAGTGTTCGTCCTCGTCTTTTCCAAAGATCACAATGTCGTCAATGTAGACATAACAACATTTTCCAATAAGGTCTCTTAGGATGTCATCCAAAGCTCTCTGAAAGATGGATGGAGCATTTTTGAGTCCGAATGGAAGGCGAGTAAATTCGAACTTGCCGTTGTTTACCGAAAAGGCAGTTTTTTCTATGTCAGATTCTTTTAGTGGGATCTGATGAAAGCCACTTTTCAAATCAAATATAGAGAACCATTGGTTTTTATTAAGGTTTGCGAGAATTTCATAAATTTCGGGAATCGGGTATTTGTCGGCTATGGTTAAAGCGTTAAGCTTACGGTAATCAATTACCATTCGAAATTTCTTTTCTCCTGAGGCGTCCATTTTTTTGGGGACTACCCAAACTGGAGAATTATAAGGTGATTTTGATGGCCTTATAATACCGTCTTCTAATAATTTTTGGATCTCTTTTTCTACTTCATTCTTGAGCGCCATTGGGTAAGGATACGATTTTGAATATACTGGATCTCGAGTTGTAGTTCGGATTTCTCCTTTGACAGTGGTGGTGTATGTTAGTTTTTCATTTGGTTCGGAAAAAAGATTAGGACATTTATGGATGATGTTTATAAGTTTGGTATATTGATTTTCGTTCATGTGATCAGTCCTGATAACTATTTGTATTGTTTACCAATTGTGACAGATGCTGTTTAAGAGGAATTGAAATTCGTGGGTGAGTGGAACTAGGGTGAATGAACATGTGATTCTTCTTTGTATGGATTATTGCGTTTAAATGTTTAAGGGTGTCGTGCCCTATAATTCCATCGAATGAGATAAGACTGGGGAGAATAAAAAATTTAATTTTATCGGTTTGAGGTCCAAAAAGTTGAATAAATGAGTGGTGTGTTATTTTGATGCTGCCTCCAACAGAGTTAGCATAAAAATGTTTTTCGTTAGGAAGAGGATTTTTTATGTGACGAGGCTGAATATAATTTTTATTCGACCCAGTGTCAACAAGGAATTTCAGAATTTCTCCGCTTCTGGAAATATGTTCGAAAAAGGGAAGCGAAGAGGACTTTAATCTAAAAATAAATGTCATCTAGTTCTTCTGGTTGATCTAGATTGTTGTTCTCTTCTTGATCAACATATTCCTCTAATGATTCGTCGTACTTCTGGTCTTCGTTTAGGATTTCTGCTTCATATTCTTCCAGGGTTTTTCCGTCATCATCTGGTTGAGTATGATAAATTCTTTGCATCTTCTGTGGTGGGTGCGTTTGTTGCGAATGTTGACGTTTTTAAAGGAATTGTTGATTTCTTGGTCTATTTTGGTAGTTGACCTTTTGAGTTCTTAGAGAGTAATCAATGGACATCGGCTTCGGCGGAAGAGGTCGTTGATTTGGTAGAGTTCTTTGCTGTTGTTGCTGTTGATATCTGGGTTGGTATTGTGTGTCCCTATTAAATTGCGGTGGTTGAGGAGCACGGGGGTTATGAAGTAAATGAGGGTAAAACTCACGTCTGGGAGCCGGTATTGGTGTTGGTCTTGGAAAGTTTTCTCTTCTAGGAGGAACCGGAGGTGCTTGTTAAAATATTTTTCGACTTGAACTATTGGAATTATTTGCATGTTGTGCTCGAAAGTCTACATATTGTAGTTTAAGGCACAAATGTAAGGCTTGGGGAAGATCTACTGGTTCTCTTATACTGAGTAACCTAGGCAGATCTCCTTTCAGACCCCTGACAAAGGTATCTAAAGCTTTGTCACGGTAGCACTGAGTCATATTATTCATGGAATCTTGACTCATTTCAATTGATCCTAATTTATTGAGGATCAAAGACAAATGGTGATAGACGACCTGATAGAATTCAGGAATCGTGCTATTACCTTGAACCAGTGTAGTCATCTGGTATTCGAGGGTGCCCAAATCCCTCTTGTCCGCTTAATGCAGAGTAAGGCATTTTGATATTTTTTCCCAACTAAGGGGTGTGTTGTAGGACTCCAGGACCACGTCGGCATGTCCTGTTATCTTATTTCGTATGACAGATAAAATACCGTAGTATCTTGGAGTACCTTTGAGGTGCTCATAAATTTTAAGAATCCTGTCAATGCTTTTTTTCCATGAATTGAATTCATGAGTTTGCCCAGAAAATTCTCTTAGACTTTTAACCACGTCTGGTATTTTATCTAAGTCATTCAGATTATTATCTGCTAAATTAATTGGTTGGTCTGTATCATTATTTATGTCGGCTGCAGGGTTCATAATAGAATTGAAAATTTGTCTTCCCTGAATATGAAGGGTTTCGGCTACTAATCTCGTGATTAGTTGTACCAATACATTTTGGTTATTTTGGTTTAGATTTAAACCTTGCGCAGGTTGAATGGGTTGAATGGGTTGACCAGGTGCGGGAGGAGGTTGGTTAAGTATGGGTGGTCTGATTAAGTTGTTTTGATTCGCCATTTTCACTAAACGAGGTTTTCTTTTTTTATAAATTTAAATGAATATGTTTCGTTAAAAACAATTTTATCAAAAACCGAGGAAAAGGGTGGAAACAAATGAAGGCACTAAAAATGTCTATGTTTTAGAAAAATTCAGTTAAAAATAAAAAATTTCACAAATTTGTTAATCCTTCAAAAAAGAATAAAATAACTTATTTTCTATTATGTTTCGCTCAATTTTTTTGACATTTAAAATTTCTTTTAATAATTTAAATTTTGCAAAATTAGTATTTTTTCTACTAATTTAACTTAAATTGCTTCAAATAATTTTTTTTTAATTCTTTGAAATATTTTTTTTTGTTTAAATTTGTTTATATAAATTATTAATATGATTTTTATTCAATTAACTTACAGAATTAATAAAAATACTGCTTTCATTTTCTTAACAAATTTGTATTTCTCCGGGTCTTGGGTTTCCAGGAGTGCGGGACTGCTTCTATGATGGCAAGGCGGCTGTCAGAGTTTCTGATTCCTTTTTGGTCCTTTTTGTTATAAGGACTTACTTAGGGGCTTCTTTATTTGTCTTTCCTTGGCACTTCACTGTTGTCCTTAGTAGTTTGGTTATCTACTTTTAAGAATCATGCACTTAGCACTATTTATAAAATGTTTTGATTATTCACTTTTTATAATGCTTTTCACCGAAGGTATTTGAGTGTTTTGGTTATTCACTATTTCTAAATACTTTCACTGAAGGAAGTTTTAGTGTTTTGGATATTCACTTAAAAATTTTAGTGTTTTGGTTATTTACTTAAAATTTTTTTACTTTGCACGATAAGGACAACGGTGTCAATTAAACAGCCCCACGTTGGGCGCCAGTTAATAAATTTAAAGCGTATTTATTTAAAAAAAATATTTTTATTATTCAACGTTTAGTAAAAGACTAACTTAAAAATAAATCTCAAGCAAAAGTCATGAAGTGTCTTTTTGCTTGCTTGCATTCCCATTACAATTTACCAATTTCAATTTTCTTGTGAATTTTGTTTATCAGACGCATGGTCAGCATTTCCGTTGAATGTTCGCTGCTCGTGTTCGTGTTAACTTTTACAAATTATAAATTTAGTAGCGCGATAGCTCTTTAAGGAACAATAGCGTAGTGACGTTAACTTTCAACCATTTATGTGGGGTTCTGCAGAAGAAAAAAGCAGCTATAATTTACCGCCAAATCCAAACGCTTTCTTTAGATGCACTTTTCCTATTTACAAAAATTAATTATAAGAGACTTTTCACAAGCCATGAAAGCACCTTTTGTGAGTATTAATAAAGAAATGTCGAAGATGGCTATAGCAGTCAATAAGGCTATCATCAAGAAGGTGAAGTTTTGCACAAAAAAATTACCATATACTCTCAGATATCTAGTGTTTTTGAACAAAGCCCAGTTCTTAAGCATGCTACTAAGACGTGGCATTTTTCAAAAAAAAGGCTTTAAGAGCTATTCAAAGTAGAAAAATGGCAAGTAAGGAAGGATATACAACAATGAGTTGTAGGGGCTGTTCAGCGACACAGACCTAGCCAAAAGAGTGAACGTACCAGATTTCAATCGGCTGGGACATAAAAAGCATATGTAGAACAATCCCCGATTCTTGGCCGTTGACTGCTGAGACATGGCAACGCGACATAGTAGATTAATGGAATTGCCGATCTATTCTGTATCAACCCTCGACTTTATAAATAGAGGAAAGCCTCTGCTATCAAAGCGGCTGCTATAAAACAACCGTCTTGTTAAAAACATTCCCCAAATCAACCAGACAAGAACTTGTGCATTGATTCTTAGCAACATACTCTTGGATATTAAAAACTAACTTGGACGCGGTATGAAATGCGTCATGTTCGGAATTTTGGCTGAGGTTTCTATTATGCAAATATTTTTTTTTTATTTTCATTATTTAATTTTTTTTATTTTAAGATATTTGGAAAAAAAATTTCGAGAGGAAACTTTATTTTCAATTTTTTATTTTAACTTTCAAAGTTTTGGATTTTCACAAAAAAAGCTTCTTATTTTTGCTACAAACTGCACGATAATGGCTTATTTTGACATTTCCATTTGTTTCAGTGATGATGCATGCCACCCTTTATCTAAATTCGTTTGGTAGGTATACTGAATTAAAAAATAAATTGCATATAACTTACCTCGCACCTATTTCGAATCCAATCATGATTCTAAGGAGAGGAGCTGACCCTCTTGCCTACGTAATTATTATTCCATGAGGAATTCCAATTTCAAAAGAAATAAAATAATAAAATAAAAAAATGTCCTCGCAATTTTTTTTATATTTAAGCTTTATAAACTATTTGAAGCATAAACCAAAAAAATGAGCACGACTGGGTCGCACGTCCTTGATGTTATGTGCCTAATCACATTGGAAGGCAAGATCTTTGATAGAAACAAACATAAACGTAAAAAAATCGCACGTTCTCAACCTATAAAAAGTGTCAAAACCTAAATATTGAACATTTTTTAGTCAAAATTAAGTACGCCATCACACTTCTTTAATAACAAAGAATTTATGAAAAAAAGTATTTCGAAAATTGTAGAATGGATTTTGATAAAATCCAGTTTTATGTTTGTATTTTATTTTATTTTTTTTAAGATTATTGTATGCAGTTTTTTAGACTTTATTTTTACAACTACAGCTAAACACCAAATTAAAAATAATTTTATATGATTAGTTTTTAAAATATTGAATTTTGAAAAAAATACAAACAAATAAATATTCAAAATATTGGTATGCAGAAATAATTTGGCTTCTTAGATTTTTTCAAATATGAAATTTGAGAAATATTCAATAAGCCGTTGCCGGGAAACTCGAACAATGAAAAAACCGTTATATGCAAGGTATCATTAAAAGACTTTTCCCGTAAATTTGGTTCTGATTAAATGGTGGCTAGTACTAACAAAAACTTCATCAAAATTGATGTTGCAGGTACCGTTATTTTTAGCCGTAAAAAACTATCCTGAAAAGCAGCCCCCACCATCTCTGCCTTTCCTAAAGGATCTTCGATCATTTGGAGCATTATCCCGTGACCATAAACGATGAAACTTGTTCGAAAGGTCGAGAAAAAGAAATTATAAATATTTCTCAAACGCTTTTTTTCCTTAAAAACTTTTTCAATTTAATAAGAAAAACTTTTGTGAAAAGAAAGATAGATATGTAGATAGAAAAGAAAAATACAAAATCTCCTATTGCAAGCAATTATATTGACAGTTCTTTTTTAAAAACCTGGCTGAAATGTTCAATACAATTCTTTTGATTTTGCTAATGAGCAGGCAGTTTCAAAGAATTCCATTTAACATTTCGAACATCCACAATATATTCATCAAAATAAACACGTTTTTATAAACAAGCTTATTTTTATATAAAAGTGAACGTTGCATCATTAGTTTTGTCACAAAAATGTATTTCAGTTAATAAATGTTCTTGTATTCTCCCACTCGAGTTTTTGTTTAGTTCTGTACACAAAAAAATATAGGATTTTTGTTTAGAATCCTTCCTTTGGCTCGATTTCATAAATTAAAAATGGGCACGACTGGGTCGCACGTACTTGCTCTTATGTGCCCAATTACATTGGAAGGCAAGATTTTGGACAAAAACAAATAACATTTACGTTGAAAGTAACACAGTTTGATTTTATAAAACATATCAAAACCACAATACTTAACGGTTTTTAGTAAAAATTAAGTACGCCACCATACGTCTTAAATAACAAAGAATTTTTAAAAAAAAGTATTTAGAAAATTTAAGGACGGATTTTTATAAAATCCTGTTTTTTATTTTTAGCTTTTTGAAAAAAAAAATATTTTTAAACTTTGGTATGCAGTTTTTTAGAGTTTATTAATATACATGTGATTATAAAATTTTAAATAATTTTTTTGATTAGTTTTAAAAATATTGATTTTGGAAAAAAAAATTCAAAAATTAATTTTAATAAAAAAAAAGTTCAACATTTTGATATGCATAATTAATTTGGCTATATATCTCTTCAAATATAAAATTTGACAGAAATCCATAGAGCCGTTAACGAGCAAGCCAAAAATTAAAAAAAACCGTTATATAAAAAGTCCTGTTAATAAACTTTTCCGGTATATGTGATTCTACTCAAATGATAGCCAATACCACAAAAAAAAATCTCAAAAATTTTCATCAAAAGCGTTGGAGACGTTTTCGAGAAAAATAAGCTTTCCCTAATTTTAGCCGTGAAAATAAAATTTCAATTTCTTCTCTGAGGAATGCCAAGAGATACACACATACCAAATTTGAACGCAATCGCTTAACCCGTTTAGGCTGCAGGTCGATATACACCCGGACAGACAGATAGACAGACAGATAGACAGACAGACGGACATTTTTTGTCAATGACTTTTCGTAATGTCATGTTTGATTGTTATCTCATTTTTTCTTATATTCAGGTATCCTAAACTTGCCTTAAAGTCCCTATAATCGCAAGTAAAAATAGCCTTCAATTGAACGATTTAATGATTAAACTATATTAACTTTTTGAGTGCAAATTTCTTACTTACGACTCTACGGAATAAGTGGCGGTGACGTTGTGCTGAACGAGGCTAAACTACGGCGGCGGATTAAGCTGAACTGAACTTATGTACAGTAAATATTGAATATATTGGGCAAAAGTAAAGAAATGCTCCTTGTGGTATGTCTGTTGGACGTCCGTTGTTCGCTTGCCGTATGGCTTCTAACTTCGTTAGAAGTGGTGTTGAAGAACAGCCTACGAATTTTTCCCATCGCAAAATAATAATTATTTTCTAAAAGTACCTAACCTTAAAAAGAGGAGAAGAAAAGACTGATGTCAAGAAAGGGGACGTAAATGATTTTCGGTTGTAAATTACTTTATGAACCTTTTATAAAGATCAGTAAACCTTTAAAAAGCCTCTTTGAAAGATCCATCACACCATAATGTAATGAAAGCACAGGAAGGGTTGTTCTCTCCTTGTTATGAATTTTACTGTTCCGTATAATACCATATTACATTTGTTTAGTACGTTTTGGAATGTTCAGGCATCATTTCAATGGTCTTTTGAAAGTAAAACTTCCATTTGAATGGACTATTTCTAAAGCTACTATTTTAAAGGTGTTTTGACTTCGTTAACGAATAGTATCATTTTAAATTAATTGAAACTTTTTGAAATACGCATACAAGCTAATTAAACATAGCATACCATATGAAAACTTTGAATTCCATGCTAAAGCAAAGCAAAAATTACTAATTAATTTTTCTACGAAATTCCACATCATTTTTATAAAGTATTTTACTTTTATAAGCTCAACTGATTGATATAAAATTATGCAGTTATTAGATATCCAGTTATTTGTTAATATTTTTATTTGTGGAAATACTAATTAGAGGGCTTGCTTTGATGGCATGCATGATATCTATTCATGTGGCAATAACATGGAATTAATTTACACAAATTCACTCAAATTTCCATTACTTTCATTCATTTGTACAAATGATGTTGGAAACTTTTTTTTTTTTTTTTTGAAAAGGTCAAATGTACCAATCATTGGATGAATGTGTTGAATCTGGTCATTAGTTGGCATTAAAAAACACAAAATAAATAACAATGTTCAAAGAACAACAAACATTTCGATATAAAATGCAATTTAAGAGAAAGAAAAGATCCATTTCACGTCACTTTCTAAAGGAAAAAGAAGAAGAAGAATATAGGGAAAGGAAGATAAAGAATAGGAAGAAGAAGAAGAAAAAAATAAAAAGAGAAGAAGAAGAAGGTTATTGTAAATATTACTATTATTATTATTATTATTATTATTATTATTATTATTATTATTATTATTATTATTATTATTATTATTATTATTATTATTATTATTATTATTATTATTATTATTATTATTATTATTATTATTATTATTATTATTATTATTATTATTATTATTATTATTATTATTATTATTATTATTATTATTATTATTATTATTATTATTATTATTATTATTATTATTATTATTATTATTATTATTATTATTATTATTATTATTATTATTATTATTATTATTATTATTATTATTATTATTATTATTATTATTATTATTATTATTATTATTATTATTATTATTATTATTATTATTATTAGTATTATTGTTATTATTATTATTATTCCCTTGGGGGTTTTTGTTGCTTTCCCCTAAAGGGCGCGTCCCAGGTGGCGGATAGGGAAGGCTCGGCATTTATGCAGGGTTTGTGGGAAATAAAATACCACTCGCGGACCAAAAAAGCAACTATGTGAAGGAACACAGAATAATAAACCAAATATGGATAGAAAACAAGAAGGAGAAAACTTTACGGTGCAGGGAGTCGGATCCCCAGTACCGGCGTCTGACAGGGGTGAGCGCGCGGGCCCCGAGACGTCGACATACTATGACCGCAATCCAACAGGAAAAAATATAGTAGCCCCGGGAGTGGCAACCTTGGCTCCCGAGGATCGTAATGCTACAAGTGAAACAACAATTTCAAAGAGAAATGGCGGGATGGGAGTGGAAAGCTTGGCTCCCACGGATCAAAATGCTACAAGCGAGACCAGTGGTTTCAAAAGAGTACCAAAAATTCTTCGGACTCCTCCTCTGAAGAAGGGTACTCCTACAGGCCCTAAACCTTCTGAAGGGCCGAAGTCTGCAAGGCGTGGGATTTTTTCGATTTTTGTAACCGAAACGGAAAAATCGAAAGATGAAGCATACTCTGCTGCGCCGACGAGAGTCATTGCCCCTTCTGCCTCCAAAGAAACGAATGAGGGAAATTCAAACGCTGTTTTTCTTACGGAGATGCAGAAATGCCTTAATACTCTCAAGGTAATGAAGACGGCGTGTCTGAGACAAAAAAATATCAGCGTAGATATTAAAAACGGCATCGCGTCATTGGAGGAGTCTCTTGACAAAATAAAATGGTCTAAAAGAGAAGAAAATAAGACCGATGGTTGCTGCTCAGCTTCAAAGCCGTCTACCACGAGCACAGAAGCTTCACACCAGAGGGTTGAAGCCGGACAGAAAAAAGGCCCTAAAAACCCTTCGGAAACGGCAACCATTAAAAGACCACCGTCGAGTCCACTTCAAAAGGATTCCGACAAGAGAACGAGAAAGATCTCACAAGCCGCGAGGGCGGAAGTCAGACAAGAAAGTAGAACACTGACCGACGAAGTCAACCTCGGAGAAGAGAGCTACGCTCAAGCTCTGATAAAGGACACGGAGACGGAGACGGTTGGGATAGGCCAAAAGAGTAAAAATCAAGAAAAACCTAAAGAAGGCCCAAAAGAAAAGAAAAAGAAGAAGAAGGAAAAAAAACGCGACCGACGGAGAGCTCGACCTGAAGCTATCCTAATAAAGCCGAAGGGAACGGAGAAATTCACCGATATTCTGAGGGAAATCCGAAGCAAAGCAAATCCAGACGACACCGAAACCATTGTCAAAAATGTTCGGCAAACAAAATCTGGACATGTGCTTTTGGAACTCGGAGCAAAAAGTAAAGATAAAAAAGCCTTTGGTGAATCCCTGAAGTCCATACTAGGAGATAAGGCAACGGTTCAAAACCTCGAACCGAAAGTGGCCATCGAAATTAGGGACCTGGACGAGCTGACAACTGTGGAGGAAGTCGAGGAAGCTATTAAAAAGAAACTCCCCGATGCTACAACAGATATCCAGGTAACGATCACTGGTAAAAACAGAAGCTCGCTGAAGATAGCCATTGTCCACATAAGCGCAAGAGCAGCCAACGATATGCTGAAGTCCCCCAAGATAAAAATTGGATGGGTTCAATGTCGAATCCGCAGACGAGTTGAAGTTAAAAGGTGCTTCAAATGCTTCGGATATGGCCATATACAATCGTCTTGTAACAGCATGGACAGAAAGGGCCAAGGACTCTGCATTAACTGTGGAGAGAAAGGACACAAAATGAAGGATTGCAATAATCCTCCAAAATGTTGCCTCTGTGCCGACCTGGAAAACAGACCATCCCTGAACCACGTCCCGGGCACAGGAAACTGCCAAGTGTTTAAGAAAGCACTTGAACAGGCGAAAAAAGCGTCCTCAAAATGACCATAATTCTCCAAGCGAATGTCCACAGGGGTCTTACCGCTGATAGCCTCCTGAAAAAACTTGTTGTGGAATTGCGAGCAGAAATCGTCATCGTAAGCGAGCAATACCGTGATAAGGACGGACCAAACTGGATACCGGATCTGCTCAGAACTGCTGCTGTTTGGATCCCTGACACAAGAAAATTCCTCATTGAGAGAAAAAGGGCAGAAAGAGGTTTCGCATGGGTGAAAAGTGAAAGGCTGACAGTAGTTAGCATATACCTCACTCCTAACGAAAGAATTGAAGAGTTCCGTACAAAACTAGAAGATTTAGAAGATTTTCTAAATCAAACCGAGGGAGATATCCTAGTAGCTGGAGACTTCAACGCCAGAGGACAGGAGTGGGGTATGCCAACTACAGACTCTCGAGGAAGGCAAATACTCGAGATGGCCGCGAGACGTGGACTATACGTAGCTAACGTAGGAGATACCCCCACCTTCAGGAGACCAGGACACAGAGGCACTATTCCAGATGTTACCTTTGCGACAGACAACGTATTTGCAAAAATAAAGAACTGGAGAGTAATCGAGGACTATACAGGAAGCGACCACCAGTATATCGTTTTTGACTTGGAGGATAACCAACGAGCCCTAAACCTACGTCACCAACCACGGGCTCCAAGGTGGAACTTAAACAGGCTTAACGCGGATATTTTTAAGGAAGTGATCGAGGAAGGGGCAGATGCTGTGCTACAAGTACAAGGACCTGCTGAAACCAAAGCTGAAGCCACGATGCAACTAATTCGGCTCGCCTGCGACTCTTCAATGCCCCGAACGAGTGGTGCCAACAGAAACAGAGATCCAGTGTACTGGTGGACAGAAGAGATAGCTGCGTTACGCCGGAGATGTTTACAACTTCGTCGAATAGTCACCAGGGGGAGAAGAAGAAACGCTGAACCTATGGAGGACGCCACAGCGGAGTTCAGAACCAAGAGATCCGAGCTCAAGAGGGCCATCAATTCGAGCAAGAGAGAGAGATGGGAGGATCTCCGCCGTGATGTAAATAGCGACCTCTGGGGACTAGGCTATAAGATTGTTACGCGTAAACTCGGAGCTCAGATGACACCCCCTGTTCTTAGCGAAGAAAAAATGGAGCACATTGTTGAAACACTATTTCCAACTCATCCTGTCAGGGCACCTGACAACACACCGTTCCAAAGCCAGGATATCCCACTTTTTAGTGAGGAAGAGTTGAGCATAGCTGTGCAGGCACTACAAAATAGAAAAGCCCCTGGTCCCGACGGAATCCCCACAGAAGTTCTGAAAGTGACTGCCCAAGCATGTCCCCAATTACTGCTGAACATGTATAACAGCCTCCTCGAAGAAGGCATCTTCCCCAAGAGCTGGAAGAAACAACGGCTGGTGCTCATCAGCAAAGGCAAAGGAGACCCGGACTCCCCATCGGCATACAGACCCCTGTGCATGCTAGACACCGCGGGGAAACTCTTGGAAAAACTTCTGAAACCACGGCTTTCAGCGGCAGTACAAGCGTCGGGCGATCTATCAGAGAGACAGTACGGTTTCCGGAGAGGCCGCTCTACTATCGGAGCAATACAAGAAGTAGTGCACGCCACCCAAGTTGCCCAACAAAGAAACCACTACTCGAAAGAGATCGTCTTGCTGGCAACACTGGATGTACGAAATGCCTTCAACTCGGCCAGGTGGAGCGATATTCTACATGCGCTCGAATGGAGATTCCACGTTCCTGCCTACCTTCTACGGATGGCGAAAAACTATCTCAGGGATCGAGAGCTGATTTACGAAACTACAGAAGGCCCACGAAGGAAGGAAGTCACATCTGGCGCAGCGCAGGGATCAATCTTAGGACCAGACCTGTGGAACATCTCCTATGATGATATCCTACGCATGGAGATGCCTGATGATGCCTTCCTGGTTGGCTACGCTGACGACATCGCCGCGGTGATTATAGCACGAGACACTGATAGCGCGCAAAGAAAGCTGAACCAGGTCATGCGACGAACAAATTCATGGATGGAAGAGCATGGACTCAGCCTAGCCACGGAAAAAACAGAGATAGTTCTTCTGACGAGGAAGAGGATTCCCACACAAATTGACTTCCAAATTGGGACCGAAGTGATAAGAAGCAGCGCGGCAGTGAAGTACTTGGGATTGAATCTCGACACAAAGCTAACATACTGGCAACAAATAAAGACAGCAGCGGAAAGAGCTTCAAAAACTACCACATCACTGAGCAGACTGATGGCGAACGTGGGGGGACCAACGGCCAGTAAGCGAAGGCTACTGATGGCGACAACTCACTCCATCCTTCTGTACGGCAGCGAAATATGGGCGGATGCACTTAAGCAAGAGAAGTACCGTAAACAGATGGCGGCAGTGCAAAGATGCGGAGCTTTACGTGTGGCAAGCTCCTATCGAACGGTGTCGGAACCAGCTGTTCTTGTAATCGCTGGAGTGACCCCTATTGATCTCCTAGCGACAGAGAGGAAGTACGTCCACGACAAAAAGGCGGAAATGGGAGTGGAAGCGGCATCCGAGGAGGCTAAGCAGCTGACGATACAGAAGTGGCAAGAGCGTTGGTGCTCACAAAGCAGAGGACGATGGACGGCGAGGCTAATCAGAAACGTGGCTGAGTGGAAGGACCGGAAACACGGTGAGGTCAACTATTACGTCACCCAGTTACTTACCGGACACGGATACTTCAACGCCTTTCTCCACAGGATCGGCAAAAAGAGTAGTCCAGCCTGCCAGTACGGGGACTCTCAAGAAGACGACGCACAACATACCTTCTTCGCCTGCAGAAGATGGGCAACACAAAGAGAAGAACTGGAGAGAAACACTGGCACCATCACTCCAGAGAATATAGTCGAAAAGATGCTAACCAGCCAACATAATTGGAATGTGATCTGTACATACACAAACCAGATCCTCAGAACCAAGAAAAGAGAAGAAGAACAGTTCCGCGTTCCTAACCTTCCCTAACCTATTAATCTGCTAACCCAACCAGATCTAACCTAACCAACTTAAACTAACGTAACCTAACTTCACCTAATCAGAACTAACTTAAACTAATGTTACCTAACTAATCTAACCTTATCCTAACCTAACCTACCTAACCTAACCCATCCTAACCTAGGAACGAAGAAAAGAGAGGAAGAAAAGATCCCGCTAGAATACGTGAGCCCAGAATGGGCAGTACAACAGGACCCCCCCTTGAAGAAATGCAACCCGTAGTCCCGAGGGGGGTGATCTTCGAGACACTTTTGGAGGTTTAGCCGGTATGCCATTATAAGGTTGAAATTCCTCGGTGAGTCCGGCACACGGGGAGGTATGGATACCTCCTTATGGTGCGTAACGCATTCCTCCACAAGTAAAGTAAAAAAAAAAAAAAAAAAAAAAAAAAAAAAAAAAAAAAAAAAAAAAAAAAAAAAAAAAAAAAATTATTATTATTATTATTATTATTATTATTATTATTATTATTATTATTATTATTATTATTATTATTATTATTATAATTATTATTATTATTATTATTATTATTATTATTATTATTATTATTATTATTATTATTATTATTATTATTATTATTATTATTATTATTATTATTATTATTATTATTGTTATTATTATTATTATTATTATTATTATTATTATTATTATTATTATTATTATTATTATTATTATTATTATTATTATTATTATTATTATTATTATTATTATGGATTTTCAAAGTTTATTCACAGCTATGATGCTGGAAAGCACCTATTCCGGGTAGTTACCAAGGGATTAGGCTCTGTTGGGGCGTAGACCATGTTCTAGCCTTTTAGTGTGTGTTGTTCTGCTGCAGGAAGCGTCGTACAATGTTGCATGTGTTCAAGATAACAGATTTCTGGATAGTCTCCAATGCTTCAATAAGATTGTGATTCTTCAGCTGGGCAATAAGATGTTTTGGTATCAGTCCTGTGGCAGATATTATTATTGGCGAGATATCCACTCTTTCCACGTGATACATTGCCTTTAGTTCGTTAGCCAGGTTTGTATATTTTTCTATTTTCATGCTATACGTTGATTGGATGTTGTTGTTGAGGGGAACAGCGATATCAAACAATGTTATTTTCTTTCCAACTTTATCGAAAACCACAATGTCTGGTTTATTAGCTCGGATTGTGCGGTCGGTTATTATTGACCTATCCCAATATAGCTTGCATCTGCTGTTTTCTAAAACAAGTAGTGGTTCATACTTGTAGTATGGGAGATTTTTTTTTACTAGACTGTTTTGCATAGCCAAACCTTGATGTATGATTTTCGCCACCTGGTTATGCCTCGCCGTATAATCGTGCGATGCCAAGCTAGTGCATCCGCCTATAATATGGTCGATGGTTTCTGCAGTATTTTGGCAACGGCGACATGAATCGTCTTGTAAATCTTCCCTTAATATAAATTTGCGGTAGTTTTTCGTTGCAACAACTTTGTCTTGGATCGCAATCATAAAACTTTCCGTTTCTGCAAAGAGTGAACCACGCTGAAGCCATAAATTTGAACTTTGTATGTCGATGAAGCTTTGATTAAGCTGGAATGGGTGTATTCCGTGCAGGCACTTGCTTTTCCATATCTCAATTCGTTCTTCGCGAGAGAGTACATTGGGTGGTTTTTGAATTTCATTTGATCTCAAGTTGAGCGGTGTGTAATTTTTGTCTGCTAGGCATATTATTCGCATAAAATCACAAGTCTCCATTTTACTTCTAAAATAGTTTCTTAAATTGTTTATTTGAGAAAAGTGCAAATTCGGTATGTCCAGCAAACCTCTTCCGCCGTCCTCATAAGGTAATGTGACCCTTTCGACTGCACTTCTAGGATGGTGACACAAGAATTTGGTAAGGGTGGTTCTGATTAAGGTTGCTAACTCGTCATGGTTTGTATTTGACCAATTAATGACGCCAAAGGAATATGTGAAAACTGGAATAGCCCAGGTATTAATAGCCTTGCGTTTATTAGCAGCATTTAAATGAGATTTCAGAAGTTTTTTTCCTTTTGAAATGAGATAGGTGTTTCCCGTCATGAAGAACAAAGGGGTCTCATGTGGGTCTCTCAGAAGTTTACTGAAGAATATTGCAAACAAAGCATGAGTTGTTGTAAACTTTTTCAGCCATATATTGTGGATTTTGTCTGGGCCAGGTGCCTTCCAATTACTGCTAGCTTGTATCGCTTCCGTGACTTCTTCAGTAGATATTTCAGTGTTTTGCATTTCTCTGTAACCTTTACAATTTTCGAATTCTTTTGCTAGCCAGTTGGTATCAAGATTGATGTTTTTAGGTTTACTCCATATTTCACTCCTGAAACGCGTAACCTCTTCTATGGGTGGAAAGTTAAAGTTATTTTGGTTTTCTTTAGGCTGGTTCAATTGGCGGTAGAACTGTTTTTGATTCCTTTCAAAAAGAGAATTTTCCATCTTGCGTGTTCTGCTTTCTCTATACCTCGCAAGACGTTTAGCATAGGCCGCTAATTGTTGTTTTTTTCCTGTCTTTAATTTCAGTTAACATGCTTTCTGTCAACTCTTGGATTCGAACAGGTTGTATAATGACTTTTAATAGTTTTCGGATGTTCCTTGATTTAAAGCCGTTAGAATAGGCTGTGAGTCTACCTAAATCATTCCTTATCTTGTTTATTTTATTGATAAGGCGCCTTTCCCATTTTGGCATGCTGGACACAATGTTCTGTGATCGAGTTCGCGCATTCGGTATTGTCTTTTTTCCCATAGTTTTAATGACAGCAACTGCTCCAGAGTATACAAGGCAGTGTAAATCTTGTATGTTTGTTGCAGAAGCCAGATAATTGGGTAAAATATTCTGGTTGACAATATGTGTAAGTTCGTTTATTCGTTTATTGTTGTAAATTCTAGGAATGCCATCCCTGCGGGATGGGTCACTGTTTTCGTTTTCCGTTAAGGCTGCACGAAAGTGTTGGTAGAGCACTGTTGTGATTGGTGTCTGTGTTTGGTTTGAAATAGCTTCCGTTGTATTGTTTTCTCTTGGCTGTCCTAAAGGAATTTCTAATATATGATTAGAGTAATTGTTGTTTCCCGATGCTTCTGGTGGATTGTTGTTGATTTCTGGCTGTTCCTCATCTGTTTGAAATTCAACTCGGCGCTCGATTCTTTCCCTAGATGTGGAGATCTGGTTTGCTGCTTGAAGTTTAATATCTTCTATTTCATGTGTTGAAAGAAGTTGCTTTACCATGAATGCTCTCCTTCTATCTGCGATATTTTGTTCAGTAATTCTAGACATAGCGGGGAATTGATTTACAAACAGCTCCCTCATTTTCCTCCTGTACACATGCAATTCCGTTTCCATATTGGTTGAAATGAAGTAACAACGTATAACTGATTTATTCATATCTGCTGTCCATTTAATACGTTGTCTAGGAAGACCTGCTATCGTGGTTGCCATGGAAATCCTTGGCAAAACACGTCGATGAACAGGCTGTGATGTTTGAGGATTTTCAAAGTCTGGGTTATTGGTGTAGGTTGCTTCTTCGGGTATCCCGGTCAGTGTTCCCACGGGCAGCTGACCACCAACGGCTCGCATGCTGTCACCCCCAGCTTTGGCTCCAGGTGGTGCCCCGACGACCTCGGGCAGCGATAGTTCTTGCGATATATAAATATTGTTTGTCTCCATGTTAATAAATGGGTTGGGATAGTTTGTTACGTTCAATCTCTGAGTCTGCTTAATTTTGTTTTCAGCATAACAGAATTAAACGCTTAAGCCCCCTCGCCGCGTCAAGGCCTATCCCCCAGGGGGTTATTATTATTATTATTATTATTATTATTAGTATTATTATTATTATTATTATTATTATTATTATTATTATTATTATTATTATTATTATTATTATTATTATTATTATTATTATTATTATTATTATCATTATTATTATTATTATTATTATTATTATTATTATTATTATTATTATTATTATTATTATTATTATTATTATTATTATTATTATTATTATTATTATTATTATTATTATTATTATTATTATTATTATTATTATTATTATTATTATTATTATTATTATTATTATTATTATTATTATTATTATTATTATTATTATTATTATTATTATTATTATTATTATTTTTACTGTTGTTGTTCTTGTTGCTGTTTTTGTTATTACCATTATTACTATTATACTATTACAATAATTATTAATTATTTATTTCAAATATTTTTTCATTATCCATTTTCCCAGAAATTCTGCTATTGTCTTAAAGTGAAAATACAGCTACTGATTTTTTGTAAACACGTTTATCTAAAATTTAAGTTGTGTATGCATAAATAGCGTTATTGAATATCTGTTATGAATACCGTGTTTGAACAATTAGGTATACAGTTACAAATAGTAAGTATATTCCTCTCGTGTCTGTGCATCATTCTCCCGAATCCGATTTAAATGTCACTGCTTTCTAACCCTTCTAAGTGTTTCGAAAATTCAACAGCTTTCCTATGACACCTCTTCTCTGAAGCGTCGTCTGTCTCGTCCAGGAAGAAGAAGCCAATAAGAATTATATTTGCCTGGAATTGAAGTCGCCCACAGTGGATATTTTTTCCAATTATTATTGTTAATTGAAAAATAAACTGTCAGTCATAATAAAAATCACATAAGCTTTCAAATAATAAAAAACCTCATCTCCTGTTTTTTTTTATTACTTGTCCGTCCAATAAATTTACCCTAAATATACGTTTAAATATATTTTTTGTCAAGAAAAGTTTTAATTGGAGTTGCTACTTAATTTAATTGCTTTCAAAATAAATGCCATGATAAGATAATAGGCTTTTCACTAGCCGATATAAATACTTAAAGAAGAACGATAAAGAATTTTTTCCTCCCACAGGACCACCAGGTTGAATCAAATGTCAGAGAGTGTTGGTCCTGTGACTGTGATATATATACAATCTCCAAAAACCATCGTAAATAAAAAAAAATAAGTTCGGAAAAAAACTGTCAACGAAAATCTAGTTCACAAAGCAATAATGGCCTTCTTTTTTTAGGTGTTATCTACATAAATCAGTATCCTTGATGGCTGAAGGGACATCCTACAAAAAGCAAAAAAATACAAAAAAAAAATCATTCACCTAATGTGTTGGAAAAATGGAGTGTCACCCAGGAGAATTTTCGGTTTGAAAATTAATGATTGCCTTTCATTTTGTCGTTTAATGGACATCAGGGACCACCGCACCACCTACCTTACCAAACAGAAAAAATTAAACACAAAAACTACATTTCTCAAATAAAAATGGACTTTGCGCTTTAAGTTTGACAACCAAGCCGAACCTAACGGAACCAAAGCCCATAAAACTCCGTCAAGTGATGGTAATTAATGGAGTAAAATTTTGACATATGTCAGAGTTGCTGGGGCAACGTCATGTTGTGTTGAGCCAGTTAAATCGTATGAAAGTGTCAACAGTCTGTCACTTGTCATGGGAAATTTTCTTTGCCCGTTATCTATCGACACTTTAACCAAATAGCCTGTCTTTGTCCTTTCTCTGTAACAAACACATGCACATGTGTATCCTCTTTTTCGTGTTTTTCCTCCTTTGACTTATGAATAATGTAGATTTGAGTGATTGTTACCACTTTCTCATATGGCAGGACTTGGACTGGGGTTTCAATTTGACAATCGTGAAAATAGGAGTCCACACTCCACAGCTATCCACCTATTGTATGCGTGTTCATCTGCCCGTTGGCTTTAAATATATGATTTCCAGGTGGTTTGGTGTTTTTTTTTTCGACCGAACGAAAATTAACAATTTATGCCTTTTCAAATGTGCCTTGGGGTATGTTATGTGTTTGTTTATTATCCCACACACACACGGTAGGTAGGTCTAGGTACCTTTTTTATATTAGTTGTTTATTTTAGGTTACTTTCTATCGGTTGGATAAAATCATCGTACAGGTTCGTAGACATGACACACGCACTCAGACTTGGCTGTATTATTTGTCTAAGGATCCAGAATCCTCACAACCGAGCGAATTTTCTGATTTTGGAATAAGTTTGCAAGGTTTTCTGGGCGAAATTGAAAATTGCCTGAACTGAAAATAGGAATTTTGAAATGCCCTTGGCAGGAATACTTATTTTCTTAGGCTCTGAATAACTTAGCTTATGTTGATTCAAAGTTCATCTGAGCATTCGGGTGGATATTTTCAATCCTACCACAAGCAGTTATAAACCATATGGTTAGATAGGTTTTTGATTTTTAATATTTAGGCATCTTTAAGGATGGTAACCAATTTCTATTTAAGGATATTGAATAGAATATTTAGTTAGGATTAACTATAGGTTTGCAAATGATTTTTTGTGTACTGCTCAACCAGAGTTTTTAGAGAATCCCATATCCCATAAGAACTGGAAGTGAACGATGGTCAATATCTAAAATATGTTAAATGTCAAGAAAAGCAATTGGGTACATTTACAAAGTTTAAAGATTTTAGACATGCTCTGCTGCTCGTTCTTTTATTTCTTTTTAAATCTGGGAATCTCAAGAATTCCCCTGAATTTTGTTATAACATAGGACATCGCATCGTCGATTGGGCTATTATGCTGTATTGATTTTAAGAGCGTTTTAAGAATTTACTTTGTTGTTAAGAAACAAAATTATTCAATCACTTAAAAATCAGAATATGTAGTCTTACTTCAGAAAATATTAATATTTTCGAATTCATTACAAAAATTATATAAAATAAAACGCGTCCATAAGAATTCATTGCGAATATCGAACTTTAAAAGAAATTTGTGTGGTTTATCAAAAATGTTTAGGAATTGAAGGACAGTTTAAGAATCTTTGTTTGTTTTTGGAATATTAGAACGGATTTACGAATTGTTTTGTTTGAAGATCTATAAGTCTAGAACTGATTTTCGGAGAATGCAATAAGAACCAATTTAACTGGATAATGGTATGTATGTATTTATATATATGTATATGAAAATATTGTATGCACATTTGTACATGTCAATTATAGGCATGTATGCATATCTTTTCAAGTATGTTACTATATATTATGTATGTATGTACATATGTATGTATGTGTGTATATTTTTAAACATATCCCAATAGTTAACAGGGTTCGTCATAATTCATAAAAAGAATAGAATTTTAAAATTATAGGGTTTTTCAATAAGGGCGGGTAGATGTTGAAATGGAATACGACAAGCTGTGTATGCATGCATACTATTAAGTGCTCGCCTCGGCATCTTACAGTGGTACGGATCCAAGCGGTCCATTTGCCATGACAATGAGAAATTTTGTTAAATTTTGAACCTTAAGGCATCATTAAATTGTGGTTAGTTTGCATAGACCTGTAACTTCAGAAAACTCCCAATAATAAAAAGTTTGGCGGGGTTAAATTGCTTGGCCTTCATTGGCGCCAATTCACGTTAGCTGCAAGCCTTACAATCAAACCCTTTATGCATAATTTACGAAGCGCATTTAGCGTCGTTCTACCGCGGCGATATTATCGGTCCCTTTAACGATTAACGGTTGATTGATTGTAAAATTGGTCCCCAATAAACGTTCAAAAGTTGATTTTGAAGGGCCAAAATGTCTAGCATAAAATAGGAGCAAAGCGCGCAACGCTTATAATAGTCGACTTTTATACCAGTGAGTATAAAGATTCCGACTTCTTCATTCATTGCGAATTTGAAATCCATCATAATCGCAGTGCTTTAAATTTTTAAATAAATATCGTGTTCCAAATACCTAACAACATAATAAAAACCGTGAAGCCAATTTGAAAATTAATTAATCGTCAGTTAAAGTTCTAAGCGAGTCGGTCGTGAATATCCATTGTTGAAAACAAAAAAACTCTATATCCCTACACAAGAAAAAAATTCAATATGAAACTCATCGTTGGATTAACTGTTCTTCTGAGAGCCATTGCAGTCATTTCCTCTTGACCAACAAAAGGCTCCACCAAAATGGGCCACCACAAATGCTATTTGCACGAAAGATTTAAAAAGACAAATCAAAGTCGAAATCGGACCTTCATACTAATACCTCGAAATGGCAGCTTACATTTCCCAAGACCAGGTTAATCTGCCAGGATTTGCTGAGATGTTTTTCAAAGCTGCCCTTGAGGAACGTGAGCACGCCATCAAATTGATTGAATATCTGGCGATGCGTGGAGCAGAGCTCAGTGAAGGTGTTTCCAAGTTGGTTTCAACTCCTTACAAGGTAATGGCCTATAGTGTTAAATTTGACGGAGTTAGCGCTCTTCAACACGCCGTTGAGATGAAAACTAGTGTTACTAGAGTCTATTCGTAACCTTATCGTTGCGTGTGAATAAAAAACAATGATTACCATCTGGTTGATTACTTGACCGGTGTCTACCTAGAAGAACAATACAAGGGAACCCACGAACTTGCTGGCAAACTATCACCACTCAAGAAGATGACAAAGAGCCATTGGCTGAGTTCTTGTTTGAAAAGGAATTGATTTAAACGAGGAGTATCTACCCACAGCAATATTTCTTTTTTCGTACAAAAAAACACCCTAGAAGAGATAGTCCTTGAAGAATTCATATTATTTCTTTTAATTATTTTTTTTTTCATTAAATTAAAATTAAAAAAATTCAGTGTCGATCTTAAGCTCATAGCGGCCGGACGTCGGGTCGAGGTGCGCGCATAACAATTAAACAAAAGTCAAAAAAAAAAAAAAAAAAAAAAAATTATTGCGCATTGTTATCGCGAGTGTTAAAAAAAAAATTATATTACACACTCGTTTGAGAAATTGGCAAAACCCCCTCGCGTGTGCTGTAAAGATAATAACAATATCCACTTGCGTCGTTGGAAGACGATAAGATGCCCATTCGCGCTGTGAAAGAAAAAAAAAAAAATAATTCACACTTGCATAACAAATTAAATTATCCTCCTATCTGTCCCAACCCTTTGTGCTTAGCTTAACTGCCTCTTTCTTATCTACTGTAGGCATCGTATGCTTGCGGTAAATAGATAAGGGCATCTGAGTTTGTCCTATTGTGCTGAATATTTAAATTGATTTTTTGTATGCAAGCTGTCTTATGGGCATAACACCTAAGACAGTTTGATTATTACAGAGATTAATTTGGATTTTCACTGCATGGTTCGACTTATTCAGAATTGTGTTTTGTGTGTAAGTATTTTTAAATGGTAAGTGATTTTTGTGTCGTGTATTCCAATGTTCGTGGTATTAGAAAGAATTTCTTTCACCTGTACGTCTACACTGTTCAATACAGGCCAGCTGTTTTGGCATTAAGTGAAACCCAGGTTGGAGTAAATACTGATTTATCAGAATTTGCTCTACATGGGTAAAGCTTGGTGCCATTACTCTTTTCCCATCATGGTCTCGTGGTCTATGTTAGAAATGATATTGCTTGCCAGAGCCTTCCCCAATATGGGCAATGTTCCAACACGGACTTTAACTTCTTGTGGCTCAAATTCACTGTCCGCAAGCATGTCATTCATTATTGTTTTATTTACAGGAGTCCAAATCTCGACAGCAATTCGACTTGTAACGAGTTTGATGCGCTGTCTGATTCTATCTCGAAAATTGTTTCCCTTTGTCCTCGCACTGAAATCGTTATTGCGGGCGATTTCAATGTACACAATTCCAATTGGCTCCGCTATTCTGGTCAGACAACACCCGAAGGAAGATATGTCGAGCTCTTTGCCGGGTTACATCACCTTACCCAACTGATCGATGTGCCAACGCGTATACCGGATGTTGCTGGGCAAGCCGCCCATACTCTTGACTTGTTTCTTACTTCTCACCCTGATAAATATACCATTAGTGTAACTTCTCCATTTGGCACTTCAGACCATTGTGTCATTTCAGCTAATTTCTCATCCTCCACCCATCCAGTTAAAGAAAAACTTCCCACCAGGACCGTTTGGCAATACGAGAAAGCCAACTGGGACGGCCTGAATATTTTTTTCCGAAACTTTAACTGGTCACTATGCTTCCTCGATAGTGACATTGATGCCAGTGCTGAAATGATCACAAATGTGATTCTTCTAGGGATGCGTGCTTTTATTCCCAACAGAGTAAAAAGCATCAAACCTAAAGAAAAGTCTTGGTTTAATTCTGAGTGTAAAGAAGCTATCAGGCTCAAAGAAGTAAGTTTCCGTTCTTACAAAGCCAACCCTACAGAGGAAAATCGGAAAAAGCACAAACAAGCAAGAAACTCATGCAACTCCGTTATTGAAAGAACCAAATTTTTGCATGACCAAAAATTACGGCAAAAAATTCTGCAGTGTCCCAAAGGCAGTAAAAATTTTTGGTCATTTGTAAAAAATATTAAAAACTCCTCAACATCTTCGGTTCCAACGCTCATCGACAATAACAAACCAATTGTTTACTCTTCAGAGAAGGCAAACTTGCTCGCCGCCCATTTCGCTGCCAGCTCCACGCTGCCGCATAGCAACGTTGCCCCTCCTGTACTTGAGAATGTAAATTTTTCCATGGGACAGATTTTTTTCCGCACTCGTACAGTAGCAAGAGTTCTCAAAGATCTCGATATACACAAATCCGCTGGCCCGGATGGTATACCCCCGATTATTCTGAAGAGGTGTTCTTCCACACTGGCAAAGCCACTGCGTAAGCTTTTCCATCGCTCCTACTCTTCTGGAATCTTTCCTAGAAGATGGAAAACAGCATTTGTCCAGCCTGTCCCTAAGAAAGGTGACCCATCCTCCCCCTCCTCCTACCGACCCATAGCACTGACATCCCTTCTTTCTAAGGTCATGGAAACACTGATTAACCGTCAGCTTAAGGAATATCTCGAAGATCGTCAGTATGGCTTCCGCAGCAACCGTTCCACTGGTGATCTGATGGCATATCTCACCGAACAGTGGAACAAATCTTTACATCGCTTTGGTGAAAGTAAGATTATTGCTCTTGATATCTCCAAGGCATTTGATAGAGTTTGGCATGAAGCTCTCTTATCGAAAATGCGTGCTTTTGGGATCGATAATACTCTTGTTCGTTGGATTAGAAGCTATCTCCTGGACCGTTCAATACAAGTTGTATTGGACGGATTCAAGTCTGATTCCCATAAAATAAATGCTGGTGTGCCCCAGGGCTCTGTTCTGTCTCCGACTCTTTTCCTCATTTTTATAAATGATCTGTCTGTTACTTCTAATCCACTTAACTGTTTTGCTGACGACTCTACCCTCAGCTTTTCATATTCGTTCGATAATGCACGTCCTTCGCCTTCGGACGTACAATTGCAACGGTGCCGTATGTCAAGCTCATTAAACTCCGATTTATACAGCATTGTTAAATGGGGTAATAGGAATCGTGTGGAGTTTAATGCTTCGAAAACTCAATGCTGTCTTCTGTCGTTAAAGCTAAACATACCCCCAATGCCATTGTCCATGAATGGCACTTACATCGAAGAAACCGAAAAGCTCTAAGTACTCGGTATGTGTGTCAACGATGACCTCCGTTGGAACGACCATATATTTGAAATCGCTAAAAATGCTGCTAAGTGCTTAGGTTTTCTGTATCGGTGTAAGAAGTATTTTTCCCCATCTGATCTGGCTACAATTTATAAAGCGTTTATACGCCCTAAACTCGAGTATAACTCCCACCTCTGGGCAGGTGCTTCACAAACATCGCTTCACTTGCTTGATAGAATACAAAATAGAGCGTTAAGATTGATAGGAAATAGAACTGCCGCTGAAACAATTGCCCCTCTCGAACACCGACGCAATGTTTCATGTCTTTCCTTATTTTATCGGTTCTTTTATAAAAAATGTTCACTCGAGGTAGCCAGCTGCATTCCTCCCCTTAAAAGTTTCGCCCGTAATACTCGTCTTGCTAGGAATGCCCATCAGTTCACCCTTGAGCCCAATTTCGGACGTACCGTGAAATATAGAGATTCTTTTTTTAGCCGTACAACAAGACTTTGGAATGGTTTACCCGGCGAGATTTTCCCTTGCCATTTCAACTTGCAAACATTCAAAACCAATGTTAATCGACACCTCCTATCTCTCCCCTCCCTATCTTCCTAATGCCCGCGCAGTGTGTTACATTAAAAGGGAAATAAATAGTCCCTTGTGCGCGCGTTAATTATAAAAAAAAAAAAAAAAAAAAAAGAAGATCTATTTAACAACAAGATCATGTGCAGTTCCAGAGTGCTTAAAAACAACTACAAGGAATTGATCAATCAATACTATACATACATACATACGAACGTTTATTTTAATAATAAAGTGTTATCATTGGGACGGGCTTTAGAATCGTCCTACTTGCCACCGTGATTTGGCATTAGATGTCACCAAAACGACATGGCCGCGACAGGCCGCCGGCCGCACCAAAATCTACCCACTACAGTTCAAAAGCCTGTGTTTATAATTAAATCTTAAAAAAAAAACTAGCAGAGTACATAAAATGGAAAGAATCGAGGGGCAATTGTTTTTGTTTCTACAGTTCTCCGTTCAAATGTTTTCATTTAACGTGATTTGGGGCCTTATTTAAGCTTTTCATTATACTTAAAACTATTTATGTAGCTTTTTGTTTAATTTTATGAATTTGTTTGCTTTAACTTCGTACCAATAAGTTAAAAAATGGAAATTATTTTACTGTTACTAAGATTATTTACACTTTTTCTTCCTTAAAACTAGATTACTCACTATACAGATTTATAGTATAACTCTACATTGCTACTGAAAAACAAAAGATAACATTTTGAATGTTGAGAGAAAAGCTACAAGACGAAACCTTCTTAAAGTTTTCAAATCATATACTACCCGCTAGAAAAACATATCTCAAACATGTGTTTCTTACTAGCGATTATAGGGACTATAAGGCAAGTTTAGGATTCGTGAATATAACAAAGATAACAATGAAACATGACATAACGATCATAGAGAAGTCTAAAAAAGTGATCGAGAAAAAATGTCTGTCTGTCTGCCTGTCAGTCTGTCTGTCTGTCTGTCTGTCTGTCTGTCTGTCAGTATGTATAACGAGCTGCAGCCTCAACGGCTTAAGCGATTATCTTCAAACTTAGTGTGTGTGATTATTTCGGCATTAACCAGAGGGGAAATTGTAATTTAATTTGTAGGGCTAAAAATAACGGTACCTGCCATATGACCGTTTAGGAAAAGCTTATTTTTCTGAAAAACAGCTACAACGATTTTGATGACATTTTTTGAAAATTTTTTTCTTCGTATTAGCTATGATTTGTATAGAACCAAATTTACGGGAAAAGTCTATTAACGGTACCTTTTATATAACGGTTTTTTATTTTTGGGCTTTCTCGGTAACGGCTCTTTGGATTTTTGTCAAATTTTATATTTGAGAAGAACTAGGTAGCTTAATTTATTTTGCATATCAAAATTTTGTAATAACTTTTTTCTAATTAAATTTTATTTTTGATATTTTTTTTTGACAAATCAATATTTTTAAAACTAATTTAAAAAAATATTTTAAATTTTATAGTCACATGTACATATATTAAGGTGGTTGGGTGCTGTATGAATAGGGTAGGCACTGAAAGGCATCAAACTGGTGATGCACAGTCGCTGCAACTATATCGTACACATCAATTGTGCTTATTTTACCTCCCCGCGGTAAACACCTGGTACTGGTCTGTTCATCCGGACATTCCTGCTAAACTTATAAGCGCGAGTGTTGAACACAGAAAAAATAGCAACACTATAATGCTCTGCTTTAATGACTGTTCTGATCGATTCGCAGAAGTCTTGCACGAGCCCCTCAGAAAGAGGACGTACGGCGGATGAGCCCAACCAATTGGAACAACGGTGGCGTCAACAGGCTTCGTTGACGCCCTAATGAGCTACTTCGACGTATTTGGAGATAAGATCATTAGGACAATTCAATGCAAGTCAGAGCATTGAAATAGAGATGGTGGCGGATGAACCCTTAATGGGCCAACGGCAGCGCTCATATCCCCGAAGTGGGTTACTGACTCCGGATTCTCCGGTTCCTTTTGTCCAAGGAATCCAACAAAGGACCTGGCCCTCCAGGTTGGGAGTTGTGCGTGGGGCTAACAACCCTGCCACGGAAAAAAGAAAAAGTTGCGAAGCGACCAATAGCCTCGGAAAAGAACGGATTTACTGTTGACGACCCAGAAAAACGAATCAAGGACAACGAGCTTCAGATCTGCACGTGGAATGTAAGAACTCTTAACAGACCACGTGCATCCAAACAACTAGCGGAGGCCCTAGACAGCTACAGAGCAGGAATTACTGCCATCCAGGAAGTGCGATGGAATAGGCCGGGCAAAAGGAGGATGAAAAACTGTGACGTGTACTACGGTGATTGCGCAAGAAGACCACAGCGTTTATTTGGGTGCGGATTCGTCATAAGCGGTAGACTTAGGCAAGAAGTCTTGGGCTTTTGACACGTAAGTGAGCGACTTGTGACAATCCGTATCAAGGCTAAATTCGCCAACATTAGCCTAATATGCGCTCATGCCCCCACAGAGGACAAAGATGACGCCACCAAGGATGACTTCTATGAGCTCCTCGACAAAACCTATGAGCAATGCCCTAAATACGACGTTAAGATCGTACTAGGCGATTTTAATGCCAAAATAGGTAAAGAAGAAATCTTTGGTAGGACTGTCGGAAAACATAGCCTACACGACACAACGTCTGAAAACGGACTTAGGCTAATTGACTTCGCAGCGGCACACAACGTCACCATTACAAGCACACGGTTTCCTCATCTCGATATACACAAAGGGACTTGGCGACACCCAGATCAAAGAACCGTCAATCAGATTGATCACGTTGCGATCGATGCAAGACACGCCTCCAGTATCTTGGATGTTCACACCTTCCGAGCAGCTAACATCGATTCGGATCACTACCTTGTTGCAGCAAAGGTAAGAATGCGAATAACCCGAACTCCACAACAACGGAGTAATACTGTGAGGAAGTATGACGTAGGAAAGCTGCAATCGCAAGAAACCGCCAGAACCTATGCCGATCGAATATCCCGTAACCTCTCAAGAAATCCAGTACCGCCAGCATCAAGTGCCGAAGATCAGTTGCAGCACTGCCAACAAGCCATCAGAGATGCCGCAACTGATGTGCTAGGTTTCACCAGACCACCACCACGAAACCTCTGGTTTGATGACGATTGCAGGCAGGCCCATGCAGCCAAACAAGAGGCATATAAAGCGACGCTGCAAAGAAAGACGAGAGCTGCTCGCGAGCTTTACGAGCAGAAAAGACGGGAAGAACACCGGCTTCTCCAAAAGAAAAAGAGAGAGCATGAGAAGCGCGCGATCGAAGATATTGAGAGATGCTACTCCAGGAACAACGTGCGGAAGTTTTACCAACAGGTAAAAAGAACATGCCAAGGAAAAAAATCCCGCACAGAAGCCTGTAGAGATAGGAATGGAAACCTCGTAGTAGAGTCACAGTCGGTGCTGAGTACATGGAAGGACCATTTCTGCAGACTGTTAAACGGCGATGAAGGCCAAAATCCCGCTGTCAGGCAGAATGAACCATTCAACATGGATGATGACAGACAAAACTTCCGTCCACCTGACCAAAATGAAGTAAGGATAGCAATATCTAAACTAAAAAAGAACAAAGCTGCTGGACCCGACGGACTACCCGCCGAACTTTTTAAAGCGGCCGGAGATGACCTGGTGGAGTGCATACACCAACTCATCTCTAAAGTTTGGTCAGAAGAAAGTATGCCTGATGAATGGAACCTCAGCATCGTTTGCCCGATCCATAAGAAAGGAGACCCTCTAAACTGCGCCAACTATAGAGGAATAAGTCTCCTGAATATCGCCTACAAGATCCTCTCTGCCGTACTATGTGAACGCCTGAAACCTTTCGTCAGCAACCTGATTGGCCCCTATCAGTGTGGTTTCAGACCAGGAAAGTCCACAATCGATCAAATGTTCACTCTACGGCAGATCCTGGAAACCACCCAAAAATTCAAAATCTATACCCACCACCTCTTTATCGATTTTTAGGCCGCGTACGATAGCATTTATAGAGACGAGCTATACAGAGCAATGTCAGGTTTTGGCATTCCCACAAAACTCGTCCGACTGTGCAGGATGACGATGGAGAACTCTCGCTGCTCCGTCAAGGTTGGTTCTGACCTCACAGAAGCTTTTGACGTCAAAAAAGGATTCCGACAAGGTGATGCGCTTTCGTGCGATTTCTTCAACTTAAATACTTGAAAAAATTATAAGAAACTCGCAAGTCAATTGTAGTGGGACAATTTTTTTCAAGTCTGTGCAATTGCTAGCATACGCTGACGACATAGACATCATTGGCAGAACTAGGCGAGCTGTCACTGGAACGTTTGCTAGCATTGAAGCTGAAGCGGCTAAGATGGGACTAGCAGTCAATGAGGCCAAAACGACGTAAGTACATATATTAATAAACTCTAAAAAACTGCATACAAAAAGTTCAAAAACAAATTTTTTTCAAATAACTAAAAATAAAAAACAAGATTTTGTCAAAACCAGTCCTACAATTTTCGAAATACATTTTTCATAAATTCTTTGTGATTTAAGACGTGTGATGGCTTACTTCATTGTTCTTAAAACTGTTAAATATTGTGGTTTTGATACTTTTTCAAGTTCAAACTGTGTTATTTTTAACGTAAATGTTACTTGTTTCTGTCAAAGATATTGCTTTCCAATGTAATTACGCACATAAGAGCAAGTACGAGCAACCCAGTCGTGCCCATTTTTATTATATCACTCGAATATTTTAAAAATAAATACAAAATTATACAAATACATTAGGAAATTAACATTAAGTTTTAACATAAAATAGATAAAAATGGGTAAATATGTATTATAATAAACATATAAAATGAAATAAAAACAAATACAGTTACATATATATAAGTTGCAATAAATAAAATAATAAATAAATAAATAAATAAATTAATAAATAAATAACTTAATAAATAAATAAATAAATAAATAAATAAATTAATTAATAAATTAATTAATAAATAAATTAATAAATAAATAAATAAATAAATAAATAAATAAATAAACACATAGATAGACAGCCAGATCTTAGATCAAGTAGTTTTCGGATAAAGTTATCGTGTACTTAATCCGAAAACTACTTGATCTCTTTAAGAGGTACAGAACTTTGAAATGGAATAAAACAAAGATTATTTTTAAATAGACATGAAATTTACTTTATTCGAAAGATAATCTTTTGGCATTATAACTTAAAAATGACTTCTGGCATATGACTGCCAGGGCTGGCTCGAACCAACCAGCGACTTCAAATATCCCCACAGAAAATAGTCAAGCGGCGTAAAATCTACGATCTGACCTCCAAGATTCACAGGTCCGTAACTTAAAACGTGACGAATCGTTCCATAGTTAATCGAATTAATTGCTCTGATGGACGATTATGTTGACCTTAAAATGGACGTAGTGCGCGGTACGAATTTCGAACCGAACCATGAGTTTCAAAATAAATTTGCACAATTTGGAAGTGCTGTTCAGGTGTCAGTCTATTCATGTTGAAATGCCAAACCAAACTAAAAATAAATCACTTGACAGCTGACAAAATGGCTGCCATTTAAAATAGTGTTGCCAACTTAAAGTTCTATAGGTACCTCTAGAAAGAAGACCCTTTTATTATTTCTGTCAAACAAAAAACTGTATTCTAATCAGAACTTTTTCGACGTTGGCCAATTCGTGGAGATATTCGATAGAATAATGCCATGGCGTTGAATCTATGAACCCGAATTGTGCAGTGTAGAAACCGTGTCACTGTTAGAACAGGTTAGCACGCGAAATGCGAGTCGTTTGTATGTTTGCAAGGATGCGCGTCTTGTCGCTCTTTAATTTGAACTTGTTTGCTCTCTTCCAGAAGGTGGACGATTTTTTTACGCAATTTTCATTATATGCACTCTCAAATTGCTTGCCTGTTGATCTTGTTTTATTCGATGTCCCACTCTGTCGACATCTCTATTTGATTTGCGTTCCTCTTCAGTTTGACTTCGTTAATATGTTTGTTGTCGTCTTGCTTACCTTGTTTGTCAGTCAATGCTTACGCGCATTGGTCTTGGCATTTTCAAATAAATCAAAGACTGCAATCAGATGATTCTTAAATTAAAGACTACAAAACTAAGTTTTTAATCAAAGTGCTGAGGGTTGCATTTTTGAAGTAAAATAATATAAAATTATGCACTAACTAGATAAGTATGTTTATATTTTTAATTTTATTTTTAGTTTCAGTTTTGTCTGAGACACATAAGGTTTTTCTTGTTTTAATTAATTGTTTTAACATACATACATGTAAATATTAAAAAGCTTACCAAATCTTTTTTTTCAATTTTTTTGTAATGTTTATGTAAGCGAACTTGGCTTCACTGAATCATCGAATCTGACATCGATAACCAGACAACTGAAACCATAAAGTTAAAATATATTCGACCTTTTCTAATTGCCTTTTTTGGCGCTTTTTTTTTTATCTTGGCACTTGGCCTTTTTTCTAAATTTGTTGAAGTCTGTGGAAGAACAAATTTTATGCGGAGATCAAATTCACAAATTAATAAAAGTTGAGCTTAAACAAATTAAACAACAAAATTTTGGATTTAAAAATTTATTAAAATTGAAATAAAATACTAAACGTAAGTCTACATTGTAAATATAAGAATTCAGATGAAATAAAATACTCCTTTGCAGGAAAATTTAAGAGCTTTGCTAAAGCAGCTCTGTAAATTTCGGAAAAATAAATCTTTCATTTATTTGAAGTACATATATGTTAGAATTGAATTCAACATAAACTTAAATTTTCGTTTAACCATGGCGATTTAATCACATGGTCATCGTAACATAACCTAAACACACCGGTAGTACCGGATTATATATATCAACTCAAAAAATAACCATCAGCTTTAACATTTTGAGACCAACAAAATCCTAATTAGCTCCATAATCTCTCACCTAGTTTCGTTTTATCACAATCGATATTTGTGCAAGGTAAGTCAACATGTCAGATATATCTAAATCTCGTAGTCGTAGACTTAGGTCGCGAATTCACAATCCTGAAGCTCAAAATTGCAAAAACTGCTCCGCCCCTGACAGTCAGGGTCCGATGGTGGAATGTGGTACTTGCGAAAGTTGGTTCCACTTTACATGCGTCGGTGTTTCGCAAGACGTAGAAAATGTGGATTGGCATTGCAGTACATGTGTTATTCAGCTACAAGAAGTCCACAATTCCAAATCTAAAAATAATTCCCAACATAATACAGCTCCAAGCGCTGATCTAGAACTACCGCCGAAGGGTGCTACTTTAGAAACTCCAAAGGTTCCGCGAGGCATATGCATTCGAGTTCCATCAACTAAAAGTAAAAACAGCAAATCATCACAAGGCAATTCTTCTAAGACAACATCCAGTGCTAAAATGGTCAAAATGCAATTGAAAAGACTTGAAGAAGAACGAAAGCTTCAAGAAAAACGCGATCGAGATTACATCGATAAAAAATATGCCATACTCGAACAGCTCAACTCGGACGACGAACTAGACTCTACTAGCGTTGAGTGTGTTGACAAAAATCGTGTTAAGGAATGGGTAAACAAAACGACTTTTCCAGATGAGAGGCCTGGAAGAAAAGGTAAAAATATTCCATTTGATTTTTATGACTCATGGCTAGGGAGTTTGCCACGAGACAGAGAGAAATTCAAGACCCAAGGTGACGCGGAGGGTGAGGTATCGATCAATAAATCCCAAATTGCAGCTAGGCAAGTTATGTCAAAAGATCAGCTGATCTTCTCCGGCAATCCAGAAGAGTGGCCGCTCTTCATAAGTTGGTGGAAAAATTCAACACATGCCTGTGGCTTTAGTAGCTATGAGAATATGATTCGTCTTCAACGATGCCTGAGAGGAAAGGCCCTGGAAGCGGTGCGGTTTAGACTCCTCCACCCCGATCAAGTCGATCAAGTGATCTCAACGCTTACTATGTTGTTTGGAAGGCCTGAAATAATAATTAACTCTCTCTTAGGCAAAATAAGAAATTCGCCTGGGCCTAAGTACGAAAAATTAGAGACAATGGTAAACTTCTCGCTTGAAGTAGACAATATGTGTCGCACTATGGAAGTAACCGGTTTATCCACCTATCTAAACAATCCTAGCCTACTCCAAGAGTTAGTTGATAAGCTGCCGGTGCAAATCAAACTGAACTGGGGTGTCTTCAAGCAAACTGTAAGTTGTGTAGATTTGTCAGTCTTTAATGATTGGCTTGCACAGTTGGCAAAAGCGGCGTCAGAAGTGACATTAACAATCCCATCCTCGTTGGAGCAAATGACGAATAGGAAAACAAAAGCCATTGTAAATATACACAAAGAAACTAAAACTCAAGATGAGAAACGGTGCCCGGCTTGCAATCATGACTGTAAAATGCTCTCATCATGTGGACAATTCTTAAAAATGTCTCTCGAAGACCGATGGAAAATAGTTAAGCGAAATTACATCTGTCGCACCTGTCTACGTCGCCATGGAAGTCGTCGCTGTTTGTCGTCACAATTATGCGGCATTGATGGATGCACTTATCGACACAATGCACTTCTGCATAAGAACGAAGCTCAGCTGAAAGTGAGGAGCAATGACGGTATAAGTACAAGCCAAAACCAGCCAAGTACAAGCCGTGGCATCCAAAGCAATGTATATTATAGTGGTACAACTCTTCGCCCAGATGTTTCATCTATTCTCTTTAAAATCATTCCAGTCAAATTACACTATGACATGAAATCTATTGATACCTACGCTTTCATAGACGATGGATCATCAGTTACCCTTATTGATGAAGAATTGGCATTTGCACTCAATGCCAAAGGTGATAATGATCCCTTATGTCTTAGATGGACCGCCAACACTCATAGACTTGAAGAATCGTCAATGAGAATAACTTTTGAGATATCAGCACAAGGAACTAATCAAAAATTCTCGCTTCCAAATACACACACTGTTAGGTCCTTAGAGCTTCCGAGACAGTCCGTCGATACATGCAGCCTGATGCAGCAATATAGTCACTTGAGAGGACTTCCAATTAAATCTTATTGGAATGCAAAGCCGCAGATATTGCTAGGTCTACAACATTGTAAACTAGGTATACCACTCAAAACTCGAGAGGGCAATTGTTCTCAGCCAGTTGCCATCAAAACCAGATTAGGATGGGCTCTCTTCGGTGCGGTTTCAGCCGGTGTTGAAACTACAAACAATTCGGATGCAAATGTTAACATCCATCTTTGCGATTGTCAAAACAAAATCGATTCGAAAATTCATGAGACCGTCAAGCACTATTTTACATTAGAAAGCTTAGGTACTAAACCAATAAAGAAAAAATTATTATCAGACGAGGATTATAAGGCAGTTCAGATCTTGGATGAAAAAACTGTTTTCTTAGGTGATAGATATGCCGTCCCACTATTATGGAAATATCAAAATATTTCTCTCCCAAGCACCAAAGCCATGGCAGAAAATAGATTGCACTGCCTCGAAAAACGACTTTCAAACCAGCCACTATTATTAAAAAGACTGTCTGACCAAATTGAGGATTATGTGAGAAAGGGCTATGCTAGGAAGCTGAACCTAGATGAAGTAAATAGTATCACATCCCGGACCTGGTATCTGCCAATTTTTCCCGTCATAAACCCCAATAAACCAGAAAAAGTACGCATTGTTTGGGATGCGGCAGCGAAAGTCAAAGGAATGTCCCTTAATTCTTTTTTAATGACAGGACCAGATAACGTACCAGAGCTTCCATCGGTTCTCTTTCGATTTCGAGAAAGGCGGTTCGCAATATCGGGAGATATACGCGAGATGTTCCACCAAATTAAAATACTAGATGACGATAAAGATGCTCAACGGTTCTTGTGGAGGAATACCGAAACGGGGAATATAGAGGTGTACCAGATGCAAGTTATGACTTTCGGGTCAACTTGTTCACCTTTTTGCGCGCAATACATTAAAAACAAAAATGCTAGAAAATTTGAGATGCAATATCCAAAAGCATCGAAGGCAATTATTGAAAACCACTATGTGGACGATTTTTTAGACAGTGCAGAAACAGAAGAAGAAGCTATAAACCTAGCAAAAGAAGTTATATTTATTCACAAGCAAGCCGGTTTTGAAATTCGAAATTTCGTCTCAAACTCCACATACGTCTTAAATGCCTTAATGCCATCTCAAACTTCAAGATCTAGTAAGCCTTTTACTGATTACATTCAGAACGAATTCGAGAAACTCCTGGGTATGTGGTGGTCTCCAGTCACTGATATGTTCATCTATACATTCAAATGCAATAAAATGCACCAAGACGTGATGAATGGTACACGCGTTCCCACAAAACGTGAGACTTTGAGAGCGCTTATGTGCATATTTGACCCCTTGGGGCTGATTGCGAACTTTACCATTCATTTAAAGATTATTCTACAGGAAGTTTGGCGCTCAGGAGTGGATTGGGATGAGAGGATCAAAGAAAAACAATTTGAAAGGTGGAAAACGTGGTTGGACCTAATTCCTAAAATAAAAAATGTTTCAATTAACAGAAGATACCTTAATAATCTACGATTCGGGGATGGGAGTTGTGTTCAGTTACATATTTTCGTGGATGCGAGTGAGGAGGCCATAGCTGCGGTAGCCTATGTCAGAGTTTCAAACGAGAATGCAGTAGAGTGCTCACTAATCTGCGCTAAGACGAAGGTAGCTCCCATTAAAACCCTTTCAATACCACGTCTGGAATTGGAGGCGGCTGTACTTGGAGTCAGGCTCTCCAGCTATATTCGCAATGGTCACACTATACACTTTGACAGCTTAAACTTTTGGACAGATTCTCAAGTGGTCCTCAGCTGGATAAAATCAAGCAGCAAAAAATATAAAAGCTTCGTAGCGGTACGTATTGGAGAGATACTTGAGAATTCAGAAACAAGTAATTGGAATTGGGTTCCTAGCAAAGAGAACGTTGCTGACGATGCCTCAAAATATAAATTCAACTACGACTTTAGCTCTTCTGGACGATGGTATACAGGGCCAACAATTTTATACCAAAATCCATTGATCTTTCCAAAAAATAAGTCGAAAATTGTAACTTCTGAAGAAGGCAACGAAGAGGTGAAGGAATGTTATACACACATCAGAGCTACGTGTTGTCCACATATAGTAGACTACAATCGTTTTTCAAGATGGAAACGACTTATAAGGACCATTATGTACATTTTACGATTCGTCAAGTTGTTTGTACTGAAATGGAGGAAAAAAGAAAGCCCAACTGTGCTTATACTTGATGACAAAGAAGCAGCTGCGAGATTCTTATACAAACAATGTCAAAAAGAAAGTTTTTTAGATGATATTGCCGTCTTAACTTCACAAAAGGTGGCTCACATCTGCAAATCCAGTCCTCTTTATAAACTCTCACCTTATATAGATGAAAAAGGAGTGATCCGTATCGGAGGACGTATTGATGCCATAGAAAGCGTTCCTTTAGAAACCAAACGACCAATCATCCTGCCAAAGGACCATTATATAACTCGGTTAATCGTATATGAATATCATATCAAATTTCATCACATGTTCAACGAAACTGTGGTAAACGAGTTACGCCAGCAGTATTTTATTCCAAGTCTAAGGCGTGTTCTGAAGAAAATTCAACAAAGGTGTCAATACTGCAAGAATAAAAGAGCCGTTCCACAGCCTCCATCAATGGCAGAACTACCTCACGCTCGACTCCAACCCTATATGAGGCCATTCTCCTACACAGGAGTGGACTACTTCGGACCATTGTATGTTAAGATTGGAAGACGCTTAGATAAGAGATGGGGCATGCTACTCACCTGTTTGACCGTGCGAGCGATTCATATTGAGATTGTTCATAGTCTTTCAAGCGACTCCTGTATATTGGGATTAAAGAGATTTGTATCAAGGAGAGGAATGCCCAAAGAGGTATATTCCGATAACGGCACAAATTTTCGAGGTGCAAGCAAGGAGTTGCAGCAGGCCATACGAGACCTTAATAAAAATGCACTAGCTAGAGAATTCGAAATGGAACTAAAATGGAACTTTATCCCACCATCAGCACCCCACATGGGTGGGAGTTGGGAACGAATGGTCCGATCAGTCAAACAAACATTCGCCGAAATAACACCAACTAGCAACCCTTCAGAAGAATTATTATTGAGCATGATGGCGGAAGTAGAAAGTATTGTGAATTCGCGACCCCTTACCTATGTACCTATCGATTGTGAGAACAGTGAAGCAATTACTCCAAACCATTTCTTAATGGGTTGTCCTAACCGAGAGTGCCTGAGTAAAGAATCCTTAGATGATGGTCACGCAATAAGAAGAAATTGGCTGACCGCCGAGAAGTACGCAAAAACCTTTTGGCACGGATGGATACGTGAATACTTACCAGATCTAACTCGACGTACAAAATGGTTTAAACCATTCAAGCAGTTGAAGGAAGGTGATATTGTGATTATCGTTGACCCAGATAATCCAAGAAAAACATGGCCAAAGGGGAAGATCCTTAAGGTACTTCCTGGAAGAGATGGAATAGTACGTAGCGCAGTTGTGCAAACAAGTGCTGGTATATATACGCGACCGGCTGTCAAGTTAGCGGTACTGGACGTTGGCAAGTTCGAGGAAGATGGTAGCCTGAGTCCCTTAACTCAGTTACCAGGGGGGAGTGTAAGCGAACTTGGCTTCACTGAATCATCGAATCTGACATCGATAACCAGACAACTGAAACCATAAAGTTAAAATATATTCGACCTTTTCTAATTGCCTTTTTTGGCGCTTTTTTTTTTATCTTGGCACTTGGCCTTTTTTCTAAATTTGTTGAAGTCTGTGGAAGAACAAATTTTATGCGGAGATCAAATTCACAAATTAATAAAAGTTGAGCTTAAACAAATTAAACAACAAAATTTTGGATTTAAAAATTTATTAAAATTGAAATAAAATACTAAACGTAAGTCTACATTGTAAATATAAGAATTCAGATGAAATAAAATACTCCTTTGCAGGAAAATTTAAGAGCTTTGCTAAAGCAGCTCTGTAAATTTCGGAAAAATAAATCTTTCATTTATTTGAAGTACATATATGTTAGAATTGAATTCAACAGTTTACTTTAACATTCATTTATACAGGGCTGGCGGGATTGGAGATGGTGGCAGGGGGGGATACCCTGGGTCCGTAGTTCGCCGGGGGACCGAAGTTCTTCGAATGGACATGTTAAATACTATAAGTGCTTTAATTATTATGGGAAAACTGCAGGCGTGATGGCGTACACCGAGACCGAATATTCTTTCGGCGGGCCTGATTTATACATAATAAAACAAAATATTAACCTATACATATGTACATACATAGAATCGAAAAAATTCTTTATTAAACTGATTAAAATAGCAGGTGACAGATGACAGATGATGGATAACAGAACTCAAATGTGAACGAACTATAACCAAGAAGATTAAATTTGTAATCATTCAGTTGGAAAGAAAGAGGCTTAAATGAATTGAAGGTTTTAATACAAACTCTATGTGTTACGGTGCAAGAAAAATAACAACTAAATAAGAGACTCAGCAATAATTTTGAACTTTGTCCAAGTATTGATATAGCTTTCTACGGCCTTTTAAGTCCATTAAAAATTAGCAAAAGGAATATATATTTTTTTTTTAAATGTTAATAAATGTATTAGTGTAAGAACCGGTAGCAAATTAATAACATTTGGAGACACAAAGGCAGAAAATGAAATGTTTATACATATTGAGTATATATTTTGCATCAGGATAATTAAGCTATTTGATAATTATTTTTTGATTGACTATGTTACTTTTTGCGATATAAATTCCACTTAAAAAATGTGTTATATACATAATATGCAATTAACTCAAAATCCATCACTTGGTACATACAAATTTATTACCGCACGCAAAATAAGGCAAAAGATTTTTTACTTCAATATTATGATGTCACACTTTAAATAGTCAAAGATCTTGTCTTATAATAATATGGTTAGTCACATAAGAGCAAGTACTTGAGACCCAGTCGTGCGAATATTTGTTATTATTTCTTACTTGTGATATAGGATAGGTACCTATTAATAATAATATAATAATAATATTTTTAACTAAGTGTCTGTAAGGGACATTATCTTTTAGAATGCAACATGACGTTGCACGAGTGTTATATACATATATAAGTTATATACATGTAACTCCTTCGTGGTGTAGCTCAATGACGTTATAGCTCTATAACCGGTGGGCTAATTTTCATGATTCTTTTTTTTTATTTGTTCGTTTTGTCGTTTTGCCGTATTTCAGGTTTATGAAAAAAAATTGCATTTTGTCGCATTTTTAACATTTTACGAAAAGTGGAAGTTGATTTGTATGCGCGATATTCTTTTGGTCGTCAACAGTGCTGGTTTTTGGTTTTGTGCATCGATTCAACAGTTTCATAGCTTTTATAGAATTGATAAAGCAATTTTTCGATTTTATATATACGTCTTTTTTTAAATTGTTTTCTCTTAGTTCCAGCGGTATACAACAACTACGGAAGAAGACAACTGAGTTATGCGATACCATCAATTATGAACCAGCTACCAGCCAACCTAAAAAACATTCAAAATTTCAAAAAACGTAAAAAATGTATAAAATTGTTCTTTTTAAACTAATTTTTCAATTTTTGATCTATTATTTGTTAAAAAAAACAAAAAAAAAACAATTTCTTCATTAAAAACATTTATTATTTCGTATTTTTATATTAAAAATTAAATTTCATATTTTTGTATTAAAGATTAAGCTTCATTTTACATGTAATTAATTATTAATTAATAACAATCACTTCAAATCAATTCGAATAGTTCTTGAAAATTCAACCACCCACAGATAAGCATAAAGCTTCGTGGGTAACACAAATATTTGTAAAAACTTTTGAAATTAATAATAAAAAATCTAATCTAATCTAATCTAATCACTTGTCATCTGTCATTTGTCATCTCTCATCTGTCATCTGTCATCTGCATCTGTCATCTGTCATCTGTCATCTGTCATCTGTCATCTGTCATCTGTCACTTGTCATCTGTCATTTGTCATGTCATATGTCATATGTCACCTGTCATCTATCATCTGTCATTTATCATATGTCATCTGTCATTTGTCATCTGTCATCTGTCAGCTGTCATCTGTCATCTGTCAAATGTCATGTGTCATTTGTCATCTGTCATCCATTATCTGTCATCTGTCATCTCTCAAATGTCATTTGTCATCTGTCATCTGGCATCTGTCATCCGTCACTCAAAAAAATCAATTTACGAAACACAGATTTCCTTAGTTTTTATGCTTTCCATTGAAAAAAAATTATTTTTTTTTATAAGAGATCAATTATTCAGATCTGGATTTTTCGGCAGATTTACCCCTGCTTTCACTAATACCAGTAGCGTTGCCAAAGTGGCACAATTATGCTTTTTAACAAGACAATTTGCTCGTACATGGATGCCTTTCTAGACAGAATACAAATGCACAAAGAAAACACACTTCAGTGCTTTAGCTTGAAGATTTTCTCATTTGAAATCCCAAAGCCTATTGATGGAACTGATATGTATATTTATGCGAACACAATTTCTTAGCAAACGCTTTATATCTCTAAACAGACTTCTCTTTGACAAATAAAGCTGAGCTTAGCTGACTGGATTTTTGATTGATTTTGTATATAAGTAGTATAAAATCGAGCAATTTCTTTAAAAATTCTATAAAAAGCTTTGAAACTGTTGAATCGATGCACAAAACCAAAAACCAGCACTGTTGACGACCAAAAGAATACGGCGCATACAAATCAACTTCCATTTTTCGTAAAATGTTAAAAAATGCGAAAAATGCCAAAAATGTATTTTTTTTTTACATAAACCTGAAGTACGGCAAAACGAACAAATTAAAAAAGAATCGTGAAAATCGGCCCAGCGGTTATAGAGTTATAACGTCATTGAGCTATATACATTACTTACTAGATGAATCCGGCATAACTTGTCGTCTTGCTTGCCTTGTTCTTCGGCCAATGTTTGCGTGCATTGGTCTGAGCATTTTCAAATACTTTAAAGACTGCAATCAGATGATATTTAAATTATAGACTGCAAAACTAACTCTTAACTCAAAGTACTGAGAGTTTCATTTCAGATTATTTACCAGATTATTTTTTAAATTTTATTTTTACTCTAAGTATGAGGCAAATTAAGTTTTTACTTATTTTAATTAATTGTTTTTACATACATGTACAGTAAATATTTTGTTTCCTTTTTTTATTTTTGTTAACTTAAACATACATTTACCTAGGTGCATAGGTGATTTTTCATAAAAATCGTTGGATCCGTTTTTGATAAAAAAAAGTTTTTCCTTGATGGTTATGTGGCAGGTACCGTTATTTGTAGCCCTAAAAATAACGGTGTTCAAGATCCTGTGAGGAATTTGCCAAAAGAGCCTAACTTACCAGCTATGAAGTATGAAGGTATTCATGTGTGATTGTTACCTCAATTTGTTTTATATGCACGAATCCCTAATTTGTCATATACGACGGCATTGGTGCAGCTAGAGCCGTCCGTGAGTTTTAAGTGAGAAAACAGTCACCTTATTCTCGATCTATTGCGCCGAAATTCTTCCTATCTTTCTAATTCTTCTAACTAGTGTCGTGCAACGTCATGTTGCATTCTAAAAGGCAATGTGCCTTACTGGCACTTAGTTAAAAATATTATTATTATTATATTATTATTATCCTATACTAAAAGTAAGATATAATAACAAATATTCGCACGACTGAGTCTCTCGTACTTGCTCTTATGCGACTAACCCATATTATTATCAATTTTCTTTGACTATTTCATTATGAAAAAGTACCCCATTTTTGTTTTTGGGGCCGTTTTGTCTGGGGACTTATTTCGCACCGCCTCTTTGACTATTTCATGTGTGACATCATAATATTGAAGTATAAATCTTTTGCCTCATTTTGCGTGCGTTAATAAGTTTTTATGTACCAAGTGATGGATTTTGATTTTGAAATTTTCGTGGTTAGATAAACTACTGTCATAATGAATCCTTTCAGCCGCTAATTAAGTGTTTATTGCAGTTTATGTATATGAAACATATTTCTAAGTGAAATTTATCGAAAAAAAGTAACATTGTCAATCAAAAAAAGTAATTCGAAAATTGTAGGACCGGTTTTGATAAAATCCTGTTTTTTATTTTTAGTTTTTTGAAAAAAAAATTGTTTGTAATTTTACTATGCATTTTTTTAGAATTTATTAATTAAAAAAAAAATAATAATAAAAATCTAAATCTAAAAAAAAAAATCATCTGTCATTTGTCATTTGTCATCTGTCATCCATCATCTACCATCTGTCATCTGTCACTTGTCATCTGTCATTTGTCATCTGTCATCTGTCATATGTCATATGTCATCTGTCATCTGTCATCTGTTATTTATTATATGTCATCTGTCATTTGTCATCTGTCTCCTGTCATCTGTCACCTGTCATCTGTCACCTGTCACCTGTCACTTGTCATCTGTCATCTGTCATCTGTCATATATCATATGTCATCTGTCATTTGTCAGCTGTCATCTGTCAGCTGTCATCTGTCATCTGTCATCTGTCAAATGTCATGTGTCATTTGTCATCTGTCATCCATATTCTGTCATCTGTCAAATGTCATTTGTCATCTGCCATCTGTCATCTGTCATCTGTCATCTGTCATCTGTCATCTGTCATCTGTCATCTGTCATCTGTCATCTGTCATCTGTCACCTGTCACCTGTCACTTGTCATCTGTCATTTGTCATCTGTCATCTGTCATTTGTCATCTGTCATCTGTCACCTGTCATCTGTCATTTATCATATGTCATATGTCATCTGTCATTTGTCAGCTGTCATCTGTCAGCTGTCATCTGTCATCTGTCAGCTGTCATCTGTCATCTGTCATCTGTCATCTGTCATCTGTCATCTGTCATCTGTCATCTGTCATCTGTCAAATGTCATGTGTCATTTGTCATCTGTCATCCATCATCTGTCATCTGTCATCTGTCAAATGTCATTTGTCATCTGTCATCTGGCAGATTTTTTTTATCTGAGATCAATTTTTCAGATCAGAATACAAATGCACAAAGAAAACACACTTCAGTGCTTTAGCTTGAAGATTTTCTCATTTGAGCGCTTGAAAGATGTTATGTTCTCCTAAAAGAGTTGAAGATGGACTGGCTGAAAACATTTTAAATCTAAATCGTTTGGAACACGATCGGAACTAAAAATATCAATTTTTCAGATCAAAATCTGAAATCCCCAAGCCTATTGATGGAACTGATATGTATATTTATGCGAACACAATTTCTTAGCAAACGCTTTATATCTCTAAACAGACTTCTCTTTGACAAATAAAGCTGAGCTTAGCTGACTGGATTTTTGATTGATTTTGTATATAAGTAGTATAAAATCGAGCAATTTCTTTAAAAATTCTATAAAAAGCTTTGAAACTGTTGAATCGATGCACAAAACCAAAAACCAGCACTGTTGACGACCAAAAGAATACGGCGGCGCATACAAATCAACTTCCATTTTTCGTAAAATGTTAAAAAATGCGAAAAATGCAAAAATGCAATTTTTTTTACATAAACCTGAAGTACGGCAAAACGAACAAATTAAAAAAGAATCGTGAAAATCGGCACAGCGGTTATAGAGTTATAACGTCATTGAGCTATATACATTACTTACTAGATGAATCCGGCATACTTGTCGTCTTGCTTGCCTTGTTCTTCGGCCAATGTTTGCGTGCATTGGTCTGAGCATTTTCAAATACTTTAAAGACTGCAATCAGATGATATTTAAATTATAGACTGCAAAACTAACCCTTAACTCAAGAGAGTTTCATTTCAGATTATTAACCAGATTATTTTTTTAATTTTATTTTTACTCTCAGTATGAGGCAAATAAAGTTTTTACTTATTTTAATTTTTTGTCAATGACTTTTTTTTAAGCTTCTCTAAGATCGTAATGTCATGTTTGATTGTTATCTCAATATATTTATATTCACGAATTATAAACTTGCCTTATAGTCTCTAAATCGTTAGTAAAAATAATTTCATCTGGCGATTTTCCCTGATGTCTTATTAAATATTGTTTATATTTCGACTTTCAAAATTTTCCACCGGCTCTCAGACATTTAAAAAATGTTTCTATTGTTCTTGTGCCAATTTTTTGATGGACTTAAAAGTCGTAGAAATCTATTTTGTATGAATACTTCGACAAAGTCCAAAATTATTGCTGAGGCTTTTACTTAGTTTGAAATTAATTTTTCTTATATATAGTAATACATAGAGTCTGGCCACCATCTAAATCTCTTTCTTTCCAACTTAATGATTACAAATTTAATATTGTTGGATATAGTTCACATTAGAGTTTTGTCAAAACTATAATATCATGAGCTAGTTTATTTTGCAATAATCCTTAATATAAAAGTCTTACAATATTCCTTGACCAATCACCTAGCCCAATGTTTGCTGCAACCCCCAGTTTATTATTTCTTTTATTAAATCACCAGTTATAGTCTTCATTGAATTACCTTTAGCATTTTAAAATGTCATTCATATAAAAGAAATATACAAGGAATTTTCAAAATACCCTGATCCTCTTTTTGTAACTCTAAAAATTGTTCCATTCATTGCTCCTTATTCTTTCATTAAGACCTTCCAAGTTGTACCTGAAAACGTGGAAAAGGAACTGGGCTGCACTAAACATTGTTCCATTCATTTTGCTCCTTATTCTTTCATAAAGACCTTCCAAGTTGTACCTGAAAACGTGGAAAAGGAACTGGACTGAGATATCAAACCACAATCTCCACAAGGACTATATTTTTTTCCAATATTCCCGGCACGGTTCTAATTATCGACACATAATTACTTTGGTGCCGACGAAATTAGATGTCGGAAAGTAATGAATGTACCATCAATTATTATTAGATCGAAGATTTCGAACTTATTTTTCTGGTGTGCCTTACTGGACAAAAATGTTTTTCCCTGTAAGCTTTTTTGAGAAAAAAATTATTATGTATATAATAGAATCAATAAATATTTTATTATGGAGATATAACCGATTGACATTAAAATTGGATTTGTGGGTATACATATGTACTTAGCAACGAAAGATAAATAAAATAAATTCCCATTGGACACGGTCAAGGATATCAAGCAGATTTAAATAGGCAACAAATATTTTTGGGCATTTGATGTTATTATGGATTCGATTGTGTTTTGTATGTGGAAAATATTTACTCTATAAATTGTAAGGTGGAAAAAATGTACTTTTCATTGAAATTCGTTTGACCTTTCGAAGAACGCAAACCTATAAGATCTTTTCGTATAAGGATTTATGACGCATATTAAAGGACGAACGATTTTTTTTTTAAACTGGACCTATTTTTATAGCTATACTATAACTGATACCCGCTCGATTTCAGTTTTTATGCTAATCAAACACCTCACTTCAAAATGCTTTTTCTAATATATTAAATGATACGACATATGCGCCACCTATTGTAAGCTTATTATATTCCGTTTTTAGCGCTCGGGTATATTTCTTTATTTCCTAAGTTTCTGACGGCGTTTTAAATATAAGAACTTTTTCCATGAAAAAATAAATCTTAACTTTTATTATGATCGACTAACTAATTTAAGAAGTTTTGTTGAAAGAAACAAACATTTGTCGATTTGTCAAAAAAAATCCCATTCCTTCCTTTCGAAAAGAAACGCAAGTATTTCTTCATATTTTTAAATATCGTTTGAAGCGCCACCAAATTTGAAGATATTCGCTTAAGCCGTTTATAATGCAGCTCGTTGTACATACTGACAGACAGACACACAGTAACACAATTTCGTCCACTAACTTTTTTAGACTTCTCTATGATCGTAAACCCATGTTTGATTGTTATCTCAATTTTTTACTTGCGATTATATGTATTATAATGCAAGTTATGCATTCGTGCAGATTAAACATTTTGAGATAACAATAAAACATTATATTACCATGATAGAGAAACATATTTGAGTTACTGGCATAATTCTGTCCGTCTGTCTGTATGGACAATAGCCTAAATGGTTAAATGGTTCAAATTTAGAACTTAAGGCTATTTTGACATTCTTCAGAGGAGTTTTTTTTTAATTTTTTTAGCTCAAAAATTAATGGTACCAGTCATATAACCGTTATGTAAAAGCCCATTGGCCTCAAAAACTGCTCCAAGAATTTTTATAAAAAAATCAGTATACTACGTAGGTAGGCATTATTATTTTGGTGAACAAAAATTAATATGGTGGGCTAAAAACGGTAGGTACCTCCCATAGGACTAGTTTTTTTTTCGACTTTCTCGAAAACTAGTGATCCGATTACTATCAACATTGATATTCAAGAAGATGAAGCCTAAGTAATTTCACATAAATTTTTTTTCGAAAACTTTTTTTTTTAATTATTAAAAAAATAATTTTTTTTTTTTTGAAAAATCAATATTTTGAAAACGGGTAGGTGATTTTTTTTTTAAATTTTATTTTTAAACGTATGTTCTTTTTGTGATTAAGTTTGTATTTTTAAATTTTGTTTTTATATTGAAAAAAAAGTTGTTGTTTGAATATAACAAAAATTCACACTTTTTAACATTTTTTTAAAGAAATAAAATGAAGTTTAAGTTATTTCACTCAATACAATTTAACGTACTTTATTCGAACAATCAAAAGTCACAAAAATCGAATAAATGATGTTAACTTTTATTTTCTTAAAATTTATTCTACGTACATTGTGACTGCACATATGAGCAAGTACGTGCGATCCACTCGTGCAATTTATTTTATATTCACGAATCCTACACTTGCCTTAAAGTCCCTATAAGCACAAGTAAAAAAAATTTGCAGAATTTTATAACTTCGAAACTAGGGAGTATATAAAAGTGAGATTCAGCAAGGACAAACTTATAGTTTTTTTTTTTTTTTTTTTTTTTTTTTTTTTTTTAATTAACGCGCGCACAAGGGACTACTTGTTTCCCATTTAATGTAACACACTGCGCGGGCATTAGAAAGATAGGGAGGGGAGAGATAGGAAGTTTCGATTAACATTGGTTTTGGATGTTTGCAGATCAAAATGGCAAGGGAAAATCTCGCCGGGTAAACTATTCCAAATTCGCGTTGTTCGGCTAAAAAAAGAATCCCTATATTTCACGGTACGTCCGAAATTGGGCTCAAGGGTGAACTGATGAGCATTCCTTGCGAGACGAGTATTACGGGAGAAACTTTTAAGGGGAGGAATGCAACTGGCTACTTCGAGTGAACATTTTTTGTAAAAGAAACGATAAAATAAGGAAAGACATGAAACATTGCGTCGGTGTTCAAGAGAGTTCTATTTCCTATCAATCTTAACGCTCTATTTTGTATTCTATCAAGCAGGTGAAGCGATGTTTGTGAAGCACCTGAGGTGGGAGTTATACTCGAGTTTAAGGTAGTATAAAAGCTTTTTAAATTGTAGCCAGATCAAATGGGGAAAAATACTTCTTACACCGATACAAAAAACCTAAGCACTTAGCAGCATTCTTAGCTATCTCAAATATATGGTCGTTCCAACGGAGGTCATCGTTGACACACATACCGAGTACTTAGAGCTTTTCGGTTTCTTCGATGTAAGTGCCATTCATGGACAATGGCATTGGGGGTATGTTTAGCTTTAACGACAGAAGACAGCATAGAATTTTTAGAAGCATTAAACTCCACACGATTCCTATTACCCCATTTGACAATGCTGTATAAATCGGAGTTTAATAAGCTTGACTTACAGTACCGTTGCAATTGTACGTCCGAAGGCGAAGGACGTGAATTATCGAATGAATATGAAAAGCTGAGGGTAGAGTCGCCAGCAAAACAGTTAAGTGGATTAGAAGTAACACAGAAGATCATTTATAAAAATGAGGAAAAGAGTCGGAGACAGAACAGAGCCCTGGGGCACACCAGCATTTATTTTGTGGGAATCAGACTTGATACCGTCCAATATAACTTGTATTGAACGGTCCAGAAGATAGCTTCTAATCCAACGAACAATAGTATTATCAATCTCAAAAGCACGCATTTTCGATAAGAGAGCTTCATGCCAAACTCTATCAAATGCCTTGGAGATATCAAGAGCAATAATCTTACTTTCACCAAAGCGATGTAAAGATTTGTTCCACTGTTCGGTGAAATATGCCATCAGATCACCAGTGGAACGGTTGCTGCGGAAGCCATACTGACGGTCATGGAGAAGCTTACGATCTTCGAGATATTCCATAAGCTGTCGGTTAATCAGTGTTTCCATGACCTTAGAAAGAAGGGATGTCAGTGCTATGGGTCGGTAGGAGGAGGGGGAGGATGGGTCACCTTTCTTAGGGATAGGCTGGACAAATGCTGTTTTCCATCTTCTAGGAAAGATTCCAGAAGAGTAGGAGCGATGAAAAAGCTTACGCAGTGGTTTGCCAGTGTGGAAGAACACCTCTTCAGTAGAATCGGAGCCAGCGGATTTTGGGTATATCGAGATCTTTGAGAACTCTTGCTACTGTACGAGTGCGGAAAAAAATGGTTCCCATACAAAAAATTACATTTTCAAGTACAGGAGTGGCAATGTTGCTATGCGGCAGCGTGGAGCGAAATGGGCGGCGAGCAAGTTTGCCTTCTCTGAAGAGTACACAATTGGTTTGTTATTGTCGATGAGCGTTGGATCCGAAGATGTTGAGGAGTTTTTAATATTTTTTACAAATGACCAAAAATTTTTACTGCCTTTGGGACACTGCAGAATTTTTGCCGTGATTTTTGGTCATGCAAAAATTTGGTTCTTTCAATAACGGAGTTGCATGAGTTCCTTGCCTGTTTGTGCTTTTTCCGATTTTCCTCTGTAGGGTTGGCTTTGTAGGATCGGAAACTTACTTCTTTGAGCCTGGTAGCTTCTTTACACTCAGAATTAAACTAGGACTTTTCTTTAGGCTTGATGCTTCTTACTCTGTTAGGAATAAAACCACGCATCCCTAGAAGAATCACATTTGTGATCATTTCAGTACTGGCATCAATGTCTCTATCGAGGAAGCATAGTGACCAGTTAAAGTTTCGGAAAAAAATATTCTGGCCATCCCAGTTGGCTTTCTCGTATTGCCAAACGGTCCTGGTGCGAAGTTTTTCTTTAACTGGATGGGTGGAGGATGAGAAATTAGCTGAAATGATACAATGGTCTGTAGTGCCAAATGGAGAAGTTACACTAATGGTATATTTATCAGGGTGAGAAGTAAGAAACTAGTCAAGAGTATGGGTGGCTTGCCCAGCAACATCCGGTATATGCGTTGGCACATCAATCAGTTAGGTAAGGTGAAGAGCTCGACATACCTTCCTCCGGGTGTGGTCTGACCAGAATAGCGGAGCCAATTGGAATAGTGTATATTGAAATCGACCGCAATAACAATTTAAGTGCGAGGACAAAGTGAAACAATTTTCGAGATGGAATCAGACAGTGCATCAAACTCGTTACAAGTCAAATTACTGTTTAAAAATATTGAAAAGAAGGCCCAACAAAATTGATATTTTAATTTGGAATATGGATTAAATTTTTGCTCATCAGCTTTTTGAAGTTGAAGTTCGTACTGCAAGCCTGGACGGCTTAGGCTGCATTACTAAGATGGTTAACATTTTTTGCAGATCTTTTACGTATTGATAAGAACGGTTATTTTTAAGTTTTCCAACATCCACAGATGGAGTAAATATTTGAACAACTGTCAATTCTTTTGAAGGTCAGGGCACTTGACTCAATGATAGTTCCTGCAAACCAACTTAAAACAGGCCACAGGCTATTGATTTTTACTCCAGCTGGTTTTAAGCGCTTACTTAAGAACGCTTCGATTTCGAGTAAATTTTATTGAATACAAAATGCATGAAGTCTTTAGATTTGTTTTTCTAGGTTTCATATTTAGATCTAGATATACTGCAAGGTGTATTGAATTGACCTTGGAGCATAGACCTTTGTAAAGATAAAGGGTCCGCAATCTAACGTTTTTTTTTCAACTAGTACTTATTTCGTGAATGGTAACATAAAGCTCATGTTTGATTTGACAGATAATTAGTTTTATCTTTCCGCTAAACGAATATGGTTGTGTATACGCTGAGAAATATTGTGACATTGCTGCCTGCGTTCGACTTAGAGAAGATGCCGATTTTGCCAAAAAAAATCATCTTTTCAGATGAAGCTCATTTTGATCTTGGCGGGAATGTAAATAAGCAAAATTGTCGCATTTGAAGTACAGAAAACCCGCTCGCATATATTGAAAAGCCGATACACCCAAAACGAGTCACTGTTTGATGCGGATTTTGGTCCAGAGGCATAATTGGGCCATTTTTCGAAAATGAACAAGGAGTGGCCAATACGGTCAATGGTGATCGTTATCGGGCCATGTTGAACGAATTTTTGTTCACTAAAATTGAAGAGGAGAATATTGGCAACATTTGGTTTCAACAAGATGGCGCTACGTGCCACACAGCCGAAGCTACACTCGATGTTGATGAAGCATTTTCAAAAAAAAGTTATTTGGCGGACCCGTTATTAATAATAAGAGTTTTTTTTTGGGATAATGAAAACCTTTTTATTAGAACAGTATCAGTATACCAGTACACAAATTATATAAATATGTATGTATTTCTTTTCGTGCTATGCTAGAAGTCATAAGAAGCAGTTATAACTTCGACCGCCATTTCGAATAATACGAAAATCTAAATTAAGACAAGACAATACTCATTTAATCGTTAGAAGTTATGTTTAAAAATTATAATTTTGTTGGGACTGTTGTAAGATTTGGAAGAAACTAATAATGTCAAAAATGTTGTTTTTTATGGAATGAATGAGTAAAATTTGTCTTGAAAAAGTGCATCTCATGTAGCCGTTCGAGCTCGGCGGTAAACTGTAGGTACCTTCCATTCTTGCAGATTATCAACACACACACAGGAAGGGTTGAGAGAATAAGTCACTAGGCCTTGGCTGCTTCAGGAGCTGTCGCGCCAGTAAATTTATTTATTTTATTTAACTTTCATTCGAATGTCAGGTTTCCTTTTATCATATCTTGCAATTAGCGCCTCTTGAGCTAAGTTTCCGGTATCTTTTTTTCGTAAAGTTTCTCTCCTACAAACAAAGCTGCATAGTTAATTCATCAAATGTTTTGTTTTCTTCTTTAGTAAGAAGCATTCAACATGATCGAAAAGTCTCGAACGTAATGTGTAAAATATGTAAGACTTTGCATACCAACATTAAATCTGGTAGTTCCTTTTCTTTCTTATTTTCCAGGCCGTTATTCAACGCGTTCCACAAACATACATACGTTTTGCTAGGATTCCAACTAAATGCAAAAAGGTCAGTGCATATTTTAAGTAGTTGATCTTTGGAAGTTGCTTAAAATTGTTGTCTTAGCGCTTCTCAACTTCCCATGTCTCATATGCAGTTTCCTTATCCATTATCTTCTGATAAACCTCGTCTGTGACCGAGTATGGATTTTGCATACCAGTTAGCTTTTCTATAAAGATTCGTCTTCTTATTTTATTGATTGATTTCCTTTTGCTTTGGAGTCCCTTCTATAGGCTTTGGCTTCTTTAAGATACCATCAATCGCATCCAGAGCTCCTTCATGGTAGTCTAGCAAGTCCAATATCCACATTGGCCAATCTGACTCACCAACCAAAGACTTGATATGTTTTGCCACATCCATCTCTAGAACTCAGTTTTTTTTTTAATTTTAAAATAACGGAAATTCAATTCAAACCAAAAGAAGCTAATTAATGTTCGTGGCCCAGTCACCTATAACCTATTGTTTTTTTATGTAATGAATATTTAATAAATTTCCTTTATAAGGATGAAAAAGAATTTCATTTATTAAAAATTTAACGTTATTTTAATAGATTTTATTTCAGACTAAAAACATTTTATAAAACAATTATTGAGTTAGTTTCAAAAACAATCTTGATATAAATACAAAAATCTATGTAAAGTAGAAAACATGTGAATCACAAATTAACATCATTAATTAATATAACTAAATTAATATAACAGATTAATTAATAATTTTAACAGAGCCTTCCTACAAAAATATATACACAGTTCGAATTCTGATTTTCCAGAGCAAGACTGCAGTTAGATTTATTGTTAAAAACAAAGGAATGGTTCAAGTTTCTATCAAATTCCTAATTAGTCTTAATAGATGGCCTAATCAAACATTCCATGTTCACATGTTTATCAACTTTGAATACAACTATCTAACTGTTAAATCAACGTTTAAAAGACAAGTGGTAAACGTGGCTATTAACAATTTATTGCTATAGCTTAAATCATCAAAGCATTTGACTTTAACTGCAAAAGGTAGCTTCAATGCACACAAATAAGTGTGTTTTAGACAAAAACATCTGTTTTAGAACTAAAAAAAAATGTTACAAAAACTGTGATAAATTTAAGAACTGTTTAAATGTCTGTAAAAGTTCATGTTACAAAATTATGATGCTGGTATGCAGCGTACTATGTAAATAGATTCGTTCTTATTTTCTAAGAAATTAATTAACTAACTTTTTGAACCTTTGCTATGAAAATCTTCTCGGTAGTTATTAAAAAACCTGAATTACAATAACACATACAGAAATCACTTTTGCTATAACATTAAGATGAAAACATTATCTTTCCTTTCAATAACGTATATCAAAAAAGAAATTTTCTCGAAAGGGGTATTCAAAAACAAATTATATATATAAAATGAAGAACTATGTATTCTTTTGTAATATTTTGAAAATTCACTAAATATATAAAGTTCTATTTATTTTTTATGAAAGTATTTCTATATTGTTTAGGATTTTGCAAAAAGGTATAAAGTTTCTAAAATTTCGAATAACGAAATATATCTACTCTAATAGATTAAAAAATGTCAGGCCTAAGAGATTCTTTATGATCATTTCACATGAACTCTTACACAAGAATATTCATCTTTTGAAAATACATTCATTTATTTAAATTGTAAGCATATACCAATTTCATTCTCAAATCATTAAATAAGTTCTACAAATTGAATGCCATCTAAAAGATGTTAACACATCAAATAATTCAGTTAAAACTTCTTGTTTTCATAATTGTATAGCCTTTCAGAATTGTTACTTACATGACTAAGAATCCGTTTGCTTCTTTGATGTTTATTGAGAATACAAAAATATCCTTAAATATCCTAGTCCCAAACATCAGACTTCATAACAAAAATACATTCCCGTTCAATCTGGAGTTGTGAAGTGCGTTCATGAGTGTTATTTACTCGGATTTTATTGAGAGCTTTTTCGATTTTCTATAGACAAAGATTTGAAGATACATAAAATACAAAGTGAATATTTGAATTTATCATTCCAAGGGTAAATCGAATCCAATGAAGCATGACAATTTCTCAACATATTCAGTTTATGCCCCTAGGCTACTCCCATTAAATATTCGTTGGATTTATAAGAAATCTATAGAACAAAATGATCTTGGATTCTCTTGATAAAATTAGTTTTTTGAAAACGCAATAATGTTTCGTCTTTTTTTTTTTTATAAATATATATAAAAGTTTAAGAAGATATGTTTTGCTTCATTTGAGTTTACTGAAAATGTGTTATTTCATAGTTTTCTTAATAGAGAAGACTTACATTATGTAATCATAATATAGGGTACATATCTAATGGCGTTTTCCCTCATGTCCTTAAACTTCATATGCATTCTAATATACATTCGATTTAAGATTTTAAATTTTAGATTTTAAACTAAAATTGTTACATAATTATGTATGTCAAGATCTTTCTACTTGCATATTATTATTTATATGGAATAACCTATTAATAATAGATTGCTAGAAGCCCAAGTTAACGTTGGTTCCAAATGAGGATTGATTAAACTAAACAATCAAAAAAATGTTGGGAACATCCCCTCGTCATTCCGAAATGAAGTGACTAGGTTGGCGATGACTAGATCGCACTTACTTTCTTTTATGAGCAATCATAGGCTTTGAAGGTTATTTTATGTAACAGCAGCGGCAGTAAGACAGACGTCGGGTACTTTATTTTATATTGTATTTCAAAATGGTAAAAATAAAATCAAACTAATTTTTTTTTCAAAATTCTGAGCTCAATTTTATATTCTATTAATTCGTCGCTGCAACTATATCGTACACATCAATTGTGCTTATTTTACCTCCCCGCGGTAACCACCGGGTACTGGTCTGTCCATCCGGACATTCCTGCTAAACTTATAAGCGCGAGTGTTGAACACAGAAAAAATAGCAACACTATAATGCTCTGCTTTAATGACTGTTCTGATCGATTCGCAGAAGTCTTGCACGAGCCCCTCAGAAAGAGGACGTACGGCGGATGAGCCCAACCAACTGGACCAACGGTGGCGTCAACAGTCAACGAAGCAGACGCCCTAATGAGCTACTTCGACGTATTTGGAGATAAGGTCATTAGGACAATTCAATGCAAGTCAGGGCATTGAAATAGAGATGGTGGCGGATGAACCCTTAATGGGCCAACGGCAGCGCTCATATCCCCGAAGTGGGTTACTGACTCCGGATTCTCCGGTTCCTTTTGTCCAAGGAATCCAACAAAGGACCTGGCCCTCCAGGTTGGGGGTTGTGCGTGGGGTTAACAACCCTGCCACGGAAAAAAGAAAAAGTTGCGAAGCGACCAATAGCCTCGGAAAAGGACGGATTTACTGTTGACGACCCGGAAAAACGAATCAAGGACAACGACCTTCGGATCTGCACGTGGAATGTTAGAACTCTTAACAGACCACGTGCATCCAAACAACTAGCGGAGGCCCTAGACTGCTACAGAGCAGGAATTACTGCTATCCAGGAAGTGCGATGGAATGGGCCGGGCAAAAGGAGGATGAAAAACTGTGACGTGTACTACGGTGATTGCGCAAGAAGACCACAGCGTTTATTTGGGTGCGGATTCGTCATAAGCGGTAGACTTAGGCAAGAAGTCTTGGGCTTTCGACACGTAAGTGAGCGACTTGTGACAATCCGTATCAAGGCTAAATTCGCCAACATTAGCCTAATATGCGCTCATGCCCCCACAGAGGACAAAGATGACGCCACCAAGGATGACTTCTATGAGCTCCTCGAAAAAACCTATGAGCAATGCCCTAAATACGACGTTAAGATCGTACTAGGCGATTTTAATGCCAAAATAGGTAAAGAGGAAATCTTTGGTAGGACTGTCGGAAAACATAGCCTACACGACACAACGTCTGAAAACGGACTTAGGCTAATTGACTTCGCAGCGGCACATAACGTCACCATTGCAAGCACACGGTTTCCTCATCTCGATATACACAAAGGGACTTGGCGACACCCAGATCAAAGAACCGTCAATCAGATTGATCACGTTGCGATCGATGCAAGACACGCCTCCAGTATCTTGGATGTTCGCATTTTCCGAACAGCAAACGTCGATTTGGATCACTATTTTATTGCAGCCAAGGTAAGAATGCGAAAAACCTGAACACCACAACAACAGAGTAATACTGTGAGGAAGTATGACGTTGGAAAGCTGTAATCGCAAGACACTGCCAGAACCTTTGCCGATCGAATATCCCGTAACCTCTTAAGAAACCAAGTACCGTCAGCATCAAGTGTCGAAGACCATTGGCAACACTGCCAGGAAGTCATCAGAGATGCCGCAACTGATGTGCTAGGTTTCACCAGACCACCTACACGAAACCTCTGGTTCGATGACGAATGCAGGCAGGCCCATGCAGCCAAACAAGAGGCATATAAAGCGACGCTGCAAAGAAAGACGAGAGCTGCTCGCGAGCTTTACGAGCAGAAAAGACGGGAAGAACACCGGCTTCTCCAAAAGAAAAAAAGAGAGCATGAGAAGCGCGCGATCGAAGATATTGAGAGATGCTACTCCAGGAACAACGTGCGGAAGTTTTATCAACAGGTAAAAAGAACATGCCAAGGAAAAAAATCCCGCACAGAAGCCTGTAGAGATAGGAATGGAAACCTCGTAGTAGAGTCACAGTCGGTGCTGAGTACATGGAAGGACCATTTCTGCAGACTGTTAAACGGCGATGAAGGCCAAAATCCCGCTGTCAGGCAGAATGAACCATTCAACATGGATGATGACAGACAAAACTTCCGTCCACCTGACCAAAATGAAGTAAGGATAGCAATATCTAAACTAAAAAACAACAAAGCTGCTGGACCCGACGGATTACCCGCCGAACTTTTTAAAGCGGCCGGAGATGACCTGGTGGAGTGCATACACCAACTCATCTCTAAAGTTTGGTCAGAAGAAAGTATGCCTGATGAATGGAACCTCAGCATCGTTTGCCCGATTCACAAGAAAGGAGACCCTCTAAACTGCGCCAACTATAGAGGAATAAGTCTCCTGAATATCGCCTACAAGATCCTCTCTGCCGTACTATGTGAACGCCTGAAACCTTTCGTCAGCAACCTGATTGGCCCCTATCAGTGTGGTTTCAGACCAGGAAAGTCCACAATCGATCAAATGTTCACTCTACGGCAGATCCTGGAAACCACCCAAAAATTCAAAATCGATACCCACCACCTCTTTATCGATTTTAAGGCCGCGTACGATAGCATTTATAGAGACGAGCTATACAGAGCCATGTCAGGTTTTGGCATTCCCACAAAACTCGTCCGACTGTGCAGGATGACGATGGAGAACTCTCGCTGCTCCGTCAAGGTTGGTTCCGACCTCACAGAAGCTTTTGACGTCAAAAAAGGATTCCGACAAGGTGATGCGCTATCGTGCGATTTCTTCAACTTAATACTTGAAAAAATTATAAGAAACTCGCAAGTCAATTGTAGTGGGACAATTTTTTTCAAGTCTGTGCAATTGCTAGCATACGCTGACATAGACATCATTGGCAGAACTCGGCGAGCTGTCACTGGAACGTTTGCTAGCATTGAAGCTGAAGCGGCTAAGATGGGACTAGCAGTCAATGAGGCCAAAACGAAGTACCTGCTGTCCACAAAAAGGGACACACAACACCGGCGGATTGGACAAAACATCACAATAGACAGGTACAACTTTGAGGTAGTTAGGGACTTTGTGTACCTCGGATCCGCTATAACATCTGACAACAACATCTCGTCAGAAATAAAGCGAAGAATTACTCTTGCCAATCGCTGTTTCTATGGGCTAGGAAGGCAATTGAGTAGCAAAGCCCTCTCTCGAAAGACAAAGGAGACTCTTTATAAGACCCTAATCATCCCAGTCCTGCTCTATGGCGCCGAGACATGGACTCTATCTAAAGCGGATGAAGATATCCTTAGTCGTTTCGAGCGTAAGATTCTTCGGAAGATTTTTGGCCCTATCTGCGTTAACGGGCTTTGGAGGAGAAGATTCAACCAAGAACTATACGAGCTGTACAGCGACATTGACCTGGTCAAAAAAATACGCATATCACGTTTAAGGTGGCTAGGTCATGTAGAGCGAATGGACAACAATGCTCCGGCTCGCAGGATCTTCGATTCCATCCCAGAGGGTAGACGCAGTCAAGGAAGACCTCGCCTTAGGTGGCGCGCTCAAGTGGAGGACGACCTCAACCAACTTGGAGTGCAAAACTGGAGGCAGCTAGCCAAAGACCGAGTTGGCTGGAGAGGCATGTTGGTTGAGGCCCAGGTTCGTCCCGAACTGTAGCGCCACCTAAGTAAGTAAGTAAGTAAGTATTAATTTATATTTTGTTACTTTTTTATGTATAATCTGTGTTTTAATAATATATAAAATATGTGGTATTAATTTCATATAAAATATTGTAAGGGATATACATAAATCTTTTATCTGTATATTGTGCTTAAGAGGTTTAATTTATTAAAAAATATATTTTATTAAGCTCCGTAATTTAAAATTTTTGGTGAACACCTGTTTTTGTCATAGATTTTGAATTAAAATTTTATAAGCCAATTAATCATTTTAAATATAAGTAAATAAAATTAAATAAGCTCTTTAGCGTATACTTCAATACTTTAAATGTTCAAAGAAAAAAGCTACTCACAAAAACCCGTTTTAAAAAATAAAAAATATTTAAACCTATCGTGATGAGATCATGGAAGAAAGGGAAGATGATCAGTTTCTCGATTGTGTTTTATTACATTGCAATTAAACTCTGTTTTTAGTACATATTTTGTATTTATATTAATATTAAATTAACAAGAATATACATAAATAAAATCACGTTACACAAACAAATTAAATTGAATATTGGATTTATTACTAAATATTTTTTGAATAAATAGATAAGAAAATAAAAATTAAAATAAAATTAAAATTTATAATAAAATTTATTTATTTTGCTTAAAATAATAATTTTAAATTAATTAAATAAAAAAAACAAACAATAAATGTATGAATAATTAATAAATAAATAAACAGATAATAAGTGTTTAATTTATTAAATTATATTACATAAACATAAACTAAACTAAAAAAATTCACACAAGGTACAATATAATAAAAAAATAGTAGTATATGTACAATATTATAAACCTCATATGAAACTTAATTCCATATTTATATGCAAAAAATCTCGAAAAAAATAATTTATAATATAGAATGCAAAAATCTCGAAAGACCTTATCTCGAAAAAATATATGTATTCGAGATTTGTTTTCTAACTTTTTAAAGAGTTTAAACTTAAATAAAAGTAATTTTGCATATACCCAACTACTCCGAATTCAATAGTTAACTCAAGCAGGTGTTTTAATTGGGGTCTGCATTCCCCCATAACTATCTCACTGCCATATTTCTCAAAACCGAGTTATTTCATTTAATATGAGTGTTTTTTGAGAGGATATTTTAAGAGGGATTATTTTTGAGAAGCATATTTTTTTGAGGATATTTTCCTGGGTGTATTTAGGTTAATAGTATTATTGTTACAGGTTAAAATTATTATAAATATGGTATTCGCGCGTGAATTGTTAGCATTGTCTCAAAAATTTAATTTATTTCGAGATATTTGTTTCTGGATTATTGCTTTCAAGATATCGTGGTAAACGATAAAATTCGAGCACATCTCAATTCCGTTTAACGAAATGACACATTAAGTCTATGAATACTTATGTATGTAATATTAAACTAAATAATTAATTTGAAATTCTAGTGGAATTCCTTGTTGCATGAAGTATCTTGACACAATAACTAGTGACGTGCCTAGAATCTGTAACTTGTTTGCAAACTATTTTAAATCAGTAAATTCTGTATAAACTCCCCTCACCCAACAGATGCCCACTGTTAGAAAAGTTGTGGACATCGATTCGTTAGTTCTAAACTCTGAGGAGATAGAAGAAGCTTTATCAACATTGGATGACAATAAGAGTGAAGGTCATGATGGAATCCCAGCTATTATTTAAAAAAAAATGTGCAAACACGATAGCAAAACCACTTTCGATAATCTTCAATTTATCTCTCGCTAAAGGTCAACTTTTGCAAAGCTTGAAAATTTCTTATTTATCTCCGATTTTCAAATCGGGTTCTAGGCAAGAAATAATAAATTATAGGCCAATTTGTAAGATTTCAGCTATTCCAAAATTATTTGAGAAACTAGTCTGTAACAGACTCTCAAATCTGTTTCGAAATCACATATCTGTCTGTCAGCATGGTTTTGTGGCAGGGAAGTCGACAGTAACAAATTTCTCTCTTTTCACAAATTCTGTTTAATCTAATATGGAAAATAAATTCCAAACAGATATAATTTTTTACAGATTTTGCAAAAAGCATTTCACAGAATCAATCATAAAGTTTTAATGTATAATTTAGTCTCTCTAGGTATCCATTCTTCATTTTTAAACTGGCTGGAATAATATTTGACAAATAGAATTCAAATAGTAAAAAACGATAATTCATTTTCTTATAATATTTCCGTGCCTTCGGGTGTCCCTCAAGGTAGTCATTTGGGGCCCTTACTATTTTTACTATTTGTAAATGACATACCCAATTTATTTATTGATTCGGCTTGTCTTCTTTTCGCAGATGATCTTAAACTTTAGAGTGGTGCCAACATAATTCTCTTTTTCTCAACCTGTCGAAATGTCAAGTGTTGTCGTGCTTCAGAATTCACAATCCAATTGTATTTAATTATAACATCCATAGCATTAGTCTTGAACGAGTGTCAACTAAGAAAGATCGTGGAGTAATCTTAGATACTAAATTATCATTTTCAGCTCACTACGACTACATGATTAATAAAGCAAATCAAATGCTTGGTTTTATTAAAAGAATTACCAAAGAGTTCTCTGACCCTTTTACCATAATATCCTAATATAATTCACTTGTTAGATCAGTCTTAGAACATTGTTGCATAATTTGGAATCCTTGTTACAATAATTCCTTGGATAGAATAGATAACGTCCAAAGGAATTTCACTAGATATGCTCTCTATAAGTTAAATTCGAATATTCCAAGACTACCTTATAATAGTAAGTGCTTATTATTTGGCTTACATTCTCTTGAAAATCGCAGAACATAGTTTTCAGTCATGTTTATAAGAGACATTTTGAATTTTCATATTAATTGTCCTCCGTTGCTATCATTACTAAGTAGAACTATGATTCCAATCAGAACTACTCGTTTTAGATAGCTGTTCTATGAATAGTTTCATCGCAGTAATTATGGCAGAAATGAGCCCATAACGCGATGCATCAGAGTTACAAATATGATTTGTAATGGACTCGATTTGTATTCCAACTGTTCTCGTCATTTTTTTAATATTATTTGTACCTATAAGTTTTAATAATAATAATTAAACATTAAACTAAACTAATTTAAATTGTAATTTAATCGTATACATAAATCCACCAACTGTTAAAATTGTACATTTATATATCTTAGTCTAAGCGAATTTATATATTCAATTGATGAAATAAAACTAAAACTAATACTAGTTGTAAGGTAGTTTATATACCAATCGCTGTAAATTTGGCAACATCTTTAAAAAAAAGTATTATTCTGCTACATCAATAAACAATATATATAACATGGTAACTGTGGTAGATATTTTCTTATTGAATTCAAATAAATTTTTATTGAATTTGAATGTGTAGATAAAACATAGTATTTAAAGTTCGTTTTATATTCAAATGATTAGGAATGCTGTCATTAATGTTTATGATCCAGAAACAAATCTTTTATATGTGTATGTATAAATAGTAGGAGATCCCACCATATAAAGATCTGCACCTAGCTGTTTAATGGATGAAAATTATCTTATATCATATATTTATTAGTTCAAGTAATACATTGCAAATAGGTTGCGAGAAAATTCCTATCAAGGATAAGAATGCATTTTTTTAACAATGCACTTTTTTGTTTATTAGACAAAATACATACCAATTGAAGGTATGAAGCCTAAAGAATATGCAAACGCTAATTTGACTATTTTCTTCTATTTTTTTTTTATTTTTTTTTCAATTTTATTTATTATTTTTGTTATTATTTTCTTATAGCTGCCAACCCAATAGTAATGACGGAAAAAAAGTTAACCTAGCGTTTTCATATTCTTTGTATGTATCTTAATTGTCTAATAAACAAAGAAGTGCATTGTTAAAAAAATGCATTTTTATCCTTGACAGGAATTTTTTAGGCAACCTATTTTCAAAGTATGTATTACTTGACCTATTATTATCCATTTAAACAGCTTAGACTAAAAGAACAATCCAAATTATGTTTGTGCGCGAAACTACTTTTTTGGGTCAATTGATTTAAATGAAATTTTTAGATGATCTTAGGAAATATTTAGAGAGTGCATATAGGAAATTTGTTTGATATCCGATGTCTAGAACCGGAGTTGTGACCAAAAATGTAACGCACATGGTAAAAATCGAAAATTGATAGAGTACCCGAGCAACGCCCGAAATAATACCCTCAATAAAGAAGTTCACATTTAATATTTCTTCCACAGGGTGATATATTCTTGCAAATTCAATTTTTCGAAGAACAATACCCTCAATAAAATACCTATTTCTCGTATGTAAATACATTAAGCTCACAGGAAACTAAATAGCTGTTTACCTTTCATGAGTATTTATGAATTTTTTTCTTTAAAAAAAATATCTCTGGAAGGACACTGTAACTTTTCCTTTTGACATTAGCAAAATACAAATTATTCGAATTTTAACGAAGTAAATACTGGTTTTCTTCAAAAGACAGTTTTAATCCCAGTGTTTGTATACAAAGTAGTAGTAGTCTTATGTCCATTTCTAAAATTATTTTTGTTGAATGTCTTTAAAAATAAATATTAATATAACCAACATTTTTTAAATGAACCTAAAACATTATAAGTTTGTGGTCACCCACGTAAGATATGTATCTATATTTTCAGACAAGGTTCAAAAGACCTAGCAAATTCAAATACAAAGGTCATTTCCTATTATTTCATCCTGACCTTGATATCCGATTTCAGATTTCTCTCTTATAAAACAAAAATAAAATTAAAAGAGTATATTATGTAGGGACCTAGATATCCTTATGTAAACAATCTGTCCGAAAAAAAACTAAACCGCCTTCCAACCAACATAATTGCTTTCGGCCGATATAAATCGTTTATTTCAATACCTGAATCAACAGCATGAATGTGTAGATATAGATACACATACAAATTCCAGCTTTTCATCCTCATCCACATCAATAAATTTCTATACGAGTGTCCTTATTTTTTTCTCAACCTGATATTTTGTTTGCAACTCCACTCAGAAGAATCAATTTATCTTTATCGATCATTACCACCTTTACCTTTCAAACTTATACTATTGATTGCGACCCTCACCACCTTTATACATAGGTAGGCTATATAATTTTCTTTCGAACCATAAACCCAACAATTCACACAAACACATACTACCAATCACCATTAGGTCCTTGATAATTCAACTTAAATCAGGGTAATGCAGATAATTAATCTCAGTTTATAGGGTTCTGTTGTTTTGCCTGGAATTGTATCAATTGGAGGCAAAATACTTTAACCACTGTATCCCGCCATTACTCGTAAAAAACTTAATAAAACGATAACTGAAATTTTGTCAAAATACGCTGGAATTGTCCACATACCTCGATATATAAAGAAATCCTTTCCTTTATGAGATTTGCCTTGCTTGCAGCTTTTGTCCTTATGCGGGATACTTTTCGAAGGCAATCAGGTGCATTTCGGTGTTCAGGTTGGTCAGGTTTTTAAAAAAAATTATATATATATATGACACAGATATACACACAGTTAAACAAGGGTATTGGTACAAAACTTTGTAAAGTAATGTCGTCGGGATGTCCTTTTTTGCTGAGAAGTATATCTCTGCAGCAGTATAGTTGCCACTTGTTTTACTTTTTTCGCTGCAACGTGTTTAACTGGCCTATTTAAGCTTCTTTTTCACTTCGAGCACGCACCCAGCTTGAAATCATTGTATCCCAGACGGAAAATAATAAATGGGCCTCTACGTTCAGGATACACGAGATAAAAACTGCACACGTACCCTAGAACTTCTGTTCTAGAGGTGGTAACAGCTCTTCATTTCACATTCACAAAGATAAGTAGGTAACACACAAACAGTAGAATAGGTCACCTGAATGTGCAGCAGAAAAAAAAATTCGAAAAAGGATACTTTTTTTTTATTTCTATATGCACTTGGCTTCACTTTTTCCTTTTCCACAAAAAAAAATGCACCAAACATGCAAAAGGACACACGTCCTTATTTGCCTTTTTTCTTATTTTCGACTGATTTCTTATTTATTTATTCTTTGTTGGCAGTGAAACACAGATTGTGTATCCTTTTCGGCCCCCAGGATATGTTGAGTAGCATGGGAGGGGTTGGTGTTGGATGGTTGGTTGGGGATGTCAAGTTAAATTGTGAAAGCAATGATATCCTTCTTATGTTTTTTGATGGTGTATTTATTTTATTCCTTTTCAAGTGTGCGTATATATCCTTTTGACGTTTATTTGACACAAATTTATAAATGGCACACAGTATACACAGAGAAGGACATTCAAAAAACCCACGACGGGCCACAACAATGGGACGGGAAAAATACACTCGAACGGACAATGAGATAATTTATCTGCAAAAAAGGAGTCGTTCTTCTCTCTTGTACTTAATCAGTGGGGAATGAGACGTAAGATTTCAAATTATTCACGAACGAATTTTTAAAATCACAATTCACATGCAATCTTTTTCACATTTTGTTTTTGTGTGTGTTTTTGAGCAAGAATAGGAATACATTGAAAATTCAACCAAGACAAATATTAACTCCGAAAAATAAGAAAAAAAAACACTCCGAATTGATCCTTTCTTAGAAATATGTCCCATTTAGAATCTATAACGATTACACTGTGAGTACGGTTACTCCTTGGGCAATATTTTTTCTGTTGAACCAGATCTATTAGAGGAACAAGGACTTAAACCAAAATGAAAACGAGTACGATTCGTATTTATTCCAACCACTCACTCTCAACTTAATTACAACATATTACCCAGGACACATTTTGTAGTATATCCTTGGGGTTTTCTTTCATTAGAACGAATTTGTATCTTAATCCCCCGAACGCAGGAAAAGTCAGTTCATCTTATTTCCTGATTATTTTGGTGTCCGACGGAGGGTTTTTTATTGAATTTCTATATCCTTTCAGGACCGGATTTTTTGTCTTTTTTTAAGAATAAACGATTTTTTTTACTCAAGCTTCTTCCTTTACAAAGTGCAGAAGCCAATGATGAAAGAAAAAAAAACGCGACGTCGAATTTCAATCAGGACATGTCAGGACATTTACGCCTTTCAAAACGATACCGAAGACTAAAGAGGAAAACCTATAGTAACCGTGTGCAAAAAAATCGTTACACATGAAAATGGTTCATAGTTTTCCAGGAGAGCCGAGCGCCTAACCCTGGAGCGCATGATTTTTCCAAATCGAGATCAGGCAGACCCAAAATCTCTGCACAAATGAGAGAAAAGCTTATTTCATTCCAGATTGCCGTTGAGGAAAATCTCTATTTTCTTGTTTACAATCCACACTAGGGAGTGGAACCTGAACTAATTTTTTTTTGTTTGTTAAAACAAGCTTCGCAGTGGGTGACGAGGCCGATGATGATGGAATTGGGGTCACCAACCATTTTCTCGACTCTTTTGACAGGATTCTTGTATATCCTTCTAGTACTTTTCAATCTTTTTTTTTGTATCTTCTTCTTGTTGTTGTTTTCGGGTAGGTGTCTCTCCTTTTTAACTGATTTTCGGTTTTATGTCCTGTTTTTCATATTTTTTTGTCTTTGTTTTTTCCCGGTTGTGAGTCCAATTGTTTGTTTGAGAGAGTAGAGAAGCGAAAGTATAAAGCCTTGGATTGTCTCTAATTAATCTATTTTTGTTTTTATATAGAAATTCAGTGTAAGTTTAATGGCGGCATTGGTGTTGGTGGGTGGGTGGTGGTTGATGGGAAGAGTGGTTATTTTATGTTTGATTGAATTACGTTGCCAGGATATGGTTGAAAGGCTAATTTGATACTCGTCGTAGGTACAAGAAAAAGGGTTTCCGAGGGATTTTTCGGAGTTACGAAACTTGGATTATTAGGTGTATTTAATCAAATTGGGGTTAATTTGGTAGATGCTAACTTTAATTTTATTAAGTGAATTAAGTCTTGTTTTATGGAAATGTCGCAAAAAAAGCTGTAAGATAATATAATAATATATAATAATTTATATAAATATTATATATTATTATATTATCTTTTAAAATAAATATATAATAATTTTTTTTACTTGCGATTATGGTTTTCGCAAGGAAAGTAATGCCTTCATACAGATAAAAAAGATACAAAATTAGATAATAATATAACACGACATTAAAATGATAGGAAAACGTATTTGAGTTAGTTGAAAAATTCTGTCTGTCTGTCTGTTTACCCGTCCGCCTGTTTAGATGTATTTTGAACAAGAGCCTAGCCGATTGTTTATTTGGCATTCTACAGAGAATTGTTTTCATATATGTTTTAGCGTAAATATGAACTGTACCTGCCATTATAACCATTAGGTAAAAGCCTTTTTTTTGCAAAGACTCCACGAACTTTAATGTAAATATCGGTACTACAGAAGGTGTGTCATCTAGAAGTTGTGCTGAAAAAAAATTGATGGACTAAATATGGTATTTTTTATAGGACGGTTGTTATTTTCTTCGATTTTACCGAGAACTGGTCAATTGATTACAATAAAAATGATATTCAGGAAGATGTGTGTGTGTTATATCGCATTGAATTATTGTCGAATAACAATGTAGGTTATTTTGTTTGCTTAAGTTCAGATTTTTATTTTTTTTAAATAAAAAAAAATTGAAAACTCTTTTATGTACTTTTTTCCAAAACGTCACTCACTAAATGCCCTTCGTATACATATTTTAAATTTTATTGCACGATGTGATCGTTCAAAAGAGCAAGTAAATAGGTGAGATCCAGTCGTACAATTTATTTATTATAAAATAAATAAATACTTTATTTCAGGGAAGTGAATAAATACTATCCAGCAAGCAGTTTAAACTCAAGGTATTAATGTCATAAGAACAATTATATATAAAAAGGATTTAAACGTCTGAATAGGAGTATTAAATAAAAAAAAAATGTATTTATTTATTATTATTTTTTATTCAAAAGTAATTTAAATTACATGGTAATATTAATAGTAGGTAATGAGCCTAGCTGCAGAGACTATTGGCTTTGTTATAAGAATATACTTATATTCTAATATTAGTGATGATTAAAAATTCATTTATTTTTTCTATATTTTTAACATTAGGATTTTATAGTATATCATAAATATTAGTATTTTTAAATAAGTGAAGGATAATTGGTTTAAGTACTGTGTAATTTTCAAAAATATGTTGAATTTGGAATCGACGGTCAGTCTGATGATTTTACTTACTTACTCACTTATGGTGACGTTACATAGCGGTGTGCTCTTGGGCCTGGCCCAATATTCTCCTTCAGCTTCGATGTAGTACTATTTTCTCCAATACCTCAAGGAAACTTTCGTCCGATTTAGAAAGGGTCTATATAACTCTATATAACAGGACCGGGATGATGAGTGTTTAGTTTAGAATAGGGCTTTAATCCTGAAATGCTTATTAGGCCTTTGAAACAGCTATTAGTCTACGTTTGATTGCTTGATTTCTGCTCTTATGTATTTGCCTGTGCTTACAGCAGTGCCGAGGTAGACAAGTTCCCTGACTACATCGAAGCAATACTTGTCAATTGTCACGTTCTGACCAAGTGGTGGTGGAATTGAACTTTTGTTGATGAGAACATATACTTCGTTTTGTCTCAATTTAAATCAGTCCCATTTTGTTGGCTGCTAGCTCCAAAGAAGTTACTGTTACGGTTATACTGTCCATTTAATTCTCCCAATCACATAAACGTCATCAGCAAACCCAAGTAATGAAGAAAGTGCCTCTGGGCATATACGCAGACGAATTCGTGGGCAGAAGTTAGTGTTTAGTATTTCCAAAATATCTATGTATCAATGCAAGTGCATGATGTTGCTTTTAAAGTCAGGACGATTGTAATGATTTTGACATCAACCACAAATCTTCCTCTTCTTTGCTTCACCCTTGAGATCGTCTTGTGGGGATCACCAGGATAACTAACGAAGCGTAGACAGGCCTTCTAGTTTAGGATTGTTCCATGTCTGAGGACAACAAATCCAGGCGTTATTGCATTTGTTTGAGGCAGGATTTTTGCCTCTCTTTCGCGAAAGAATTGCTACAAGTATATTCTATTCCGTCCCTGGACAGAGACTCCTAAAGTCAATTCAACCTCAATTATAAGAAGAATAAAACATTTTATAATTTATAATACAAAGGCACGATCTTACATACATAAAAGTTTGGCCAGTCAATAGGTGAACCATTTTTCATAAAACTCAAATCGTTTAAAAAAATGCAAATAAGTGGGATCTCTTCAGAGCTTCTTCCAAAAAGTTTTTGAATACATCCGAATTGCTATCCATGGCTTCCGGGCATACTGGTCTTTCAGTATATAGTACTTTCTGTTGGATTTAAGCTCCCTAGCTACATACTGTTATAGGCTGTTCTGCTACAAAAATAGTTACATTATTTCACTACTTAAAATTCGTGCTCTACTTTCCTGATTGTTGGGCCAGCACGTCACTTTCTTCTTGATTTTCATTTTATTAATTTGATAGTGCAGGTATTAGGCTATCTGCGCGATCTGGAAGAGGGACGTTTCAGAGTCACGCATTGCTTTTTCTCAAAATCCACGTTGAAAAAGGATGTAAGCAGAATCATTCTCGTGCATTTTAATCCATAAAAATGTTGATTTGGTCTGTACACGAATCCTAAATACCACATTGATATTTGCCAATTATGATTTTTACCTTCGGGGATTTCCTTTCTTGTGCAATTGGTCCACGAAGTCTTGAGCCGATTAATGACCCTTTGAATTATCCCAATGGTTGCTGGCTAACAGCATAAGGTATCATCTTCATTTGGAAATGATACAATCTTAATTTTTTTGATGACTGTCCCTTCAAAAAATTATTGAAGTGCACCTCTTAGCGCTCCACAAAGCCTTCAGGATCAGTGACCAGATTTTTCTTTCCGTCTATATAGTGTTTGCATCGTGGTTTAAATTGCGACAAGTTTAATATAGATATAACTTCCCCCCGCCGCGGACTTTGCTGTATTTTGTTCCATCTCTTAGAAGTCTTTTTCTCTGCTCTTCGGAGTTTTTCATAAATCCTTGTTTCCGTTATTTCTATGAGACTGTTTTTTTACTTAAGATACAGCATTTTCACAATCGGACTCTGGTTTGCATTTATAATAAACCTAGGGGATCATACCTCTGCGACTTCTGCCTGATATCGTGTCAACAGTACAAATGTCTATGGAATAACAATTTTTCCATTTACTTTCATTAAACCTAAACAAAAGTTCTGCAGCATTAAACCTACAATACTTATTTTTAAAAAAACACATTAAATAAAAACCATTTAACCAAATGAATTACATCATATGTTTTAATCTGTCCCATTAAAAATTTTCCCATAACAATATTTATACATCATATAAATGAATCCTCGAATCCTCATACAAGCCACACTTAATTACCACACGGCGTTAATTTGCATTTTAATTATAGAAATTGAAAAATTACTCCTCAATGTGGCAACAAGAGAACACAACATCTCAACAGATGATGGGGAAGTCGGAGAAGAAAATTTAAAAATGAAAAGACAAAAACAAATAAAACAAAATAATGACGAATATCCAAGTTAAACGAATGAAACAAAATTAAGCAATTATACAATCGACCTCGACCCCATGACTGACATGTGTGTTGGGAAATAAGGACGTATATGGGGGCTTTTTGTAATCACGTGGAAAAACAACCCTCCGCGGAACCACAAAGATATGATCCGGAATCAACCCTCTCATACGGTGACGGGTATTTACACGGCACATTTCTGAAAGGGCTTATGTGGAATGATATGAGAGCGTTGATGGAAGTTGAAACTTGATTTAATGAAGGAGAATTTCGCCAGAAAAAAAATGCATATGAATTGAGATTTTTTTTTGTTACTCATACGCCATAGTGAACGGATATTTTTTTTTGAAATGATATTGTTCTAATGAGATTTATGCCCTAACAGAAACCATTTTTTTCTTAGTTTTATTGACGGTGAGTTATTTACAACAGATTTTCTTGCAGTCAGGGGATGTGGAATAGTACTTAACAATGAAGACGTTGTTCATTGGAAACCATAGTCAATGTTTCAGCTGACTTAGAAGTTGAGGAGCAAGTAAGAAAGCGAGGCTCTAAAGTATAGATATGTAGTATATAGTATAAAGATAAATATGTATGCAGTTGGTTACCTGAATCATAATCTGGGATAAAAGAACTACTTTCATTGTAACCATAAACGCGAGGAAATATCGATAGTGTTAAAGTTCAGTGATAAAGTGCTAAAATAAATTATATACCGCATAGGCAGAACCTACCAGTTATTTGCAATATGTTTGAATAGAGGGAGCTATGGCACTTTTGAATTCATTTTTTTCAACACCAATTTACGTTACCTTAGAGTACCCTTCTTTCGCCTTCGTACTCTGCGAACCAATTATGCCAACTTGAATCCAATTATAAAATGTTAAGCCAACAGTGCACATCAAATTCTTGATTTCAATTTAAGTATCTCCTACGTAGAAAGAACCTGAGATCCAATTAACCAAAATCTTTAATTTATTAGTTCTTATTTACAATAAGTCCATTAAATGGTTTAATTCTTAAGGTAATTTCAAATGGTTCTTGGTAACGTAAGAATTTGTTTGTCAAAAAATTCAAAACTCCTAAATCTCTAATTCAATACGTGTTTTCTTTGATTTAATTCTAGATAACATGCCAAATCAGTTAATCAAAATGAAATTAAAGCATACATATATATTGAATTATTGAATTATATCCCACATACTTGGGTCAGCATATGATTTACTAGCTTGGAAAGCCTGAGTTCTTCATTACTTCTAATGTGAATCATCATGTATCTGAAATATTTTTTGTTTCTAAATTCTGGCAACGTAAACAGTTGCGTTTAAAAGTGGACGTAGAAATTAAGCACACTTGCGAAATTTTCCTAAAATTTCAGTTCTTCAGAAGAATTTTCCTTCAATGACAAAATGATGTGATGGGGTGGTTCTCATAGTGGAACAGTGTCTCATTATTATGACAGCGTGACACGTTGTTGGTGCACGGTAGTGCGCCCGTTTGCTCAAAAATCAAGACCTGCAAAGGGATGATATCGTAATTATGCCCGCTTTCAGCATACTTAATTACTTTTCAACGTAAACAGACGAAATGATTTTCACGATTTCACGCTTCAAAATCAGGAAAACACTCCCATTGAGTGTGAAATTCCTAGATCGCATTTATGAATTCCCGTTGTAAATATAGCTGCCGTCGTCGTCGCGTCATACCGATCCAGGCAAGTGTCCTCGCTTAAATCAAAACGTGTATTGTGTAAGAAAGAGGGTGGAAAGAAAAAAACTACCTCCAACAGGGTTCCATTCATTTAGGACGACGACGTTGGTGTTTCATAGATGTTGTCATCGTTTTCAGTGTACCGTACTCGTACTCCCCTTTTGTAACGTAACAGTCATTGGGTTTCTTTACTCGCATCATATAATGCTCTAGGGGATGTCGGAGGTCGCCACACACTGATCCGATCCGAAGCCAGCTCAAGTCGTACGGGAAGCATTTGATTGGATTTCTGGGATCAAATGGTTCAGCGCTTTTCGACACCGGATCCTTGCTTTCCCAACTTCTGCCTGACAGTCAATAATGTTGTCTTCGCTATCCACCCGCCAGTCCTTCCAGTGATAATCTTCATATGGGACGAACGAACTCACATAAGTCACTTGGATACGACATAGGATAAGGCTAGGACTAAGAGGACGTACATACATGCTACAGCCGTCATGCCGTGCCGCCAGTATATTCAAATCAGTATGAATGCGAATTGGAAGTTACATTTCAAAGGAAACGAGCCGCAGAACAAGTTAAGGACTTTCCCACATACACAAGCAGACTCCCACTATTAAAACACATACAACAAAAATTAAATAAAAACAAAATGATGAGATGTGTTACTATGGAGAGCGCATCAGTAATCGCGTATAAATAAAGAGCAACTACACCCTTAGGGCCAAAAAGTAAACAGCAGTCCTAACTTCTTCTTCCTCAGAGTGTATCTTTCTATAGTGAATCTGAACTTCTTTCAACAGCATCAGCAGCAGATAAACGCCAGTTGGATAGAATATATAAGTAAGCTAGATAGATACATATATATAGTACATACAGATATACATACATATTTTTTTTACAACGGCACATTATGTTAATGCTCTGGAATTTGTATATGCATGGTGTGTATCTTTGCCTTGTATTTGTAGGTTTGTATCTTCTTTTAAGCAACATCCATATATCCATGCTATGCCCTAGAGATAAGTGTCAGTGCGAGCAGTTGTAGGTCGCAGTGGGTGGCAAGTAGGTGGCTTTGGTATATTAATTCTTCGAAAAAGATATTATTTCAGCAGGGTTGCTAGCTGCGCTGCTTCTCCGAAGATTTGCTAACCTATGAGGATAATTCAACATCAACATGTTATATAGCAATACAAAAATAAAGTGGCTTTCTTTTTTCGAAAAAAAAAAACAATTCTGAGGTTTTTTTCTCTTAATTTTTTATTGCATTCCTCTTGACAAGATGCAGTCGTTGAAAAATGTCAAATTTAGAGAAAATATCATATAAAATAATTGAAATATACATACTCACTTGGTATTTGGAAAAAGAAAAGATAAACCTTGGCTTAAGTAGATACTTATGTTGATTTAGATAAATTGAATTTAAACAACAGGCAGTTATGTGGTTTGTTTTCGAGGGTCTTGAGATATGCTATTCAGAAAGAAGAATCTATATGTTGAAACTTCAGAGTGCTAAGATATTCATATATCTTCTTTTGAACAAGTTATGTGTTTGACGAAAAGAAGACTTAATGAGGGTTTCATTTGTCCAATTTGTATCTCTGCTTTGAAGTGTTAAAGATGAGTACCTTGGTGTGTGAAAAAAAACTATACGTTATTTACCGCATGTTATTCAAGGTAAATATTCATTTTGTTTAATACACGATTAACATTGTGAAGGTTAAGCTAGGAATCTTGGGCTTCTATCTGTAAGATTTGAGTGATGATTTGCCCTAGAGATAGAACTCTTATAGAAACCGACATGGCTACTAAATTAATTAAATTCTGTGAGTAGTGAACAGCGCTTTTTTAGAAAATGTATTTGTTTTTAAAAAGAATATTTTTATTTATTTGATTTTCAATAGTTAACAGATTTATTAATTATTTAATTTATAAAAAAAATATTTTTTTTTTAAATCTAGAGGCTAAAGATATGACTGGTGCTTAGTAAATATGTATTTGAAATAATTCCGTTTAGGAAATTTGGCTACCCGAATAATAGTAATAAATAATACAACGTAAATGTTAGTTAAATATGGAAGGTTGTAAGAAAACTAAGCGATGCACATTCGTTTTAAGGTTCTGCATTTCAAAATGGGAGGGAAAATAGAACCTGACAAAGCATTTGGCATTCATTAAGAAAGAATCCTTTTCTTTAAATTTACATCCGAAGTTGGTCTCAAAGGTAAACTATAATGGTTAAATTTTTTCAGGCGAAGGAAGCAACTGCCTCTTCATTACGACGGGGCTCTAGAGATGTCATTTTTTCTTTGTAATTTCGCTTCGCATATGATGTTTAGAGGTTTATTATTGGATTCCATAAAAGAAATTTAAGTGTTTGCCTAATTACGTTTTGAAAACCACATCCACATCCGGCGGGGTGAATATTTTTTTTTTAATTCAACGCTACTCTAAGAAATCCACAGCATTTTTGGCTTTGGCAAATATGTATGATGTTTTTCTACTGAAGATGTTCACTTATGTAAGTTCCGAAGACCGATTACTGTTTGGTTTTTCTTCGACTCATGAGCAAATAATAGATAGTAGCCTAGAAGGTACAATTCATTTCAACGCCAGAAGACAACATTGAGTTTTTATAGTTTTAAAATAAATTCTGTCAAAATTAAAATTTAATCAGCTCATGTTGGAGTTTCACATCCGAAGAATATGGTTATGAATCTGGAAACAATTATGAAAAATTGTTGGATGGAAGTGTTGTAATTGTGTAAAAACATTTAATTTAATTTAAAATATATTGATGAAAAACTTTGAAGCTAAGACATAAAATAAGAAAGAAAACAGAAAGTCATAAAGAGTCCTCAGTCATCATTCTTGTAATTATTTTGTTACAGTTTCTGCTTATATTAATATTAAATATGTCAAGGTATTTTTTAAAATTACTTGAACACCTGTTAAAAGTTTCATGGAAAGAATAATTAGTCTTTGAATTCCTCTCCATTAAATACTTGGTATGCCTTAGAGTACGAACATTTCGATTATGGGACGTAAAGAGACTGAATCAACATAAAAAAGTAGAAATTGCTTCCGAACTGATTCAAGTTTCTTAATTTTCTACATCATAAAACGGGACACAAATAACACTACAATACTCTAACAAAGAACGTATCAGGGAACAATAAATTAATTTTGTGATGTAAGCATCATTAAATTCTTTCGATCTTCTTTTAAATAAGCCAAGCACATACTTTTATAGATTATTTTGTCAAAATGTTGTTCAAAGGGTAGTTTTTTGTCTATAACATCTCCTAAGTCTTTTATAATATCATTTCTAATTAACTGTTGTCCATCAATTGATATTGTATTTATCCACATTTATCTTCATTCCGTTTTATGTACACCAAAGAGTATCCAAACATTGCTGAAAATCTATTATTAACCTTACAACACAATTTCAGGTCATGAGCATATAACAGATATTTGCACCCTGTGAATTATAAGGACAAGTCATTAATAAATAGTAAGAAAAGGAAAAGGCCAAGATGACTCCCTTGAGGTACCCCAGGTGTTACGAAAATATTACGTTAAGTGACATCACAAAATTTAACAAACTGCGTTCTTTTTGACATATACGAGTTTATCCACAGTAATAAACTTCCATTTTTGCCGTATTTTCCCAATTTATATACGAGTATAGGTTATGGTCAACTTTGTCAAAAGCTTTGCTAAAATCAGCATAGATTGCGTCTATTTGGTCACCTTTTTCCATTTCAAGAAGAATGTAAGAGGTGTAATCGGCAAGATTTGTAGTTGTAGATCTATTTTTGTATAAGCTATGTTGATGCTCATTTATAACCGATTTGAGTAGTGAGTTTAACCTGTCAGTGACGATTTTATCAAAGAGCTTGGGTAAAGCTGACAAAATTGCAATACCACGGTAATTCCAATTGATTGATTTCTTTTGATTGAAAAGATGGTCTTGTTATACAAATGCTGTTGATCATTTTTTTCCCAATCTGTTTCGCTTTTTACAAGCAGCATTAAAATGAGGTAGAGTCAGTACTATTTGAACAACTTTACCTAAATTTGGAAACAACGGCTTTCATGCAATGGTTATAGCTCTAATTTGTATATCTTCACTAAGATCAACTTTGTTCAAAATAGCTGAGATCGTTAAATTGCTACATTTATCTACGCCAAATGCTATGTTTGGATTAAGAAATTCCATTTGTGCCTCTGATTCGTCTTCGAATGGTAACCGAGCTACCACTTCAACTACAGGTGTTTTATACAAATTAAGGCAATTAATTTGAACTTCTTTTTTTATCAAAATGGCAAGTTGAGCATGCCATTAAAGGGCAGAATAAGTAGGATTTGTGAAATTGCGACAAAACTTAAAAAACAAGAATTTTCTTTCCTGTACAATGCAGCGAACTAAAACTGTTTGGTGCTTAAAAAGAGCATTGAAGAAGAGAAGAGAATGTTTTAAAAAGTAGAATAGGCTTTATTTTTATTTTTTTAAGGTCTTCGTGAATTTTGTCTGCGATATATAGGGACTAAAAGTCAAATTATGCATTCCTTAAAAAAAAAAATGCACGACTGGATAGCACGTACTTGCTTATATATGATGTCACAATGAAGAATAATATTTAAGAAAATTAAAGTGAAAATCATGAATTCGATTTTTGTGACTTTTGATTGTTTGAATAAAGAACGTTTGATTGTATTGAGTAAAATAATTTAATCGCCATTTTTGTTCAAAATCGTTTTCAAAATATTGATTTTTCAAAAAAAAAAAAAAAATTAAAAAAAATTTATGAAAAATATAAAAAAAAAGTTTTCGACAAAAAATTAATGCGAAATTAATTACATCTCCTTGAATATCAATTTTGATAGTAATCGAATCACTAGTCGAAAAAACTGGTTTTATGGGAGGTTCCGTTTTTAGCCCACAATATTAATTTTTTTTTTCGTCAAAATTTATAGGTTACCTACAGTAGTACACTGATTTTTTGTAATACAATTTTTTCTGTCTGCCTGTCCGTCTGTGCGGATGTATATTGAACTACAGCATAAACTGTCATAGTCTTTAAATTTGGAACATAAGGTTATTTTGACATTCTACAGCGGACTTTAATTTTTTTTTAGATCAAATATTAACGGTACCTGTCAAATAACCTTTAAGTAAAAACTTATTTTTCACTGAAACGGCTCCAAGAATTTTTATGAAAATAAATCAGTATACTATTGTAGGTGAAGGTTATGTGTTAGTGAAAAAAAAAAATTAAGATGGTGGGTTAAAAACGGTAACTCCGTTCTTTTTCGAATTTCTCGAAAACTGGTCATCACATTTCAATCAATATTGATAATCAGGAAGATGTTGGTAGCCTTTTTGATTTTAAAATATTTTCGAAAACTTTTTTTTATATTTTTAATATTTTTTATTTTTTTCAAAAATTATATTTTGAAAACGGGTAGATAATTTTTTTTTATTTTATTTTTAAATGTAGATTATTTTTTGCTTAAGTTTGCATTCTTAATTTTTGAAAAAAGTTATTAAAATAAAAGTGTTTTATTTAAAACCCGGTCCTACGGTTTTGAAAAAAATCACACTTTTTTACATTTTTCAAAGAAATAAAATGGCGTTTAATTTTTCCGATGAAAACTTTTTTGCGTACTTTTTTCAATAAATAAATAATAAAAACTTTAAAGTTCCCTTAATATTTTTCAAATTTTATTCCAAGCTGTGACTGCACATAGGAGCAAATACGTGTTATCCAGTCGTGAAATTTATTTTCTTTTGTCTTCAAATGCTGCAAGTCGAAAATAAGATTTCAGCACTTCCCAATTTTCAAGAAGTCTTTCGATGCAAGTAAGAAGTGAAAGCCAACGAGTGCTTGCTGGTTTAATTTTTTTTTTTTACTTGACCACCGAAGTAGTCTTGAAATTCGACCAACTGTGTTGAACTGCATCTGCCCCAGAATCAAGGGCACTTATGTTGAGCATCTCCAACAATGCGGTCGTGCGATCTCTCCAATATTGCGATCAACGTATCGAACCCAACAGCATAAATGCTTGGCGTTGGTGATATCTGTTGTTTCGTCAACCAATATAAAAAATTGTAGTGCGAACAGTTGGTTCGTGCCAATGACACTTTCGAAAGAATTTTTGAATCCGGAAAGATGTTTTTAAGCAAAGGAATAAGGTGTTCCACTACCTCAACAGCAACGTTATGCTCGGCAATAAAGGCATTTAATTTTATTTCGGCAATTTAAGTTTTGTCTGTTGATTTTTTTGAAAAAATATTTTCTATTGCAGGTGTTTGCTTCACTGGTTTTAAGTTTAATAAATGTGTGGGTGTGGTACTATGCCGCACAATTTCGCTTTTGCCACATAAAAATGTTTTACCACAAACTTTGCAAAATGTCATTATTTATGTGGTTCGTCTCCTACTGTTTATTTGTTAAATCAATAATTATTTTTAATTACAAAGCAAATAATTTTTTTAATTTTTTTTATTATTTAATTATTAAATTAATTTTTTTTAAAAACAAATTTAACACAGTTTTTATTTTATTTAAATGCGACGCGTTTCGGAAGTATATTCCATCATCAGGCGTAGTCGAAAATTTGGGATGTACACTTTGCTTTGTAATTAAAAATAATTATTGATTTGCAAAATGCCTTGAAATCATCATTTTAACTGGACTCAACCACGAACATTTTTTCTCGTTTTTCTGTGTCTCATTTTACTAAAAAAGATAAATAATTTACAATATAAAATATTAAATAATAAATCTGAACAAAATATTACCTGACAAAATAATCCGCATCGGCTTATAGAATGAAAATGAGAATATAACAAATGAATTTGACGTTTGCTTGGCAAAGTTAAAAATGAAATCATTCGGTACATAAATAAAAATGTACTTATTCAGACTTGACATTTTAGTGGCTGCCTTCAAATATAAAATTATAATACAAAGTTTGAAAAATTAAAATGCCCTTTTTTCAACTGAGAGGCATGACAATGCCCTTTGGCCCTTTTAGCTTATTTTATTTGGCAAATACCAAAAAAAAAGGATTTTCGCCACGATCTGGCATCACTCCCACTACTTCAATGCCTATTTTCCTATGCCATAACCTCCAAAAAGAATACAAGTTTAATTTTTAAATCAACCTCTCACCTGTCAGAATTCATTATCCAACAAAATTTTCCCATATTTTGTCTTCATGTCTTCAGGACATGCATGCCCTTCAAGATATTCAAACAAAAAAATTCTCTTCGTTACTTCGATAAATTCAATTACGGCAACATTGATTGCAAATTGCTAAACAAAACAGGCAAAATTGAATTAAATTTCAATTTGGCAGAAGTTGTGATAGCACAAAATCAATTTGACCTGAACTATCTCCAGCAAGAAACTCTTAGATACTAAGAATTGAGTTTACTCAATATATCTAAATATTACAGATTTCCACAACTTGGAAAATGCCTCTTCAAATGCTGTCATTAAAATTTCATACCCCAATGGGCAGCTTATTCGCTCGATGCATTTTTGTTGCAAAGTAAAAACTTAAATGAAACAAACAGACAGACAGAAAGATAGACAGACACGAAGGGCGGCAGATGTTCTAGGGATTACCATAGTGAAATGGATTAAGGTGGGTTGTACTATTCCTTTATCTAGATACATTCAGCAGCATATTATATAAGTTTGTGTAAATCCGAGTGTCTAAGACCACCAGACTCCGTATAACACTGTCAAGACTTAGGAAACATACCGAAGGAAAGATATATATTTTGCACAATTTCAGATTTTATAACTCCTTAAATTAGAGCGAGAGCAACAGAGAGGAAGAATGAACTGAAATCGTAAAGTGGCAGATAAATTTGGAGATGAGTCCAAACTGCAAATTGAAGAGCTCAAAGTATGTTAGTACATAAAATAGAATGACGGACTGTTCTTTTCCAAGCAGTTTATCCTTTTTTGAAGACTCTTGAAAAGAGAGGATACGACGAAGTGATTTGCATGATTTGAAACTAATTGAAAGCGATTTAGCTTTCGTTTCGTTTATTAAGCCGCATAGGGGTTTATTCACATAAGCAAATGAAGGTACATTTTAGCTCTAAAAAGATGGTTTATGTGTTGAAGGATTGCAGACAAAAATAAAGTCAGTGGCTTTTTAAAATATTTGTAATGCTTTAAATGCCCCAAAGAATTCTCACCACACCAGATAAAGTTCATATAATAAATGGAAAACAAAAATAAAAAAAGCTCAAAAATTGCAATATTTTTCATTCTTTGATCAGGAAAAGCTTAAAATATGTCTCTTAATAAGTAATTAAAATATATTTTTTAGGCAACCAAAGCAAACAAAGGTATACATTCCTTTCCAAAAATATTCTTAGTTGAGAAAATTCAAACAAATCCTTGTCATCTCAAAATACTACTTCAAAGGGACTGATTTTCACATAAAAAAAAAACAAAACCTTCGAATATTAAATAAATTTTCCCAAACTCGTTTATTTGTCTACAAATCCTGGCAAACCAGAGAGTCTCTATTATACCCATTCGGGTTTTTCATGAATAAAAAATCCAATATTCCATAATATATATTCCAGTATATTTGTGGTTTTTTTCAGATTTGCTCTTTAATAAATATATGTATAACTTAATTGAGAAAATGGTATCTTGAATTTAAGAAAATACGTGATTGAAATATTCAGGAACATCTTTTTAGTACCTACACAGTAACAAGTCCCAAAAGGCGAAGGTATAAGAATATAAATATTGACCCAACTTAGAACACGTTTTTCTTATTTCAGATCCCAAAGATAACCCAAAATAAGAATATTATGTTTAATGTTTTTTTTAAAACCATTTTTAACTAAAATACTTGAGCAAATTGATAGAAACTAGGTCTTAACAATAAGAACATACTTAGGATGTGGAAAAGCAGTATAAACTGTCAGTTGAAATAACACAAATAATAAACATCAAAACTATTAAAAATTAAAAAAAAAATATTATTATTATTTATTATTATTTATTAATTATTTAAATTACCCACTAGGTGGCACTAGGGTGTGTTTTTTTGGAAAATTCTTATTTATGGACCGATTTTGACAGGAGTTTCACAGGCAGAAAGCTGATGTTGTAGGGATTAATTAAGGCTATTTTAATCACCCCTAGGTGGCGCGCTGGAGGCTTTTTTCTTATGTATGCCCGATTTTGACGGGACTTTCATAGGCAGATAGCTGATGTTGTAAGGTGCAACTAAGGCTATTTTAATGACCCGTTTGTTCCGTTGGGGTCGATTCACGAGCAGATAGCTTATTTTGTAAGAATTATCTAAGGCTAGTTGGATTTACTAGGTGGTGACACTACGGTTTCTATTTTTCGAAAATGTATGGTATACCCGAGCAACGCCGGTTATTAAGCTAGTATTAAATAAAAATGTTTGATGTCGGGAATTTCATAAGAAAACGAAAACAACCTTTACTAAAAGTAGGAAAATTCACAACTTTGCCGTTTAGTGTCATTAAAGCAGTTCCGCTTGTTATGACTTACCTCATAAGATTCTATACAGAGAATATGGGTAGTTCCATTGTAATGGAGTTCCGTTGTGCAGCTCCGCTTGTTGCGGTCTTACCTTAATGTTGATTTTTATTAATAAAGCATGTGCTTTAAAATTAAGTCTAGGCCCATTCAGTGGAGGATCAGTGTAGTGTTAGTATTACACTCGAAATAAATGCAAAGAAATGTTTTTGTCAAAATAATTCTAAAGTTAGTTATTGGTAACCAGCAATTTTTTTTCCTCTCCTGAATTATAATACTGAGAAATTAACTTCTTTTCTTTTTTCAAAAGAATGTTCAGTGCACTGAAGAACTGACCATTATCACGTCAAAATACGCCAACGCTCGATTTCATAAAACACGAAATTAAGAGCCTAACCAAAATTTTCTACTGTATATTATGTCTTTTAAATAATTTCCCATCGAAAAATATATTGTTGATTAGTGATTTGAATACCAGAATTGTTTTTTCTTTTTTTTTTCAAAAAACATACATGTTTCGATTTTTGGGTTTTGAATGGAGGTATTGTGCATCGTGAAGCGATGCTTATGGGGAAGTGACCTTTAATGCTAGAGAGTGATTTCAGTTATCGATCTCTGTATGGTAAATGGTGATTGGCTTTAGGCTATTGATCATTTTTAAGTGCCAGTAGCAAATTTTACGTATTTTACCAACTTTTCTTTATGCAAACATTTTTTTTTTCAATAAACACGGTGAGTACATAAACTCAGAAAAAATTGCTAGACTAATTAATTAGATTAAAAATTTGCGAAATTATTAAAAATAAAACGCACGTACTTGCTCTTATGTGCTAATCCTTTTTAAGTGCAGGCGTCTTTTTGACAAAGATTTTATTTTAATATTTTTTGTATGACGTGCAACTTCCTTAGAATCGTTTTGGGGTGAAGCTCGAACGAACATGCGTCACGACAAAGGGATAAACTCATAAATATATAGGATTGTTAGCTTTTGCAGTTTTTTAGTGTAGTATTATCTTTCCACTTGCTGCTTACTGTTTATAATATAATTTGCTAATAGAAAGATACAAAGGACTTTTTTCAGTTAAATTTTCATTTTGGTATGGAAAAATTTGAACAACTGGCATAAAGATTCGTCGGAATCAGCAGTATGGCAATAATGCTAGGTAAAGGGACCTTTATACGTCCCAATATGGGACCAATGGAATTTATAAAGGATTTAGGTACCTATAATAAGGTTGGAAGGAAGGTAGGTACTAAAATTATGATACGTGTTCCAACTACTGTTAAGCCAGTAGGTATAGAGACAATATTAAAAGTTAACACAGTGGTTTTGTTTATTTATAGGAAGGTGTAAACTTTTGTTTTCTCGATTGAAATTTTTGCATTCAGTAGTAATCGAATAGTTTTTTTTTATTTGTTAGTTGTTTTTGTGTGTTTATCAAAGGCTTCCTTATTTATTCTGTGCTTTTATGATGATGAAAAATACTTTAAAATACGTAAGTATGTATGTAATGTAGGTTGTCACTTTCTTTTATTTGACTAATGGCTTGGCTAGGGCTTAGCCGAGCAATATGAAATAAAATGTTGGGGAAAAAAATGTATGAATTCAAAAAAACACTACTCATAACGTTTTTTGGAAAAAATGTTGTAAGCCATCTTATTTCTTTTGCTGTTTTCTATTTTATGATTTTTTCATTTTAAAATCGTTCGACCAGTTTTTTTCAAAAAAATGTTTTTTTTGAAAAACTTTTCGAAAACATATTTTAAATTTTTTTTTAGTATGTCAATTTTAAGAAATCTATAGTTTATACTAGGAGAAAAATTTAAAAAAAATCTATAGATCCGTTTTCAAAATATTCAAAAAACAAAATATTTTTTTAAAAAAATTAGCTTAGTGGTTAGTGTGTCGGACTGCTAAGCGAAAGAACATGGGTTCAAATCCAGCTCATAGCCACCTTTTTTTCTGGGGTACTGCCTCTTGCGAGGAACTGACAAAACCTCCAAGAGTAAAATTTGTCTCGAAAAAGTGCATCTCATGTAGCCGTTCGGACTCGGCGGTAAACTGTAGGTCCCTTCCATTCTTGCAGAGTAACAACACACACACAGGAATGGTTGAGAGTATGTCACTAGGCCTTGGCTCCTTAAGGAGCTGTCGCGCCAATAAATTTATTTATATATTTATTTAAAAAAAAATGTTTTTGAAAATTTTTATAAGCAATATTATTTAAATCATAAAACACTACATATTTTGAAAATTTCATCAAAATCCATCAATTAGTTAACGAGAAAGTCTGATTTAAAAAAACCGGTCATATGGGAGGTACCGTTATAAAACTTTTTCTGAAAAATCCATTAAAATTAAAAGATAGATTTTGCACAGAAAACATCATTCTGAAAGTTTAATCAAAATCGTAGGAGCCGTTTTCGAGAAAAATAAGTTTTTTAATAAAAGTTATATGGCAGGTACCGTTAGTTTTGGAGCTAGAATGCCAATTCCAAAAACTGTCGGGTAGAGCACTCTAAAAATACTATATACCAAGTTTGAATCAAATCGGCCCAACCGTTTAGGCTGTAGATATCGATACGGACACACAGACAGACAGACAGACAGACGGACGGAATTTCCGGACCCACTTTTTTTGACTTCTCTATCATCGTAATATCATGTTTGATTGTTAGAATTTTTTTTTTTTTTTTACGAATGCATAACTTGCCTTATAGTCCCTATAATCGCAAGTAAAATTCATATAAGGCCACTTCGATTCTGCATAGAAAAGTATGTCTGTGAGTTTAAAAAATAAAATTGTATAGAATTTTTTGGTATAAACTAGTTGGGTGGATGCCATCGTCGGTGATCAAGTCCGTTACAAGCTGAAATTTTAGCTTCCCATTTTTGTATGTGAAGATGATTTGCATTTCGTTTTATAATGTTTTTCCTGACACCGTAGGCCTAGGCTATGTGATTTACCAAATAATAGTTTTTGAAAAATTAGAACTTTCTCTTTTTAAAATAAAGAAAATAAGTCTTAAGAATTAATAATCCTGTTTTGTTAAATTAAAAAAAACTCATCGAATACAAAAGATAAATTCTTTATTTTTATAACTCTATATATGATAACTACTGTGGTCCCACAAATTTTAATAAAGCTGTCATATATTCAGTCTTAAATAAATTGCACGACTGGATCGCAAAAACTTGCTCATAAGTGCGGTCACATCGTTGAATAAATTTAAGAAAATGCACGACTGTGTCGCACGAACTTGTTCTTATGTTAGATAATTGCTTAATGGATGCATATGTATGTATATAAAGGGTGTTTTTTTAGACGTGTGGTTCTCAAAACAAAATAAAACGCATATAGTTTAATGTTATGGCCAAGAATTTAGCTTGATTATAAAGATATGGGTTTGCATTATGTTTTAAAAATGATTTCGGGGAAGTGGCCGCCGCCGCGGCTAGCTCGAATAAATTCCAGCCGAGGCCCAATTTTGTGAAAACCGGGATCGGTGGCCATCTCGTTTTGGGCCCATTCACCGAACGTGTAACGCGCTTGATGGTCGTTCGGCTTCAATTTTTGCACTTCCACAAAGTGGATGGGCACATCTCCAATTGTTGCGCGCGATGGCGGATGGACTCATTCGGGTCTCCTTCGATGCTCTGCTCCACCGAAACGAACCATTATTTTGGTAGTAAGATTTTTCGGGAGTAAGTCTATTCATTATGAAATGGCAAACCAAACTGAGCACAAATCAAGTGACAGCTGTCAAAAAGACCAACTCCGAAAAAAGTATTGCCAGATTGAAAACCACACGTCTATTAAAATAACAAAAATAATTTTTTTTTAGAAAATTCTTTCATTTTTTTTTTAATAAGCTTAAGAGTTTTCTCGGAAAAACTAATAAAAATATTCAATAAAATTTGAAAACTAAATGTCTATCGAGGAAAAAAAATATTGAAAATCGTTCGACCAGTTTTTTTTTAGAATGTCGTTTTTTTTAAACTTTTTGAAAAAATATTTAAATTTTTTTTCTAGTATGTCATTATAAGGAAATCTGTAGTTTTCATTTGGGAAAATTATTTAAAAAAATTCAATCAACCCATTTTCAAAATATTTCGAAAACCAAAATTTTTTTTTGAAAATTTTAAAATTTCGAAAAAAAAAGTTTTTGAAAATTTTGAAATACAATATTAATTGAATTATAAATGACTTCCTCTGTGCAAAATTTTATTGAAATCGGTATAATAGTTTACAATAAAACTGCATTTAAAAAAACCGGTTATATGAGAGGTACCGTTATAGAACTCAGATTTTCTTACCAGAGTTATGAGGAACCGAGTTCATTTAAAAATCCATTATTAAGTTCATCTGGTGAAAACAGGCACGCCTTCCAAGAAATAGAATGAACTTTGTTACATAACGTGTCGCTATATCACTCATACTAAATAATAGATAGTTGGCAAGTAAATTTATCCTACTCTAGAGTCTTGACGAGTAAAATATCACAATTTCCAATTTTTTTAGTATTTTAAATGCTCGAAAACTGTTTATAATATTGGTAACTTTTATGGAAGTAGCAAGTGTTGAAACATTCTGAAATCTTGATATAATAGGACAATTTTTTTAAATAACTTGCCGAGGGTAGTGCAGTAATTTTTTTTAAAGTTTTCTTACAGAATTTTTTTGAACTACAACTCAGTGATTTTTTGTTTACGCAACTAACAATATTAATTTTTGGATTTTTTATTGGGATCAATAGCATGAATAATTTAGATTACGTATAAAAATAAAACACCTTAAATTTGAAAATTTGTGACCCCGGGAATCGATTTTCATCGTTTTCCTAAATATTGCCATTTAATCTTAACCAAGCAAGATGGATTTTTTTTCTTATTTTTCCGAGCATCTCCTCTTTTCCCCGTTACTCGCATGACGGGTGTTAAAGAACACCCTGTGTATTTAAATAAAAAGGTAAATACTGTAAAAAAAAACAATCGAATATTTTTTTCTAATCCAATCAAATCTATTATATTTATTTTTTATTTTTAATATTAAGGAGATTATTATCAAAAGATTATCAAAAGATTTTGAAACATTAAAATCAATAGTCCTTATTTCACCAAAACAATAAAAAGATTTATGAGATTATCCAACAGATTAGCAGTGCGAATCTTCCTATAGAAAGGTCATTATGATTATTTCTTTTTTTCAGGACATAGAAGCGCGTAATTAGTTCCAAAAACCTTGAAATTTGCGGATTTAATGGCAATCCATCGATTGTTTGGAATTAAGTATTTTTAAAAAGGCTGGGTGTCATAAGCTCTTTAAGATAACTTAAAATATATTGAAGAAGATCAGGCACAAGGGCATTTGTGTAAAACATGATATTTCAATAATGTTTTGAATGTATCTGTTAAAAAGGAAATTGTTCTTAAAAATTCATCAAAGCCGAACTGGAGAATCCATAACTCATGTTGGCAGCATTGATTTTAACAAAAATTGTGTTGCAAAGCTAGGCAGCAGTTGCAAGACTACTACCGAATGTTATATGACATGTTTTCCCTTACAAATGCCAAAGGAAACTTATATATTTTTTAAACATATTACCGTAAAGCTTTTTTCCAAACAATGACTTAATTTGGTTTGGTCATTTTCTCTCTCTAGCCCAGTAAGAATAAACAAAAAATTGTAACAGAGAGGAAATAAACTGAATGACTGGATCGCACGTACTAGCTCATATGTGCAGCCACATTGTAGAATACAATTTAAGAAAATTAAAGTGAACATCAAAGGATTTATTCGATTATTGTGACTTTTGATTGTTCGAATAAAGTACGTTGAATTGTATTGAGTGAAATAATCTTAACGCAATTTTATTTTTTTAAGAAATGTAAAAAAGTAATTTTTTTTTCAAAATCGTAGGAACGGTTTTTAAATAAAACGGATTTTTTACAAATTTTTTTAAGAAATTAAAAAAAAATAATTCAGGAATACAAACTGAAGCTCAGAAATAACTTACATTTAAAAACAAAATTAAAAAAAAAATCACTTACCCGTTTTCAAAATATTGATTTTTCAAAAAAAAAAAAAAATTAAAAAAAATATTAAAAATATTTACAAAAAAAAGTTTTCGAAAAAACTTAATGCGAAATTACTTCGGCTACCTATATCTTCTTGAGTATCAATTTTGCTAGTAATTGGATAACCAGTTTTCGAGAAAGTCGAACCGTTAATTTTTGAGCTTAAAAAAAAATTTAAAAACTCCTCTGTAGAATGTCAAAATAACCTTAAGTTTTAAATTTGAAGATGATTGACCCATCCATTTAGGCTACAGTCCAAAATACATTCGTACAGACAGACAGACAGACAGACAGACGGAGAGAATTTTGCCAGTAACTCAAATATGTTTCTCTATCATCGTAATGTCATGCTTGATTGTTATCTCAATATTTTTTAACGAATGCATAACTTGCATTATAGTACCTATAATCGAAAATAAAAATTAGTTTTTGGTATACAGGTTGGTATTGACGTGGTTAACAATATGAGAAAAGTCCCCAACGTCCCATGTAAGCTAGGTCCGTTTTATGGGGTGTTTAAGTTAAACAAATGGGTTTTTTGCTTTTATTTCAAAAACAGTAGGATTTAGACAAAAACAAAAAATAAAATTTATACAAACTTATAGCTGAATTCATTTTACATAAAATTCTGAAAATAGGTTTTGCTATATCTTATAGATATGTTTCCAAAATTATGCAATTGGTGGTGCTTTATATCATTTTTTTTATAAAACTCAAATAACTCTAGTATATCAAAGTTTCGTTAAGATACCGAATATTTGTAATTTATTCCACATCACTTTGTAGTTACTATTTTTAGTACTATTATCTCTTATCCCATAGCAGCTTTCCTATGTTGATTTCTCTTGAATTTCATTAAACTTCGTTTACTTCCTATACTGCATATTTATATTAATACTTCCTAGCAGTGGTAAAGAAATCAATTATTACGTATTTCTCGTAAATTTGACATTTGTTTATAGCAAATTATACAGAGTTTGAATGATTGTTAAATGCGCATTAAATGTTTTCGAGTGAAACTCAGAACTGTTTATTCCAGAAGCTTTTATTTCCAAGTTGAAGAATTTAAATGAAGATTGTTGACTGTTGTCAGGCTTTGCCATCCAGCATCAGCTCACCTAGTCGCATCTGAGAGAATTAAACAAATACCATGTGAAATAAACGATGAAATACATTTGCTTTTTATTTCACAGGATCGAATTAAATTCCTTTTGAAGTGAAATTCAACGTTTAATGTTTTCTTTGGCTTGCTGAAATAACTTGCGACACCTCGTCGCTCTAATGCTTCCCAGAAATCCTAGAAAAAGGATCAATAAATCGCAAAGCCCAACAACGCTGCCCACTACACTGGCATGGTGGACGGTTATCCTTATAGCATTCTTCAATTTGTTATATTTCATTCGACCCGACATGGCTCTGCATCCTCATACATACAGCACAGTAGCTGATAAGTCCCATTCCAACCCGTCCAAGGAGAACTGTACTCCGAAGACAGAACCGCTTCTAATGATACAAAGATGGCAGGATCTAGTCCCTCCTTCTAAGCCTGGCCTGGCATCGCGTCGGTCGTGGCGATGGATGCTGTCGATGTCCTCGTAGGTAAACTCATTTTTAATGGCAAACTTTGGCATCGAATGGGTTCCGTTTGAATTTTTCGAATTTTTTTTATAAAATTCATTCGCTTCTGCTTCGGTTTGCTCTGAAATTGTGTGTCATGTTCGAGATAAAAACGTAATTTAATTTCTCACAATAATTTATTTCAACCGGAGGACATTTTTCTCCGTTCCTTCATTATATATTTTTTTTGTTGGTTTGTTGTGTTAAAACCTTCGTCAGGACGGGGAATGGGAATAACGAGGGCGTCTGACTCTGAGTGGCAAAAAAATGGATAAAAAAATATAGAAACATGAAAGACCCTTTAATTTCCGCAACGACATATATATTTACCACGGTAGTGGTGAACAGTCTGAACAATCCCGACTGCCGAGGAAAAAGGGTTGCCTCCATCGCATGGTTGCGTCAGTGGTGGAAGTGCTGGTGATTGGTATAACACTTTGTACCTTGGCTTTGTCCTGACGACAAATCAGCTACAAGAATGCCGTTGGCGTCACGTCGGTGCTTACATTGGCATAAGGAACATAAATTTTCAATTTGGATTGAAGCTCTAGGTATTGCTGTAACGGTTATTATGCTGTTGGAAACGAAAGGATTTCGCAACATACAAACACACAAACAAAAAGCTTTAGCTCGATACCTCAAGTCATTTGCTTAAGGCGCAACGTAATTTTGTTTGTCTGTTCCTCAATTCCAGTGCAATATAATAGGCAGAGATACCCTTCTAATGGAATAGGTAATTGGTTCATTCGAGGAGAATTTCTTTGTGACAAACGCTAACGCTCGTTGAAGAACCAAATTGTGGGTGCTTAAGTCGGCTTGGTGGAGGCTTTGAAAGGTAAAGTCAAAAGATAGGAATAAAGGGTATTCATTTCCAGGTAAGGGATTATAAGGTAAAGCAATGCTGGAGGAATGATTTGGGACAAACTCATTTGCTATACCCGGTTGCACATGAAAGGTATCGTATTGTTCCAAAATATTTCTCAGAAATGCTTTAGTTTGGATGTTTAACTTCTGTCCAAGAATTACAAAAGAGAAAACAAATTGAGTTATTGATTTTGATCGTTCGTGATCACAAACTATTACAAACTAGACAAAATTAAATAAAATAAAATAAAATAAAAATGTGAAAAAAAATAAATAAAATAAAAAAATATAAAAAAAAATAAAAAAAAATAAAATAAAATACAATACAGTAAAATTGAACTAAATATTAATAAACATACTCATATTACTATTATACAAGGTTGCTAATTCTAATACAAACTGTTTAAGTTTTAATTTTAGTAAGAAGTATACAGGGTCATGAAGGGCAAGCACATTCCAATCTGGTAAATCTCCAGTCGACAAGTCTTTTCCGAGTATCAGCAAGTTATTCGAAAACTATCTCAATTGAGCTCTGTGCAAGTGTAAGCCTAGTTCACTTACAGAACAGGGCCAAAAATTAAGGTTATGACAGCTCTCTTCAAGAGTGACTTCGACAATATTCAGCAGTATTGTAACGATTGAAAGTTGAAAATTAACTATCAAAAGTGTGAAGTATTCTGTTAATGTTAAGAACTCATTTGTCCGGGAGGCCTTATTCTTGGGATATGAGAAAGAACTATCGCAAGCTAGTGATCGCATGGACATCCACCTAGTAAAAGTGTGTTAAAGTAGTTTGGTATCTGTCTAGATCAGTATCTATATTTCAATCGACATGTAGAAGTTGCTGTGGGTAAGGCTTAGGGAGGTTTTTGCTCTGACAAGAAAAATAAGCTTTTACATTACGATTATATAACAGGTACCTACTGTTAATATAGTGTGTTGGATTGCTAAGCGAATTAGCCTGGGTTCGAATCCCGCTCATAGCCTTCTTTTCCGGAGTGATGCCTCTTGCGAGGAACTGACAAAATCTCCAAGAGTAAAATTTGTCTCGAAAAAGTGCATCTCATATCTATCCGTTCGAACTCGGCGGTAAACTGTAGGTCCATACCATTCTTGGAACAACACACACACACAGGAATGTCAACCAGTATAAGTCACTAGGTCTTGGCTCCTTAAGGAGCTGTCGCGACAATAATTTTAAAAAGATATAATTTTTTTCCGCCAAAAACTATTATTTTTTTTAAACAATCAAAAGTCTGAAAAATCGAATAAAAACTTTGAAATTCCTTTAATATTTTTAAAATTTTATTACAAATTGTGACCGAACATAAGAGCAAGTACGTGCGATCCAGTCGTGCAAGTTATTTAAACTGGTTTTTAAGATTTTTTCTCTAGCATTAAGTTAGTTAAAAGTGAAAAAAATGTATTAAAAAAACTCTCTCATGAATTTTTAATGAATTTCTGGTTACTGAAATCAATTTTATTGTGAGGAATATACCTACAGCATTTTGAACAGCCATTATTTTTGATTGAATTTCAATCAAAGTATTAAATTCAACAAAAATGCACAAGTCTCACGTAAATCACAAAAAGTTTAATAATATAATTTATCAGAAGTTAACTAATCTATTTCAAGTGGAAGATAGAAGATACTTTCTTTATAAACTTCGTGAAAACTACGTTTGCTTTTTTCAAAGTTGGAAATTTTCGGAATCTAAATGTCAGAAGCTAAAACAGATACCACAACCTCCGCCAGAAGCTAATTTCTCATTCGTTTCGTATATCATATAGCAGATCATAAAAGTTTCATTCTAGCACCAAACAATTCAACTTCATGCCATAACCCAATAAGCACCATCACCCACTTCGTCAATCGTCTGGGTTTCTGGCACTTTAAACAATCTTCTTAATTCTCAAACAATATTAATTGTCAATACAAAATCTTTGCACGCGTGTCGGTTTAATTGTCTGTCAGCACCCGACCATGCCAAACAGTTTTAAAGAGGAAACAATGATGAGCACATAAAACAAAGCGACAATCACTGAGAAAGGAATCATAGATGTCGGGATGGGTTAAGGTGTGTGCGTAGGTTGGTATGTCTTAGGCAAAAGACATTTTTCTTTGAACATTATAATTTCAAAAATAAATAAAAAAGAAAATACTTTGTCAACATGCCCTGGATAAGAAACCTGCGGGATATGGCATCCCAACATTCCCTTAGTCTGCGACCGCGGAAGCCCATCGAGACAGAATGAGATAAAATGAAGCGCTTTAAAGAAGTATTGTTTTAAATTGAAGCTTTAAGGATACATGTGCCGTTTTCTTTTGGAAGTATTTCTGTCACTTTTAACTCCTCATCCACTTACGACCTGTGACGCACCAATGAGAATTATTTGGAACCTGAAAATGTTTTTCTTTTTAACTTGCGATTATAGGAACTATAAGGCAAGCTTGGGATTCGTGAATATAAAAAATTGAGATATCAATCAAACATGAAATGTCCGTCTGTCTGTCTATCTGTCTGTCTGTCTGTCCGAGGGTATATCGATCTGCAGCCTATACGGGTTAAGCGATTGTTTTCAAATTTGGTATGTGTGTATCTCATTCCTCAGAGGGGAAATTTGAATTTTTTTTAGTGCTAAAAATAACGGTACCTGCCATATAACGATTAAGGAAAAGCTTATTTTTCTCGAAAACGGCTCCAACGATTTTGATGAAATTTTTTGAATTTTTTTACCGAAAAGTCTATTAACAGTACCTTTCATATAACGGTTTTTTTTAATTTTCGAATTTCTCGGTAACGGCTAAAAGGAATTCACTAAAATTTTATATTTGAAAAGATGTAAGTATCCAAATTAATTCTACATAAAAAATTTGAATAATATTTTTTTTTTTTTATTTTTAATTATTTTTTTTTATTTTTTTATATTGCATATATTACAAATAATTTTTTTTTTCAAAAAACTAAAAATAAAAAACAGGATCTATCAAAACCGGTCCTACAATTTTCGATAAAACTTTTTTCTTAAATTATTTATTATTTAAAACGTGTGATGGCATATTTAATTATTTTTTTTTCATTAACTAAAAAACCGTTAAGTATTGTGGGTTTTGATACTTTTTATAAGTTCAAACTGTGTTATTTTCAACGTAAATGTTAATTGTTTCTGTCAAAGATCCTGCTTTCCAATGTAAATAGGCACATAAGAGCAAGAACGTGCGACTCAGTCGTGCCCAATTTTTTTTTAAATCGTTTCGACTTAAATTTGGTTAAGTCATTTATAATTCAAATTCCTTTTGAATGTTCAGATACACATGTATCTGATTGTGATTCTTTCAATTTAATACAACAAGATTTGTTTTTACCTTCGAGTCGTATCTACTCGTAAGGGTAAGATTGGCAATAGATTTTCCTTTGTGATGGTTGTCAATGACATATTTGCTGACATTTATGTTTCTATAATGAGGGTTTTTTAAAGGTTAATTTAATTATTTATCAATAAAAGCGTTTTGAATCTATTTTTAAACATGGTTTCTATCATGCTCATTGTTTCTTGGACTTTTTGGCGATGCAAATTTGTTGGTTATTTTTTCAAGCGTATTCTTTTTTCCACCTACAATGGCAAAGCGATTCGGTCGAGAAATGTTTTATTATTATAAAGTTAATATCGTCCGGATAGACATTAATTCTACATCGTTTCAAAATATAGAACTTGCATATATGTACATCAAGCTATGTTTCTGCAAATCTTTCTATTTTTTGTTTTGATTAAAACTCAAACTTCAATAATTTAACTTATTTCTTTATAAATTAAAAATAAAATAAAAAACAATTTGACATTTTTTTACATTTGTATATAGAAACTGGAGTAGGGTAAGCACAAGATAAAAGTTTCTACATATGACGTGTGTTACCAAAACCACCATGTCCCGACTGTGAGGCACCCTTGTTGAAGCCCATTTGCAAGTTAAGTTCAGCATTGTGGGCACGCAATTGCTCCTCGGTGAATGTACGTTTGTTTTCATCAGACATTTTTGGTCCCAAACTTGGTCCGGTGTATTCAGGATGTTTTTGAGTCTAAAAACAAAACATACAAAATTAACAAATATAAATTAATAAAGAGCTAAAATCAATAACAGAACTTACAATACGTCCCAAAGAGTATAAGCAAAGTGTCACTTGAGGGATGTTTCTGCGTTCAAAAAGATCAGCAGTTTGGAAGATTTCTTCTTCTGGAACACCGTATTTCTTGATACCGGCTTGGAAACGCTGAATGTTCTCCATCAGTTGGAAGTTAGTGCCTCGTTCTTGGATCTTCTTAACTGATCCGGGAGCCAATTTGTTAATCAATTTGCATAACCAAATGCCATCACGAAGAATATCTTCGTATTGCCCACTTGGGACTTTCTCACCAAGCACCTCGAAGATCCAATTAAGAACTTCAGCTTCTTGTTCCTTGTTGCGGGGCTGTAAGAAAGAAAAAATGTTGAATGTTAGAATATATAACGCTTTAGATTTAAATGATTGAAAAGGTAGTATTAGATAACATTTTGCTGGAATCTTGTTCTTACTGCATATAAAAAATTACTCCAGATATTAAGCTGTCGAAGTAAGATGATGCTCACGCTATGGATTTATCACAAATTACCCTCGTAGAAAATTGCAGTTTGTCTAACCATATGTTAGACGTTAAATTCAAAATTCAAAAATAGTTTTACCAATATTCATTGTGTAGAAATAACTTCATAGTTCAAACATTGCAGAATTGGAAAATCTTGCATATCAATTTTGAGAATATGGGGAATACGTGAGCTATAGTGCTAATACAAGGCAAATTATCGGAACACTAAATACCAAATTTTGATCCAGAGGGAATACTGATATTAGATAATGGTGCAATATCTCCAAAATTTTATCCAAAACTGGCAAATGTATTCAAAATTGTAGTTGAAGGAATTATCCAGGTTGGCAAAATGCCACGGTTTCAAAATCCCGTGTAGCAAGTGTGTCTCAGATTTGCAAAAACGTATCTTCTGAAAGAGCCTTTTGAAACAAAGGCTATAAGATGGTAAAATACATTATATTTCCAAATGGATTTCAAGACAAGCAAAATCAATGTTTAAAAACTCGTTGTATTTAATGGAAAAATAAATTTTAACACCTACTTTGTAAAAATTAAGCGATTCAGTATTTTATTTAATGTATACAACAAATAAGAAATTCCACATTGACCTTAAAGACTAAGTTCTACCAAAGAATAAGGAGATGGAGAACCTATGTATAACCAAGCAGAATTGCCATCAATCCAAATTCGAGGACTACTCACTAAGTCCACCATGTCAGTCCATCTCATAATTTTCATTTCAACTTGTGAATTTCCTTTTTTTCAGTCAAAATTGACAGTTTCATCTTTTGATTTTCAACTCGAGAGTTTATAAACTTTTGAATTTCTCAATTTACCGAAATACTAGAAGCTGAGGAGGGAAAAATGAATGAACAATTTATTGAAAATAGAAATGATGTAAACAAGGTCTAAGAAACACAAATCCAAAAGTTAAGTTTGACATATTATGTGTGATCTGTCACAAATATCACAAATTTTGAAAACTGCAAGTTGGCAAACTTGTGAATTTTAAATTCTCCATGAAGAGTTTAAATAGTGAACAAAACCAATTTTCAAAGTTGCCGTTCAACTTTCGAGTTGAGATCAACTCCCAAGTAGGCTAACTTTAGATTTTTTTTTTGGAAGTTGGACAATAGGGAATAAAACCGCCCTAAAGCTATCAAATATGGTCTCCGTCTAAGCGAAAGATTACAAACCGGTTTGTTTTGCAATAAATACTGCGGGCGACAGTGGTGCAGTAGATAAGATGTTTGCTTGCTAAGCTAGAGATCGTGAGTTCGATTCTCATTTTGGGAAGCAATTTTTTCTAACTCCTAGTTCAAGCTAGAGCCGCCAGTCAGTTTTAAGTGAGAAAATAGTCACCTAATTCTCGATCTACTGCGCCGTAAAAATTCGTTACTATCTTATTCATTGTTCCAACTAGTGTCGTGCAACATCCAGTTGCATTATAAAAGACATTGTACCTTAGGGGCCAGTTATAACGATCATTAAAAACCATCATTAAAAAATTTCAATTGGATATTTTTGTGTGTTAGAAAAAGATTTAAGACATGAAACTTATGCTAATCGATGGCAAATCAATTAAAATAATTTATTTTGACAAAAAACAAACCCGGGAAATAGTATTATTTATTAAAAAAGCATTTATTTATTTTAATGATGAGAATTGGTTTTACTGAACAGCGGATTGTCATTTGACAGAATAGTGGAACATTTCGTTCCAGTGTTTGTGGTCCATTTTTTTAATGTTCCACTTATCAGTAAAAAGTTTACTGAAGCATTTTGCATCATTAAAACAAATTTGAGGTTATGGCTGGTGTGTTTGGCCTGTAAATTCTGACACAACTTTAATGATCGCTATAACTACCCGTACGTACAGTTTCCAGCTGTTTCAACTTGTAATGATGGATTTTTAATGATCGCTATAACTGCCGCCTTACAGGCGTTAGACACATAGTTTAAATGTTATTATTATAATAAACCTCCTCATACATAGGTATAATGAGGTAATTTAAATTTGGTAGAGAACATTTTGAAGAGAAGAAAAACTCTCGAGAAAAACGAAACCTGGAAATTGAGGTTCCTTCCTGGTGAATTGGGTATTAATAGTTGAAAATCCCCAAGTAAAGAAGAGAGTCCATTCTTAGACAGGATCACAGGATCTGTACTTAGAGATTTTGCTTAAGCTTAGAATTGATTTTGACGAAACTTTTTCACCAACTGCGTTGAGCTTTTTCAGCTCAACGTTATTATAAAATCAAGCATTTTAATGTGAAGTCTCCTTTCTTACATGACATAATTTAAAAAGAAATTAATCTATGGTATATCACCACCTGATGGAATCAATATTGACAAAAACGTGATTTGTAAACTAAACAAATTACTTTACAGATTGAAAAAAATCAATATCATGCCCATGACGGAGCGAACATTGACAACGTTCTAGTGTGTTTATAAAAGATATTAACCATTGTACTACTTACTTAGGGGGCGCTACAGTTCGGGACGAACCTGGGCCTCAACCAAAATGCCTCTCCATACACGTCTTTGGCTAGCTGCCTCCAGTTTCGTACTCCAAGTTGGTTGAGGTCGTCCTCCACTTGAGCGTGTCACCTAAGGCGAGGTCTTCCTTGACTGCGTCTACCCCCTGGGATGTAATCGAAGATCCTGCGAGCCGGAGCATTGTTGTCCATTCACTCTACATGACCTAGCCATCTTAAACGTGATATGCGTATTTTTTTGACCAGGTCAATGTCGCTGTACAGCTCGTATAGTTCTTGGTTGAACCTTCTCCTTCAAAGCCCTTTACGCTCGAAACGATTAAGGATATCTTCATCCGCTTTAGATAGAGTGCATGCCTCGGCGCCATAGAGCAGGACTGGGATGATTAGAGTCTTATACTTATATTGCCTTCCTAGCCCAAAGAAACAGCGATTGGGAAGAGATGTTGTTGTCAGATGTTATTGCGGATCCGAGGTACACAAAGTCCCTAACTACCTCAAAGTTGTACTTGTCTATTGTGATGTTTTGTCCAATCCGCCGGTGTTGTGCGTCCCTTTTTGTGGACAGCAGGTACTTCGTTTTGGCCTCATTGACTGCTAGTTCCATCTTAGCCGCTTCAGCTTCAATGCTAGCAAACGTTCCAGTGACAGCTCGCCGAGTTCTGCCAATGATGTCTATGTCGTCAGCGTATGCTAGCAATTGCACAGACTTGAAAAAAATTGTCCTACTACAATTGACTTGCGAGTTTCTTATAATTTGTTCAAGTATTAAGTTGAAGAAATCGCACGATAGCGCATCACCTTGTCGGAATCCTTTTTTGACGTACCAACATTGACGGAGCAGCGAAAGTTCTCCTTCGTCATCCTGCACAGTCGAACGAGTTTTGTGGGTATGCCAAAACCTGGCATGGCTCTGTATAGCTCATCTCTATAAATTCTATCCTACGCGGCCGTAAAATCGATAAACAGGTGATGGGTATCAATTTGGAATTCTTGGGTAGTTTCCAGGATCTGCCGTAGCGTGAACATTTAATCGATTGTGGACTTTCCTGGTCTGAAACTACACTGATAGGGGCCAATCAGGTTGCTGACGAAAGGTTTCAGGCGTTCATATAGTACGGAAGAGCGGATCTTATAGGCGATATTCAGGAGACTAATTCCGCTATAGTTGGCCCAGTTTAGAGGGTCTCCTTTTTTTGTGGATCGGGCAAACAATGCTAAAGTTCCATTAATCAGGCATACTTTCTTTTGACCAAACCTTAGAGATGAGTTGGTGTATGCACTCCACCAGGTCATCTCCGGCCGCTTTTAAAAGTTCGGCGGGTAGTCCGTCGGGTGCAGCAGCTTTGTTATTTTGTTGTTTTTTTTAACCATTGTATGCACTGCTTATGATACTCTCATTGTTATTTGGCTTGTAGTAATCTTCACGGCCATGGAGTAACTAACCTTTAAAAGTGGAGAGGAGAGTATTTATTGACATTTAATACACTTTTGTGTTTGTTCTTATTCAATATTCACACCAATTGGCGATTTCAGCGCCAATCAGTATCAGAGAGTATATAGGCAGTGTATTATAATGAGTAAGTAGGTAAGTAATATTAATTTATTGATCTCATAAAGGAACTTAATTTACATGATAAAAAATGAATTATGAGCTACAAGTATACAATAATATTTACGAACAATGAAAAATTCTTCATAACATAAGAACGATACTCAACCGTTCTAATATCTCAAACCTTAGTCCAACTTCAATACCTCTCGGGGCACCTGATAAATGTCGGTGCTTCACTATGTGAGAACTAAGTCCACTTGTTACCGGGGACGGAGGTGAATTTCCAATGTTTTTTTTTCTAATGGGCGCAGTTATATAAAGCAGTAAAGTGCAGTATATATATATTTTCTTATACAAATAAACCTCTCTTTTTAAAGAAAGGAAAAAGACTTCGTAGCAGTTTCTTAACCAACAAAAAATGTCTAGACCAAGTTCGTTGATTTTAAATACGTATTTTCGAAAATTGATCTTTCTTTCCAATTATTTACATAAAAAATGAAAAAATGGAACTGCACAAAACCCAATTAGGAATTCCTCACTGGAACGACCATTCATTCCCCAGAATTTTAGTAGCGAATCGATGTTATTGCGATTCTAAAATTAACTACACCATTGAACATGACCCACACGCCCGCCTACACGTCCCGGTTCAATTGCCATTCTAATAGAACACATTTTTTTTCAACCCTCCTCCCAAGAAGCAGCATCCTCAATCCCATATGTCGCCCTTGAATAATTGTTCATAAAACCAAAACAGAACCCAAACACAGTCTAAGCACGTCCGAACCGAAGGGCAATCCTCATTGAGGCTCTTGTTTGTTTATTTTTTTTCCTCATTTTTTAATTGGATGCCTCGAAATATAAAGGAAACGAAATTTATTGGAAAATTAAATTTCACATTGAGCATTAATAGTTAGGCAGTCATCCAAAAAAAAAAAAAAAAATCACAAAATGTATGCATTTTTATTCTTAAATTAAAATCGGTCGGCATAGACGGCACAGTGGACGGAAGAGCAAGTCAAGTGGTCTGCCTGCCATTCCCTTCGAGCTTCACGGGGAAAATTGACAACAAAAAATAAAAATATGATCCGCTCGGAGGAATTGGAGGCTGTTCAAGTTGTGGGTTTTCATCCTTCGAAGGGGTATAATTTTTTTCTGGACACGGGCCAAAATGGTATCAATTTTATTGAAGGCCTTCGCTAATGATCTTTTCTTGCTTGCGCTACTGTGTGGGTAGTGAGCACGTTGGCCGCAAGAGGATTATGCCGATGTAGGTAATTATCAAAAAATAATTGCGGAAAATATATTTAACTCGATGGTGCGTGGTTACGTCAACGAATTGTTTTCTTTTTTTTTTCATTTTCCAAAAGCCTATTACTTTTGTGGAACTATTTTTTGTTTATGGATTTCAGTTGGTATTTTGTGTCGTTTTTCTATTTTTGTTTGTGTGTTAATTTTGCTGTTTTTTTTATAATTATAAACAAATTGTTTGCCAAATTTTCTTCATATAAAGGGTTGGGAAGTGAGGGTTTTGGAAATACTATGAAGTCCTAGTTGAAATTTTGTTTTTGATAAATGGTATAGAATATTAAATAAGAATAACTAATTTATCAGTTTAATTTCTTACGCCGAACGAACAGTGGATGAAAAAGGCTATTTGCAATGTCTTCTTCTACAAACCAAGAATGTTCAGACAGATATTATAGTGGGTTCTGCTTTGGAAGTGGAGGATACGTCGAAGATCCGGTGAAATGATGACTTCGTAATATAGCAGTATTTAAAAAAAAGACCTTAAGAAGGATGTGAGAATCTGCAAAAGTTTTAAATACTTGTTGTAATGCCTAATCTTCACAAGTAAAAACGATTCGGGTGATTACAGAATACTGGAAGTAATTGGAATAAATCAATGAATCAGAATCAAACGATGATTTGCAATTCAATGTTTCTTTAGTCATTACATAAAATGGAGAACATCTATGTACATCAATATAATCTTAAAGATTGAACAAACAAATATTTGATATTTTTGATGATAAGGAGTTTATTGTTATTAATATTACTCGGACGATTTTTAAATTAGATGAATATAGATCGGAAATTTTAAATCTTTGTACAGGAACTTAGGAAAAATCAAATAAACACAGGATGATAATAAAGACATAATTTTCAACTTTAATATTTGGGAAGTTGTAATTGTTAATAATTTAGTCGGCTCTTCAAAAGAGAGAAAAGAATTTTGATGAAAAAAATCAGTGTTCCACTGTGTGTAATCATTGTATTATGGTGGGCTAAAAACGGTACCCCCATAGGGACGGTTTTTTTTTTCTTCGACTTTCTCGAAAACTGGTTATCCGATTACTATCAAAATTGATATTCAAGAATATGTGGATAGACTTAGTAATTTCACATTATTTTTTTCGGATTTTTTTTTGTATTTTTTTATTATTTGTTTTTTAATATATAATATATTGGAAACGGGTAGGCAAATTTGTTTTTAAATATATGTTATTTTTGTGCTGAAGTTTGTATTCTTAAATTATTTTAATAAAAAAAAAGTTGTTAAGAGAAACCGTTTTATTTAAGAACCGTTCCTACGATTTTCAAAAAAAAATGCTTTGTTGTTAACTTTAATTTTTTTAAGTTTTATTCTTCAATGTGACTGCACATATGAGCAAGTACGGGCAATTTATTTTCTAGGGCGTATTAACGCGTGCCGGGTACCGCTAGTTATATATAAAACTGGTGCCGGATCGTACTAGTTTGTTGGTTCAATATGATTTTGGTACTAGATCTTAGTACTTTAAACTAGAATTTAGTACTATTGCATTTTTTGGTACTAGATAAAGTACTTAATAGTAGATTTAATTCTAGATTTTGTTTGCTTGATAAGTGAAATTGTATATGGTGTGAGTTAAAGGGCTGTATGTTCGTGTTGGTGCCATCAATGTTTTCTTATGGCATTATCACGTAAAATTACCTTCCGTAAACCGACTTTACATACAACCAACTTTTTTTTTAACTATGTGTCTGAGAGGAAAATTACCTTTTAGAATGCAACCAAATGCTGACCCACATGTGAATAATTAGAAATAGGAAAGAATTTTGAAAAATTGTTTCGCAATCTGAGTATCAACTCACATTGTCTGGATTATCATGCACAAACATCTTATCTACACGACAGCATTTCCGCTCATAAGATTGGCTAAATGCAAAAAACTACATATTCCAGCAACAGAGTTACCTTTACCAATTGAAAACAGTAATAGCCGTGTTTTATTGGTAATCTATAGCTAGCGCAGTATTGGAAGTCCCAATAAAACGCTATATTTACTCCATAATTAACTTTTAATTTAACCCCCGAAGTGACAATTGACGCCTTGTTGAATAAATTTATGTGTTCCAAATTCAACTCAGTTCTTGGACAGCGACATCCGGATAAAATATCCAACCATGACGTCATCAGTGACTCTTAATGACAGAATTAAATTCGGTTTTAGAAAAAAAAAACTGCAGTAATTTAAGTTTCAATTGATACAGGTTTTGTCTAATGTCTTATTTGATTGATTCAACATACATTTTAAGTCAACTAACACTTTAGATCCTTTCCAAAAAATTTATTTAATTTAGTCAATTTGTGTCACTGATGATGTCAAAATACAGCAAGGCGCTGTCTTGTAATCTTGTATCATAATACTCAACGAACATATCCTTTTTTTCTACATTCCAGTTGGTTGACATTTCTTTCCAAGATTTATCTCAACTTATTATATTCACTAATTTTACTAACCTAATTATCGACACTTGTTGTTTGTTGTTGTTTGTCGTATAAATTTTTGTTCCTAGGTATACACTTACCAATAAAACACGGCTAATATAGCTTTTTCATTGATTTCTATCAAAGCAAAGTTTTAAAGCTTTTAAGAACAAATTTAGTAGGTGTTGTATTTGTCTTTCGGTTAGTACTAATAGTTGTAAAATAGCAAAAATGCAGTTTCATTTTTTGGCATTTGGTATTTTAGTAGAAAGAAGTTATTTTCTTTAAGATTGCATTACGTGATAAATGACGTAATATTGTCTTTTAATTAGAGTGGCTTATATTGTGATTAGAAAATATAAATATACATATATAATATAAAGATAACGAACTAAAATTGGTTTAAATTGTGTTTAAACTGTAAACTGCTAATGTTTTTTAAAAGTGAATTTATAGTATTTTCTAAATTAATGTAATTATATTGTATTGTACTCAGCAGGGGGTAACCCTACGCACAATGCTCTCCGATTAGCCACGATTTATAATGATTAGAGTTTTTACTTGAAACAGAAATATGCAAGCTAATGAAACCAGACTGAGAGGCAAACGTCTTATCTTCCCTGTACTGACAATTTTCATTAAACAGACTATAATGAGGTCCAATCTTCGTTATCATTAAAGATAAGTTGCACTATTTTTTCTCATATTTAAAGTTTAATTTCCTCTCAAAAATTGGGCCCAGTAGCACATCATTCAGTCCATTAGTGCTTAGGCACCATTATTTTAGCTGGAAATCCTAACTTCGAACATTCAGTTTCTTCATGTTGAATTTATGGCTTTTGAAATCAGTGAGCTGCAATTTAAAATTATTTTTCAGCGAAAGATTTGATTAATTGCTATTCCAATTCATGTACAACCCCATTACATGACAACTTGACCACTTCTAAATCCACTACACCATGATTTTATTTTTTGATTCTCTATTTCTTTTCGATTTATCATAAGCTGAATTAGGAGATTTTAATAAAATTACCCAATGATGATCGCCGAGTAATTTTCTTTTTACAGTTTTTTTTTAATTCCGTTCTTTTTTATATTTTTAATATAAATATAAGCACCGTGGCTTAGTGGTTAGTGTGTCGGACTGCTAAGCGAAAGAACCTGGGTTCAAATCCAGCTCAAAGCCACTTTTTTTTTCTGGGGTACTGCCTCTTGCGAGGAGGTGGTTGGGTGCTGTATGAATAGGGTAGGCACTGAAAGGCATCAAACTGGTGATGCACAGTCGCTGCAACTATATCGTACACATCAATTGTGCTTATTTTACCTCCCCGCGGTAACCACCGGGTACTGGTCTGTCCATCCGGACATTCCTGCTAAACTTATAAGCGCGAGTGTTGAACACAGAAAAAATAGCAACACTATAATGCTCTGCTTTAATGACTGTTCTGATCGATTCGCAGAAGTCTTGCACGAGCCCCTCAGAAAGAGGACGTACGGCGGATGAGCCCAGCCAATTGGACCAACGGTGGCGTCAACAGTCAACGAAGCAGACGCCCTAATGAGCTACTTCGACGTATTTGGAGATAAGGTCATTAGGACAATTCAATGCAAGTCAGGGCATTGAAATAGAGATGGTGGCGGATGAACCCTTAATGGGCCAACGGCAGCGCTCATATCCCCGAAGTGGGTTACTGACTCCGGATTCTCCGGTTCCTTTTGTCCAAGGAATCCAACAAAGGACCTGGCCCTCCAGGTTGGGGGTTGTGCGTGGGGTTAACAACCCTGCCACGGAAAAAAGAAAAAGTTGCGAAGCGACCAATAGCCTCGGAAAAGGACGGATTTACTGTTGACGACCCGGAAAAACGAATCAAGGACAACGACCTTTGGATCTGCACGTGGAATGTTAGAACTCTTAACAGACCACGTGCATCCAAACAACTAGCGGAGGCCCTAGACTGCTACAGAGCAGGAATTACTGCCATCCAGGAAGTGCGATGGAATGGGCCGGGCAAAAGGAGGATGAAAAACTGTGACGTGTACTACGGTGATTGCGCAAGAAGACCACAGCGTTTATTTGGGTGCGGATTCGTCATAAGCGGTAGACTTAGGCAAGAAGTCTTGGGCTTTCGACACGTAAGTGAGCGACTTGTGACAATCCGTATCAAGGCTAAATTCGCCAACATTAGCCTAATATGCGCTCATGCCCCCACAGAGGACAAAGATGACGCCACCAAGGATGACTTCTATGAGCTCCTCGAAAAAACCTATGAGCAATGCCCTAAATACGACGTTAAGATCGTACTAGGCGATTTTAATGCCAAAATAGGTAAAGAGGAAATCTTTGGTAGGACTGTCGGAAAACATAGCCTACACGACACAACGTCTGAAAACGGACTTAGGCTAATTGACTTCGCAGCGGCACATAACGTCACCATTGCAAGCACACGGTTTCCTCATCTCGATATACACAAAGGGACTTGGCGACACCCAGATCAAAGAACCGTCAATCAGATTGATCACGTTGCGATCGATGCAAGACACGCCTCCAGTATCTTGGATGTTCGCACCTTCCGAGCAGCTAACATCGACTCGGATCACTACCTTGTTGCAGCAAAGGTAAGAATGCGAATAACCCGAACTCCACAACAACGGAGTAATACTGTGAGGAAGTATGACGTCGGAAAGCTGCAATCGCAAGAAACCGCCAGAACCTATGCCGATCGAATATCCCGTAACCTCTCAAGAAATCCAGTACCGCCAGCATCAAGTGCCGAAGATCAGTGGCAACACTGCCAACAAGCCATCAGAGATGCCGCAACTGATGTGCTAGGTTTCACCAGACCACCACCACGAAACCTCTGGTTTGATGACGAATGCAGGCAGGCCCATGCAGCCAAACAAGAGGCATATAAAGCGACGCTGCAAAGAAAGACGAGAGCTGCTCGCGAGCTTTACGAGCAGAAAAGACGGGAAGAACACCGGCTTCTCCAAAAGAAAAAAAGAGAGCATGAGAAGCGCGCGATCGAAGATATTGAGAGATGCTACTCCAGGAACAACGTGCGGAAGTTTTACCAACAGGTAAAAAGAACATGCCAAGGAAAAAAATCCCGCACAGAAGCCTGTAGAGATAGGAATGGAAACCTCGTAGTAGAGTCACAGTCGGTGCTGAGTACATGGAAGGACCATTTCTGCAGACTGTTAAACGGCGATGAAGGCCAAAATCCCGCTGTCAGGCAGAATGAACCATTCAACATGGATGATGACAGACAAAACTTCCGTCCACCTGACCAAAATGAAGTAAGGATAGCAATATCTAAACTAAAAAACAACAAAGCTGCTGGACCCGACGGATTACCCGCCGAACTTTTTAAAGCGGCCGGAGATGACCTGGTGGAGTGCATACACCAACTCATCTCTAAAGTTTGGTCAGAAGAAAGTATGCCTGATGAATGGAACCTCAGCATCGTTTGCCCGATTCACAAGAAAGGAGACCCTCTAAACTGCGCCAACTATAGAGGAATAAGTCTCCTGAATATCGCCTACAAGATCCTCTCTGCCGTACTATGTGAACGCCTGAAACCTTTCGTCAGCAACCTGATTGGCCCCTATCAGTGTGGTTTCAGACCAGGAAAGTCCACAATCGATCAAATGTTCACGCTACGGCAGATCCTGGAAACCACCCAAGAATTCCAAATCGATACCCACCACCTCTTTATCGATTTTAAGGCCGCGTACGATAGCATTTATAGAGACGAGCTATACAGAGCCATGTCAGGTTTTGGCATTCCCACAAAACTCGTCCGACTGTGCAGGATGACGATGGAGAACTCTCGCTGCTCCGTCAAGGTTGGTTCCGACCTCACAGAAGCTTTTGACGTCAAAAAAGGATTCCGACAAGGTGATGCGCTATCGTGCGATTTCTTCAACTTAATACTTGAAAAAATTATAAGAAACTCGCAAGTCAATTGTAGTGGGACAATTTTTTTCAAGTCTGTGCAATTGCTAGCATACGCTGACGACATAGACATCATTGGCAGAACTCGGCGAGCTGTCACTGGAACGTTTGCTAGCATTGAAGCTGAAGCGGCTAAGATGGGACTAGCAGTCAATGAGGCCAAAACGAAGTACCTGCTGTCCACAAAAAGGGACACACAACACCGGCGGATTGGACAAAACATCACAATAGACAGGTACAACTTTGAGGTAGTTAGGGACTTTGTGTACCTCGGATCCGCTATAACATCTGACAACAACATCTCGTCAGAAATAAAGCGAAGAATTACTCTTGCCAATCGCTGTTTCTATGGGCTAGGAAGGCAATTGAGTAGCAAAGCCCTCTCTCGAAAGACAAAGGAGACTCTTTATAAGACCCTAATCATCCCAGTCCTGCTCTATGGCGCCGAGGCATGGACTCTATCTAAAGCGGATGAAGATATCCTTAGTCGTTTCGAGCGTAAGATTCTTCGGAAGATTTTTGGCCCTATCTGCGTTAACGGGCTTTGGAGGAGAAGGTTCAACCAAGAACTATACGAGCTGTACAGCGACATTGACCTGGTCAAAAAAATACGCATATCACGTTTAAGGTGGCTAGGTCATGTAGAGCGAATGGACAACAATGCTCCGGCTCGCAGGATCTTCGATTCCATCCCAGAGGGTAGACGCAGTCAAGGAAGACCTCGCCTTAGGTGGCGCGCTCAAGTGGAGGACGACCTCAACCAACTTGGAGTGCAAAACTGGAGGCAGCTAGCCAAAGACCGAGTTGGCTGGAGAGGCATGTTGGTTGAGGCCCAGGTTCGTCCCGAACTGTAGCGCCACCTAAGTAAGTAAGTAAGCCTCTTGCGAGGAACTGACAAAACCTCCAAGAGTAAAATTTGTCTCGAAAAAGTGCATCTCATGTAGAGGTTCGGACTCGGCGGTAAACTGTAGGTCCCTTCCATTTTTGCAGATTAACAACACACACACAGGAGTGGTTGAGAGTATAAGTCACTAGGCCTTGGCTCCTTAGGAGCTGTCGCGTCAATAAATTTATTTTATTTTTAATATTAATAATAATTTTCGTGGTTAATATGCTTAGGCTACCATTCTTGATTTTTTTGTCGTTTACGATTTTGAAAAAAAGACACCAATAAGTCACAAATACTTGCTCGGCAACGGCTATTTGGAGTTCTATCAAACTTAACAAATTAATTTTGCTTACCAAAATTTTGAATAACTTTTTTCTATTTAAATTAACTTTTGATTTTATTTTAGTTTTTCAATATTTTTTTAAACTAATCAATGCATTTTTATAACTATACTATCAGGTGTATATCAATAAAATAAAAAAAAAAATTGAAAACTAAAGATAAGAAACTGGATTTTATTAAAACCGATCCTACAATATTTGAAATATATTCATTATTATTTAAAACGTTTGCTGACCGCTTTATTTTAATGCAAATTTAGGCAAAGTAAGCCTTGATTAAGAATTTTTGGGTGCCAGATGTGTCAAGTGGCGCAACACTCAACCAGACACCCACCAAAAGGGGCAACAAATCCTGAACAATTGTACTGACATTTTATATGTTCGAAAAGAAAGAAAATTGACATTTTCAGACGAGTTTTTCTTATTTAAAAAGAAATAGAGTTTTGTACACGAAATTTGCCCCTTTTGGAAGGCGTCTGGTGTGTGAGTGTGGCCAACATCGTCCTGAAATAAATATGGACGGATCATGCCACCAGGCAAAAATCCACACCAAACAGTGACCGCATTGGACGCTCTTGAAAATCATGTTGATTGGTATCGTCCCAAATTGATCTATAAATGGGAAGGACGATTATGGCGACCGTACAATGGGCGAAGCGCGCGGAACGTTGCCCGAACAGAACAACTATTTTGAACGCTATATCCGTCCATGGTAATTTGGCAAAACAGACTGAATAAATGACAACCAATTTGACAGTTGTAGCCGATATAAACAGTAGATGGCCGATATAAACTAACAAAGTTCGTTAGTCCCTATTTGAAGACCTTTTATAAATTCATATATTAAGTTGAGTAAAAAGTTCAAAGGTCAATGAGATGTCACAGCAAATAGGCAAAAAAAAATGGAAATCTTTATTTAATGAATTTTACGTATGTTATATAATTTTATTTTGTCGAAAGGTTTTCTGAATAAAGACATACTCTCTGCAGGATAAATTAACAGTGAAGGTCTTAAATATAAGACTCATAGTTAAAAAAAAAGGTAAATGAAAAATCTTTAAAAGTTTTTTTATGGATTGAAAAATAAATAAATATATAATATGGACAGACTAAGACACTAACTTTCTTCTACTTCTGAATATGACTGCATATATATATATGGGTATGACTGCAAATTCAGATTATTTTTTTAGATTTATAGCTACATACGAGTATAATTATATATTTCTTTGGCATCAAGAATCGCCAATTAAGTTTTAAAACTTTCTTTAAACTAACTAATATGAATAAGAACATATTTTCTGAAGAGTACTTTTAGAAGAATAAACACATCCTCTTTTATTTTATTTTAAATAATGAATGAACCTAATTAATAGTCTGTGGCTATTTGAAATTCTATGTATGTGGAGTAGAGGAAAACACGTGTCATACGTTGCCGGTGGTGGAAAATCACTTACGCAAAAATCCCTTAAACGGGAAAATAACCAGAGAGTATAAAATAAATAAGGTTCATCTACCTTCAAAGATATCATGGCGTGGTGTGTACTGAAAATGTAAAACTGAAAAATCTATAGAATTGGCTCCTCTGTTAGAATAAAAAAGATTTAAATATCGACCTTTTGACATGTTTTTTATTAAAATAAAATGCAATCAATTTTAAATATTTTAATCTCTGATATCTTTGCGTAAAAGGAAATACATAAGTCTAGAACAAAGTATTACTAAACTATGACCTTTTATATCATTCAGATAAATTTTTGTTATAGACAGGTTGCTTTAAGGTTTTGAAAAGGTTAAAAAGTTTCCAAGTAAATTTTAGGCAGCATTATATAATACGGGTGTATATTTAGCAACTTCAGAATCACATGAAACTGAAAGAGCTATGTAAGTCATTTGACATTCTTATCAGCAATTAGTGGTTTTTAGCTTAGATTATTTACAATAAATGCTAATATTCAAATGCGTTAATGTAGTAATTGCTAAAGATTTCAATTGTTTCATTAATCATTATTATTATCATTATGTCATATTATCATTATGACTTAGAGAAAATAGGTGTATATTCCTTGATCTCTGTGCAGGGAATGATATTGCTTGCTAGAGCCTTCCCCAATACGGGAAATGTTCCATCACGGACTTTAACTTCTTGATGCTCAAATTCACTGTCGGCAAGCATGTCATTCATAATTGTTTTATTCACAGGAGTCCAAATCTCGACAGTAGTTCGACTTGTAACCAGTTTGATGCGCTGTCTGATTCCATCTCGAATTTTTTTTTTATAGTTTGCACACACTGAAGGGATTTGGGCTACCCTTTTGATGTCGGTGGACACAGCGCGAGCTTAGAAAAGAAGGAAAGGGTTTAATAAGAGTTGCCGATGCAGATTGTTTCCCTCGCACTGAAATAGTTATTGCGGGCGATTTCAATGTACACAATTCTAATTGGCTCCGCTATTCTGGTCAGACAAAACACGAGGGAAGGTATGTCGAGCTCTTTGCCTCACCTTACCCAACGGATCGATGTGCCAACGCGTATACCGGATCTTGCTGGACAAGCCACCCATACTCTTGACTTGTTTCCTACTTCTCACCCTGATAAATATACCATTATTGTAACTTCTCCATTTGGCACTTCAGACCATTGTATCATTTTAGCTTATTTCATCCAGTTAAAGAAAAACTTCCCACCAGGACCGTTTGGCAATACAAGAAAGTCAACTGGTACGGCCTGAATATTTTTTCCCGAAACTTTAACTGGTCACTATACTTCCTCGATAGTGACATTGATGCCAGTGCTAAAATGATCACAAATGTGATTCTTCTAAGGAAGCGTGCTTTAATTCTTAACAGTAGGAAGTGTTCTCAAAGATCTCGATATACACAAATCCGCTGGCCCCGATGGTATACCCCCGATTCTTCTAAAGAGGTATTCTTCCACACTGGCATAGCCACTGCGTAAGCTTTTCCATCGCTCCTACTCTTCTGGAATCTTTCCTTGAAGATGGAAAACAGCATTTGTACAGCCTGTTCCTAAGAAAGGTGACCCATCTTCGCCGTCCTCCTACCGACTCATAGCACTAACATCCCTTCATTCAAAGGTCATGGAAACGATGATTAACCGTCAGCTTAAGGAATATCTCGAAGATTGAAAGCTTTTCCATGACCGTCAGTGTGGCTTCGGCAGAAACAGTTCCACTGGTGATCTGATGGAATATCTCACCGAACAGTGGAACAAATCTTTACATCGCTTTGGCATGGCATTTGATAGAGTTTGGCATGAAGCTCTCTTATCGAAAATGCGTGCTTTTGGGATTGATGATACTCTTGTTCGATGGATTAGAAGCTATCTTCTGGACCATTCAATACAAGTTGTATTGGACGGATTCAAGTCTGATTCCCACAAAATAAATGCTGGTGTGCCCCAGGGCTCCGTGCTGTCTCCGAATCTTTTCCTCATTTTTATAAATGATCTTCTGTCTGTTCTGCACTCCAATCAAAGTCGTCCGTCTGTATAGAATTACGGTGGAATACGCACGCTGTTCTGTCAAGGTCGGTAAAGCCCTCAGCGACGCTTTTCAAGTCAGAAGGATTTTTATAAGGCGATACCGGTGTTATGCAACTTCTTTGAACATCATACTTGAACAAAATAGTACAGAAGACTCGTGCCGCCAACAAAGGTATGATTTTGCAAAGTATATCCAATTACTAACATATGCCAACGATAGACATAACCGGACAAACAGCGTGATGTCAGTAACGCTTTTGTAAATATTGAAACGGAAGCAGCGAAGATTAGAAGGGATTAGAAGTCAATGAAGGCAAAACAGATTACATATAGCTAGGCTTACATTAAAAAGAGACACCCAACATCTACGTCTTTGAGAAAACATCACGATAAACAACTTTAATTTTAAGGTTTCTACGGACAGCAACCCTCTCCTCTGATGAATGCCAAAAGAATCACACATATCAAATTTGAAGGTAATAGCTTAAACCGTTTAGGCTATAGATCAATATGCATACAGACGGACAGACAAACTGACAGACTGACAGATATTTTTCTTAACTAACTTTTTTAGGCTTCTCTATGATTGCAATGTCATGTTTTATTGTTAATTGTTTCTTACGAATGCATAACTTGCTTTATAGTCCCAATAATCGCAAGTAAAAAAGTGGGTTTGGTAAATAAATAAATAAATAAAATTAGAACACATAAAATAATATAGTTTGAGCTTTTAATTAGTTTGAAATCAGTTTTTTCAAGGTTTTGTACAGATATTAAAAGATTTAAAAATTATATGATAGAACAAACTTTAAGCTTTAACGACATACCACATTATTGTTAGTGTTGCCGTAAGATCATATATTTTTTTCAATGCAAGTGGTTTTTTTTAGAAAATTGCCCCTCACGCTTAAATGTAGGCAGATAGACAATAGTAACAAAAAAATTTGTATTTAGTCTCTCTACAAGAATCCGTTATTATTTTGCAGGCACCAAAGTTATCGTACTCTTAACCGATAGAGACCAGATGTCAATGTTCAATTGCTGAGCCAAGACTAATCAATAAGCTTAAACGTATGATTGTTTTACTAAAGTCGAAAACTAAAAAAACCGTTATATTAAAGGTACCGTTAATAGACTTTTCCGGTAAATTTGGTTCTAATTAGCTAATAGCTACTAGAAAGACAGACAGACGGATATTTTTTGTCAATGAATTTTTTAGGGTTCTCTATGATCGTAATGTCATGTTTGATTGGTATCTCAATTTTTTTACATTAACAAATCCTAAACTTACCTTATAGTCCCTATAATCGCAAGTAAACATGTTGTTTATTTCTTACTTCAATGGAGTTTGAAATTAAAAATCTTAAAATAGAACAGAAACAGACTAGCAATAACCTTCCATTTGAATCATATGCATTCATTTTGTATATTTGTCCCACGCCTTTTGAAGGACCAATTCAAATAAAGTGATCAATTTAAGCTATCGGGAATAAAACGGTATATCATTCATTTCATTTTGTTTTCTTTTAACAATCATTGAATTTGGATATCTTTTTCTGTTCTTATTTTTCTCTTTTCTTAAAAATTAAAAAAACCATTGGTTTGATATTTCTTTAAGCCGTAGTCACTTATACTCGCAAGTCTAAACTGTTCCTTTGGGCGCGTTGTAAATTTACTGGGGTAGAGTAAACCTATAGTTTAGCGACGAATCCAAACTGCAATATGAGATGCACTTTCAGGTCATTATCTCAAAGGGTACTCTTTTGACTTGGGATTATACGGACTATAAGGCAAGTTAAGGATTCGTGAACATAACAAAAAATGAGATAACAATGAAATATGACATTACGATAATAGAAAAGTCTAGAAAAGTGATAGACAAAAAATGTCTGTCTGTCTGTCTGTGTGTATAACGAGCTGCAGCTTAAACGGCTAAAGCGATTATCTTCAAATTTGCTGTGTGTGATTCTTTTGGCATTCCCCAGAGCGGAAATTGAAATTTTATTTTCAGGCCTTTGACTTTCTTTCTTTCTTTTATGTTTCAAATCATTAAAATTGCATCTGCTATGTTCAAACAAATGCTTTAATTGTAAATGTTGGGTCGTACTTAACAACTTATGTTTTCTTTTGTTGCATTGGCCTTAATTTACTTTCTTTCTCTTTTCATTTCTATTGTTTGCTTTTCTCCTTACACTATTTTTGTATAAATTCTGATTAAAGTATATGTTCTTACATTAATTTTAATTAAAAAATGTATAATTATATAAACATAAATATGTTATAGTAAATAAATTGTTCATGAATTCCCTTTAGTTAGGCTTAGTTATCTTAAAGATGTATATCTTAATATAAAGTCCCTCTGAATTATATCAATAAATAAAATAAATAACGGTACCTGCCTCGAAAACGGCTCTAACGATTTTGATGAAATTTTTTTAGAATTTTTTCGTTGGTTTCATTTGATTAGAACCGAATTTGCAGGAAAAGTCTATTAACGGTACCTTACATATAACGGTTTTTTTAAATTTGGCTTTCTCGTTAACAGCTCTTTAAATTTCTGTCAATTTTTATATTTGCCAAATTAAATTTGAATATCAAAATCTTGAAAAATATTTTTGTCCATTTATAATTAATTTTTGGTTTTTTTTTTTGAAAATTTAATATTTTTAAAACTGTTTAAAAAATCAATATTAAAAATTATTTTTTTAATTTAAGGATCAGCTGTATATTAATAAAGTATAAAATTTTTTTTTGTCCAAAAAAAAACAAACAGGATTTTCTCAAAAGCCGTTATACAATTTTCATAAATTCTTTGTTATTTACGACGAGTGATGGCGTGCCGTTAAATGTTGTGTTTTTGACAGTTTTTATAGTTACTGAATGAGAGTACACCATCATACGTCTTGTATAATAACGAATTTTTGAAAAAAGTATTTTGAAAATTGTATGACGGATTTTAATAAAATCCTGTTTTTTGTTTTTAGTTTTTTGATTTTTATTTTTTTTAATTTTGGTATGTAATTTTTAGAGTTTATTAACATACATGTGATAATAAAATGTAAAATATTTTTTTTATCAGTTTTCAAAATAATGATTTTTCAAAAAAAAATTCAAAAATTTATTTTATTTAGAAAAAAAAGTTATTTAAAATTTTGATATGCAGAATTAATTTAGGTATCTAGCTAGATCTTCTCAAATATAAAATTTGACAGATCCAAATAGCCGTTAGCGAGAAAGCCAACAATTTAAAAAAAAAACTTTATATGAAAGGTACCGTTAGTAGACTTTTCCGTAAATTTGATATGATGATAGCCAATACCGACAAAAAAAGGTCATATGGCAGGTACTGTTATTTTTTTAGGGCTACAAATAACGGTACTTGCCATACGACCGTTTAGAAAAAGCTTATTTTTCTCGAAAACGGCTCCAACGATTTTGATGAAAATTTTTGAGAATTTTTGGCTATCATTTGATTAGAACTACATATTCGGTAAAAGTCTATTAACGGGACTTTGCATATATTGTTTTTTTTTAATTGTTGGCTTGCTCGGTAACGGCTCTTTGGATTTCTGTCAAGTTTTATATTTGAAAAGATCTAGATAGACAAATTAATTCTGTATATCAAAATTTTTAATAACTTTTTTTTACTAATTAAAATTAATTTTTGATTTTTTTTTTGAAAAATCAATATTTTTAAAACTAATCAAAAAAATGATTTTTAATTTTATAATCGCATGTATATTAATAAACTCTGAACAATTGCATACCAAAATAAAAAAAAATTAAAAAACTAAAAATAAAAAACAGGATTTTATCAAAATCCGTCCTACAATTTCCGAAATACTTTTGTCATAAATTCTTTGTTATTTAGGACGTGTGATGGCGTACTTCATTTTTACTAAAAACCGTTAAGTTTTGTGGTTTTGATAGTTTTTATAAGTTCAAACTGTGTTATTTTCAACGTAAATGTTATTTGTTTTTGTCAAAGATCTTGCCGTCCAATGTAATTAGACACAAAAGAGCAAGTACGTGCCACCCAGTCATGCCCATTTTTTATATTTTCCGTATAATTTAAAATCTTCCAAATGAGTTTTCGATTTGAAAATTTTATTCTACAAATAACCAATCCGAACCTCTGAAAGCGAATTTTGATTTCCAAATTATTTGAATGGCATTTCGTTTCTGCTATTTTTTTTTTTTTTTTTTAGCAAATATAATATTTTTTTTTTGTTGCAAAAATGCATTTTTAAAATGTACTTATCTTTCAGTCTTTTCCAAAATCGTAGAAATATGTTCTTTGGAATAAACCAGCACGCAGTTTATGTATTAAATATGAAAATATGTATCAAATCTCAAAAATTAAAAACAAAATATATTAAAAAATGGTGTATATAAATATCTTTAAAACGTAGTTAAGATATTCTAAAAACGTTAGACTTATGCGTAAGACGTATTATATAAAAATCGCTGAAAAACCGTTCATCATCGAGGAAATTCTTTAAAACGTTTTCCAATCCTTGAACGTTCTTAAATTTGCTCCTAATTTATTTCCAAAACTGTCAATGTCAATATTGAGTAATTAATTATAACATTGCACCCGGCCTCAAGTGGTTGGCGCAGCACTATGAATAGCGCATTTATGCATTTCTATCAATACAACTGCATTACATTGCTTCATGGGATTTAAAAATAAAACTTGTGAATTCAAAAACACTGTTGTTGATGTCATGTTCACATAATTAGCTAAGCATTTTTCAAAAATGCAAATAAATTCTTGTCGTGAATAAAATTCAAATAAATTGTTAGATTTCACTTTCAGCACATCTGCATATTTATTAAAAGATATTTTTAATATAAAAATAAAAAAATATATTAGTTTTTTTTTTAATAGACTTACAGCCATATTTTCTTGTTTGTTATTTAATTTGGTTAACCGAAAAGAATAATTTCAATTGAGTATCTTATGGATCTAGAGTGCCGCGTCCGATACGATGTATCTGCTTTGTAGAAAAAAGCAAAATGTCTTGTCCGATCGGAAACACAAATTAGACTGACGCGAATACGGCTTTTTGGTTTTCCATGTTCATTTGAACGAAATATGAACATTTATAAGAGGAAAACTCTTTGGTCGGGGGTGTGATTTTCCATTCAAGTTCAATAAAAAAAAAAACAAATTTTTGTGAGATTTTGCAAAAAAAAAATACGTTTAGTGTTTTTTTTCGAAAATACATTTTCGTTGTATCAAACGATCCGTAAAATAAATATAATAAAAATAAAATGTTAGTTTAGTTTTATTAGTTGGCATGTTATTGGACCGATTGTGTTTTTTTAGGAAAGCAGTGTGAAGATCAAAGATTGTTTTTAATAATATATTTTTTTTTGGATTTCGAAAATGTAAGGGAATACATATAGTATCGCACGACAATATCTTGAGGCGTGTGACCAATCATTCCTATGTTTGAGTTTTGATTCTACAGAATTATGTGAGTTTTTGACCATAGCTTTGTTATGGTATTTGCAGTGCGAGCATCAGTTAAACTGAGAACTTTAAAGGAGATACTAATATAATTCTGTTTAAAATTATGGGTTTTAAATTAAATCTACGAGTATTTTACCAGGTCAGAATTTAATGATCTTATCATACGCTGACATCCTAAAATTAAGATTATGAACGAAAATATAGATAGAAGTGTATTGTCTTAAGCACAGAATTTTATGGACCAGAATATTAAGTCATGGTTAGATTTGTAGACGATACTGACCCTGCGATGAACCAGTATATAAAGATGATAATTAACGTTACTCCAAAGGGATTTGGAAGACACTTTGATGTAGATGAATTGAACACCACGCACATTTACGAAAAAGGAAAAGGGTTGTCGATGCAAACTGGTTTTTAATTTCGGAACATCATAACAGGATGGGAAATAGATTTGTGAAAAATGATCGAGTTGTTGGCGTAGAACGAATTTATGTTTTTACTAGTACGAACGAAACAGTGCTCAAGGACAGATTGGGGGGCATTCGTCAAAACGCTGGTATTACGGGAATTTTCTTTTGTTTTATTCGATATAAATCTTCAATAGACACACGGTAAGTAGTGTGGGACGCTTACCGCACTAAAACCTCCAGTGAATCAGAATCAATTAATCAAAGACCGAACAATTATTTTTCTTTCTTAATTTAAAAGTCGCATTAAAGGAAGTTTAAAGTTGTAACACTTACTCCCCCAAAGCTTTTAGACCATCAGCTTATGAGGTTTGGTTCAGCAGTTTGTACTTTAGTCCCAAGTACCAAACCTTGTCAAAGGCTTGAGCAACATCTAAGAATATAGCCGAATATACCTAATTTTCTTCAAGTCTCATTTCCACAGCATCCGTAATTCGATGCACTTGGTCTATCGTGGATATTTATTCTTTCTTCTATTATTTTACTTATCCTTTTCAGGAACAGTTTTTCGAAAACTGCTGCCATGATTGGTGTCAGCGATACAGGTCTGTAAGATGTTACTTCTGTTGGTGGCTTACATTGTTTAGGTATAACAATGACTTCTTCAATTCTCCACTGATGTGGCACATATAGACAACTTATATTTACACAAGGGATTACATTTACAAGTGATCTGCTGCTGCGTTTGCTGGGAATGGTTTAAGGATATTCGCGAGATGTTTAGCGAAGAGATCAGGCTTTGAGATTTTGAGATTTTATTGTGGAGGCGCCAGGCAGGTTGGGTCTGGAGTCTTTTAAGCGCTTAGGTTCTTTCCGTAAGGAGGTAGAAGCATCCGTCGTCAGAATTTTCAGGAATTTACTAAGTGAATCATTTTTGAACTCACAGATTTTTTGCTTAGCTCGTTATTAAGACGGTTAAAAACTGCCTTATCATCTGAAAATCTAGTTGCTTGTGTAAGAAGTTTAAACTTTAATTATGTAAATATTAAAAACGAAACACCCTGTATCTCTAAATGTGACAATTTATGTACTCGCACTTTTATATTTAATGTAGTGTTATTCATTATTTTGTTAAACATGTATTAAGTTATCGTTCGATGTTACAGTTTATGTCTTACAGTTCTTTATGTATGTATGTATCATAGGTATCAAAAACACATCATGTGAACCATAATGTCAGAACATTTTATCTAATTCTGGTCAGTTGCAATAAAGCTGTTAACATTAAAGTACCTATCTGGTCATTTGTTTTATTTTGTCGCCTTCTACTCCGTGCCCCTTACAGCCTCAGAAGTGGGATAGAAGTACAGTCACTTAATTTTTGTATACTAAGTCTTTTTTTAAGTTTAATACGCTTTATGAATTTTGAGAAGTTACATTAAGAATCATTGTTACGAAACTTATGCAAAATAGTATTACCAGATTTTTGATTAAGAATACAAATTAAGTACTACAAAATGACCACACGGGCTTCAGTTTTATTGAAATTGCAACTGTGCAGCAACTCAAAGACAAGCTAGCCGAAATTGGGCTGGCAACAACTGGACTTAAATCAGCGTTGAAAATTCGCCCAGAACAAGGGCTCGAGCATCTTGATATAACTCAAATCGAAGAACTTTTTCCACCCGGTGAAGTCGATGACAACGAGGAATCTGAAGAATCTTGCCAGCTTGAAGAGGAAAACAGATTGGTGTTGCAGCAACTGGACAGTTTAAGGCAGATAGTTTCAAGAAAAGAGGAGATTCGTTTGCTTCAACAGAAACTAGCTGAATTGAACCAACCTGGTGAGATTAATCACTCATTTTTTTCGTTTAGAGATTTTGAGGAGTCCCTCCAAACATTTTCTGGAGATGATAATTTTCCTGTCACGAGATGGATTAAATCTATTGAAGAATCCCAGCAGATCTACAAATTTGATGACTCCAAATGTTTTATATATGCTCAACGTTTGCTTAAGGGAACTGCTAAGCTCTTTTTAAGATCTATTTCATGCACCTCGTGGAGTGAACTTAAGAAAGCTCTTATCAACGAATTCCTACAACATGTAACAGCATCAGACGTCCACCACACCTTACGAAATCGTCGAAAACGCAAAGACGAGAACATTCAACAATATGTGCTTATCATGCAAGAGATAGCAAGCTCAGCTGACATCGAGGAGCAAGATATAATGAACTACATAATTAAAGGTATACCAGATACGATGTCTAACAAACAGGTTTTACTTACAGCGAACAATATTGCGGACCTAAAAAGAATCTTGAGAAAATATGAAAAAATCAACACGTCAGAACCGCCACCATCATCATCTGGATTTAAAACTATGACGAATTTATCCAAACCAGTGCCTAATGTAAGTTCAAGAAGCAGCATAAAATGCTTTAATTGCAATGACGTCGGACATGTTATCAGTAAGTGTCCAAAGCCTCGCAGAGAGAAAGGTTCGTGTTTTCGATGTGGTCAAATGGGGCATGTCATAAAAAATTGCCCACAATCAGCCGTGTGTGTATTGGAAGATTATGACACTGTCAATCATCAACCTCCGACTCATTTTTTGGACGATTTTCATGGAATCTTTGAATACACATTACTCAGCGACGAGTCGGAATACATAAACACTAAATTAGAAGCCAAGACAATGATTGACACGGGGAGCCCAATCAGCTTTGTCCAACATAAATATATACCACCATATTTGATGACACCGATCGACTCTCTATCCAAAAGCTACGTGGGAATTAACAACAGCAGATTAGTTATTTATGGTAAGGTTATTTGCAATGTTAAGATTAATGATTTAAGTTTTAATAATTTATGCTTGCATGTCGTCAAAAACGACACAATGAAAAACTCAATTATTTTAGGAAGAGATTTTTTACAAAAAAGTAATTTAAAACTTATGTTGAAAGATAAACCTTTAATTTTATGTGAAAATGATAGTTCTAAAGAGTGCGATTTTAATGAGGACATATTGAATATTGATACGTTTGATGAAAGTGAAGATAAAATTACTTTAAACATTAATGAACAATTAAGCCTAGATGAAAAAAATAAGATTAGAAATTTAGTTTTTGGAAAAGCTTCTGTTACTTATACTTCAGATGAAATTGATGAAAATGAGATTAAAATGCAAATCAAATTAAATGATTCAAACTGTGTTTTTAACTGTGCGCCTAGAAGATTACCACACATTCATAAATTAGAGCTTCAAAAAATTTTAGATGAGCTTTTGGAAAAGAAAATTATTCGCGAAAGTAACTCGCCGTATGCTTCGCCAATAGTTTTGGCTAAAAAGAAAACGGGTGAGATACGTTTATGTATTGATTTCAGACAGCTAAACAAAGCTACTTTAAAAAACAATTTTCCAATTCCTTTAATTGAGGATATGTTAGATGGTTTGAGAGGAAAACAGTTTTTTTCCTTGCTGGACTTGAAAAGTGGTTTTCAGCATGTTAAAATGTCTGACGAATCTATAAAGTATACTTCCTTTGTGACTCCTCTGGGTCAATATGAATATCTTGTTGTTCCATGTGGACTTAAAAACGGACCTGCTGTTTTCCAGAAATTTATTGAACAGAAATTCAAAAGTCTTATACGTTCTGGAAAATTGCGAATATATTTTGACGATTTATTGATTGCGACGGAGTCTAAGGAGGAACATTTTCAGATTTTGCATGATGTCTTTTCAATAGCAAGTCGGAACAATTTAGAATTTCGTTTCGATAAATGTATGTTTATGCACGAATCAATAACTTATTTAGGCTATGAGGTTTCAATTCACGGTATAAGGCCGAATGCGGAAGGCAAGCGTGCTGTAATGGAATATCCAGCACCTACAAGCAGTAAGAACTTACATTCGTTTTTAGGGCTTTGCTCTTATTTCAGAAAATTTATACAAGATTTTTCCATTCTTGCCAAACCCTTATATGACATTTTGAAAAAAGACGCGAAATTTACTTTTGGAACAGAAGAACGTCTTAGTTTTGAAACTTTAAAAGAAAAACTTATTGATGCACCAGTCTTAAGTATTTACAATCCTAGGGCAGAAACAGAACTTCACTGTGATGCGAGCAGCCTTGGTTTCGGCGCTGTATTGCTTCAACGCCAAGAAGACAAACTCTATCATCCCATATTATTTTTTTCTAAGCGTGCCACTGTTCAAGAGTCTAAATACCACTCATATGAGTTGGAAACCTTAGCAATAATTTATGCTTTAAGACGTTTTAATATATATCTGATTGGCATAAAATTCAAAATTGTCACAGATTGTAGGTCACTTACCTTAACACTTAATAAAAAACTTTTGAACCCTAGAATCTCGCGTTGGGCTTTGGAGCTTCAAGAATACGATTATATAATCGAGCACAGGGATGGTAAGAAGATGTGTCATGTTGATGCTCTCAGTAGGGCCCATAACGTTTTGATGATCAATGAAGCAGAATCTTTTGAGCATGCATTAGCTGCATCGCAGCAAAAGGATAAAACCATTAGGCGACTGGTTAAAATGCTTGAAGAAAGGGAAAGTTCATCTTATGAACTAATTAATGGACTCGTTTATCGAAAAATTAATCAGAAAGTCTTTTTCTATGTTCCAACGCAAATGGAGAGAAACGTAATTCAAACCCATCATGATGCCTTATGCCATGTAGGAGTTGAAAAATGCTACGATTTCTTGAAAAAGACTTATTGGTTTCCTTTTATGAAATCTAAAATTAAGAATTATATAAGTGGTTGCCTCAAGTGCATCCATTTCTCTCCACCAGTAGGCAAAAAGGAAGGTGTTTTACACAGCATTCCAAAAGGTGACAAGCCTTTTGACACAATCCATATCGACCATTATGGTCCATTACCTTCTTCTGCACGCAACTCAAAAAAACATGTATTTTTAATTGTAGATGGATTTTCAAAATTTTCAAAATTATATGCAGTTAAAACAACTAGCACTAGAGAGGTAATAAAATGTTTAGAATCCTATTTCTTTCACTATAGTAAGCCATTGCGCATTGTGTCAGACCGTGGAAGCTGTTTTACTTCTGAAGAATTTTCAGATTTTTGTAAAAATAATTGCGTGCAACACATTAAGATAGCTACTAGTTCTCCACAGTCCAACGGTCAGGCAGAACGTATTAACAGGAGTTTAACTCCAATGTTATCTAAAGAAAGCGAATTGGATCCAGGTGGTTGGACAAACCATTTAAGCAAAGTAGAATTCGCTCTTAACAATTTTGAGAACAAAAGTACAGGTTTTACTCCAAGTACTTTGCTTTTTGGAATCCGACAGAGGGGTAATATAAACGACAAGATTCGTGAATATCTTGAAAAATATGTATGTTCAGAAGAAAGTAGAAACTTAGATTCAGTCAGACAACAAGCTGTTGAAAGAAATATTCGTAGCCAGGAAGCAAATAAAGTTTATTTTGACAAACACCACAAAAAGCCATATCAATATAAAGTAGGAGATTTCGTCATGATAAAAAACGTTATTAATACACCTGGCGTGAACAAAAAACTATTGGCTAAGTATAAAGGGCCATTTAAAATAATAAAAGCTCTTCCAAATGACAGATACCTAATTAAGGACTTAGACAATTTACAGATTTCAAGAACACAGTATGAGGGAGTTGCATCTCCTGAAAATATGAAGCCATACACAATAATCCAATGAATGCATTTTACGTATCAATGTGCAGTATGTTTTTATTTTTATTTTTTTATTCGTAAAAGTTGTGTATTGAAAAGAACAAAAGTTATAATGTATGTACCTTTATATGTAATTATAAAATCGTTGTTTAATTCAAAGTATAAGTTATACTATTCGAATTTATGTATATATCATTTAACAACAAAAAATGATTTAAAATTCCTAAATGTAAGATATTTTCTAATTGTATCTATGATTTGAATGAACTCAAAAGTATATTATTTTACCAATCGAAGGTAATTTGTTTTTTAAAGATGGGTGGAGTTGTAAGAAGTTTAAACTTTAATTATGTAAATATTAAAAACGAAACACCCTGTATCTCTAAATGTGACAATTTATGTACTCGCACTTTTATATTTAATGTAGTGTTATTCATTATTTTGTTAAACATGTATTAAGTTATCGTTCGATGTTACAGTTTATGTCTTACAGTTCTTTATGTATGTATGTATCATAGGTATCAAAAACACATCATGTGAACCATAATGTCAGAACATTTTATCTAATTCTGGTCAGTTGCAATAAAGCTGTTAACATTAAAGTACCTATCTGGTCATTTGTTTTATTTTGTCGCCTTCTACTCCGTGCCCCTTACACTTGCCATGTTCTTCGCGCACTTCGTTTTACCAATATCAGTTCCCGTATTTTCAAAAGATATTTTATTTCTTTTCTCTCGAGTTCGAAATAGTTGGAGTAATTTGTTCTGCAGACTGTTGCACATCAGAAATAAATTCTTCTACTTCATGATCATTTTTTTAATTGTTTGCGTAGGGGATCTTAGGTTTATAAAACTTTCAAGTTTATCTCTGAATTCGTTCCAGTTTGTTCTCTTATTCACGAGCTTAGGATTACTTTTTTTCCATTATTTCTGTTGCACTCTGATAAAATTACTGGAGTATGATCTGACGATAAATCGTAATTACCTTTCGACACTTATACAATTTCGTTTAAGACCTTTAACTTTAACTACGAAAAAGTCTATTAGGTAACTATAATCACCTAAGCTCGAAATTCGAGCACCTCTCAATTCTGCAAAACGAAATGACACATTAAGTCGACGAATACATAATTTTAAACTAAATAATTAATTTCGAATGAATATGTAGGTACGGTACATATAATTAATTATTCATTACGCCGAAAATACTCAGCAAAAATAAAAGAAAGATACATTCTGCAAATCTACGAGAGATTATCTTTCATTTTATACATATTAAATGAAGTTCCGTTAAGTAAAGGGTGTTTTTACTTGCGATTAAAGGTACAACAATGCAAGTTATGCATTTGTGCAGATTACAAATTTTGAGATAATAATGAAACATGACATTACGATGATAAAGAAACATATTTGAGCTACTGGCAAAATTTTTCTCGAAAACGGCTCCAAGAATTTTTATAAAACAAACATCAGTGCACTTCTTAGGTATGCATTATATTTTGGTGAAAAAAAATGTAATAAGGTGGGGTTAAAACCGTACCTCCCATGGGACCGGTTTTGTTTTCTTCGACTTTCTCGAAAACTGGTGATCCGATTACAATTAAAACTGATATTCAAGAAGATTTTTTTTATTTTTTTAAAAATACTTGTTAAAAAAACCGTTTTATTTAAAAACGGCTTCTACGATTTAAAAAAAAAATCACACTTTCTTACATTTCCTAAAAAAATAAAATGGCGTTTAAATTATTTCACCCATTACAATTTATCGAACTTTATTCGAACAATCAAAAGTCACAAAAATCGAATAAATGCTTTGATGTTCACTTTAATTTTCTTTAATTTTATTCTACAATGTGCATATGAGCAAGTACGTGCAATCAAGTCGTGCAAATTATTTTTAGACGAGTGGTTTTCAATCTGGCAATACTTTTTTCGGAGTTGGTCTTTTTGACAGCTGACTTGATTTATTCTCAGTTTAATTTGCCATTTTATTATAAATAGATTTACTCCTGAACAACGTTTCCAAATCCTGCAAATGTATTACCAAAATAATGGTTCGGTTCGCGCCGCGCATTGCGCGCTGCGTCAAATATTCGTTCGTCATAATCGCCCAGCAGAGCCTGTAATTCGAGCAACCATGAATCGGTTTCGCACCTCGTTTACTCTAGTGAACAATGCGCATCCTCAGAGATGCCTATTGCTTCTGTGGAGCAGAGTATCGAAGAAGACCCGAATGAGTCCATCCGCCATAGCGCGCAACAATTGGAGCTGTGCCCATCCACTTTATGGAAGATTTTACAAAATCAAACTCGTGCTAGAATTGAAGCCGAACGACCATCAAGCGCGTCGCACGTTTGGTGAATGGGCCCAAAACGAGATGGCCACCGATCCCGATTTTCACAAGAAAAATTTGTTTAACGATGAAGCTCACTTTTGGTTGAATGGGTACGATAATATGCAAAATTGTCGTTCTTTGAGTAATCATAATCTACAAGCCATTATTAAGACGCCGTTACATCCTCAAAAAGTCACTGTTTGATGTGCTATATTTGCAAAGGGAATTATTGGTCCATATTTCTTCAAAAATGAAGCAAAATGTTACAGTCAATGGGAAACGCTATAGAGCCAAGATTAATGACTTTTTCGTGCTTGAATTGGAGGATGTTGATGTGGGCGACCTTTGATTCCAACAAGGCGGCGCTACATGCCATATAGCTAACGAAAAAGTCAATTTATTGAAGGAAACTTTTGGTGAGCGCATTATCTTACGTCGTGGGCTTGTGGCGTGGCCTCCAAGATCATGCGTTTTAACACCGCTAGACTATTTTTTGTTGAGTTATGTGAAGTCGCTTGTCTACGCAGATGAGCCCGAGACGGTTGACGTCTTGGAAGAGAATATTCGGTGCGTTATTGCTGACATACGGCCTCAATTGCTGCAAAAAGTGGTCGAAAATTGGGGCACTTGGTTGGAATTTATTCGAGCCAGCCGCAGCGACCGCTTGCTTAAAGTCATTTTTTAAAACATAATGGCAAACCTTTGTTTTTATGACTAAGCTAAATTCTTGGCAATATCATTAAGTAATATGCGTTGTATTTCATCTTGCAAACCACACGTCTAAAAAAATTACCCTTTACGTGCGGAAAAAAGCGTACGACAAAATTCATGTTCAATTAAATGAAATTAAGCTTGCGACGAAACGTTCTGGAAATACGTTTTTTTAAAGGAGTGTTGGGAACCGGGCAAATAAAAAACTTCAAGCGTTATTTAATTACTTGCAGAAACTTTTTGATGTTCTCCATATAACCTCTTGGTTTCTACCAAAAAAAATTAAAGATAGAAAATTTACTCAATATTCAAGAAAAAGTCAATAATAAAAATCAATGTTATGAAAAAAGTATTGAGATTTTCTGTAATCTTCATGGAACAATAGTCTAATATACTTCATTATTTAAAATATAGATTTAATCAAAAACCTGAATTTATAAGGGAGCTCTCCAAGTTTCCAGAAATTATTTTAATTGTTTGATTATTTTCATGAACCGAAAAATTTAATTTTTTTTAAATTATGTGATATCATCGATATAACGCCTTTCTCTTAAATCAAAAGTTATTGACATCGTTAATAGTCAGAACTGGCATGCCAAACTCAATTATCAATCCTCGATAATTGAGTATTTTCATTCATTCATTCAAGTGACTTGTCTTGACGATTTGTAAGAGTCGATGCGTTAATTAAATGTTAAACTGAAAGAACTGAATATCAGAACGAATTATGTGCCGGACTCCACATAACGTCAATGAATGGTGAAGGTGTTAACGATAGCTGTACGACTCAACGATCTCGTCAGGCCAAGTCGGCGGCCTTGAAGACTGGCTTGTTCCAACTAGTTCAACTACTATTAGTTTTCTGCGATTATTACTACAAACTCTCCATCGTTGTTGTGGAAGAAAACTAAGGGTGGGTAAGGAATGTAGTGGAGAATTAGGTGTGTCTCATTAAACTATCTTGAATTAGCGATAAATTGTATGATGTTTTTGAATGGATTTTTTTAAACATCGAATGCCCTCTTTCGTATCATCGTCGTGACACCCTCTGCATAAGCCTGATGTGATAATGCCCATTCTGCTCATGTGGGTGGGTGGTGTGGCTCAAGTTAACTATGATTCTATGACCGTAATTACTCTTCCTCCTGATGTATCTAATTCTGCTTCACTCTTCATGCAATTTAGGTGCCTTAGTTAGCAAATACTAATTTTTGACTTAACTGGATTGGCCAATTTTTTTTATAATATTCAATAAAAAGAAATTAGTTTTTATTTAAATACTGTTTTTCTATGTATATCTTACATATTACATACTCTCCCTTTCTTGTGCACCAGTTTTATAATACTAATGACAAGTTCTTTGACTAAACTTAAAAGTCGGAATTTTCTGAGATGAACAATTTTAAATTATCTAGAAAATAAATGTCCAGCAATATTTTTCTTTATTTATAAGTTTTATTATATTTTTCAAAACTATTTTTTTATTTAATATGCTTATAATCGCATTAGAAATAAATACAATTTTATTCAATAAAAAAGAAAAAAAATATTCTCTTCAAAATAAATTACGTCAGTCCGCCGCGAGCTATTTATTTTAATTATTTTTTAAGCTTCAACACTTAATTGTCCTATTTTGTCATATTAGATGTGTTTAACCCAAAGATAAATTTATTAAAAACAGATCAACGCAATAATTAGTTTTTAAAACTTTAATTTTTGTTTATTTTCAAAAACAGAACTAGGAGATAATTAAAAAACTATATTCCATATACATTGCTCCTTAATATACGCTCATATTTCAAAAATCAAAATAAACCCAATTAAATTCAACAAAAAATACAACCGCCCGCCACTATAATCGTTTTTAAATTCAATTAATCAATTCTTTATGCATTTTTCGAATGATAGTCAACTATCAATAACTATTTAAAAAAAATATTAAATACTATAAACTAATCAACCCATTTAAAGGGGGTTATTATGTGACAACAGTTCGGCCTTCATATTAAAAAAAATACAAAAAACAGCTTCAATGTAAATCCATTTACGCTGTATTTCGAAAATCGGTGTTTCATTGGGACGGCGCGAGAGGTCGGCCCACGCGCACGCCGTCAAAATAAACTCAGCTCGCGACTAATATTTAATTTTATTTATATGATCTCTCCCACATTTTCACACACCAATCATGAGTTGAATTTTAAAATATTGTAATAGCATTGTCCCACACTATGGACCTAGCCGTAGGCCTTTAGGTCGGATGTGGTGCGATATTCGGGAAGAACCTAATTGGGCATCCTTCCGTCGTCGGCGTCGTCGCGTCGCTTCGTCAGCCATCGCTTTTCCAACAACATCCGTTCTGATGAGATTTTCCATTGGGATCACGTCTCAATGTTTATTTCTATTTCTTGTGTGTTTTTTTTTTTTTTTTTTTTGGTATCATAGGGTGCAAAAGAATTTAGTATTGACTTTTCTGAATGAAGAAGTTTTTTTTGTATTTGTTTCTGGGAATGTTTAAATATACATACTGGGGGCAGAACAAAAATAGATTGGCGTTGGAGGAGGATTTAGCCATTTTTATTCTTTTTTTAATTAATCGTAAGTATGGTGAACTGTTGACAAGAATGAAAATGAGAAGTTATTCTTTCGGAAGCTCTGGAAATAATACGAGTTCAGAATTTTGAATATTTTCAAAGCATAATCATACAATTATCACAAGTCGGGCCACTATAACACAATCAGTGATATATTTAGGCCCAGACATATGTATAATTAAAGCTAAGATACACTGTCTTGTAACATACACATTGTTGTTTTACTTTACAGATTCATGTTCTAACTTTAAATGTCTTGCTTCTCTCCCGAAAAAAATCTGATTTAATTGAATGTTAATTGAATAATAATTGAAATTTTTGCCAAACTTTTGCAAAAACTGTCCGCCAGACTGACGGAGTTTCTTACATTTCCTGTAAAGATTTCAACTCAAGCCGTGATAATCCCTGTTGCAAGCTTTCTCCAAAAAGTAGATTAAGAACTCTTTTTTTCCTCTTAAGTAAAAAACTGTGAAGATAGTTACAGAAAAAGGATGGTGCTTAAATTTTGAGATTCAAACACATACCAATTTCACTTTTGAATTAAAATTAACATCATAAAAATAAAATTTTTTGAAATAAGCAATACTCCGAAAATTTAAAATGTTGTTTTACTAAAAACGTTTTTTTTTCGGATGTATCACTTGTTTTTTTAAAAAAAAGCACTCGACACTTCATCCGCTTTTAAAATTTCACCATGACGTTATTTATAGACATTGGGTTTGATGCCGGAAATCACTCGATAGCTTTTGGAGATAAGCTCCTTACCACAAATTTAATTTTTTAATAACAATAGCAATACAAAAATAATCATCATTTCAACATCTACTATTATTTATTTTAAATAACATCATTTTGTTAGAAGTATTATAATGAAAACGCCTTTCGCGCCCGCATATTGTAAAAATAATATAACTTGTAAACAACAATGTATTTATAATTAAAAGCTGTAATCTGCAAAACCTCTGTAATCTGTAAAAGGTCAAGTAGAACAATATAAATGGCCGCACATAATCAACAGAAAAGAAATCATTTCCGGGTCCCAAACCTCGCAGGATGCACAATATCATGGGAAAAAAGAAGTTCTAGTGTGAGTTCGCTAAATGAGTAACTAAGGGTAAACCCGGACTCAAGAAGTGAACTTTTTATCATTTAAACTAGGACTCATCCTAGCGAACTTACTAATATGGAAAAAAAACTATTTTACATAATTTCAACTTCCCAATTTGATTCTTAATTTCGAAAACAACCACGGAAAAACTTCTGATACTCGAAATACGAACGGGCTATTCTTCGACCGGTAGCGTCAAAAGAGGAGTTTTTTAACAAAATGGATAGAGTCAAATACCTACTGCTATATGCAAAGAACGTTTTGATAAATCCATCAACTATAATATGTTCAAGTTAAATTTTCAATACAGACCTTATTATACCAGGGTTTCCAGTTTTTCTTCAACCAGCTGCATTGCCCAGTTTCAAAGTCCTTTTCGCCCAAACTCCAAACTGGACCTAAAAGAGTAGCCCAAATAGTAGCTTAATATCAGTTGAAAACTATTTGTTTTGCTGTGCTTTGGTGATCAGAAATTTAAGATGCGATTAATAAATTGAAAAGACTAATCCATCAGTACATTTTGTTTTTATAAATAGCTATTTATTTCAAATTAAAAAAAATAAATAACATATAATACATTATTTTCTCAATGTGAACACAAAATGAAAGTTTAACAATATTATCTATCTCACCTAAGTACTAACATAAGTTTTTGCTGATAAAAGTCTTGCTAATGTTATAAATGTGAACTTTTGTTCCGCAATCCCGCCTCAACGACTTTTTATGAAATTTGGTAAAATCTAATTTTACAACAAAAAAAAAAAAGGTTCTATGAGAGAATCTTGAAATAATGCTGGCTAAAGGTTTGTTTGTTATGCTTCCAAGTCTCAATGTGTCTTCCTTGACTGCATGAATTTGTGAAGTTTGGTAGGCTACTATTAAAAGGAAAGAATGCATTTGCGGCGGTCTGAACATTTTTATTTGAGATCCACGCAGACGAAGTCCCGGGTAGAAACTAGTCAGTCTATAAATTCTATATCTTCATCAAAGTTATCTACATTGCTATCCTCTTGGTCAACATTATCGCATCAATACGAAAACGAATATTTGCATCGACTGATGCTGTAGTTAATCGTTTTTACGGCTTTGTCTTATCACAATTCATGAAAATGTTCTTTCCACTACTGTACTATCTGACAGGCTAGTTTGAAAACTATTTCGCCAACAATATTTCTTGTGTTTTTAGCCAATTCTATGAAAATATTTTCCAATTTTTTTGGAATTTTCAAAAAAAAATGATCGCTTAACATTATTAACCGATTTATAGCCCAGTTACGATTGGTCTGTCGCGTCATTCTAATTTTTTTGATGGATTTCATTAATTAATTGCAATTTTGATTTTATAATTATTATAAATAATAATTAATAAAAATAAAAATTAATTGCACGACTGGATCGCACGTACTTGCTCTTATTTGCGGTCACAACTTGGAATAAAATGTGAAAAATATTAAGGGAACTTCAAAGTTTCTATTCGATTTTTCTGACTTTTGATTGTTTGAAAAAAGTACGTAAAATAGTTTTCAGCGGAAAAATTTAAACGCCATTTCATTTCTTTAAAAAATGTAAAAAAGTTTGAATTTTTTTTTTCAAAATCGTAGGATTAATTTTTAAATAAAATAATAATTTAATTTTAATAATTTTTCAAAAATTAAAAAAAATAATTTCAGAATGCAAACTTAAACTAAAAATTAATCTACATTTAAAAACAAAATTACAAAAAAAACCCATCTATCCGTTTTTAAAATGTTGATTAAAAAAAAAATAAAGAAAATTATTAAAAATATAAAAAAATATTTTAAAATAAAATTACTTACAACATCTTCCTGAATATCAATTTTGATTGAAATCAGATGACCTGTTTTCGAGAAAGTCGAAGAAAAAAAACGATTCTATGGGACGTACCGTTTTTAGCCCAACATCTTGATTTTTTTCCACACCTCCACATACAGTACACTGATTTTTTTTTTTATAAAAAAATTCGGAGCTGTTTCCGAGAAAAAAAGCTTTTACTTAACTGTTATATAACAGGATTAAAGATTCAAATTGTTGTTTTCGTTATTCATTATCGTAGTATGGTACCTACATGGGATTGTTTTGGCAAAAAACAGCCCTATCTATTTCTATTTCTAAATAAAAATTCTGGAATTCGGACGAAAATCAAAATTGTTCAGTTGTTGGTTTTAAATTAAATATAATATTTTTCGTCACTGGTCAACCAAATACATACATACATACATAGGTTCCATTCCCTGTTTTCTTAAGAAAATGCACCGCAACTTTGTCTCTAATTCCATTGGGAGAAATAAAAAAACCGTAACATTTGAAAACCAGTAATTCTAATAAGTTTCTCTATTATCGTAATGTCGTGTCTAATTGTTAGATTTTTTTTTGTACGAATGCATAACTTACCTTATAATCTCTATAATTCGCAAGTAAAATATGAAAAAAGAGTCAACCTAGCGTTCGCATATTCTATAGGCTTCATTTTTCAATTAGTACGTAATTTGTCTATAATACAAATAAGTGCATTTAAAAAACAAACATTAATTTTTAATTAATCATATCCTGAACTAATATTTTTGAGACAACCTATTTGCAATATCTGACTTGAACTATTCATTTTAATTTCATTAATTCATCATTTTATTTTCGAAACTGAAATGTCTGTTTTCTAATTCTGTATATATATACAAATAAAAACATCTCTATCTATAAAGCATCCATTTTCTACATTAACATTTTTGTTGAAACATTTTTGCTATTCACTTCAATATAATATTTCTGAGTTTTTCATCAAGTTAATTGAAAGATTTTTAAAGGTTTCGTGTCAATTATCAACTGACTGAGCCAACTTCCACTTATAAATTAAAATATTAAAACAAAAAACTGATTTTGTTGAAATACTTTTTTTTTTGTGTATTAAACAAATCCAGCATCATTTTCATTTTCGATTTGTAGGCGCATCATCAACGCGCCCACATTCGGAAACATAAATCAAATTGTATTTTAAAATTAAATTTGAAAAATTTGCTAGAATTATTCGAAACAGTTGGTTGAGTGTTCTTGGACGCAAGCGATTTTTCGTGCGGTGACATTGATTGAAATTTTCTTTTCAAATGAAGATGCCGCAAAAGTTTTTAAGTTTTTTTTTTTCAAGGCGACGATAAAAGATTCAATATTCATAATGTGTCTTATTTCAATTTATCAAAAACCGGTAAATTAGGTTTTTTTTTTTTGGTAATGATGGAATTAAATTTGATGACATAATTTGTTGCTTGTATGTATTCTGCAGTAAACAATTGGCAAGAACTAAGAATTAGGAGGGTTCCTTAAACCATGATAATATGTCACAAGCAACTCATACACATTTTTAAAATATCTTCGAATGAAACCCAGAAATTAAATATAAATACATACAATCGCCGTGTTTTTTTTGGAAAAGCTATGGGCAGTGAAGTTGGATTTCCCAAAAAACGCATAGGCAGCCGTCTGCTGTCTTATATCAAAACTGACATCTCGACTATTTAAGGCAACGGAGTTTGTTCGCGGAATCAGGTATTAAAATTTATAAATAATGAAATGACAATTATGCTTGGTAGTTGGGATTTGTTACAAACAATAATTTTAATAACGCAACTATGTACGTTCAAAGCTGCAAAATAGCAACAGTAAATAGAAAATAATATTTAAAATATTTTTTAAAATGTACTTCTCATTTTAATTCAATAATTTCAAAATTGACATTCTCAGCAGAATTTTTGATTTGGAAATTACAAACACCTAATTCACAATGCTTCATTTTTTAAATTTAAATCAACTTTAAAATTTAAAAGAACTTAAAAGTGCAGACACTTTTTTGCAAAAATAGTGTTCATTTGTATGTAATTTAGTTTTATAAAAACTTTTTATTCTTATTAGTCTTTTAAAAATTTCAGTTTTATATTTTCTGTTGTTTGGTAAGGCATTTTTTGTGGTTCCCAAAGAGATATGACTATGCTTTTATTTACTTTTTCTGTCAAAAATAAGAATTTGATTGTTTGTTTCTTTGTTTGTTTGTTTGTTCGTATGTGATGCGCTGCCATACTGTTCACAAAATTGTAATGAAACTTTGTCAGCTTGGGAAGGTTATAGGCATATTAAATAAACGTCCAGTAGATTTGGCGCATTGTGGATTAGAAAGACCAATACAAAATTACAAATTAATAAATTACTAAAACAAAGGGGGAGCCATAAGGAGTATTCATAGCATTGTTCAAATAATTCTCTACAAGTTGCGTTAAAAAAGAAATTTCAAAATATCGAAAGACAGCATGTATTTCCTTACGAAATTAAGAAATATGAATAATTGTTTTAGAAGGATTCAACCACTTATGTTGCCGCTTACACACATAAAGCATTTCATTTAAAGATGTTTAAATACTATGAGATTTGTTGAAACTCAACACTGGATGACGATGCATCATATCAACTTAATTAACTTAAGTGCTTTAAATGCGATAATAGTTTCTTATAATAAATTAATGTAGTGCCCCGTGGCTTAGTGGTTAGTGTGTCGGACTGCTAAGCGAATGAGCCTGGGTTCAAATCCAGCTCATAGCCACCTCACCTGGTTGAGTGTATAAGTCACTAGGCCTTGGTTCCTTAAGGAGCTGTCGCTCCAATAAATGTATTTTATTTATTTAATCAATTAATGATTTTAATATTTTATTTGTAAAATAATCATAATTAACTAAATACAGAAAACGAGTCACCCAAACGAATCAAACTATGACGCACACGAGATGCTATTTGATTAAACTGAACAACTTCATAATTTCTCCTACTTTCCATAATTTTGTTTGATTGAGTACTTATAATCACATAATCTACTCTATGAACGAAGCCTTTCAGATACATACAAATGCATAAAACAAGTTTTTTATCATGATAGAAATTATCTATTGTGAATGAAATCTTTTTATTTCAAATATTTTATACCCAGCCAAAACCAACATCTACTTTAATGGGCAGCTAAATGTTTTTTATCGGCAGGTCGTTGTAGTTTTTGTAAAGCGTGCAAAATCTAGCTGCGCTACGGATAACTTTGCCAAAAAAACACGACTAACATTTAAAAACATAAGATTGAAATTGAATTTCAACTTCTTCATAAAGCCTTTGAGGAAGCAGTTACGAATTAAAATAAGTCTTCTTATATCATTTATGTATTTTGGGGGATTTTTTTAATTTTTATTTAACTTAAGTTAAATTTAAAAAAAAATTATTATGACAAGTGATACCCTAATACTAACAAAACAACTCATTTCCTTAAAACGCCATTTTCGAGTAATTTTGTCCTATTAATTAATTCATTCTGGAAAAAAAGTTTATTGGATTTGTGCATTGTTTTGATAATTCCGAATTGAGGGAATCTTCTTTTGGCAAATTGTGTGCTGAGATGTGAGATGTTTTTAAGCAGCTTAGCCGAAAGTTGTAATGGTCTGATAATTTCATAACAGATAACTGCTAACTTCACTTAAATCTTTTCAGAGAGATGATATTTGAAATTACTAGTTTCAGATAACGAAAGACATTTTATTTGCAAAGGACATTCAGGTGATGCAGTAGCTAAAGTCGTTGTTTGCTATTTCTATCAGAAATAAATTGCACGACTGGATCGCACGTACTTGCCCATATGTGCGGTCACATCGTCGAATAAAATTTAATAAATTGCACGACTGGATCGCACGAACTTGTTCTTATGTTAGATAACTGTTTTGTGGCTACATAATTATGTATGTATATAAAGGTTGTTTTTTTAGACGTGTGGTTTTCAAGAAGAAATAAAACGCATATAGTTTAATGTTATGGCCAAGAATTTAACTTTATTATAAAGGTAAGGATTTGCATTATGTTTTAAAAATGAAGTGACCGCCGAGGCTGGCTCGAATAAATTCCAGCCGAGGCCCAATTATCCCAATTTTGTGAAAATCGGGATCATTGGCCATCCCGTTTTGGGCCTATTTACCGAACGTGTGACGCGCTTGATGGTCGTTCGGCTTCAGTTCTTGCACGAGTTGGATTTTGTAAGCCTGCAAACCAAGATCCTTCAGCAAAATCTTCCATAAAGTGGATGGGCACAACTCCAATTGTTCCGCGCGATGGCGGATGGACTCATTCGGGTCTTCTTCGATACTCTGCTCCACCGAAACGAACCATTATTTTGGTAATAAATTTGCACGATTTGCAAACTTATTCAGGAGTAAGTCTATTTATTATGAAATGGCAAACCAAACTGAGTATAAATCAAGAGACAGCTGTCAAAAAGACCAATTCCGAAAAAAATATTGCCAAAACCAGACGTCTATTAAAATAAAAAAAAATTTTTTTTTTAGAAAATTCTTTCTTTTTTTTAATTAGTTTAAGAGTTTTCTCTGAAGAGTTTTCTCTGAAAAAACTAAGTATGCAATGAAATTTCAAAACTAAATGTCTATGGAAAAAAAAATTGAAAATCGTTCTACCAGTTTTTTAAAAAGTCGTTTTTTTTTGAAAAACTTTTCGAAAAAATATTTAAAATTTTTTTCTAGTATGTCATTATAAAGAAATCTGTAGTTTTCATCTGGGAAAATTATTAAAAAAAATTCAATCTACCCATTTTCAAAATAATTCGAAAACCAATTTTTTTTTAATTAAAATTATTCTAATTGAAAGATGTATTGTTGTAAAAAATTAGCACCCTGAAAGTTTTATCAAAATCGTTAGAGCCGTTTTCGAGAAAATCAAACTTTTTGTTGAAAATTTTATGGCAGGTACCGTTATTTTTGAAGAAAAAATGAAAAACACCCCCCGAGATACTAGATACTTAATAAATACTAAATACCAAGTTTGAAGACAATCGGCCCATCCGTTTAGGCTGTGGATGCGCGAACAGACAGACAGACAGACGGACGGAATTTCTGGACCCACTTTTTTCAACTTCTCTATTATCGTAATGCCATGTTTGATTGTTAGTTTTTTTTTGCACGAATCCATAACTTGCATTATAGTACCTATAATCGCAAGTAATATGTAACATTAACGTAGAAAAATATCACTATCTGAATTTAAAAAAAAAAAGTTAAAACCACGTGTACGCCATTACACGTCTTGTATAATAACGAATTTATGAAAAACGTATTTTAAAAATTGTATGACGGATTTTGATAAAATCCTCTTTTATATTTTTAGTTTAAAAAAATGTTGGTATGCAGTTTCTTAGAGTTATTAATATACATGTGATTATAAAATTTAAAATAATTTTTTTTTGTTTTAAAGCTATCAATTTTTCAAAAAAAATTAATTTTAATTAAAAAAAAAGTTATTCAAAATTTTGATATACAGAATCAATTTGGATATCTAGATCTTTCAATAATAACATTTTACAGATATCCATAGAGCCGTTACCAAGAAAGCCAAAAATATATATGAAAGGTCCCGTTAATAGACATTCCCCGTATATGCGGTTCTGATCAAATGATAACCAATACCAACAACAATTCTCAAAAATGTTCATCAAAATCGTTGGAGCCGTTTTCCAAGAAAATACAAATTTACTAAACGGTCATAAGGCAGGCTACGTTATTTTTAAATTAAATTATTATTAAAAATTATTATTTATAAAATAAAATTTCAATCTCCCCTCTGGGGAAAGCTAAAAGAAACACACACCAAATTTGAAGATAATCGCTTAAGCTGTTTGGCTGCAGCTTGTTATTCATACTGACAGACAGACAGACATTTTTGCCACTAACTTTTTTAGAATTCTTTATGATCGTAATGTCATGTTTGATTGTTATCTAAATTTGTTTTATAGAACGTACGGCGGATGAGCCCAACCAATTGGACCAACGGTGGCGTCAACAGTCAACGAAGCAGACGCCCTAATGAGCTACTTCGACGTATTTGGAGATAAGGTCATTAGGACAATTCAATGCAAGTCAGGGCATTGAAATAGAGATGGTGGCGGATGAACCCTTAATGGGCCAACGTCAGCGCTCATATCCCCGAAGTGGGTTACTGACTCCGGATTCTCCGGTTCCTTTTGTCCAAGGAATCCAACAAAGGACCTAGCCCTCCAGGTTGGGGGTTGTACGTGGGGTTAAAAACCCTGCCACGGAAAAAAGAAAAAGTTGCGAAGCGACCAATAGCCTCGGAAAAGGACGACCCGGAAAACGAATCAAGGACAACGAGCTTCGGATCTGCACGTGGAATGTTAGAACTCTTAACAGATCACGTGCATCCAAACAACTAGCAGAGGCCCTAGACTGCTACAGAGCAGGAATTACTGCCATCCAGAAAGTGCGATGGAATGGGCCGGGCAAAAGGAGGATGAAAAACTGTGACGTGTACTAGGGTGATTGTGCAAGAAGACCACAGCGTTTATTTGGGTGCGGATTCGTCATAAGCGGTAGACTAAGGCATGAAGTCTTGGGCTTTCGACACGTAAGTGAGCGACTTGTGACAATCCGTATCAAGGCTAAAATCGCCAACATTAGCCTAATATGCGCTAATGCCCCCACAGAGGACAAAGATGACGCCACCAAGGATGACTTCTATGAGCTCCTCGACAAAACATATGAGCAATGCCCTAAATAGGACGTAAACATCGTACTATGCGATTTTAATGCCGAAATAGGTAAAGAAGAAACCTTTGGTAGGACTGTCGAAAAATATAGCCTACACGATACAACGTCTGAAAACGGACTTAGGCTAATTGACTTCGCAGCGGCACATAACGTCACCATTGCAAGCACACGGTTTCCTCATCTCGATATACACAAAGGGACTTGGCGACACCCAGATCAAAGAACCGTCAATCAGATTGATCACGTTGCGATCGATGCAAGACACGCCTCCAGTATCTTAGATGTTCGCATCTTCCGAGCAGCTAACATCGACTCGGGTCACTACCTTGTTGCAGCAAAGGTAAGAATGCGAATAACCCGAACTCCACAACAACGGATTAATACTGTGAGGAAGTATGACGTCAGAAAGCTGCAATCGCAAGAAACCGCCAGAACCTTTGCCGATTGAATATCCCGTAACCTCTCTATCTCTAGAAATCCAGTACCACCAGCACCAAGTGCCGAAGACCAGTGGCAACACTGCCAACAAGCCATTAGAGATGCCGCAACTGATGTGCTAGGTTTCACCAGACCACCACCACGAAACCTCTGGTTCGATGACGAATGCAGGCAGGCCCATGCAGCCAAACAAGAGGCATATAAAGCGGCGCTGCAAAGAAAGACGAGAGCTGCTCGCGAGCTCTACGAGCAGAAAAGACGGGAAGAACACCGGCTTCTCCAAAAGAAAAAGAGAGAGCATGAGAAGCGCGCGATCGAGGATATTGAGAGATGCTACTCCAGGAACAACGTGCGGAAGTTTTACCAACAGGTAAAAAGAACATGCCAAGGAAAAAAAACCCGCACAGAAGCCTGTAGAGATAGGAATGGAAACCCCGTAGTAGAGTCACAGTCGGTGCTGAGTACATGGAAGGACCATTTCTGCAGACTGTTAAACGGTGATGAAGGCCAAAATCCCGCTGTCAGGCAGAATGAAGCATTCAACATGGATGATGACAGACAAAACTTCGGTCCATCTGACCAAAATGAAGTAAGGATAGCAATATCTAAACTAAAAAAACAACAAAGCTGCTGGACCCGACGGACTACCCGCCGAACTTCTTATAGCGTCCGGAGATGACCTGGTGGAGTGCATACACCAACTCATCTCTAAAGTTTGGTCAGAAGAAAGTATGCCTGATGAATGGAACCTCAGCATCGTTTGCCCAAACCACAAGAAAAAAGACCCTCTAAACTGGGCCAACTATAGCGGAATTAGTCTCCTGAATATCGCCTACAAGATCCTCTCTGCCGTACTATGTGAACGCCTGAAACCTTTCGTCAGCAACCTGATTGGCCCCTATCAGTGTGGTTTCAGACCAGGAAAGTCCACAATCGATCAAATGTTCACGCTACGGCAGATCTTGGAAACCACCCAAGAATTCCAAATCGATACCCACCACCTCTTTATCGATTTTAAGGCCGCGTACGATAGCAGGTTTTGGCATCCCCACAAAACTCGTCCGACTGTGCAGGATGACGATAGAGAACTCTCGCTGCTCCGTCAAGGTTGGTACTGACCTCACAGAAGCTTTTGACGTCAAAAAAGGATTCCGACAAGGTGATGCGCTATCGTGCGATTCCTTCGACTTAATACTTGAAAAAATTATAAGAAACTCGCAAGTCAATTGTAGTGGGACAAGTTTTGTCAAGTCCGTGCAATTGCTAGCATACGCTGATGACATAGACATCATTGGCAGAACTCGGCGAGCTGTCACTGGAACGTAGACAGGTACAACTTTAAGGTAGTTAGGGACTTTGTGTACCTCGGATCCGCTGGTCAAAAAATACGCATGTAGAGCGAATGGACAACAATGCTCCGGCTCGCAGGATCTTCGATTCCACCCCAGAGGCCCAGAGGGTAGACGCAGTCAAGGAAGACCTCGCCTTACGTGGCGCGCTCAAGTGGAGGACGACTAGGCAGCTAGCCTCTCCGAGCTGGCTGGAGAGGCATAAATAAAATTTCAAAAAGAAAAAAGATAAACTTACACAATAAAAACATTAGAAAAGTCGTCTGAAATCAAAATAAAGCCAATTGATGAATCGAAAAAATATATTTTCATTATGGCTAAGGACAAACAACAAAATTGATGGTTGACTTTGGAGTAATTCGCCATATGAATCATTTTTACGTATATTTACAAGACTAAACAAGACAAGAACTAGCAAATGGAGATTCCACAAAAGATCAAGGGATAGGCACATGATGGGTGAAACCAGTAATGAACATCAGGCAAAAGTCTGCGTTTTATGAGCCTAGCCTTACTGGAAACACGCTGTCTTTTAAGCAACTGTCGAATTTCATGACGCAGTTGATTTTTCATGTGTTAAGAAGAGGGAGTGATTAGAGAACAAAAATGATACATTTTTGCTCCATTCGGCATATAATATATGAAAATAGCAAAAATTTAAAGAAAATTTAATCGAAAACAGCTCCAACGGTTTTGATGTTTTTTTTTTTGTTTGAAATAACTTGGAATAACTAAAGTGCAGTTTCCAACTAGAAATTTTACTCAAAGATTGTTCGTAAATTAGCGAATTAATAATGAAGTACATGCTACGGACACCCCTACCTATGCTAACAAGAGTGAATACCAGTGGCCTGCAAAAAATGTTCATTAATTTTTAGTATACAATGTCTTATAACCTCCAATGAAGTCCTTCTGCTGCCGTAAGCTTAAAATGTTGAGAACCAGATGAAAGGCTGTTAAAATTCTTTAAAAGAAGCCATGATGTTTTTGACCATGTATGCCATCAACCTAAGCTATTCAGGAAACAAACATTTTTGTTCTGCTTATAGAACTAAAAGTATTCTCGGACTATCTACGAGTTAAAGGGGAGATAGCAACACAGGTTTCTTCGAACAAAAAAAAACTTTAAAGGTTGAATATGGGAAGGATGCGATTGAGAAAATAGAGAATTCACATACAGGCTTCCGCCTTGTTTACTTATTAAGCTCCAACCGAAGCTTACAAAGACGATAAAGAAGCTTAGATAAAAAGATTTTTTTAGATACACAAATTCATACAAAAATTCTTGTGTAAGTCATAAATATTTGTGGTTAAGACGATTTGTGTATTTTGGGACAACAAGACACATTTTTATTGTATGTCGGCATAAACAAATTTGGCAATCACAAATAAATTTTTGTTCACAGACTTGTGTTTGTTATGATTTTTTGAAGGTGACATAACGGAGTAACGTTTTTATAATTACAAGGATACGCACAGTATTGTATTAATGTGTACAGTGGACGTCAAATACAGATTACTTAGGTCGAAGTTCGTCACAATACTCGATTTTCCGAATGTGACATTTTTAAAGGAGTACTTTTCGTACTAAAAAACCCGACACTGTGGCGTATGTGCAACATTTTTTTAAAATTAATTTCACCTCGCTAAAAACATACTGTCTCTTTAAATTAAATACTATTCCTTATTTCTTTCAAGACCGTAAAAATATCATAATTATCATCAACAACCGGGACCCATTTCGGGCCTCCTTCAGTCACTTAACAAATATAATATGTTACTGTTATAAAAACAAGAAAACTTGCATCTTATTCCTAGCATAGTTAGTTACAGGTCAATTAAGGAGGAAAATTTGTAGTTTTTTTTTTGCTAAACGGAGCACAGTTAAAATATTGCTCGATTTTGTGTGCCTTTTTAATTACATAATTATTGCTATTTTAACAAACTTCCAAAAATGTTAAAGAAAAATGCAAAATCATTTCCAAAGATATTTCATTCAGAATGTATAGCTATAATTAGTTTCCAATACACATAAGCACTCATCACATAAAATCCTTTAAGCTGGTATTTTTTTTTTAATTCTATTTTTTACTTTGTTCATCCTCCGCATATACTTTGTTTGAAAAAAAAACAAACGAAACATTAACTTGAACTCTCAATTTGATAAGAATCTCAAGCTAAAGATCAAAATGACATCGTTCATTAAAAATAAAGTTCAAAGATTTTCCATACGTTTTTCTTGGTCCTTCAAAATTCATATCCTTGCATTAACTGCTGGAATTTAAAATATTCCCAGAAGACTATATTTATCTGATTTCGCAAACACAAGGCATATTCAATAAATTTCAGCTTCAAAGCTGCAAATCATTTCAATGTTATTCAATTTACGACCCGGGACAACAAAAAAAAAACAGCAAAAAAACATCTTCCGCTGATCACATATTCATAAGGACGACTCCGTCTCAAATGCCCGCGTTTTTTTTGGATTTATTTTCCCATCGTATACGTACGATTGAGGATAATACGGAAGGAGTCCTTTTTTTGTTTTGTTTTATATGCTAATTCTGCAGTGACATAAATATTTCCTGATAAATTTGTTTTTGGGGAGGATTGGTGGAAGGCATAATCCCAAATGATAAATTAAAACAAGCAAAGATATTCGAAAACCAAAAGATACTTTTGATCCTTATAATTGTTGCAGTACTGTACTCACAGGTATTTCAAGTTCCGGCATCCGAACGACTTTTAGGGGGGAAATTTGCGATAAAGTTCATCCGGTACAAAAGCGCACACGTACAAGACTCTATTCGAAGGCTCAGATTGTACAGTGTATAGATAAAATTTTATTGTTTTGAGCTCTGGCTGGCCGAAGAGGAAACTTGCTGGAACCGGGTGGAACTTTGAGAAGAAATGAGGTGCAACCATCTGAATGCCACAATGTGTCCGGTTGCAGTGCTTATTTTGCGGCTGACAGAAAGACCCGCACTGAAATTTATTACGTCCCCCCGTCACCCTACTTACTCCTTCCACCAGGTAGTTCTGATAGTAATAAAAAAAGCGGATACTGTAGTTGCAGCCTTGTAGCTCTTCCGTTTGCCTTCAATTTATATTTATTTTTGTATGTAAATCGGATTTGCTTCACTCGTGTCTTGTTATTCTGCGGCTAAGCTCCTTGGTGGTGCTGGAGCTGGAATTGTAACTTGCTGCTGCTGCTGTTGCTGTTGCAATATGTATCTATATAGGTTTGTATTTTTTTTCGTGGACCTTGCTTGATGTGGATTTTTGTTTATCTGCTTGAAAGTTTTGGACAGTAAATTTGTTTCGAACATTTTCTCTCTTAATGGATAAAGCTTTATAGTTTATTGTTTGTTTTATTGATATATTTGTACGTTTTTTGGTTACATACATATGAAATATTCATATGCATATTAAAAGAACATTTACATTATCTTGTTGGCGTGATGATGGGGACCGGGACACACGCTTAAAGAACACCTTCTTCAAGTTTTCTCTGGTTTCATAATTTAAATAAATAATTCAATATCATTTATTGTTTAGTTTGATAGCCATTTACTTTATATTGTGTTTTCTTTAATTTTATCTGAAAGTGGTCATAATGAAGTGCGGCTTATGCAATTTAAAAATCGATAGACAATGTTTTAATTGCAAAGAATGTTACCAAGTGGAGTGCGCGAAAATGGATAAGAAAGAAATAAAATTTCTCGTGAGAAATGGCAAAGGGTACAAAAATGCGGTATTTGTGTCAATTTATTTCGATTCCGATACTCCCATAAATCCAACGGCAGCTGTCTTCTCCAAAAGTGCATCTTCCACCCACCCACAATCAAGTTCAACCTACTCGGCTTAGGTCGTGTTTGGACCACATATATAGAAGACTTCACCGTAATAATTTAATAGAATTCCAAAACAGATGCGTATGACTTAAAAATAACTACCACAAATTAACTTATTTACAACAAAAAGGGTGAAACATTTAACAAAATCAATTTTAATGCACTTAAAAACCGTTTGAATTTTGAGTTTTGGGACGATGTTTTCAACATAAGTTATCCGTCTATTGCTTTTGACGTGTTTCTTAATAAGTTCAACTTCCATATTTCTAATAGCAAGCACACAAAAAGTTTTAGTAATAAAAACGAATGTCTAAAGCCCTAAATGACCTTATCACTCATAAATAAGATTCGAACAAAAAATAAACTCTGCGTTAGTAATACCACTGCACAAAAAAGGTGATAATACAGTTTTAAATAACTATCGTCCTATTTCTTTATTATCTGTTATTTCAAAAGTATTTGAAAGAGGAATCAAATCTAGAATATTGTCATTCCTAAATAGAACGAATTTTTTTAGTGATTGTCAATTTGGTTTTATAAGTGGTAGGTCTACTGAGACAACACTGTTAAAATTAACTGGTGAATTATACAACAGTTTGCATTTATCTAAAACAGCAGCTTCGTTTTTTATTGATATCACAAAGGCATTCGATATGGTAGACCACACAATATTAGAGCATTTTGGGAAATTCGGATGATCCGCGTTATATATAAATGAATAAAATGAAACTCCCGGTGACCACGCTAAATGCAATTTGAAGCGAAACGTTCGTGGTGAGTAAGATATTTTACTCACTAAATATTATTTTATATATAACGCGTTTTTGGTTTTTCGTTTTTGAGGGGTCGTAAGCAAATGGTAAAAATACAATACATTTTCAGCACTCCCAACAGTATTGATCTTGGTGTTCCACAAGGCTCTGTTTTGTGTCCTATTTTGTTCCTGATATATATATATCAATTCATTGTTTTGTCGACCTTTCAAAGGCAAAATTATATCATTTGCTGACGATAATGCTTTTTCATATTCATGCCAGTCTTTTTAATATTGTTGCGGATGTGAACTATGGCCTTGATTTATTGAGAAAGTGGTTCTTTGAGCACCAACTTATAATCAGTGATAAAACCAAATTTATGATATTTAACATTAAAAAAAAAACAATTTGTGATGATTTACCGATTTATTATGACTCTCATAATTTCGTTTACCCATTTGCAATCAAAATATTATATCCCCTTCAACAGTTTGAATTCTTGTTGCAATAATTGTTTCAAGATTCAGTTTATTTTAAGCAGTACCTTAACAACGTGGTAAGACAAGTATATCATCTTACTATTGGTGTATAATGGCCTTCTTTAATCGAAGATACAGTATGGTATTACTTGTTGGGGTGGTGCATACTTTAAAAAACTGAACCACAAACATGCTATTCGAATATTATGTAGAGTAAATCGCAGAACTTCAAGTTTTAGTCTGTTCAATGGACGAAAATACTATTACGAAGTATTAAAATTTTTCTTTGAAAACTCGGGATTTTACTATATATATAAGAACCATATAAAATTATAGTTTGCGAATCAATGCTAGAAAGTTCAAATCAGTGGCTACTATTTTTAAAGCTCACTTCGAACGGTTTTTACTATGCCACTGCACCGCGCTTATTTTATTCACTTCGAGATAATATTAGGTTATTGACAATCGACCACTCAACCATAAAAAAGATTTTTTACTAATGAGTATTGATCATTGAATTTCTTACTTTAAATTTGCTTTAAAATAATTGTATTTCATATTGCCATTGTATTTAAATACTTCTTTTTATTTATTTTTTATTTTTTTTATTTTTTTATTTTTTATCATATTTTCTATGCAATTCCCCATCATAAATTTATTCACATAGATTGCTAATAGTACACTCAACTCTTGTCACTTTGACAAAAGATTGTACTTAACTATTTCCTACATAAACGAATTTAAATTACTAATGATTCTAAAACAGTGTATGATATAAAAAAGTTCCTTTTTCTTTTGTGGAACATTTCAGCACCTTGCGGATCAACATTCCATTACGGATGAGAAGATTTCTGACCCGGCAGGATCCTTATCTGATGGTATTGAACAATAGCCCTCAAGTTCCGCTGGTGGGAGAAAGAACCGCAGAGGAATTTGATCTCGTTGCTATGGAAAGACCTTTGTCAAATTTTATTTCAAATTTTCCACAAACAACTAGTGAGTCAATGATATGGTCTTATTTACTAGAAAAATTTAGACTCATCTTGTCTTAACATTCGCAAAATGAAGCTGAATGCAGATCGGAACTACTCCTCCTTCATTATTGATGTTAAGCGTAATAATAATATTTTTGAATTATTTAATGATGAGAAATTCCGGCCGGTAAACTCAATAATTCACCCTCTTTGGAAGCGACCTACTGTAGCCAAAAAGAGATCAAATGTACGAAATACTCAATGAGTTATTTCTCAATGTTCTACCAAAATATTAGAGGATCGAAGACAAAACTAAAATCAATGTTTGCTTAAAGTCTTGGCTTTAACTATGATGCAATACTTTTTACTGAAACATGGTTAGATAAATCTATTTTGGACAATCAAAAAATATTTCGGTCAGATCGGTTTTCTTTAGCTTGCAATAAAAAGTCTGGTGGTGGAGTTCTAATTGCCATTCGAAATTGCTACAACTGTAAAATTGTCTCTATGCCCTCAAGAAGCGGAGAAATGGTATGTGTTACAACTCTCCTTAAAAGTTTTCAACTTTTTATAGTCTGTGCCTACATTCCACTAAAAATGCATTGTGAACTTTACGAACAATGTGTTATAAGCATTAAGTACATCGTTTCCCTGTTGAATCCCAACGATCGGTTACAACTTGTTGGTGATTTTAATTTTCCAGACATTGAATAGGACGTTCTTCAAGAATATGACAAATATTTGTCACCTACATCGTTGACCTCAGAAACGAGTATTTCTTTTATGGACTCAATGTGCTCTTTAGCCTTAAATCGAGTTAACCCGTTTAAAAATGAAAAAGGTAATTTTCTCGACCTCGTGTTTACGGATAATGTTAATGGCTTAACGGTGCAAAAATCATGCCCTTTATTGGATAATGTTACATTTCACAATACAATACCGCATCAAAATTGGTGATAGTTGTGTTTCTTGGCTCACACCTTTCCTTAAAAGGCTTGAAAACAAAACAAAAAAACTCCACAACAAGCTTAAATTCAAGTTTACAGTATCCACTGCTCAAGAGTTCAGCAGAATAAGAAGAGAATTCCAAGTCAAATCAAGGGCTGCATATAGAAACTACATCATATCTATGAAAGCTAACCTATTACTAAATCCTTCATCTTTTTGGAAATTTGTTAAAAATAAGAAAAATAGCTGAATTCCCATCCTATATGAATTTGGATCAAAGATCTTTAAATGATGGGGTAAGAATCTGTGATATGTTTGCAGAAATGTTTAAAGGCATCTACAAATGTAATAATGGGTTGACTGGACTGCATCAAACTACCTCTAACATGAGCATTACAAATGACTTGGTATTTATTCAAGAAAACGATATGACAAGTGCAATAAGGAAGCTAACATATTCATTTTCGACTGGACCTGATAATGTTCCTTCCTGTGTTTTAATAAACTGCTGTCATTCCTTGGCTAGTGCTTTATGTTATTTGTTTAACCTATCTTTGTCGTCTTCCGTTTTCCCGCAAGCTTTGAAGTCTTCATTTATAATTCCACTTTTTTAGATCAGGAAGACGATGCACCATGCGCGACTACCGGGTATTGCAAAACTCAGCATTTTTCCCAAGATGATGGAATCTATAATAGCCAATGAGTTGATACATGGTGTAAAATCGCATCTATCAGACAGTCAGCATGGATTCGTCAAGGGCTACCATTACAAATCTGTTGGAAATTACATCATGCATAACAAAAGGATTCATGAATGGTCATCAAACGGATGTGGTATACACTGACTTCTCCAAAGCCTTCGATCAACTTAATCACCAGCTGCTTTTTTGAAAACTTTCACTTTTCGGTTGGTCTCCAAAACTTGTGCAATGGATTGCAAGTTATTTATCATCTCGTAATCAATATGTTAAATTCAAGTCTCATTGTGAGAGCTTCATTTTCATATAAACATAATGCTGATTACTTTCAACTGCAATCTGTTATTGATCATTTGCAGGAATGGTGTAATTACAATGATATCACATTGAACTCTAATAATTTTTTTTTTTTTTATAATTAACGCGCGCACAAGGGATTATGTGTTTCCCTTTTAATGTAGAACACACTGCGCGGGCATTACGAAGAAAGGGAGGGGAGAGATAGGAGGTGCCGATTAACATTGGTTTTGAATGTTTGCAGATCAAAATGGCAAGGGAAAATCCCGCCGGGTAAACTATTCCAAATTCGTGTCGTTCGGCTAAAAAAAGAATCCCTATATTTCACGGTACGGCCGAAATTGGGCTCAAGAATGAACTGATGAGCATTCCTTGCGAGACGAGTATTACGGGAGAAACTTTTAAGGGGAGGAATGCAACTGGCTACTTCGAGTGAACATTTTTTGTAAAAGAAACGATAAAATAAGGAAAGACATGAAACATTGCGTCGGTGTTCGAGTGGTGCAATTTTTTCAGCGGCAGTTCTATTTCCTATCAATCTTAACGCTCGATTTTGTATTCTATCAAGCAGGTGAAGCGATGTTTGCGAAGCACCTGCCCAGAGGTGGGAGTTATACTCGAGTTTAGGGCGTATAAACGCTTTATAAATTGTAGCCAGATCAGATGGGGAAAAATACTTCTTACACCGATACAGAAAACCTAAGCACTTTGCAGCATTCTTAGCGATCTCAAATATATGGTCGTTCCAACGGAGATCGTCGTTGACACACATACCGAGTACTGAGAGCTTTTCGGTTTCTTCGATGTAAGTGCCATTCATGGACAATGGCATTGGGGGAATGTTTAGCTTTAACGACAGAAGACAGCATTGAGTTTTCAAAGCATTAAACTCCACACGATTTCTATTACCCCATTTGACAATGCTGTATAAATCGGAGTTTAATGAGCTTGACATACGGCACCGTTGCAATTGTACGTCCGAAGGCGAAGGACGTGAATTATCGAACGAATATGAAAAGCTGAGGGTAGAGTCGTCAGCAAAACAGTTAAGTGGATTAGAAGTAACAGACAGAAGATCATTTATAAAAATGAGGAAAAGAGTCGGAGACAGAACAGAGCCCTGGGGCACACCAGCATTTATTTTATGGGAATCAGACTTGAATCCGTCCAATACAACTTGTATTGAACGGTCCAGGAGATAGCTTCTAATCCAACGAACAAGAGTATTATCGATCCCAAAAGCACGCATTTTCGATAAGAGAGCTTCATGCCAAACTCTATCAAATGCCTTGGAGATATCAAGAGCAATAATCTTACTTTCACCAAAGCGCTGTAAAGATTTGTTCCACTGTTCGGTGAGATATGCCATCAGATCACCAGTGGAACGGTTGCTGCGGAAGCCATACTGACGGTCATGGAGAAGCTTACGATCTTCGAGATATTCCTTAAGCTGACGGTTAATCAGTGTTTCCATGACCTTAGAAAGAAGGGATGTCAGTGCTATGGGTCGGTAGGAGGAGGGGGAGGATGGGTCCCCTTTTTTTGGACAGGCTGGACAAATGCTGTTTTCCATCTTCTAGGAAAGATTCCAGAAGAGTAGGAGCGATGGAAAAGCTTACGCAGTGGCTTTGCCAGTGTGGAAGAACACCTATTCAGAAGAATCGGGGGTATACCATCCGTGCCAGCGGATTTGTGTATATAGAGATCTTTGAGAACTCTTGCTACTGTACGAGTGCGGAAAAAAATGTGTCCCATGGAAAAATTTACATTCTCAAGTACAGGAGGGGCAACGTTGCTTTGAGGCAGCGTGGAGCTGGCAGCGAAATGGGCGGCGAGCAAGTTTGCCTTCTCTGAAGAGTAAACAATTGGTTTGTTATTGTCGATGAGCGTTGGAACCGAAGATGTCGAGGAGTTTTTTATATTTTTTACAAATGACCAAAAATTTTTACTGCCTTTGGGACACTGGAGATATTTTTGCCGTAATTTTTGGTCATGCAAAAATTTGGTCCTTTCTATAACGGAGTTGCATGCGTTCCTTGCTTGTTTGTGCTCTTTCCGATTTTCCTCTGTAGGGTTGGCTTTGTAAGATCGGAAACTTACTTCTTTGAGCCTGATAGCTTCTTTACACTCAGAATTAAACCAAGACTTTTCTTTAGGTTTGATGCTTTTTACTCTATTAGGAATAAAAGCACGCATCCCTAGAAGAATCACATTTGTGATCATTTGAGCACTGGCAAAATAATGACTGAAATTATAAAATTTTGCGAACACATGAAACTGCTTTAAACTACTTAAATAATGAACCATTCTCTCTCTTATGTCAACAGTTCAATAATTATAATTCCTTCGTAGATTTTAATCTTACTTCATTAAAATTTAAACAAGTTATATATGTATAAAATATGTAATATTATTTGTGTAATCCAAATAACTGTGATCAATTATGTATCCAAAGTACGTTAAATATCGATTACTACTTTACATTCTGATAAATGCATTGCTATTATTAAGGCTACATTTTAATGGATCCAAATCTCACATTCTTTATAAAAGGCAAATGCAACTCCAATTTTGTCTCCTGGAAATGGAGTAATTTTGTGGACACTGCAATGACTGATCATACATCTGAATAATGTGGATGAAGTAGGCTTACGCTCTCATAAGATGAATCTCCATCAATTGTGGTTAATTCGCATTTACCTTCTACTTCAGAAACCCATGTCTAGCTGGCTAAACTCGCATGACCTGGTTGGCAAATTTACGTCACCGTCACGGCAATTGGTGTTATCAATCATCGTACTGTAGTGCTCACCATATTGATCGTGACCGCCTAACCAACACCGTTTTCGAGAAAAATACGGACCGATAACGCCGATCTGAAGCACAGTCAGCGAAAAAAAATCGTTTTTTTTGGTCATGAACTTTGAGCTCTGGGTCAGTTGTATCTTGTACAGGTAAAGGACTTAAGCGAAAGGCCGACTTCTTATGCACTACGAGAAATAGATATTTTCTATTGATTTTGGGTTCCTTTGACGTACGAATGTTAGCTGATTAATTACCGAACCAGTCGCTCAAATTTGGCCACCAAACATTGAAAAGTCGACTATGAAAGACATTTGACAATTTTCTGGCCTAACCATATCTCCATTGGTATATGCATACTTATTGAGAGAACTGGTCAGGGAACTATTGAATCCATCATACGAAACCATAAGTGCCAGTGGGTTTGCCATAGGAATCGTAAAGGTTACAAGTGCATTGGGAGCAAAGCTATGAAACACTATACTCCAGCTTTAGAAAGATGATGATTTGGAAAGTTCTTATAATGTGTCACAATATTAATCTTCACCTTTGCTCTCAAAATATGAAAATCAGGAGTGTCAAGTCAAGGTTTCTAATTGAATTCAGTTACCCTTTATTGTAAGTGTATATGTAAACACAGAATTTTAAATAAATACCTCGTCTCAAAACTCAACAGTCCTTGTTTTTTCTCCATCATCTGTTTTCAAAACCTTTATTTAATAATAGAAACTCCTGTGAAAGAATTCGTAAAAAACAAAGTCTGTCGAGGAGACATTCACAAAAATGTATTATTTTTTCTTTCATTTGTTGTTCACTAAGCCCAAATGTTTTCCATGGCAAAAATAAAAAAATCTGCCATCAATGGATCAAATCAAGTACTTTCCTATGTTTCCTGTTTACCGAATGACAACGCCGACTGTTGACACTTATGACAGTTTAAGGCCCCCAATGCTGTTTCCAAACGAAATTGCTTTATTTTTAACACAAGATCTACATATAAGACAACTGTCAGGCAGGAGTATCCAGGCCAACCGTTTCCGTATCTATTGTTCTTCTCCGAAGTACGAAATCAAATTCTGAGGGCAATTGCCTTCTGCTTATTACCACCACCCCCTAGCCGTGTTTACAAAGTTACTCTTTTTGGAACACGTACAGAAGTGATAGGTTTCGTGTCGTCTTTTAGATGCTGTTTTCTAAATATTAATAAGAAAGGAATCTTTAAAAGCATTTTTATTCTTTTCTCCTCGACTATTCCAATCGTACTTTTCGCTGGAAAAAAATAAAGAAGTGAATGGGTGCGGAACGATTGTCATCGCCAAAGCCCACTGTCTCTGGTAACCTTTGACATGCTACAAATCAGCTATGGCATGCTCATATTTTACTCAGCCATGTTCTTTCGTCCTTAATAGTCCTGCTTTGTTGCCCCCACGTTTCCTCTCGTACGCACACAATCGCGTTCAAACAAAGGCCCGTCACGCTCGCTGTCATTGTGCACTCACGCGTTACGTTTCTTCTTTTTTTTCATCACTTGCCAAATGCATGAGTCCATAGGAGGCGACTTAATCTTCGCCATAAGGATTCCAGTGGAAAGGAGATTTCTTCAAAAATAATTGCCATAGACGAATTTTAGAAAATTTTGTTGGCCAAGGATTTACAGGAGCGGAAAAAAAACAGGAGTCTGCCTGTAGAAAGGAGGTGAAATTTTTCCAAGTGACATAATTGTATGTGAATTGGTTCACAGCTTCATTCTAGGAATAGGGATTGTTGCCTAGACAACATTGTTATTATTATTGTTATGGCATTAAGTGGTATTAGAAAGGTCCTTGGAAATGGTTTGAAAAATCTACAGCCATTGGTGTTAAGTTTTGTTGGTGTTATGTAAGCTTGAGTTATTTCGTTTTGTTCGGAGTTGAATAATTGCTCTGTTGTCTGGCTGAATTATTAAGGTCAAAGAAATTTTCGGAAAGCACTTTACGTTGTAAGAAATGGATGAGGATTAGCATGGACATGGATCTTTTGAATAAATTATGTTGATGAAACACCATTAGATCTACAAATCTGTGATTGTTTAAGGGATAGAGCATTATTTAAAAAAAAAGTAAAATGGATTGTTGAGAACAAATTAATTTTTGTATCCGCAATGGAGTAGATTTAAGTATATTAGCCCAGGCATACTTAGCTTGAAAATTATAAAAAAAAATCCATGTACTTGTAGTACATGTCAGACATATGTCTGTCTGTGTCTGTCTGTCTGTCAGTATGTATTACGAGCTGCAGCCTAACCGGCTTAAGCGATTATCTTCAAATTTGGTGACCGTGATTATTTTCCTCCTGGGGGGAAATTGAAATTTTATTTTTAGGCCTAAAAATAACGGTACTTGCCATATGACCGTTTAGGAAAAGCTTATTTTTCTCGAAAACGGCTCCAACGATTTTGATGAAATTTTTGAGAATTTTTTTTGTTGGTATTGGCTATCATGAATAGAACCAAATTTCCGGCAAAAGTCTATTGACGGTACCTTTCATATAACGGTTTTTTTTAATGTTGGGTTTTCTCGGTAACGGCTCTTTGGATTTCTGTAAAATTTTATATTTGAGAAGATCTAGATAGTTTTATTACTTCTGCATATCAACATTTTTAATGAATTTTTTTCTAATTAAAATTAATTTTTGATTTTTTTTTTTTGAAAAATCAATATTTTTAAAACTATATATGTATATTAATAAACTCTAAAAACCTGCATACATAAATTTCAAAAAAAAAAAAAAATTCAAAAAACTAAAAATAAAAGACAAAATTTTATCAAACCGGTCATACAATTTTCTAAATACTTTTTTCATAAATTCTTTGTTATTTAAGATGTAAGATGGCGTACTTCATTTTTAATAAAAACCGTTAAGTATTGTGGTTTTAATACTTTTTATAAGTTCAAACTGTGTAATTTTTGAAAATATTGATTAATTTCGAACATACAATCCAAAAATCACAAAAATAACCCTTTAACGGGTATATTTTAACCCCTCCCTTTAGTACAGTTCCATCGAGGAGGAAAACCTAGGATTTTCGGGTTGAGCCACTAACAAAAGTTAATGCAACATGAAATTCTTTTGTCTGAATTATTTCCGATTTGTTTTATTTTTATGTCTAACTCTACTGGCCTAAAAGGGGATTATTGCGAAATAAGTTTTGTTATTTTATGACTTATTAAAAAAAAATTAATATGGTGGGCTAAAAACGGTACCTCCCATAGGACCGGTTTTTTTCGACTTTTTCGAAAACTGGTAATCCGATTACAATAAAAAAATGATATTCAAGAAGATGTAGGTAGCTTAAGTAATTTTGCATTAATTTTTTTTCGAAAACTTTTTCTTAAACAAAATTTTTTTTTGAAAAATCAATATTTTGAAAACGGGTAAGTGATTTCTTTTTAAATTTTGTTTTTAAATGTACGTTATTTTTGTGCTTAAGTTTGTATTCCTGGATTATTTTTTTAAATTTTTTAAAAATAGTTGTTAAGAAAAACCGTTTTATTTAAAAAACGGCTCTAACGATTTTGAAAAAAAAATCACACTTTTTCACATTTTTTAAAGAAATAAAATGGCGTTTAAATTTTTCTGCTGAAAACTATTTCACGTACTTTTTTCAAACAATCAAAAGTCAGAAAAATCGAATATTATCTTTGAAGTTCCCTTAATATTTTTCAAATTTTATTCCAACCTGTGACCGCACATAAGAGCAAGTACGTGCGATCCAGTCGTGCAATTTATTTCTTTTCTACGAAGAACCGTTTTCGTGATATGCGGGGGCAACCGTGGCAACCCTTTAAATCAACCCCTCCCCCACCCCGCGCGGTAGCCGGATTAACGGGGATTTCTTATTGCAAGTAGAGGGGACCCCTCCCTACACATTCCTGCAAAAAATTGGAACTACATGTATTTTTTTTGTATTTAAACTATTTTGCCTGTACTATATTGGTTGAAATGAACATAAAAGTGTATTAAAACTGCTTTGATGAAACAAATTTAATTTAATAATGGATTTTTTAATGGAAACAAAAAAATGTACTAAAATCGCAAGCTTGTAATAAGAAATACTAGAAAAGCCAAATGAAAGGTTGGGCTTTGTAAAGCCATGAAAGAGTTCAGCATTTTACAATTATTGCCACGAATAAATAGTCTGATCGTGATCAATCGCAAGCTAAGTTAAAATAGACGAATTGATGTCCAGACCTGTCAACATCTGTAATGGCCAAGGAATGATCTGGCCAGCATCCATCTTCAACCCGACGTTGGAGAAAGCAAGCTATAACTCTGGGTGGTTAACAAAATAAGAGATACCATCGTCATTAACTTCACTCAGATACGTAAATCAGTACCAGCAGTCGACATAAATATTAACTGTAGAAACCAACAACCTGCACAAGATTCCTTTCATCTGGACTAAACAGGCGGCACAAAATATGGGGCTGCACATTAATGAAGGAAAAATCAAGAAATATGTAAGCTGCGTCTGCAAGAATTGTTGGCCTTCAATCAGGGTTTTGGAAAGAATTTACAAAGAATTTTGGACCCGAAGGGTACAATTCCGGACCAAAGGCCATTATAAATTGTAGGAAATAAACCTCGAAATACATGATGGGCACATAGCGCACATAGAAGAGTGTTTCGCAGTTATTGTAATGGTAGAAAGCAGCATGCCAGCCTTGCTTACGTTGAAAGGATGGCAGTTCCGGTTAGAGTTGATCTTCATGCCTCTATTTATGGATGTTACTTGGATGAAGGTAGAGCTAGAACTCTCTTTTTTCTGTGGATACACAACATTCGGTTCAAATTTGACGTCATCAAGAATGCTGCGGAGATTCAAATGTCAGAGTTCCTAAGGAAAAAAACATATGTACAAAGAACTTGAGTAGTTGTTGGTTTAACAACTTGCTTTTCTCGGTGAAAGAAATTACCGGTTATAAGATATAAAAATAAACAAGAAATTTATAATACTTCATTTTTAACCAACACCATAGTATTTCATGCCTTTTAATTTATATTGATGGTTTTAAAATATTGAAAAAAAAAGAGTTGGTTTTCTGTAAATTCGGTTTACGGACGATAATTTTACGTGATAACAACATAGGAAAACATTGCTGGCAGCAACACCAACATACAGCCAGTTAACTCACACCCACAAACCGTCTCGTTAAGCCCCCCCACACACACCCCAATGTCTACATCTACTTTCTACTTTAACAAAACTCCGCCTATTTTGTGTTTCTTTTTCTCTTCTTGTTCTTTTTGAATTTGAGTGGAATTATTTTGGGAGTTTGCGCCTGTTCTTTTCATATTAGATAAAGTTTTTTATTTTCGGAACTTACCGCGTTATAAGAAATATTTTCTTATTTATTTCTACCCGACGTTTCGAAGAAGTTTCATACTTCGTGGTCACGGGATGAGACTGATGTTTGATTGCTGTTGTTTAAGTTATTGGTTTTTAGCTCTCGCTCTCAAGTAGTACCGGTGCGTAGATGTTGATGCACTTGGATTGCTTGTGGGTGGTGGTGGTGTACTCGTTCTAGGTTGTTGTTGCGTTGAGTCGATGTATTTTTGGACACATGCAAAGCTCACGACATCGGCTATAGGTTTTTTGATTTGCTTTACTATGGTTTTGCTTATGAGAGGATCCCACGTTGGCGATAATTTAAAGCTAGAATCTCTATTGAAATTTGTATGTTTCTTAATTTCAATTGTTCTCTGACGATTCTTGGTACATAAAATCTTTCATTTGCGATTGATCTAGCTTGATCAAAACGTATAAAGTGATCTTCGTTGTAGGCCAGATGTTCACATATTGCCGATTTTGTGACAGCGTTATTTTGGATATCTTTGATATGTTCGTTTAAACGCGTTTTAATACCTCTTTTCGTTTCACCAATATAAAAAGATCCACAGCTACAGGGAACAGAGTATACACCAGGATTTTGGAGTGGAATTTTGTCCTTAGGCGATCTTAAAAATTGACGAACCTTAGTTGGCGGTTTAAAGATGGTTTTAACATCATATTTTTGTAAGATTCGCCCAATTCCATCCGTTATGCCTTTGATATAGGGTAAAAAGGCCCTTTTATCAAATGCTGGAGGTAGCGAATGTTTCTGTGAGCTGGGTTTGGGTTTCCAGGTTCTCTGTTTGGAGTTGTAGCCATTCTTTTTAAGTGCAATGTCTATATACTTCAACTCTTGCTTGAGGTGTTCGGGGTCACAAATTTTGTGAGCACGGTTCACAAGAGCCGATACAACCGATGTCAAGTTGGCTGGGTGATGATGTGATGTAGCATGTAAATATCTGTCCGTATGAGTGTCTTTCCGGAACACCGTGTGGCCGATCGAACCATCTTGCTTTCTTATGACTTTAACGTCTAGGAAAGCCAAAGAGTTTTCTTGTTCTCTTTCCATTGTAAATTTAACTTTTTCGTGGATGGAATTAAGATGAATCAGAAAACTTTCTACCTGATTCTCTTTGAGTACGCAGAAGGTGTCATCCACGTACCTTACCCAAATTGTTGGTTTCGTTAAGGATGTTCCTAATGCCAATTCCTCAAAATGTTGCATCCATATGTCTGCAATTATTGGTGCAACAGGTGAACCCATTGCAACACCATCAATTTGTAAATAATATTTCCCATTGTATAAGAAATATCCTGATGTAAGGCATATATCAATTAACTCTAATAACTTAGAGTTGTTTTGAGAATTAGACAATTTCGATTTTATAACATTGAGGGTTTCTTCAATTGGAACATTGGTGAATAAGGAGGTAACATCAAAACTAACCATAATTTCATCATGTTTAATGTGAAGGTCTTTGATCATGGACACGAAATGTTCCGAGTTTCTTACTATTGAGTTTGAGTTTTCAATAAGTGGCTTAAGCTTAAAGGTTAATTCTTTAGCCAACAAGTATGTTGGTGAATCTATTTGGCTGACGATGGGTCTTAACGGTACATTTTCTTTATGTACCTTAGGAAGGCCGTAAACTCTTGGTGCTTGTGGACATGACGGTATTAAATTCTGATTTTGTAAAACAGATTTACTGTCATTTACAATCTGTCGAACTTTTTTAAGCACTCTTGATGTTGGATCATACGTTACTTCTTTGTAAGTAAGTTCGTCAACTAGCAGAGAAAGGATTTTAGCATCATATTCTTTGGAGTTAAGAATAACTGTACAGTTTCCTTTATCTGCAGGTAAAACAATAATTTCTTTGTCCTTTCTAAGTTTTTCAAGGGCTTTTCTTTCAAGGAGAGTAATATTTTGTTCAATCTTTTTGCCTTTCCTAAGCAACACCGATACATCCTGTCTTATAGTTTCAGCTGAAATCCTATCTATTTTGTTTCTGCGTATTGATTCTTCAATATTACTCATAATATTTTCAATAGGGACACTTAAAGGTGATGGAGTAAAATTCATACCTTTTGATAAAATTGAAATCATATTTTCATCAAGTTTTTTGCTGGAGAAATTCACCACACATTTTGCATCAGCAGACTGGGATTTGTTGTTGTTGTTTTTAACCTTGGCTGAGAGTGAATTAAACTTTTTTGTTTGTTTTTGTGCACAATTTTCGGCAATTCTTTCCGTTTGTTGGAATATTATTGCATCACATAATTGAAAGTCTTTTGCACTCATACGTTGTGATAACACTAAATGCAATTGGTATATTTGTTTGGATACACAATTTACATCAAAATATTTCCTGCCGTTCTTTTGACAGTTCTTATCAGTAAGGTTTGCCATTTCATGAAAGATATACGAGCCAACGATTCAAAATTATTAAAATTTACTAACGAAATTCGGACTCAGTGGCCTCAACGTTAAGAGCGCTACGTCCAATTGATGGTCGTCATAATCGTCCTAGCAGATCAACAATTGAGCGTCTAGTGGAAAAATTTGAATCCACAGGCACAGTACAAAATGTTACCGTGCCAGTGAGACAAAGAAGTGCCCGTAGTGTCAAGAATAGTGCTGCCGCTGAGGCTTCAGTTGCAGAAAACCCAAATGTGTCTCTCACACGTCGTTCTCAAGCGTTGGGCATCTCTGTGACGTCATTGTAGCAAATTTTGCGAAAATATCTTGGCCTACATCCTTACAAGATTAAATTGACGCAAGAACTGAAGCCGCTTGACCACCAGAAGCGTCGTATGTTCGTGAATTGGGCTGAGCAACAACTTGCAAATTATTCGGATTTTCATCGAAAAATCATCTTCAGCGATGAGGCTCATTTCTGGCTGAATGACTTCGTCATTAAACAAAATATGCTGTATTGGTCAGGCAGAAATCCACACGTACTCCATGAGTCATCATTGCATCCCGAAAAAATTACGGTTTGGTGTGGTTTATGGGCCGGTCGCGTCATTGGGCCGTACTTCTTCCGTGATGATCAAGACCGGCACGTTGCTTTGAATGGGGATCTCTACCCTTCAATGACAATCGAATATTTTTGGCCCCAATTGGATGATATGGACTTGGAGGACATGTGGTTCCAACAGGACAGCGCCACAAGCCACACAAGCGAATGTCACAATCAATTTATTGGAAACCAAGTTTGGAGAACTTGTTATCTCACGAAATGGTCCAGGCGCTTGGCCGCCTCGGTCGTGCGATTTGACGCCGTTAGACTATTTCCTGTGAGGCTACGTCAAGTATATGGTCTATGCCAACAAGCCAGCGACGATAATGAACTTCGTATATAGAACGTGAAATTGCAGCAGTATCGGCCGATTTATGCTTGAAAACCGTCGAAAATTGGGTTCAGCGTCTGGACTTCTGCAAGCGTGTCCGTGTTGGCCATGCAAAAGAAATCGAGTTCCATACATAATGGCGAACGTACTTTCACAAGAATAAAGAATTTCATTGATATCCAAAACCGTTTTTGTTTTATTTAAAAAAAAAAAAAACTTTTGTAGCGCTCTTCAAAAACCCTTTAAAGGTTTACCTTACTCGGTTGTGACTTAAACAAAATTTATATAAAACATACATATCAATTTAATTCACATATAAACTAATTTATATGTTTTACAAACCAGTTGGCATCAACTACAGCTCAAGATTTTCTCTCTCCATTTGTTTTGCTTTTCATTCAAGTGAAGTATTGATGGAAAAATCGGGAACGAGATCTTGATCGGCATTCGAGGCATGATAGAGAGTGAGAAATGCATCTCATATTGTCATTGTCACCTCCTAGTCCTTAATCTCTTTCATCTGAATGGTCAACTATCATCTCAATTTTAAATATCTCATACTAAACTCATTGTGCTGTTCTGTCTTCTTTTAAATACAACTAGCTTACCCACCGTGCGTTGCTCGTAGCTCAGGTATACCATACATTTTCGAATAAATAAAACGGCGTGACACCACCTAGGAATCTATATAGCCTCCCAAAATATGGTAGTGAAACGACACCAGCGGCATCAAGGGGTGTTTAAAATAGCCTTAGTTACTCCTTTCAACGTCAGCTATTTGCTCGTAAAAGTCCAGTCAAAATCGAAACATAAGACTTTTCAAAAAAAAAAACACTCCAGCGCCACCTATAGGTAATTAAAATCAGTTATCTGCATATGAAAGTTCCATTAAAATCGTTGTAGCCGTTCCTGAGATTAGCCGGAACAAACAGACAGACACAAATTTAAAAAAAAAATGTGTTTTCGTTATAAGTACTGTATATACTTTTATATGCATCTTGTAAAAAGCTGTTATTTTGATATTAAAAACAGACACATCATTTTTACTTGCGATTATAGAAACTATAATGCAAGTTATGGATTCGTAAAAAATCTAACAATCAAACATGACATTACGATGACAGAGAAGTCGAAAAAAGTGGGTCCTGAAGTTCCGTCCGTCTGTCTAACGATTTTGATAAAGCTTTCAGGGTGCTATTTTTTACAACAATACATCTTTCAGTTAGAATGAATTTTTCGAAATTTGTTCTATAACGATACCTCCCGTACCATTATCCCGATTTCAATAAAATTTTGCACACAGGAAGTCATTTATAATTTAAGTAATATTGCATTTCAAAATTTAATATTAATATATTAAGATATTAAGTTACGAGAACTAAACTAGCTAAACGGAAAATATTCCCATCTAAGTACTTATAACAAACTGCTTATCTACAAGCAAGTGCTAAAACCTGTGTGGACTTACGGAATACAACTTTGGGGTTGTCCCAAACCAAGCCATACACAAGCACTGCAAACATTTCAAGGCAAAGTCCTCAGAGCAATGGTTGGTGCTCCATGGTACATACCAAATAGCGATTTACATAGAGACCTGTGTATGGAAACTGTCAACGACGAAATTAAAAAATGGGCACGATTGGGTCGCATGTACTTGCTCTTATTTGCCTAATTACATTGGAAAGCAAGATCATTGGCAAAAACAAAGTAACATTTACGTTGAAAATAACACAGTCTGAACTTATGAAAAGTATCAAAACCGCAATACTTAACGGGTTTCAGTAAGAACGAAGCACATCTTTAATAACAAATAATTTATGAAAAATGTATTTCGAAAATTGTAGGACCGGTTTTGATAAAATCCTGCTTAATTTTTAGTTTTATTAATATTTTTTTTGGAAATTTTGGTATGTAGTTTTTTAGAGTTTATTAATTTACATGTGATTATAAAATTTAAAATGATTTTTTTCAATAGTTTTAAAAATATTGATTTTCAAAAAAAAAAAATCAAAAATTAATTTTAATTAGAAAATAAAAAAAAATTCAAGAAATCCAAATGGGAGAAAGCCTAAAATGAAAAAACCGTTATATGGAAGGTACCGTTAATAGACTTTTCGGGTAAATTTGATTCTAAAAATGATAGCCAATACCAACAACAAAATTCTCAACATTTTTTTATAAAAATCGTTGGAGCCGTTTTCGAGAAAAATTAGCTTTTCCTTAACGGTCGTATGGCAGGCATGTACCGTTAGTTTTAGGCCTAAAAATAAAATTTTAATTTCTCCTCTGAGGAATGACAAGAGATACACACATACCTGTGTGACTTTTTTAGGCTTCTATATGATCTCATGTTTAATTGTTATCTCAATTTTGTTTACATTCACGAATCCTAAACTTGCCTTATAGCCCTTATAATCGCATAAGTAAAAATAACCTTAAAACTATGATTTTTACATATAATTATCGTTTTTCATTGAATTAATCTTGATTATTTCATTAAATAGTCATCATTATTAATATAATAAATAAAACACATATAAAATGATACTTAATGAACATACAAACATTGAAACACTATTACATAAGATAATGGGAAGCCATTTTGAAAAATCTGCTATATTGGATGAACGCGTCATCACCATCTTGTTCTAAGGAAATTTTCCAATAAGACCTCATTCACAGAAATTTTATTGTTCTAGGTTCGTTCACAATTTGACTAGACTAATAGGTTCTATGGGAATTTCTTCTTAATGGTTCACCTTATAAATTCAGGTTACATATATTAAATATATAAATTTTGCGCCGGTGGCAATACCATTTGAACGATCAAATTAAACTAATTTAAAATTTTCACACACAAAAACAGGCACCAACGAAACCAAGTGCCACCAAAACATCCATTGTTTTTGTGTGTTGCTGATTTCTTTTCGTTCAATATATAATTATATATATATAATCAATAGTATAATTATTATGAACTACGTATAAAAATAAAACACCTCAAAATTTGAAAATTTGTTACAACCGTAGCGAAAAATGTGGCCTCGGAATCGATTATCATCATTTTCCTAACTATTGCCCTAAAATCTAAACCAAGCGAGATGAATTTTTTAAATGACTTTTCCTAGACATATATAACTTCCTCTCTCCACCGTTGCCCGCTTGACGTTGACTTACGGGACACCATGTATATGTTTACATTAACCTAAACAAGAACATTCCTTTTTACTTGCGAACATATGTAGGTACTATAATGCAAGTTATGCATTTGTGCAAAAAAAATTTTAGATAACAATCACACATGACATTACGATGATAGAGAAACATATTTGAGTTAATGGCAAAATTCTGTCCGTCTGTCTGTGTGTCTGTACGGGTGTATTTTGAGTGTAGCCTAATCGGTTTGGCCAATCTTCTTCAAATTAAAAACTTAAGGTTAATTTGACATTCTACAGAGAAGTTTTTTCAATTATTTTTTTTTTAGCTGACAAATTAACGGTACCTGTAATATAACCGTTATGTAATAGATTATTTTTCTCGAAAACGGCTCCAAGAATTTGTATGAAAAAAATCAGTGTACTACTGTAGGCAAGCATTATATTTTGGTGAAAAAAAATAAATATGGGGGCCTAAGCACAGTACCTCCCATTGGACCGGTTTTTTTTCTTTGACTTTCTCGAAAACTGGTGATCCGATAACTATCAAAATTTACATTCAAGAAGTTGTGGGTATCTTAAGTAATTTTGCAATTAATTTTTTTTTTGTATTTTTGATATGTTTTGTTTAATTTTTTTTTTTTTTTTTTTTTTTTTTTGAAAAATCAATATTTTGAAATAAGGTAGGTGATTTTTGTTTCTAATTTTGTTTTTAAATGTACTATGTTATTTTTGTGTTCTTAAGTTTGTATTATTAATTTTTTTTTTATTTTTTTAAATAAAGTTGTTAAAACAACACCGTTTAATTTAAAAAAACGTTCCTACGAAAAAAATTACTTTTTTTAACATTTTTTTAAAGAATTAATTATTGCGTTTAAATTATCTTACTCAATACTATTTAACGTACTTTATTCGAACAGTTAAAAATCGAATAAATGCTTTCATTTTAACTTTAATTTTCTTAAATTTTATTCTACAATGTGATATGAGCAAGTATGTGCAATCCAGTCATGCAATTGTGTGCAGTGTTTTTTTTTTCAAAATCGTAGGAACGGTTTTTGAATAAAATGGTTTTTTTTAACAACATTCACTTTTTTCAAAAAAAAATATGTTAAAAAAATTATTAAAAATACAAAAAAAAGTTTTCGAAAAAAATTAATGCAAAATGAATATCAATTTTGATAATAATCGGATCACCAGTTTTCGAGGAAGTCAAAGAAAAAATACCGGTCCTATGGGAGGTACATTAAATAAAATGCATACCTACAGTAGTATACACTGTCTTTTTCATAAAAATTCTTGGAGCTGTTTTCGAGAAAAATAACGGTTATACGACAGGTACCTACCGTTAATTTTTGAGCTAAAAAAAACTCCTCTGTAGAATGTTAAAATAACCTTAAGTTCTAAATTTGAAGACATGGCCCAACCGTTTAGGCTACAGTCCAAAATACATCCGTACAGCAAACAGACAGACACAGAATTTTGCCAGTAACCCAAATATGTTTCTTTATCATCATAATGGCATGTTTGATTGTTATCTCAATATTTTTAATCTGCACGAATGCTTAATTTGCATTGTGGTACCCATAATCGCAAGTAAAAAATAAAAAATAAAATTCATTACCACCCACCCTTTATGTATAAAATAATAAAATATAATTATTGGCGCGACAGCTCCTTAAGGAGCCAAGGCCTAGTGACTTATACTCTCAACCATTCCTGTGTGTGTGTTGTTAATCTGCAAGAATGGAACGGACCTACAGTTTACCGGCGAGTCCGAACGGCTAGATGAGATGCACTTTTTCGAGACAAATTTTACTCTTGGAGGTTTTGTCAGTTCCTCGCAAGAGGCAGTACCACAGAAAAAAAAGGTGGCTATGAGCTGGATTTGAACCCAGGCTCATTTGCTTAGCAGTCCGACACACTAACTAACCACTAAGCCACGGGGCACACCGTTTATGTATACGGGGCTACAAATCTCGAAGCAATCTTAATCACCCTCATCCACTTTTAATAGTTACCATGCTTCTGCAGTCTGCACTATACAACATGACTGGGATGATAAAGGTCTTATAAAGTTCAAAAAATATAGCAGAAAAGATCTTGTAGGTAATGTTAAGGAGTTTGATACCTCAGTTGCCAGCGCAGTTCAGAGGGTCTCATTTCTTAAGGAAAGGAATTTCAAAAGAAGCAGTCAAATACAAGGAAGCCCCACATTAAGAATGCCATTTTGAACAAAATAAACATATGACTCAAGACTCTTCCTTGGTGCACTGCACACCAACTTTAATTTGAAATTTTTCGGTGCATCTTATACTTGTACTTTCTGGTCCAAATCCTGATTCACGCAAGATTCTTTCTGATTCTGGTTTTGGGTTGAAATTTATATCTGTTTCGTTATTCAGATTAGCTACTGGTGAGATTTTTGCAAACCAAAATAAAGTATTATATACCAGTTTTATATAATGTTTAGTTAACTTAAATTCAATTTGTCAGTTTTCAAACGCCAATTCAATACAAAAGCAAAGGATTAAAAACTCAATGCCCTTAAAATGGAACATCCAAGGAACAAGGGATTTCCACAATTTTCAATGCAAAAGCAAGAGCTTTTAAAGTTGCATCTAAGGTCATATAAAAACACTTTCAAAACTGTTCTTTTCATTTATTTATCCAAAACGTCTTCTTGTTAGTTGGCGAGAGTTTAACTAAGGACATCTGCCAGTTTCTACACATATTTCGGTACTTTAACGTAAGGAACTTTAAGGTTATCCTGATCCACATAAGCCATACAATATGTTGCTCCACATCTCCATGCACTTGTACTTGTACACAATCTCTTATCTGCAAAAGCAGAACTGTGTATTTATAGAGGAAGACTCGTTTACGACGCACACGAAGTCTGCTCTTAGATATACTAGTTGGCCTTCTCACTCCGAAAAGAACAATAAAGAGTTGGTGAACTTTGGCAAGCAAGGTGTTCACTCCGCATAATAGTGCACCGGAAACAAAGCACCACAAAGCAGAGATTTAAATGAAAAATCGAAGGCATACCTTTTGCCACTTCTAGAAGAACGAGGAAGTTGCATTTTTTTACCCGAAAACGAGAAGAACAAGAAGAAGAACTTTCACAAAAGAGGAAGCATTGTTAGGAAAAACAAAATGCCCGACCCGGCGCCAGCCATCGCCATTGTGGTGAAAAACTTCGACAACAATAGCGACGACAATAGCGGTGTGGTGGTGATGGTGTCGGTGGCGATGAGTGTGTGTCGGAAGGGTGCACATTCCAACAGAGAAAAGCATTCAGCAACAGAGAAAAATGTCTGTGTGCACACCTTCGACTTTTGTAATTAGTTGGAGAATCAATGGCACGTTGGCAAGTTCGTTAATTGAATTTTACAGTTAATCCGTTGTTGTTTTGCATCACAATGGCCGATTCAGAGGGATATTTATGAAAATAGTTATTTTGCTCCTCACCTCTAATCTTTCAGTTCCTCACTACAACAGTAAATGGTGTTTTGCTGAATAAGTGATGTAGGTAACTCGAAAAATGTAATTTGAATTGTGCTCAGGTCATCAGGGTCATTCGGGAAAGTTATTGCATCTGATGTTTTGTTTTGTCCGGTAACATGCAGATTGTTTCCACTTTGATTGCATCAACGTGGAAAATTTAGTTGCAAGACGAACTTTGGCTTTGGACAATTATTTCAATTTGGTTTGTGGAGTGGAGATAATAATCGGTTTTCAGCTGACCTTTTCATTCCAACATGGTGCACACTATTGAAAGCATTTTGAAAGTTTACCTATATAACTGGCTTGAAGAGTTTGCACAACATACTGGAAACGATTTTAAAGGAGATACAAAATATTTTCCGCGTTGTTATTAGATAGATAAAAGAATTTTTTTCCAAATGTTGAAAACCGATTTCGTATCAATTCTCTTGCTGTTTCTATATAAAATAAGCAACTAAGTAGAGGACTCAGCATTAATTTTTGGATTTCTTGAAAGGTCTCATTCTCCAGAGTCTGCCTAAAAAAATTGTATCTTCAAAGGCCTGTTGAATGCTTTCATAACAACGGACTTGTAAATGTCTTTTGAACTTGATAAAAAAATGTTTAATGAAGTTTTTTATCTTTCTAAGTGTGTTATGTAGCTTTTTGGTTGCTCTTTCAAGTGAGCCAAACGATGCAAGTATGGCCGAATCATTAGAAAATAAAATGTCTATCGTCACGTCTTTTTCCTCAGGTATATCAGGAGTTTCTGGTCGACAAAAGTCAGTACAGGATCTATGAGATGACTGGTAACCATTGTAGGCAGAATATTCTTGCGATATTAGGGACTTTAAGTTTAGGATTCGTGAATATAAAAATATTAGAGCAATTAAACATGACATTACGATCAAAGAGAAGTCTAAAAAAGTGATCGACAAAAGATGTCTGTCTGTCTGTCTGTCAATATGTATAGCGACCTGCAGCCTAAACGGCTAATTCGATTATCTTTAAATTTGGTGTGTGGGATTCTTTTGGCATTCCCCAGCGGAGAAATTGAAATTTTATTTTTAGGCTTAAAAATACCGGTCATACGGCAGATAATATGAGCGTTTAGGAAAAGCTTATTTTTCTCGAAAACGGTTTCAACGATTTTGAATTTACGGGAAGAGTCTTTTAACGGTACCTGTCATATAACGGTTTTTTTTATTGAATTGAATTATTTTTTTTTTCTAATTAAAATTAATTGAAACATTTTTTTTTATTTTTTTTTTTTTAAATCAATATATTTTAAGCTAATCAAAAAAAAATATTTTAATTTTTATAAAAAAAAAACTGCATATCAACATTTCAAAAAAACGATTTTTTTCAAAAAACTAAAAATAAAAAACAGGATTTTAACAAAATCCGTCTTCGTATATGGCTTTCGTTTATTTGTTTGATTCTCGACTTACCATTATCTTTTTAGAATTTCTTTTGCGATTTCACAACCGCAATAATTTGCCAAATATTTAGTTTTAGAGTTGGCACATCAAACTAAAAACTAAATGTCAAGATGCATTCTTCTGAGAGATATTTCACTGCGCATTTGACCCAACGCATCCTTTGGAAAGAACGATTACGTGTGAAAATACAAGTAGTCTAGTCCTAGCGAAAATAATTGAGCGACGTTAATTGATAAATGCTTGCTCGCTAATTTTGTTTTACAACTTACAGCGTTGCGTCCCTTTTTTGACATGTAGTGTTCCGTCTTATTATACCTACAGGCTGGATATTTGGATATATCGCTGCTGTAGAACTCTGTCCACATAAATTGGCTCCATGGACGAGACTATTGACAGTTAACGTTTCTTCAAATTTTCGAAGAAATAAATAGGAACTTATTTCTTCGAAAATTTGATTATTTTTACACACGCTTACACCCGCCGAAACTTAACAAATGGAAAATATCATTGCCAACTACTCACTCTTTTCAATCAATACAAAAAAATATTATAACATGTACCTTTATATGGGAACTGAGAGACATATCCATTTCTCAGTAATAACAGCGAAAAAGTTTGAAGAATCGTTGTTTGTCTACATCGCATTTTCGTCTTGTCTTTTGAACTTATGTGATTCTGAACGAATACTCTTATTCCAAAGATTTCTTTGGCCATCCATTTTCAGATTTTCAGATTTTAGTTTTTTCAATGTTCATTCCACTGATTCTTTTATATGGCGTGAACCAAAATAATTTTATTCAGCAATAAAACAGTGATCTATTCTCAAATTTATCAGTGATCCGATTATGATATTAAAAAACTTATACATATATAATGGCTCCCCTATATCTTTGTCGTATTAAGTGATTGAAGAATACTGAAGGATCCTGAAAACCACCCAAGCAGAATGAAATTATTTCATAGTAACTCGAAAACTGGTGTGCATTTCTGGAAGCTGTAAGAACGAGTGCCAACCAAAGAAATATGTTGGCCAGGACCCAGAAGAATAAGAATATACCTAATAGTTGCCCGATGCCGTAGTGGATGCAAATATTTCATAGAATTAAGCTTGCACTATGTACAAAATGCCTTTGTATCCACCCTTGTGGCGTATTTCGTGCATAACTCAATTCATATTCTCGTTTATTTCCAGCGAATTCCTATCAACAAAAGCTCAAACACATTCCATCTTATCAAGACAACACCACTAAGCAGATTCACTTAAATCCACATCGCACATCCCCTTATGTTGTATATGACGATTGTATCACAGCGCCATTAAAACCTACATAATCGGGTCACTGAATAAGTACCGATAAAATCTCTTTGTCCTGTTCCCCCTATGTAAAATAAAATCTTCAAGAAATTCTTTCTTTCAATTGCAAAAGCAAAATAAATCCGAATGTGAGTATGTATCTGAGTATATTCACTTCCAAAGAAAAAATAACCATATCAAACAACTTACATAAAATTTTATCGGCTCGATTGTCTGCATGTGTGTGTACGCACCGCCAATTTTGAAAGATTAAAATCACTTACCCCACCAAAAGCCACCCATGTTCCTTAGAATCAAGCTTCAGAAGAATCCTTCGTAAGGAGTTTCAATACTTTGAGTTGCAGTATTGGAAAAAAATTCCAAATCAATTTCAATCATGGATGCCGCGGAGCATCTGGTGTATCTGTTAACCGTTTTCTTTAATGGCTTCCTGTTGTAACATATGTTCACATAGTGCCTGTAATATGATTTCACAAAACACGGATTGACTTCACTGTGTTGTGATTGTATATTCGGGTATTATGCTGCCATTTTGAGTTTTGTTTTTGGAGCAGAAACATGGTTCCAGTTCCGGGCTTTTAAATGCAAAAAAGGGTTTAACTGATGAAAGAAGATATAGAAAACGTTATTTGTTATTTATATTTATTATTGAACAAAATATTGGCCTTTTTCTTAATTCCCCTGGTAGGCATTTAATTCTTTTATTGATCGTGTCACACTTTTCAAACTTAGTTTAAACGTTTGACACCGAAACATTATTCGTTACTTGTTTTTGCAATAAATAAAGAGTATCTACCGAATTGAAGGTAACAAGTAATAAGAAAATGCGTAGTAATTAGTATATAACGCGAAGCAAATATCGTGTTTAGAGTAATGAGAGGAGAGTAGTTTATAAGTTACAATAAGTTAAGAATAGGAACTTGAAAATGTAACGGTAATAATCTAATTGAGTAGCGAACAAATAACGAATAACAGACGACTTTGTATAAAACTAACAAAACCATTAACATTCACAAAAAGTATAAAAAAATTGACAAAAACAGTTCCAATACCACACTGCTCTGTTTATTGATGTTATCGAAGTCCGCTCCTGTATTTTAAGCAAATTGCTTTATGTAAGCCTCATCGTTTTTAAAATTATTTCATCGTAAATATTTTCGGTTATTTAAGAATTTTCCATTAACCGGAAATACCTTATTATACATCGAGTATATTTTAATTTGTATACATTCTATGCGGAAATAAGATACATTCACAAGAAGAGCCTACAGAAAGACGAACGATACCACGAAACGAGGCAAGGGCACATCACCGCACCGAAAAAGGAAATTCTCTTTGAAAAGAAACAACACCTGTTTTGGGTGGCCCATCATACCACTAATAAGCAATATTTCAACACAAGCTCTTTGCAGCTAGAGTCAAGGTACTGCTGTACACTTTCATCGGTGTCAACTCCTTAACCTGGAAAACCCTGTTGAACCCCAATGCATGAGATATTTCTACCTGTCATCGAGAAGAGCAGATTTTCAAGCTTTTGACACGCTCGTTCACTTCAATGTGACTGCTTGGATGTTTTTTGTGTTCGTTGGGATCCTGTCTCAGCATCAGTATCATCAACAAAGCATTGAATTATAGAAACACCATACACCCCACGCATCCTTATCCGGATGAGTTCGGTCGGGTAACTATGCTTCTCCAGCCATTACTCTCGCCTCCGCATTGTGTTGGTTAGCTATGAAGGAAAAGTACCTCTTTTCAGGTATAAATTCCCAACAATGAAGATAATTATTTAAGTTCTAAGAGATAAGTTTCCATTGCTTAATTCTGCTGATTGAAAAATCAAAAAAAAAATATTTTTATTAGAAAGTCTAAAAAATCCGTTGCAATGGTTCTCGATAAGCGGAATCAGTGAAAGTGATTTTATGAAATAAAAGATATTATTGTATCTGTGAAACAAACAATTTTCACATGAAATGTAACTTATGTTCAGTAAGTATACTTCAAAAGCTGATTTATTGAAACATCTCGAATGTTCGATGAAGTAATAAATTCTCGAAATGAGTGTTTACAAAATTGTCACGTATTAAATTTCAAAAAGAAAACTCCTCCAGACATATGAAGAGCATTCGAAGAACACTTATGACATCCACAAAATGATAATTCAATGAATGTCGGATTGATGTCTTTCAAGCTTTTGGTAATTAAATGAATGGCGTCACTGAGCTTCTCCTTAAAGCGTGATTGAAATCCTCGTGATTGCTTAATTGGTGCGCTCATTTAACGTTCAATTATTAATTCGAAAATAGGGAGACGTACGAATGACCGACAAAAAAAATTTCGACAGGACAAACATAAATTTAATCGACACTTAAAATTCCGAGTGTAGTTTGGTCGACAAAACAAAGGTGACAGAATGTAAAATGGTGTTAACACTAACGAGAGTTTATCAAGAAGTAAGATTTCTGATCTTATTCTTTTTTACTTGCGATTATAGGGACTATAAGGCAAGTTTAGGATTCGTCAATATTAAAAAAATTGAGATAACAATCAAACATGACATTACGATCATAGAGAAGTCCAAAAAAGTGATCGAGAAAAAATGTCTGTCTATCTGTCTGTATGTCTGTCTGTCTGTCTGTCTGTCTGTCTGCAAGTATGTATAACGAGCTGCAGCCTAAACGGCTTAAGCGATTATCTTCAAACTTGGTGTGTGTGATTATTTCGGCATTCCCCAGCGGGGAAATTGAAATTTTATTTTTAGCCCTACAAATAACGGTACCTGCCATATGACCGTTTAGGAAATGCTTATTTTTCTCGAAAACGGCTCCAATCATATTGATGAACAATTTTGAGAATTGTTTTGTTAGAATATAGTGAAGAAGAAGATGATAGTTTTTATTCCGATGACGAAAACTAAACGATTTGTTAAAAAAAAAGTAAGAATGTACTCGTAGCTCTTAAGGTTTCAAGCCCCTTTAAATACTATTAGGTACTTTAAGATGATAAAAAGAACACATTAAAGTGCAGCTATAATTAAGAATTAATGTAAATTTTATTATTGTTTGCTTTTATTATTTAGTTATTATTATTATTGCTTTGTATTGCAGTTATAAAAATAAAAACAACTGTGGTCCCTTTATTTTGATATAAGTATGAATAAAAAATTAATTTATTTAACAAACCTTAATTTCTGAATATAAAAAGTATTAAATTTATTTATGATGAGAAATAAAAAAATTATATAGCTTTATCAAAAAAATTATAATAATAAACCTTCTTCATATAATTCATAAAAAATAAAAAAATAGTAATGAAAACATTTTGTATCCGAAGATACAATACATTTTAGTTTGATTCAAATGTGATAATCATACCACGTATGGAAAACAAATAAAGATTAATTCAGCAAATTTTCTTTATAGGTAAGTAATTTGGTGTGTTAGGAAAGGTGCGTTATATTTTTTTGGATAGTAAGAGCTTTTATAATGAGGTATTTAAATGTAAAGCCCAAATTTGATCCAATATTATAGATTTGATCTTAACAAACATGTTAATTGTGTATGTTAGCAGTTAATCAGCGAGGCCAGGTATTTTGAATAGTGCCACAGTTGTATGTGCCAATGTTTTAAGAATAGTTGCAGTCAGCTTTCATTTGATGGCAAGTTTTTAACTAACGTCTTTAGAAAGGTAATTGTTTTTGTTAAAAAACCAACATAAAATATCAAAAGTTGCAATAAAACTAAATTTTCTTTCCACTTTAAAGATTTTGAAAAACGCAAAACGAATTTATTAATTGCTTACAGATTCTTAGCTTTCATTTGATATATAGTGCACGAACAAACTCAACCAAATTCTGAAGTTATAAAGCAAAATGCGTTTTCTGCAGTTTTTTCATTATAACAGGGCTGGCAGGTGCTTCGGACCATTTTAAGTATGGCAAGCCGATATTTTCATAAACAGTAGAGTCAAACTTTGAATTTGTAATTATTTTGAACCATTAATTCGATGGGCTAAGTTATTGTCGAAAAAGGTGCTCTTAAAAAGGAGGCTGCAAACCCCTTCGGCCCATTTTTAATTAGGCAGCCTCATGTTTTTTGATATATCTCGTCGAGCTCTTTAGTTTGGGACTAGTTTAAACCATTAACTCGATGGGCTAAGTCATGGTCGAAAAAACGCACCGGAAGTAACTCGTTTTAAAAGCTATCGGCCCCAAATTTTATAGGCAAGCTGTGTGCATTGTATCTCTTTCGAGTAACTATATTGATTAAGAACTCTAATAACCATTAACATGATAAGCTAAGTGAACCGACGGTCGCCTCTTGGACTATTCTGGTTTTTAATCTATTTATATGTTCAAACTGTGTTATTTTCAACGCAAATGTTACTTGTTTCTGCCAAAGACCCTGCTTTCCAATGTAATGTAACACAAGAGCAAGTACGTGCGACCCAGTCGTGCCCATTTTTTTATAAAGATACCTGTCTCAGGGAATATCGCCCAACTACTTGCCCTGGTCGTTCCGGATAGGAGCTTTAACATCCCGTAAGATCATTGTTGAAACCTGCTAAGTTTTTTGAGAGGTTTTGTCATCAATCTATATGCCAGAACTCAACACATATGATTGGAAACGTATCGACAAGGATTTCAACGAACGCTGGAATATGCCAAGATGCGTTGGTAGTATAGCCGGGAAGCACATCGAAATTAAATGCACACCAAATACAGGCTCAAATTATATAAACTACAAGAGGTATTTTATACTTTTGCCTGTGTGACGCGAACTACACTTTTACGGCTGTTGATGTTGGAGCGTATGGGAGTCATAGTGATGCTGGTATCTTCTGTAACTGCAATATAGGAAAACAAATCCTGTGCAGTAATATAAATCTTCCTCAACCACAAAACCTTCCCAATTCGAATAAGGAAGTGCCTTTTTATTTTGTTGGTAAGAGCGCTTTTCCTTTAAAAATGAAACTGATGAGACCCTATCCAGGAATTTGGTTAAATAAGCCTGAGGAAGTTTTTAACTTCAAAATTTCAAGAGCTAGGAGGGTCATTGAAAATACGATTGGCATTTTGGCAGCTCAGTGACAAATGTTGGGTAAATCAATTGAATTCCATCCGAAAAGTGCAGGCAAGATAGATAGTGCAGGATAGATAGTTTTGCACAAGTTTTAAAAAATAACTCATACACTTTGCAACTGCAAAATTTATTGCCCTGATTCATATTGTGATTCGTATGATGCAAGTGGTGAACAAATCAATGGTGTATGGCAGCATGAAAGCTTTACCTTATTACCAATCTGCAGATGTGGCACAACAGAGTAGACGGAGGAGCTGATGAGAATAACATTAACAAACTATTTTCTAGACGGAGGAAAAATACCTTTTCAACCATATGTAATAGTTGTTTATTTTTACTCGAAAGATTAAATTATTATTATAAATATAATATATATAAATTTTCTTTAATAAAACAGATTACATTAAACAATAACATTAATAAAACACATTAATTTAATCATTTATATTACATAACATTACGTTATAAATTGTTTGACAATAACTAAAATTCTAATTCACTTAAATATCGTAAAATCTCCAGCTTTGCTGTGTTTTTTAGTTCTATAGAGAACGTTGATATCTTTTGAACTAGCGAGCTTCAAAAAAGCTCATCTTTCGTCAAAGCTGGTGCAGGCGCCGCCGGTACAAATGAGTGCAGCACAATTGACTGAGGTGGACGCGGTTTTTCCATGAATTCTTGAACGCATGTCATCGTGCTTAAAAGGCTTTCTTCGATATTTTTCCTCTTGTTGCGGCTTGTCGTTGGCAAATTAAAGATTTTTGGGGCAGATACGACGCCACCAACTTCCTCGTGTCGTGGAACTGGAGAAAACACCATATCCTCGTTCCGCGTCATTGGAGACATGCTCCATGATCTAGCCCCAGTGAATGGGTGAAGTTTCCTATAGTTCTAGAAAAATACAATTTTATTTACAAAGAAAGGTGATCCGTCCTCCCCCTCCTCCTACCGACCCATAGCACTGACATCTTTTCTTTCTAATGTCATGGAAACACTGATTAACCGTCAGCTTAAAGAATATCTCGAAGATCGAGAGCTTCTCCATGACCGTCAGTATGGCTTCCGCAGCAACCGTTCCACTGATGATCTGATGGCATATCTCACCGAACAGTGGAACAAATCCTTACATCGCTTTGGTGAAAGTAAGATTATTGCTCTTGATATCTCCAAGGCATTTGATAGAGTTTGGCATGAAGCTCTCTTATCGAAAATGCGTGCTTTTGGGATCAATGATAGTCTTGTTCGTTGGATGAGAACCTATCTTCTGGATCGTTCGATACAAGTTGTATTGGACGGATTCAAGTCTAATTCCTACAAAATAAATGCTGGTGTGCCCCAGGGCTCTGTTCTGTCTCCGACTCTTTTCCTCATTTTTATAAATGATCTTCTGTCTGTTACTTGTGTCTGTTACTTATGTCAAGCTCATTATACTCCGTGTGGAGTTTAATGCTTCGAAAACTCAATGCTGTCTTCTGTCGTTAAAGCTAAACAAACCCCCAATGCCATTGTCTATGAATGGCACTTAGATCAAAGAAAACGAAAAGCTCTCAATAGTCGGTATGTGTATCAACTACGACCTACGTTGGAACGACCATATATTTGAAATCGCTAAGAATGCTGCTAGGTGCTTAGGTTTTCTGTATCGGTGTAAGAAGTATTTTTCCCCATCTGATCTGGCTTTAATCTATAAAGCGTTTATACGCCCTAAACTCGAGTATGACTCCCACCTCTGGGCTTCGCAAACATCGCTTCACCTGCTTGATAGAATACAAAATCGAGCGTTTAGATTAATAGAAAATAGAACTGCCGCTGAAACAATTGCCCCTCTCGAACACCGATGCAATGTTTCATGTCTTTCCTTATTTTATCGTTTCTTTTATAAAAAATGTTCACTGGCTACTTCGAGCCAGCTGCATTCCTCACCTTAAAAATTTCCCCCATAATACTCGTCTCGCAAGGAATGCCCATCAGTTCACCCTTGAGCTCAATTTCGGACGTACCGTTAAATGTAGGGATTCTTTTTTTAGCCGAACAATGCGAATTTGGAATAGTTTACCGGCGAGATTTTCCCTTGCCAATTTGTTCTGCAAACATTCAAAACCAATGTTAATCGACACCTCCTATCTCTCCCCTCCCTATCTTCCTAATGCCCATGCAGTGTGTTCTACATTAAAAGGGAAACAAATAGTACCTTGTGCGCGCGTTAATTATAAAAAAAAATCAGAGAGTGGCTTGTTGATCGACAGTGACACAGTCAAACATCATTCACTTTGGAACTGTCGACCTTTTACGAGTCGATATTTTCAAAATCGACTTTATAAGAGTCAACATTTTGATCAGTCCAATCCAATCGACTTTTAAAAAGTTGAAATTATGCATGTTGATTTCAAATCGTAACCAACTGTCGAAAATAATGTAAAAACAGTTTTTTTTAAACGTCAAAGCATTTTCGAAATTAAACTGTATTTTTAAATGAAATATGAGGAACTTTTTGGCGTACTGTTTTTATATTTTAAAACAAGGCAAAATATTTACCTGATCATCTCTCTATAAAAAAGAACTTCAAAAACCGGAAAATACTGTAAAAAACATCGTTCCTAATTATGTATCGATAAAGCTCAAAATTATTTTCTAATAAAGGATGATAATATTGGATCAAGTTACCAACCATTTGTTTTCTCGGATTTCTCAAACCAAAAACTAAAAGGCGATAATAAAATAAATTAAAATAAAATCATACAAATTTTCAAACTCTATCACAAAGAAGGGTAGGCACAAAAAAATAAACAACACCATCATTGAGCTGGCCTAATCAAACAATCCAAAACCGAGAGGCTGATCGTCGTCGTTTTCTGACGTCATCCCGGAGAACGGTGAAGGGAGATCCTTAAGGTGAAGCAGTAAGCTGATTATTATTTCCTTTCCTCATCTGTAGTCCAATTATCTTTCCAATGAAATAAATCCACACAATATAGATTTGGAAGATTTGTTACTCTTTTTCGCCCAGACAAAATGGTTCATTGTGCTTGTGCCTGACCTGACAGCGGAATTGGGTTCGTCTTCGTAATTTTACAATTTTACTTCGATTTTACTAGAATTTTCGCTTGATCGTCTTTGCAAGCTTCTGTTCTAGCGTTGAAAGTTTCTTTTTACCTTTCGGTTTTGCACCTCAATTCTCCACTTTCTCAATTGCGAGCCCCTCATGCTTCCTTTTTCCTTCTGAGCGGACGCTGTTTGTCTCCTCTGCAAACAGTACCGGTACGCGGCCAGTTATCCTGCAAGTGCTTACAGACGACTGCCGGGTTTTTGAACCACGCTTATAAAACCTTGAAATATACTTAGCTCATTTAAAATTGTATTTGACTACGTGACTGATCATAAGAGCAATCAAGTCGGATCTGACTGTACAATTATTTGATTATGCCTGAAAATCCCAGCACTGTTTACGTATTTTTTCATTAACCCTTAAATAGTTTCTCACAAAATAAACACCCAACAATCTGAAATCAACGCAATATAATCTGTGCCCGTAGACATTTCACCTTTTAAAATTACCCAATTACATCAAAACCAAATACATAAAAACCCTTATCGATGTGGCCTTGAGAATAAACGCCTCATTTAAGCTTCCCCGTTGGAATCCAACTTCGGTCACATAAATTTCCCCACGACGACAGGAAAATGTCCCAAAAGAAACACCTCCACTATATAAGGATGAGAATTTCATTAGTTCCCGGCCTATCTAACCTTCGAGCCGAGTCAACTGCTCCAGCGATGACCTTGCCCAAGATTTAGCCATTTGTCACCGTGCCGCAGTCCTTCATTCTCTTATACGGACACAAACCTTCGCACAACAATCCCGCGTCGCGCACTTAATGTAAACCAAAATACACATCTGCATGCTCCATGGCATTTAATAGCAAACCCAGAACACGTACTCGGGATAAGGTCCTGTGTTCCATTTCTCTAACTTTCTAATTTATGTGCTTCATTTGTGAGGATTTGAAGAAAGTTTCGCTAGTCGGCACTGTGTTCTCTATAACTAGGTTGCTTTGATTGCCGACACAGCTCCAGCAATCCCCAGTACAATATTCATAGAGCTCTTGAGCAAGGTCATTGTAAAGTAAGAGTGGATGCGTACGATGAGTGCCCGAGAATATTGTGTGCTGTGAACTTAAAAAAAAAAACACAGGACGAGGGTGCTATCCTCACGTACTTTTGCTCACATTACATTTCCCTCCCGGCGACGTGTGACACCATGCTGTAATAGCTTGTTAATTGCACCTTGGGAGGATATGTCTTTAAGTGCAATGAACAGTAAAATAAAACGCTCGAAACGTACCACTCAATTTAGTGACAGTTGTCCTTACAACCAAAGGATGCTAACAGTATGATGTTGCCTTTTTTAATGTAAAATGCTTGTAAGTTCTGGCTCGAAAGGAGGTGATGCTTCCAGGATGATGTGTCATGAACAAGGCTGTACATTTTCTATGAAAACATCCTTGATGCATGATAGATAACATTGAATACAAGTAGCATTCCGAAAGTATGCTGAGTTTTTGTAGTTCAGGAGATTGAATTTATTCACTTCATTGCAGGAATTTGGGTAGGTATTTCAGTTTAGTTCTTAACGTCGACAGCGTTTGAAATAGTCTTACGATCAGTGCTTTCCCTCTTTCCCTCTTTCTTTCTTTAAATTTTATAATCACTGTATTAATAAATCAAAAAAAAACTGCATACCAAAATCTCAAAAAAAAAAGTTTTTTGGAAAAAAACTAAAAATAAAAAACATTATTTTATCAAAAACCGTCCAACAATATTCAAAATACTTTTTTCATGAATTCAATGATATTCAGTACTTGTGATGGCGTATTCCATTTTTACTTAAAACTGTTAATTGTTGTAATTTTGGTACTTTTATAGGTTCTGACCGTGTGATTTTTCTATGTAAATGTTACTTGCTTCTATTTATTAAATATCTTGCCTTCCAATGTAATTAGGCACATAAGAGCAAGTACGTGCGACCCAGTCATGCCCATTTTTACTTGCGATTATAGGGACTATAAGGCAAGTTTAGGATTCGGGAATATTAAAAAAATTGAGATAACAATCAAACATGACATTACGATCATAGCGAAATCTAAAAGAGTGTCTGTACATAATAATGTAATATTTTCCATGGGACAGATTTTTTCCGTACTCGTACAGTAGCAAGAGTTCTCAAAGATCTTGATATAAACAAATCCACTGGCCTCGATGGAATACCACCTATTATTCGGAAGGAGTGTTTTTTCACACTGCCAAAACCACTGCGGAAGCTTTTCAATCGCTCCTACTGTTCTGGAATTTCTTCTACAAGATGTAAAACAGCATTTGTCCAGCCTGTCTCTAATAAAAGTGACCACTACTCCACCTCGGCCTACTGACCCATAACGCTTATGTACGTCCCTACTTTCTTAAGGTATTCGAAAAACTTATTAACCATCAGATTGAAAAACATCTGGAAGATCGAAAGCGTCTTCATGACTGGCAATATGGCTTGGTTCCACTGGTGATCTGATGGCATATCACACCGAAATGGCATATCACACCGAAAAGTGGAATAAATCTTTACTTCGTTTTGGCCAAATTAAAATTATTGCCAGGCGTTTGATAGAGTTTGTTATGAATCTTCGATAAGAACGAAAATGCGTGGTTTTTAGATAGATATACTCTTGTTCGTTGGATTAGAAGTTATCTTCTGGATTGTTCAATACAAATTTTATTGGACGGTTTCAAGTCTGATTCCGACAAAATAAATGCTGGTGAGTCCCAAGGCTCCGTTATGTCTAAAACCCTTTTCTTCTTTTTACTTGCGATTATAGGGACTATAAGGCAAGTCATGCATTCGTAAAAAAAAAAAAAAAAATTCTAACAATCAAACATGATATTACGATGATAGAGAAGTCAAAAAAAGTGGGTCCGGAAATTCCGTCCGTCTGTCTGTCTGTCTGTCTGTCTGTCTGTCTGTCTGTCTGTCTGTCCGTATCGATATCTACAGCCTAAACGGTTGGGCCGATTTGATTCAAAGTTGGTATATAGTATTTTTAGAGTGCTCTACCCGACAGTTTTTGGAATTGGCATTCTAGCTCCAAAACTAACGGTACCTGCCATATAACTTTTATTAAAAAACTTATTTTTCTCGAAAACGGCTCCTACGATTTTGATTAAACTTTCAGAATGATGTTTTCTGTGCAAAATCTATCTTTTAATTTTAATGGATTTTTCAGAAAAAGTTTTATAACGGTACCTCCCATATGACCGGTTTTTTAAAATCAGACTTTCTCGTTAACTAATTGACGGATTTTGATGAAATTTTCAAAATATGTAGTGTTTTATGATTTAAATAATATTGTTTATCAAAATTTTCAAAAAAAATTTTTTTTAAATTTTAATAATTTTTTTAAAAAAATATTTTGTTTTTTGAATATTTTGAAAACGGATCTATAGATTTTTTTTTAAATTTTTCTCCTAGTATAAACTATAGATTTCTTAAAATTAACATACTAAAAAAAATTTTAAAATATGTTTTCGAAAAGTTTTTCAAAAAAAACATTTTTTTGAAAAAACTGGTCGAACGATTTTGAAATGAAAAATTCATAAAATAGAAAACAGCAAACGAAATAAGATGGCTTACAACATTTTTTCCAAAAAACGTTATGAGTAGTGTTTTTTTGAATTCATAAATTTTTTCCCCAACATTTTATTTCATATTGCTCGGCTAAGCCCTAGTCAAGCCATTAGTCAAATAAAAGAAAGTGACAACCTACATTACATACATACTTACGTATTTTAAAGTATTTTTCATCATCATAAAAGCACAGAATAAATAAGGAAGCCTTTGATAAACACACAAAAACAACTAACAAATAAAAAAAACTATTCGATTACTACTGAATGCAAAAATTTCAATCGAGAAAACAAAAGTTTACACCTTCCTATAAATAAACAAAACCACTGTGTTAACTTTTAATATTGTCTCTATACCTACTGGCTTAACAGTAGTTGGAACACGTATCTTAATTTTAGTACCTACCTTCTTTCCTTACCTTATTATAGGTACCTAAATCCTTTATAAATTCCATTGGTCCCATATTGGGACGTATAAAGGTCCCTTTACCTAGCATTATTGCCATACTGCTGATTCCGACGAATCTTTATGCCAGTTGTTCAAATTTTTCCATACCAAAATGAAAATTTAACTGAAAAAAGTCCTTTGTATCTTTCTATTAGCAAATTATATTATAAACAGTAAGCAGCAAGTGGAAAGATAATACTACACTAAAAAACTGCAAAAGCTAACAATCCTATATATTTATGTGTTTATCCCTTTGTCGTGACGCATGTTCGTTCGAGCTTCACCCCAAAACGATTCTAAGGAATTTGCACGTCATACAAAAAATATTAAAATAAAATCTTTGTCAAAAAGACGCCTGCACTTAAAAAGGATTAGCACATAAGAGCAAGTACGTGCGACCCAGTCGTGCCTTTTATTTTACTTGCGGTTATAGGTACTATAAGGAAAGTAACTATAAAAAAAATCTGACAATCAAACATGACATTACGATGATAGAGATATCAAAAAAAGTGGGTCCGGAAATTCTGTCCGTCTGTCTTCGTATGTTCGCACATCTACAGCCTAAACGGATGGTAGTATTTATTTGGTAGTAGATATCTCGCGGCGTGTTTTTCATTTTTGCTCTAGGTAGAAAAATAACGGTACCTGCCATACAATTTTTTAACAAAGGTCTGATTTTCTCGAAAACGGCTCTATTGATTTTGATAAAACTTTCAGGGTGCTATTTTTTTACAACAGTTAATCTTTCAGTTAAATTTAAATTTAATCATAAAACCGGTTTTTTTAAATGCGGTTTTATCGTAATGCATTATCCTGATTTCAATAAAATCTTGCACACATGAAGTCATTTATAATTTAATTAATATTGCATTTCAAAATTTTCAAAAACTTTTTTTTCGATTTTTCTTAAATTCTTCTAAAAAAATGGGTTTCGAAATATTTTTAAAACGGGTTGATTCAATTTTTTTAAAATAATTTTCCCAGATGAAAACCACAGGTTTTCTATAATGACATACTAAAAAAATTTTAAATATTTTTTTTCAAAAGTTAAAAAAAACTGGTCGAGCGATTTTCAATTTTTTTGCGCGATAGAATATAGTTTTCAAATTTTATAACTAAGAAGTATAGTTTTTCCGAAAAAACTCTTTAACCAAATAAAAAAATTAAAGAATTTTCGAAAAAAAATTATATTTTTATTTTAATGTATATATACATACATACATACTAAAAGCAATTATCTAGCTTCTAGCATAGGAACAAGTTCGTGCGATCCAGTCCTGCAATTTATTATAAATGATCTCTTGTTCGTTATTTTTAATCCACTGCAGTGCACTGAACTGTATGCTGACGACTTTAGCCACAGCATTTCATATTCATACTAAGTGTTTATATGAGTAGGTTTTCTGTATCGATGCATGGGTTTTTTGCTCTTCGATGTAGCTCCAATTCCTAAAGCGTTTTTATATTAACCTATTACCTTCTGTTATATTCATTCTAGAGCCACATTTCGGAAGCAAGATTAAATGCAGATAACGGGAATTTGAAATAGTTTTACCCGCGAGATTTTCCCTTGCCATTTAAATTATTCAAAATCATTAAAAACCAATGTTAATTGACATCTCTCATTTAGGAGGCTGTAAAGGGGAATCTCAGAATTCGATGAATAATGCAGTGTGGGAACTCGATGGCTTGAAATAGTTTCAACGAAATTGCATCCACATCGTCAAACAAAGAGTTTAAGACAACAATGTTTACACGCTTAGTTCAAAAATCTATCTGCGTGATCAAGGATGCCTTAAAAAGCTCCCAACAAGGATATCTCCGATGTCAATTTTAATATATTTGTCAAATAGCAAGATCTTATTTCTAAGAATGGAAAAAAGATTGAATATTTTACAAGATCTTTGAAACACATCCACCAGATCTCTAAAAAAATCTACATGCGACAAGGTAACCATCCCAGGATCTTACAAGAGCTAAAGAATTTTTTTATTTTGCTCTAGAGTAACAGGTTTTTTTAATAAGCCGATGGAAAAAATATGTGTGCCAAGGACTAAAGAATGCTTCGGAAAACCAAAAAAGAAGCACAAACATTCTCCAACAAAAATCAACTGTTCGATCACAAAAACTCTGCCATACGTAAAAAGATATGTTGTTTATTTATTTACGAAAAAAAAGTACAGCAGCAGTAATTTGATTTTGTTTTGGTATCTAGGACGAAAAAAGGATATTTAAATTTTTTTTCGCTCGCGTACACGTTTTATTATTCACAAGATGAATATTTTTTTAAGCAAAAGGCTCATAAAAAAACAGAAATACCGACAAAAAAGATAACAGTAAAAAGGAAGCACCTTTGAGAGTTATGCCCGTGGGCATGATAGAAGGCTTTTGTGCTGGCAAAAGCATTTCAAGGAATCTAATACACAAATCACATACGAGTCTCGTGTTCATCTTCATCGTCAGTTGGGTTCTCTGGCTGGTATCTGGTATGCAGGCAGGATGCTTTTTTCCTGACTTCATAGTTCGTCTTTCTTTGCGAAGGATACGTCAATACACTGGGGTAATTCAAAAGTCACGACACATATACCTTCTATGGCATGAGCTTATGTAAGGTATTCTGTACCTACATCTATCGATCACCAGAGAAATTATTTGCTTTGGAAATTTTCTTCGTTTGCTAGTATCTTTTCTTGATGATGATGTCCTTGAATGCTAGGGAATATTATGTATGCTTGGGGATATGAACTTTGAAAGTTAGGTGATTCAGCATCAGTAGTGACATGATTGTTATGAAGATGGTTATTAAAGCGGTCTTTATTAAAACCTTTAAAACTATTGATTTCAATGCCAATAAGGCCCACGTGGAGTTGTGGTTGTACTAAAAATGCAACAGCACCCTAAGTCCAATTGATTTATTAATGTATGGGAATCTTTATCAGCTCCTAATCCGACCTCTCCAATTACAGGTTTTCCAAGAGAATCCAAAAAAAAAATTGTAACACCATTGACCTTGGTCTTGCCCTTGCCTTTCTAATCCAAGGAACAAAAAAATGATCTTTTGATTGTTTAATTGAAGCATTTTGAGGTTCATATGAATAATGTATAATATAATTTCTTTATTAAAAATTGATGAACTTTTTCATCCATTCTTGCAACTCCATAATTATGAACCATATATGTTGGTAATTTATTTTGATCTGGATTAGAAGATCTATTCCACTCATGTACAAAATATTCATGAATTTGGTTGAGGAATTTACATGTTCATAATATTTTTTTTTTTTTTATTTCTGTGGTAGGTATCAATTGACCTAACTCTAGATGATTTCATAGGATTTGTTGCGTCCATTGTATATTCTATATTTCTTTTATAAAATTGAGAGTCTAAACCTTCACCTACAAGTCCGATAAGAACATATTCTGACGTAGCTGTTACACTAATGTTATTCCAGTATCAAATGCTGTTCTTGTTCCTAAGGATGTTACATGACAATTTACTTCTATTATTTTGGAACCAAAAGGTAAAGCTTCAAATTCACAATGACCTAAATAAAGTGGTAAGTAATCCACAGGAAATAATGCTAAAAAAGTTGTCACATTTTTAACAAAATCAGGAGTACCTAGTTGAATATTTTCTGTACTGTGTCCATAAGATATTAAAAATCTTGATTTTTTTAAACTAATTACACTTGTTGGTGACGGAATGCTAGGTTTTATCAAAGTTATATTTAAAATGGTTGACGATGACGATCCAGCAACTCCACTTGCTCCAAATCTTGATCCTGTATTAGAACCCCGATGGACCACTTTCTAATGGAACTCCTTCTGTCGATGCTCAATGAGCTTCTTCAGAAAAAAACTACCAGTATCAACACCACGAACAATGTTTTCAAGGAATGCAACAGTGGCAGGTGAGAGAGGGCTATGTTTTTCACCTGTAAATACGCCTTCAGAAACTGGTTTAACACGAGGTTGCTTCGAGGTGTTTGGGTCGTTGTCGGATCCGGTATCGGCGGGTCTTTTATTACTTGGACCAGTTTGATTATCTTCTTCAAGAACTTCTTTTGAAATTGCATGCACGCTGTCACAAAATCAATTGAGGTGCTTTTTTGCTTTTTCGCATATTTCGCCGTTTTGGTATCAATTATAGAAAAGGAATACTTTTTTTTTACTGGTTTCCATTACCTAAAATTCGATGGTACGATCGCCATTAAAACCTTCTTTCTTACACTTTGCTCGTAGAAATCTTGTAAGACCGTCAAAATTACAAACCAAAAAAAAATCTGAAACATTAGTTTGACTTTGATCTGCTTTAAATAACGTAAATTACTCTCATAACTCCGAATCGAAAGTTACATATTAACATTGTTTTGTTTTTCTTTTTTTCTCATAAATATCTCTACAACAAAGCGCGATAAAAATGAAAAAGCCTTAAATCCATCATCTAAAGCTCCGCTCAAAAATCGATTGCACTCAAATTTGCTAGTTGAGATCCTCAAGTACAACTAAAAACTCTTGACAATTCTCCCATCAACCTAAGGCCTCATCTGTCCTTGATTTCATATCGGATATTTCCTGCCAGAGGTTCGTCCTTATTGTTTAAATAATCGAGGCAATTGTCTACTCGTATCAGACTTTTTCGGCTTAAGCATTTCCACAGGCTCCTAGCACCCCTTAACTCTCAAACTCATTCAAGGTTCATATATACACATCACTTGAATATTCTAAATACACAATAACCCATTTTCGACTCGAAAGACATGGCATACAATTTAAAGATTCTTTAGGGACCCGAAGAAAAGCCCGCATTTTCTTTAATAGTCACAATCGTCTTCCCCGCGCTATCCACCCCGAAAATGAGTACTCATGGCTTTCTATCCCTTTTTCTTTGTTTTTTTTTTTTTTTTTTTTGGAAGGGATGCACGAATTAAAGAAGTGAGGGTGGATGGATATCTTGTTATCTATTCCTAAGATCCTTGCTTAAAACATTGTTAACATTGTGAATTTGGGGAAAATAATATTACGCATACGCCTTGAAGTTGTTTTCTGGCGTTTAAGTATTCTTGTATTATTTTTTGACAATATCAGGAGCGTATTTAATGGGTACATGTACTTAAGGCGCATTATTTTGTGGTTACCATGGAGACTCGGTTGAAGTATTGCAGCAAAATAAAATCCAATAAGAGAGGTGGCATGGTGTCTTACCTCATCGAGATATTGTTTTACTTTATTAGCTTAATAGAAGCAAAGAACTCGTTGTCACAGATAATTCCAAGAACGGAAAGAAAATCAACTATAGGTACTTGAACGCTATTTATAAGATACTATCTAGGCGTAAGAGGGGTAGGCTTACGAGTATCTGTTGCCTTGGCAGTTTTGAGACATTTAGTTCTAGAATGTTTCTTAGACACTAGATGGAAAATTCAGAAAGATCACCTTGAAGTGCTTAGGGTCGTCTATATATTTGGATCGATGAACCATCATTGATGGTGAGAAAAAATAATGGAGCAAGCGAACCACCTTGCGGGACTCCAGTGTTGCATGTAAAGGATAAAGATGATCCAAAAATGACTTTCACATGACATAAATTGCGGTTGAAAACCAAGGGTATTAAACCTTAAGGGAAATGCTTTCAAAAGCTTTTTTTTTTGTCAGCCACAGTCGTTGTTGTAGAGATTTTGTTCTTTACCCAAACAAATTCAAAAGAGTTGGTGTGAGAAATTTTTAAAAGCATTTGTTAATTGACACGTCGTCTGAACAATTCTTATATCCAACATCAACTCTATATACGTCAAGTTCAGGAGAAAAAGGCTGTCATTGATATCGGCTGACAATTTGACGTCTTATATCGAAGGCCACGGACATTTTGATAGGAAAAGGTTAAAAATGCCTTTGTTCTATTAAAACTCGGGTTAGGTTTGAATAGAGCTCTTGAAATTCGACTTCTTTGTAAGTTTGATCTTTTTCAATATCGAAAAAGGCAAGGTTAAAGGATTCATGGAATTGCACATAGATTTTCTTTTTTTTATCAGGAGTGTTTGTAGATCAACTGTATAGATACTGCAGAACTTGCAGCCATGTAGTGAATCTGAATAAGTCAAAAGTCATGATTTTAAAAAAAAACATTGTTTGGAAAAATTGTTCAAATCAGAAGTATTCCAGTAGATATCAAGAAGTCTGTGTTGCAAGGAACCCATATAAGCAGGAAAAAGAATTTTAAGAAGAAACTGGTCAAGACCATGAATGCTATTGGTGCTACATTACATGGACAATATGTTTCGCCTACAAATACATTATTCAAAGTAGTAAATTTTGGTAACTTTGAAGCAGTCTTGGATTCGTTTATGCTCGACGGATCTGTTTTTGTTCTTTTAACAGGGATCAATTACGAATAAATTGAATTGGCAGAATAATTCGGAAAAAGACCATTAGGATATTTTTGTCCTCTTTTTTTAAACACTGTTTTTCAAAGTTATCCACACGATTATCAACTCGCATTTGAGAGGTTCAAAGAAAGGGTAATTGTTTAACACTGCCAAATTTTCTATAATCGGTGGCATCGCGCCTTCGGGGTTTCAAAATGCAAGTGCGCCCCTGAAAAACAACTTTTTTTTCTTCAAGCCGTCCCTCCATCGTGAAAGTGGTTTGTTCGAGCAGACAATTCAACTTGATTGACTAACACTCAGACACTTAATTAAGTTTAATAAACATCTCCATGTTCTTCTCGTACCTCCATCCCATCGAACATATATGAAGGTACCTACCTACATAAAGCTTAGGTGACAAATAAATTTCACCTGACCACTATCGAGCCGATGCAATGTGTGCGAATATTATAACCCGTTTAAGGACTATAATCACGACTATCTACTTAAGTTCTAATTAGGCAATTTAGTAGTTTGCCACGCTACGTGGACTGTAACTCAATTAATCGCCTTATAAGTCTCTATGACGCAACTGTTATTGTTGATGTTGTTGCTGCTTCAAAGCAATTAAGTACATTCAACTGTCGCTTCCGTCAGTCCAAGGGATTAAGTTGAAAATGTTAATTTCCAGCGCGTGCTACAGATTAGAGAGGATGTGAGTAGTTTCGTAAACAAGGGCATTAAATTTGATTTTGTTGCCGAACATATTCTTTAAAAGGAATATCTTTACAATATAACATCGAACCGAATAGATCTAATCATATGTTGCATTTAGCCAAAGGCAAGAACGGATATTAAATCCGCAACTATATTCCTCGATATCTGTTAAAAGTGCACGTACAGCACCCTAGATTCAGTTAACTGATTTGGAGATTCATTTTTCATGGATATCTTTAACCGAGGAGGAAGGAAAAAAAACAATATCCCACTTTTGTCTGGAAAACTTTCGGAGGAGAACTTTCTAGACAAAAGTGCAAGGAAATTAAATTCATATTGCAGCATTGTTACTGCGAAAAAGCAATAACGGCGTCCATAGCAAGGGCATGTAATGTGCAATTTTTTATGGAAAAATTCTTCTGATGCAGATACAGCAACAAACTTATTTATAGTTTTAGATCCAATTGAAAGTTACAGCGCATTGATAACCATTTGGAAATTTCAGCTTTTAACAGATAATATAGTCTGTCTTTGATAGGATTCGTTTTTTACAAATAGTTTCGTAATTTATTTGCAAATATATAGATAGATATGGTATATGTAGTGTGGGTTAAGGTTATGCGTGATCGAAACAGTTAAGGCCAATTATTTAATTTTTTTACCAAATAGCTCTGAAACTTGAATCTGAAGTGTCAATCTCAGTCAATTAATTAAATGTTTGGGTGGTGAAAGTTTGAATTTCAAGAATACCAACATTTCGAAAAGTAGTCCTATAACTGCTTGAAATGTTTACATTTGTTTTCTTTAAAACTCTTAGTTCTGAAACATAAACATATGCACATTTCGAAAGTCTGGAAAACTGAATGAATCGATTTCTTTGAGATGAAAGGTCCTTAGAAAAACTGCTAAAGAAAGTAATTTATTTGCACCCTAAGAAACCCAGGGGGGTACGTTGTACTTTGACATCATCATCTAAAAGCATTCTCTAAAATGTACATGCAAGCCTCAAGGTTGACACAGCTCGAAACCACTAGACCATAGATTTATCATGCCAAGTTTCCCTATCCCATACCAGATAAATGTAATCTTACATCACTTCCTCGATATTTGTATCTTATAAGAAATAAATTGCGTGACTTGATCGCACGTACTTGCTTATATGTGCGGTCACATCGTCGAATAAAATTTAAAAAATAATTAACATTAACGTAGAAAAATAACACTATCTGAACTTAAAAAAAGTGTCAAAACCAAAACACTTAACTGTTTTTAGTTAAAATGGCGTACGTTATCACAAGGTCCTGTATAATAACGAATTTATGAAAAAGTATTTGGAAAATTCTAGGACGGATTTTGATAAGATCCTGTTTTTTACTTTTAATTTTTTTTAATTTTTTTTTTTAATTTTGATATGCAGAATTAATTTGGATACTTCTCAAATATATATAAATATAACAAGATATAGTTATATGCACAGTAAATAAGAAACTTACTTTGTTTTGAAATGTAAGTTTCTCACTATTGTTATTTATTGTGCATATAACTATATCTTGTTGTGTTTTTATGTAATAAAGTTCCCCTGAAGAAGGCAACAACCCTTGCCAAAACGTCGGGATATGCCAAAGTTACTGTTTTTGTTTCTTTGCTAAATTTAATGTGACCAAAAAAGTTGAGTAGATATATCTCATTAAAATTTATTATCATTACTCCATTTTGGGAGTTGACTACGACCCTAATAGAAGTTGTTCTCCTGAACCTCTTTTTTCTATTCTTCATGAACTAACGGTGAATTATAAAAACATAATTGTCTGTGGAGATTTAAATGCTGATCTTCTTCTTTATGATACTAGAGCCTGTCAGCTCAGAGACGAAATTGCAGCTACTGGTCTCACTATAACAAACTCCTTTGCCACTCGCTTTGGCCCAAATTCTGCTCCTAGTCTCCTCGATCTGATGATTGTATCCGATTCATCTAATGTTTTTCTTATCGATCAACTATCTCTTGAAGGTATTTCAGATCACGATTTAATTTTTTGCACGGTCAATATTGACTTTTCTCGAACCGCATGTTCTTTTACTTTCCAATTTCGTGACTTTAAATCTATTAATAATATTGCATTGCAATTCGATGCTGTCAGTTTTCCTTGGGATTCTTGTAATAGCTTATACAACGTCAACGAAAAAGTGAATTTTTTCCGATACCTAATATTAGAATTATATGAAAAACATGTTCCTTTGAAGACAGTTACTGTGCGTATTAAAAATTGTCCATGGTTGGCGACTGAAGTACTCAGTTCAATTAAAACTCGTAGGAAATCGTGCTTTAAATGGAAGCATAACCCAACAACCACCAATTGGGAGGTCTTTTGCCAAGTTCGTAACCATTCATCCTTCATAACACGAAGAGCGAAAAAAAGGTATTTCATGTGTAAACTTTCTACAATCCAAACTTCGCGTAAGCTTTGGACAGATCTACGTTCTATTGGGGTTGGTAGGAAAGATTTTGTTGATAAATATCCTGATCGTAATGATTTGAACAACTTTTTTGCACCTGACAGTTTGCAGGCATCGAACTTCACACCCAACGGTAACATCCTACGAATTATTCCAAATGAGTTTAACTTTGAGGTTATTTCTGATTATGAATTGCTTATGAGCATTAACTCTCTTCAGTCGAATTCTGTAGGAGAAGATGGAATTCCCATTAAATTTGGGAAATTGATACTACCTCAAATAATATCCGTATTAACACACATTATAAATTTTTGTATAACTTCCTCTTCATTTCCTGACTATTGGAAACTTGCAAAGGTTTCGGCCTATAAGCATCTTGCCCTGCCTGTCAAAGGTCTTTGAAAAAATCTTGGCAAATGAAATATCTAACCACATTGGTCAAAATAATTTATTATCTCTAGTACAATCGGGTTTTCGCGTGAATCATAGCTGTTCTACTGTTATTGTTAAGGTACTCGATAATATTATAATAATATTCAGTATGACCAAGACCAACTTACGTTATTGTGTTTGCTTGACTTTTCAAAGGCATTTGACAGGGTTAATCATAACATTCTGTGTAGAAAGTTGAGATTATATTTTGGTTTTAGTAGCAGATCAGTACTTTTGATTGAAAACTACTTGCAAAATCGTAGTCAAAGAGTTAAAGTGGGTAAATCGTTTTCTGAATTCAAAACTTTACTTGCTGGTGTCCCCCAGGGTTCAATTCTGGGTCCTATTTTATTTTGTATGTTCATCAATGACCTTCCTCAAGTGTGCCAAAATGTCATGATACATCTTTACGCAGATGATGTCCAAATTTATCTCTCGCGACCTTTTAACTAACTCGAAGATCTGGTCTGCAGATTAAATGAAGATCTGTCTTATATCTACAATTGGACTTTATGCAATGGTTTAACTCTTAATCCTGCTAAATCGCAAATAATTGCAATATCCAAAAAGAAATTTAGTACTGAAAACATTTCACCTAGATTTTGTAGACACGATCTCTAATCTTGGCTTTAAAATAAACCGAACACTTTCAGCTAATGACCATGTGAACTTTTGTGTAGGTCGTATCTATGGTGGTCTCCGAAAATTAAGCCTTTTTTCTAACTTAACTCCTGTTAACACCAAGTTGAGATTAATAAAATCCCTGCTGCTGTCTATTATTGAATATGCTGCTGTAGTTTACTGCTGGCCTGACTCTCACTCTCGGCAAAAACTACTTGTTGCTTTTAATGATATGGTAAGGTACGTTTTCGGACTTCGTAGGTTTGACCATGTTTCACAATATCATCAAGCGGTTCTTGGTTGCTCATTTGAGCAATTTCTCTATTCCAATATATCTGTTTGATATGCTTCGCTTCGCGCGATCCCCACGAACCTTAAACCTCACAACGCACTCTTCCATTTATTTAAACTCGTCAAGACTTTTTTTGTATATGCCATCAGACTCTGGAACTCTTTACCAGTGACAGTAAAACGGAAAATAGGAAGACAAAAGTTTAAAACTGCATTGTTTTTAAACTTCCAATAAAATCATTAAAATTATCTAGAGCAGCAACTAGAAATTTTAAATATGAAATAAATTTGCAAATATATAATTAATTAAAAAAAAAATTGAATAATGTACAATACCTTAAATTATTTTTATTTATTTATAACTATAATATAATTATATTTATTATCATTTTGTAACCAGTTATTTAAAACCATCTTAAGTACTATAAAAAACTAAGGTCTTACTTGTATACCTCTATTTAATAAAAAATTGAATTGAATTGAATTGAATTGATATGAAAATAATGTCCAATATTCTTTTGTTTACCAAGAAAATCAATCATCATACGAACCACCACAAGCAAAAGTTGATTGCATGAATTTTATAAATTAATAAAAACAATGGAAAAGCCATGGAATAAGAGCCTAATCGCAACAACAGTAGAAGCAACAAAAGGAAGTTTTAAAGACTTTAAAGCCACCTAAGAACTAATTAAGGCCATGCCTAAGGTAAGCTAAGCTAAAGTAAACGGATTGTTGTCCGTAACAATGAACATCTTTAATGGACTCTAACAGGAGAGTGGACCTATATAACTTAGCGTTGGAGACAGCATTTTCTGACCCTGGCAAGTCAACAGAGGCGGACTATATATACCTAAGTCCAGAAGGATACTGGTTAACACAGACGACATCAATATTATCGATAGAATTCAACGAGCTATACTTCATCCAGATCACCCAGGTGGTCTGGCGCTGCTCATTAAGAAGTAGTAGAATTATCCACAGGCTTTATTTAATGTTTGCTTATTAACTTTTTATTGCAAAAGAGTTAATAAGCATACATTTATTGGGCCATTACAGAAAATGATTAATCCATTGACCCGATGAGGAAGGTATACATAAAAAACACTATTCCCTAAGGAAGTGAGGGGCTTGAGTTTTGTTTGTCCGACAAAATATTCTTAGATCTGAAAAAAAAACAATTCAATTTCTTCCACGCTTCTCATGACTCCCACCATAAGATTCAAGAAAAAAAAACCTAACCGGAAGCAACTGTTTCCTGACCAAACGGCCCATAAAAATCGTGTAATCACCTGGCAGTTTTGTAAATATTTTACCATTAACTGAGAGAAAGTGAACAATTTTTCCATTGGCCCAATGAGGTAGGTACGACAGCCACCTTTCGACCTAAATATAGTTCCTTTAATCATAACTTAGGAAAATAATTTTTTACTTGGAAGCGTTTTTAACAGAAATTAGCTTTATCAAAAAAAGAAAAAGGTCACATCAAGACTTTTGATATACCTATTCTTCTTTAAAAAATATTAACCCAACAGTGTGCAGAAATAATGGACTATTTGACATTTGGACAGTTTCACATAATTCTGAGAATTCATGGCTTAAGTATTCATGTCCTTATTCAAACAATTATGTTTTGACTATAAATGAGGGATTAATAAAAACTCTTTCCAGATCCCAAAAAATGACTCATAAAACCTCTTCATTCAGAAAACGTGTTTTTCTTTCAAACGGGATTTAAAATTATTGGGTTTTCAAAGCGTTTCGATTGCCCTAGGATCTAGAAAACTATAAATCCTTTCTCATATCTGTATCCCAATTGACTCGCTTGATAAATTTTACGGAAAAGGAAGAGATCTTCGAAATTTCCCCCTTAACAACCTATGCGGTGTGCAACTACAGGAAGCTCCGCTGGATTGAAATTTCCTTACACCTTTTCGCAGGTATAAACAGCACTTAAGACCACCCAACATCTACTTTTTATTCCAGACACAAACGGGCGAAGATATCGATATGGATTTTTAATGTCCCGAAGACTTTTTTTGCATACCTATGTATATGTATCTAGCGTCAAGGAGGACCGTCATGTGGACAGAAAAATGGATATGTTTTCGAATTATCCATAGCATAGCATGCCAAAGCTGTCAGAGCTGCCTGTTCAAAAAACGTGTTTATTTTGCGTTTTTTTTATCTACGCATTTCGGAAACGAACACTTTAAGCCTATTTGTGAACCAGTTATAGGCTGTCCAAAAGATATACGTGACAGCCCCGGGCAAAAGCCAATTCCGAAAGCACTTCAGACCTCACCGGAGTCTTTTTTCAGACAGCAAGATGGCACAACATGGTGATTTTGTCTGTGCGTTTCATATAAGTAAAGGTACACCCAGGAGCCAAATTGTAATTAATTAGCTTGCCTGTCGTGCCCGTTTCATTATGTGTTTGAAATAAGCAAGCATTGCCTTTTATGGAGCTGAGCCAGAGTCAAGCCAAAGTCAAAAGCAGGATGGTAGCGTAGAATGGAAAGCCCTGCGATTGGCATATTGTGAATGGTAACAAAAGCAGGCCAATGCGTGCGTGTGCTTCACTCCTCCAACTCTAACAACAAGAACAACTGTCTTTGCCACCTGAAATAAGGCACTAAATTATACCTGCTTCCCAGGACGTTTGAGTTCGTCCTCTTTATATACGCTTGGGCTGGGAAGTCCTACGAACCAAAATGTTTCTCCGTATATATGTATGTACATATGTCTATATTAATGGCAGAAAAGGCAACTTTTGGTTGGATATAATTTACCATATAGACTCACTCTATCCCAGGAACCTCTGCATCAACAGGTTTCTATATAAACAGACAGGTGTGGTAAGATAAATTTCTAAAATGCTTATCACTCACGGCCACGCAGAGCAGCTCCACACGAGCAAATGAATGGAAATTGGCAAATTTATTTGAAGCGAATTGGATCCATTTCACTTTGGATACAATTTATTAATCCTGTCAGAGAGTGGCAGGTGCCTGGAGTGAAAGTTGACTTGAGCATTTTCGGGGTATCAGTTTCGGAACAAAAGAGTCTAGGTACGTGATAGAAAGATGATATAAAGTATGTATATGTACTTATATACACACATAGATGGTTATTTGTGCGCTTTCAGATCAATGGCGCCACTGGTTTATGAGTAAAAACAAATTCTTTAAACCTTTAAAAATTAAAATAAATGTGCTTCTTTGTTTGAGTGATAAAGCGATAAAGGTATAACCCCGTTTGGTTATAACATTGAAGAGATGAAAACACGATTGCTGTTCCAATTAAAAATAAAACATGACTAGCTTATATATATTTGGAAATATTATAAATAAAAAATATATTTTCATTAATTTATGGTATCTATGTCAGTCAATAACATTAAAAAGCTATTACGGAAACTTAACATATCATTTTTATATTAAGACTCGTAACAGTAGGTAGGTATTTACATAAGTGCTTTCAAAAATATATAATATATAGTGATTTACAGTGATTTCGAAAATCTGGAAATATTGGCCACTTTTGAATAAGTTGTTCTGCATTAAAATGAGATCTAGAAGTTCAGAATAAGTGCAAGAATGTAATAGTATGCAGGAGCTTATGATTTTTATTGACATCATGACTAAATTCCTTAGAATTTCTATGCGGTTCTTATTAGTTCTAAACGTGGGTGACCCTAATACATAAGTTGATCTATATAGCTAGTGATTTGTATAACAACAAAACTAAATTACTCTATAAAGTACGTCTTTGTTCCTAATGCTAGTCTAATAAAGCATCAACAATATCGAAGATCAGGTCAAAAAAAAACAAAACAAAACAAAACTTTGGCAAACGCGAAAGCTTATGACCACTCTTCCTTTACCTATCATTTTCGAGTTCGAAATATCCTCTACTCTGTCTTGATCCCTTTTCTGCATTTTCGAAAGGCGATTAACAAGATTATAATTGAATTTTAGCTTCTCATTATTAATTTTCATGCGAAAAAGTAGTGGGGACTTTTGTACTAAAAACACTAATTTCGTTTGTGCTTATCTTCGGTGTAATCCCTCTTTAAATAAATTGCACGACTGGATGGCACGTACTTGCTCATATGTGTGGTCACATTCTAGGATAAAATTTAAGAAAATTAAAGTTAACAACAAAGCATTTATTCGATTTTTGTGAATTATGATGTTGGAATAAAGTACGTCCATTTGTATTGAGTGAAGTAATTTAAAAAATCACACTTTTTAACATTTCTTATAGTAATAACATGTTATTACGGTTATTAGCGGTTTTTAAATAAAACTGTTTTTTCTTAACAATTTTTTTTTAAATATTAAAAAAAATAATTAAAAAATGCAAACCTAAGTACAAAATTAATATACATTTAAAAACAAAATTAAATAAAAAATCACCTACCCCTTTTCAAAATACTGATTTTTCCAAAATATTTTTTTTTAAATTATTAAAAATCAAAAAAAAATTGGAAAAAAATTAATGCAAAATTACTTAGGCTACCTACATCTTCTTGAATATCAATTTTAATAGTAATCGGATGAAGAGTTTTCGAGAAAGTCGAAGAAAAGAAACCGGTCCTATGTGAGGTACCGTTTTTAGACCACTATATTAAATTTTTTTTTCACCAAAATATAATGCATACTTACCTACAGTAATACACAAATTTTTTTTATAAAATTTTTTTAAGCTGTTTTCGAGAAAAATATGACAGGTACCGTTAATTTTTGAGCTAAAACAATTGAAAAAACTCTTCTGTAGAATGTCAAAATAGCCTTAAGTTCAAAATTTGAAGAAGATTGGCCCAACCGTTTAGGCTGTAGTAGTAGACAGACGGACAGAATTTTGTAAGTAACTCAAATATGTTTATCTACCATCGTAATGTCATGTTTGACTGTTATCTCACAACTTTTAATCTGCACAAATGCATAACTTGTGTTATAGTACCTATAATCGCAAATAAAAAGTTAATTGCTTAAGCAATTCATGCTAAGATCTTTAGCAGTTTTTCGTAATTCTTTGTCCTCTATTGGTAAAATAAAGTCAGGTTTAACATGATTAAAAGCTGTACAAGTATTACTAGGGTCTCTCCCCAAAATGGTTGGCAAATAAAGAGGAAGTTTTGAGTATCATTTTTAAGGAAAAATTATCTGAGTAAAAATGTTGAACGTTGAAAGTTCATCTTTTTATATGACCAGGCTAGTCCACCGCGCGTAGAAATATGCGAATGCAATTAACATTTGCGTTGAAAATAACAAATTTGAAAAAGTATTAAAAACATAATAATTAACAGTTTTTATTAAAAAGGAAGTATGTCATCATATGTCTTAATTAACAAGGAATTTATGAAAGATGTATTCGAAAATTTGTAGGACCGGTTTTGATAAAATCCTGTTTTATATTTTTAGTTTTTTGAATTTTTTTAATTTTTTTGAAATTTTGGTATGCAATTTTTTAGAATTTATTAATATACATGTGATAATTTATTTTAATTAGTTTTCAAAATATTGATTTTTGAAAAAAAAAAATAAAAAATTAATTTTAATTAGAACAAAAAAGTTATTGAAATTTTTGATATGCAAAATTAGTTCGGCTACCTAGATCTTCTCAAATATAAAATTTGACAGAAATCTAAATAGATGTTACCGAGAAAGCCAAAAATTAAAAAAAAAACCGTTGTATGAAAGGTACCGTTAATAGACTAGTTGAGTTTGAATTTCATCGATTTTTGCGGTACTAGCATATAAAGTTGTATCGTCGGCAAATGCCAATGCCAACGAATCTTCAAGTTCTCTGAGTATTTTAGAAAAATATATGTATTGAAAAGAGGCGGTGCAGTAACCGTGCTCTGCAGAAGACCGTTAGTGACACTAAAAACTTCAGCCGTCATGTATTCTCTATCTGTTACGACAAATTTCTTCCCGTATATCCTAGATATTATCATCTTTATGAGATGAGATGAAAATTCGTATCGAATAAGTTTAATACTAACCCGTCGATCCAGACCGTGTCAAAGGCTTTTTCGAAGTCTACTATTGCCAGTAATTTAAGGTCTTCGTCTTGATATTATTACTCAAGCGCCTGCTTTCAATTTTATAAAAAAGCGTACCAACTACTGAGTGCTGAATACCAATTCGGATTTAGAAGAAACAACTCAGCAATGTACAGGGTGTACCGTAATTCGTTCTCAGGGTTTTGGGGCATAATTCTTGGGTATATTATAAGAAAAGAATTGTTCTACAGTTTTTGATTTTTGGTTTAATTTTCTCCAGAAAATGCGTAATAAACAAAACGTTTTAATATTTTTTTTTTTAATGAACATAACAATAATACAAATAAAAATTTAAACAGTTATGCTGAAAAATGCATAGATTTTATGATACTTGGAAAAGCCCGCAGCAAGTAAAAATTGGAAAAAGGGTCTAATTACTTTAACCTGCAAAGGTTTTGATTGAAAACAATTTTGTTTTGTTTTTTACTTTACGACTTGTCTTCTATTTGATTTCACAAAGTTGTCTTGTTCATAATAATCTTCTAACGCGGAAAGTCAATAAAATATTACTAGCCATTTTCTCCGACTCATACAAAATATTTTTTTATTTCTCATTATAATAATACAAAATCACTTTTCTAGCGGGCACATCTCCGAAAAATATTCAATGTGCTCTTGAAAAAGGAAAATATTAAAAAGATTTTTTTCTGTATTTGTTAAGAATCGGAGAAAATTCCGTTCCGATCGGTTACCATGATAGGGCTATATATGAACATTTTACCCAATATCAAGAATCGCGAAATGAATAATTCAGCATCATAAAATTTGAGTTTGGCTTGGTGTCAAACTTTTTCAAATGCTTTTAAAATATATCAATTGCAATAATCTTACGTTCGCCAAAACGTTAAAGAGATTAGTTCCGCTTCATCAGATCACCAATGTAACTATTGCTGCAGAAGCGTACTGTCGGCCATTAAGAAGCTTTCGATATTTAAGTGAAAGTTAGTCAGCTTTTTCATTACCTTGGAAAAGAGAAACAGACTAGACAGAACAGATGGAAAAGCTTTTTACAGTTATTATGCTAGCATTGAAGTTAATCTTTTTAGAACAATAGCGGGGATATTGTAAAGCCTTTCAATACTCCTGCGACTTAACAAGTGCAAGAGAAAACTGGTCCCACAAAATCATTAATACTTAGTACTTACTCTTCATTTCAGAATGAGTTATAAAATACCTGCTGGCTGGGGTGAGTTTGTCACACAAAATGGATTGCCAAATCAGACAGCAAGAAGACAAAGGAAGCGACCGATTCCGACGAAAATATCCGTATCTTTCCTACAAATGCACAACGATTTTTACTGACTTTGAGAAATTACAGTATTTTTTGCCGAAAATCTTTGGTTTATGAACAATTTTTGCGAATAAACAGTTCTATTATCTGTGCTAACATGGTACCAAATCTCTTTTAGAACATTTAATTCATAGTAAATTTCTTGCTACCGGGTTTTTGGATATTCATTATTGCAGTAAATAATAAGTGATGTGCATTTTGGAGTCCATTTCCTTATACCTTTAGCTGATCGTCAAGAACTACAACAAAGAGCAGAGAATAAAAGAGATTTCCTTGATGTCAGTCAGTCAGTTAATTACAGTCTTAAATGTATCTTTCACTTTACACATCATCATTGATTCTATATCAACTTCCATCGTTCATTTCAACTCCTTCATAGGTCAATTATTCTGCATACAAGATTAGTCCCACTCTTCACAATGTGGTATCTACCTCCTCTAGTTGACGTATTCACCCGAATTGCCAAAAGGAATTTCACAAATACTCCACTGAAAAGTACGTATTGCTTGCTTAAATAGTTTATATTACATTTCCTTGATCCTGCGCATTTGAATTCCGATATTACCTCTAGCAGCAGGAACAACACTTACGTTGTTATCCCTCATCCCTATACAGCACAGCAATTGAATCACACGTTCCACTTTTATTTTCAGTGCCTTGTCATTGTTTTTTTTCTGCATTTTTTTTTTTTGCTTTAATTCCATATTATTTCAGCCATTTTTGTTGTTCACTTGGCCCAATTACGGCAACTGCTCTGGTAATCCCTTACACACAGCCACATCGTAATAGAGATGTCTCACTATGGCTGTGTGTAATTGCCATCAATGGATTCGGCTAAATGCAGTTCATACCATTCCCACGCCGCAGCGCGTTGCCATGTACCATCCTCCTTTTTGCTTTGCAAAAAGAGTTAAATTTTAAATAATGAAGGACACCTCTCCCCCAACCACCAGGGGTTCTCCCACCGCATGCTAGCATTTAACTAAAGTCGGTTTAACGGTAAAGCATTCCCATTTCTGTTCGTTTTGTGTGTGTCGCGCTCTTATTCCTGCATTAATGGAATTTCGCACATAAAATGTGCACTAATGGAGTGGGCTGACGGCGCGGCACACCATGCTCCTTTATATGGAGGTAAGGATGTCCCTGCTCTTTCTCCTGATTACTCGTGGTTAAGGACTGTCTTTTGTTCTGCGAAAGTGCCAACTTTTACCTTGTCGCTGCAATCAATAAAATCCATAATCCCATTTACAATATGGTTAAAGCTTATTTGTTATCTATAACAGCATTCGTATTGTGCGGCATGGGGGAAAAAGTACAAAAGGACTTCATTTTTTTCTTAAGTCGTAAATTTTCATCTGTCGGGCTATTTTCGAAAGTTGAAGCATTAATCAAAAGGTCTCCCTCTGTTTTCAAGGATGTGCTTTCCTCAAACACGCGCCGCACCCATAGTGCTGCCATTATACCGCACATCCTGCTCCGCCGGAAATGGCATCACGGCATTCTTTTATAATAATTTTCTTTTTGCTTTTTAATTCATTCTGTGTGATTTTCTTTTTTGTAATAAATTCAATCAGAGATAGCAAACAACTAGAATGCATACAGTGATGAGGATAGGTATGAGGTACCACTGGTATTTTTCATGCGGCTTGCCACGTCTTTTAATTCTTCCACTTGGTCTTCTTTACGGGTGGTTGCCTATGTCTTTTCACTTTGCTTGATTCGGAAACATACATACATACAGAATTCTAGATTCAACGTGATCCTTAAAGAGGATGGGACAACGAATTCATTGATTATCGATTACATAGGAATCAACCATTTGCTTCACTTTGAACTGTAAGATGATGATGGTGAGCACATCTTTGCGGAGCAACAGTAGTGAGGTTACCAAAGACGTTTTTGGAAAGTTATTTATAAGTACAAAGTTGAAGATTCTGAATTAGTTTTAAGCTTTGAGGAAAATGTTGATAAAACTGAAGAATTTCGAGTTGGAAAATGTTTTTGAGTGAATGTCGTCTTATGAAGAATGCATAATTAAGAGTATTAATTTTTAAATTGTTTTTTTTTTTCGAGTAATTTATTTGTTTATTTGTGGTTCAATTGAGAAGGGAGTCTCTTCGGAGAAAACGAATTTCGGCAGCATGCCAATTGGGTTTTTTTTGTTACTATGTTAGACCATGTGTCTTTTGAACCTTGAACGACTTTGGAGTTAGTTATAGTCTGCTGAGAAAAAATTGAATTGTGAACTAAGGATGTTACCTCCAATAGCACTGTTTTGTCTTCGACTTTCTCGAGAACTAGTTACTGATTACAAATTAAGATTCAAAGACATAGTTAGTTAGCCCAAACTGTCTTACATTTAATTTTGTATATTAAAAGACCATTTTTTAATCAATATTTTGGGGACCTAATAACATAGCCATAGCGTTGGAAATTGCAGAAAATTACATCTTATAGACCAATATAACGTATACCAATCATGGAAGAAGTTTTTAAGAAACTACCCATAATAATTAGAGAATGAAAACCAATTTCGAACCGTGTGGTTGAGCTTCGGCTATTCGGCTATTTTCTAAAAATTTTGCTCAAGCCTTATGACTTGATTTCAAGCATCATAGGAACCATTGAAAACAGTGCCAAGAAAAACTGAAATCCTGCGTTACGAACCGAGTCTTTAGATTATGTTAGCGCCAACATTGTTCGGAAATAAAAATAATCAAAGCTGGTGTACCACAAGGAAAATCAGTCCAAATTAAAACAAAACTGTCGCATGTAAATTTTAAGTTGTGTCCACACCAAAGAAACATTTTTTAAACATTTAAAAAACATTTCAGAAATGTTTCGTTTTTTGAAATATTTTTTAAATGTTTCTGAAATGTTTATTTAGGTCTGGACGCTTCTCAAAATATTTCTGAAATGTTAATGAAATGTTTCTCTGTTTCTCCTTCAGAACGGAAAACTTTCTTTATTTTTTAAGCATTTTAGTCTAGTACACAAGTTTTTTTTTTATTAGTTTGCCTGAGACACTTATACAAGTCATAGAAATGGCACAATGGCAGCATCTTCGAAGAGGAGCCAACATTGACTTGGATCACTAACTTGTTGGTATGATTTTCCCAAGAAGTATTGCATCTGCCATTTAAGTCATCAGTCAACATGGTTGTCTTACGCGATGAAAACAACGACCACAGAGATCGAGCGAATGGAATGGTTATGAGCGCTGCAGCAGTCAGAGAAAATACTTTAAAGAACAAAAAAGGCACTAGGGAGGAAAAATACGCACAAGCCGCGGAAATTCTACCAATCGCAATATACACTACGATGGTAAACATTTACTGTAAGGATTTTTTTTGTATATAATTCACGCGTGCACATACTGTAAGGATGGGGAGGGAAATCCGATAACCGACCCTGAACTCATTCTGAAGTAATGGAAAGTGTACTTTAATGAATTGCTGAACGGTCATATCACGGACGATGACTCTAAAGTTGTCTACGAGCTACAATCTAATCATTATCTTAATGCACTCCGACAAGAGAATGGTTGGGCGTGCATGCTCTTCAATCTGACGTTGGAGGAGCAATTCCTGACTCTGGCACGATATTGAGACGGACTAACGTCACCAAGCCAAATATTGGCTAACGGAGACGATATCGACATCATCGGCAGAAGTCAGCAAGCCGCACAAGACTCCTTCATCCAGATCGAGTAGGTTTGTCAGGCCCTGTGTGTGGGGAAGGACGATCACGGAAAACATACAATCTTGGGTGTGCCCCGTGGCTTAGTGGTTAGTGTGTTGGACTGCTAAGCGAATGAGCTTGGGTGCGAATCCGCTCATAACCGCCTTCTTTTCCGGGGTACTGCCTCTTGAGAGGAACTGACAAAACCGCCAAGAGTAAAATTTGTCTCGAAAAAGTGAAAAAAGTTGGTATATAGATAATGTGCTGGATATATACATAAGCTACTTTTTATCCGAGAAAAAATAACGCTTTCTGTGGGAGCGTCTTAAATATCAAATACTGCATTGATGGAGGATTGTTTGTTATTCTTTCATACCTTAAAGACTACTCGAATTTGTGAAGTTAGTAGATGAAAGAGTTACAGGATTCACTATACCATATAGATATAGAAATATAGAGATACCTATATCACCTTGATTAGAAAAATGGTACTCACCATCTAAATAAAACATTACATTACATATTGATCTGCTCCGTAGATAAATCTACGAAGGAGAGACACTTATGAGCACTGGCTACTGAGGCCATCGGCTCAGACAAATAAAAATAAATTATAATTTGACGGAAAACCTTATTTAAGGAAAATGCTTAAGATTATAATAGGATCACATAAATTCAATTTTTGATAACAAAGCCGTTTACGACCTGATTAAGAACCGTCGAAAATATTGAGCAAAATGTATAAGTATGTATTTGTATCGGGTTTTTCAACAGGGACGCTACAAAAGTAGAGCGACAGGGACAGCAAACGACACCATATTTCATGCCACTCTTTTGACATTTCCCTTCACTGCATGGTTCGACTTAGTCAGAATTGTGTTTTGTGTGTAAGTATTTTGAAATGGTAAGTGATTTTTGTGTCGTGTATTCCAATGTTCGTGGTATAAGAAAGAATTTCTTTCACCTGTACGTCTACACTGTTCAATACAGGCCAGCTGTTTTGGCATTAAGTGAAACCCAGGTTGGAGTAAATACTGATTTATCAGAGTTTGCTCTACATGGGTATAGCTTGGTGCCATTACTCTTTTCCCATCATGGTCTCGTGGTCTATGTTAGGAATGATATTGCTTGCCAGAGCCTTCCCCAATATGGGCAATGTTCCAACACGGACTTTAACTTCTTGTGGCTCAAATTCACTGTCCGCAAGCATGTCATTCATTATTGTTTTATTTACAGGAGTCCAAATCTCGACAGCAATTCCACTTGTAACGAGTTTGATACGCTGTCTGATTCCATCTCGAAAATTGTTTCCCTTTGTCCTCGCACTGAAATCGTTATTACGGGCGATTTCAATGTACACAATTCCAATTGGCTCCGCTATTCTGGTCAGACAACACCCGAAGGAAGGTATGTCGAGCTCTTTGCCGGGTTACATCACCTTACCCAACTGATCGATGTGCCAACGCGTATACCGGATGTTGCTGGGCAAGCCGCCCATACTCTTGACTTGTTTCTTACTTCTCACCCTGATAAATATACCATTAGTGTAACTTCTCCATTTGGCACTTCAGACCATTGTGTCATTTCAGCTAATTTCTCATCCTCCACCCATCCAGTTAAAGAAAAACTTCCCACCAGGACCGTTTGGCAATACGAGAAAGCCAACTGGGACGGCCTGAATATTTTTTTCCGAAACTTTAACTGGTCACTATGCTTCCTCGATAGTGACATTGATGCCAGTGCTGAAATGATCACAAATGTGATTCTTCTAGGGATGCGTGCTTTTATTCCTAACAGAGTAAAAAGCATCAAACCTAAAGAAAAGTCTTGGTTTAATTCTGAGTGTAAAGAAGCTATCAGGCTCAAAGAAGTAAGTTTCCGTTCTTACAAAGCCAACCCTTCAGAGGAAAATCGGAAAAAACACAAACAAGCAAGAAACTCATGCAACTCCGTTATTGAAAAAACCAAATTTTTGCATGACCAAAAATTACGGCAAAAAATTCTGCAGTGTCCCAAAGGCAGTAAAAATTTTTGGTCATTTGTAAAAAATATTAAAAACTCCTCAACATCTTCGGTTCCAACGCTCATCGACAATAACAAACCAATTGTTTACTCTTCAGAGAAGGCAAACTTGCTCGCCGCCCATTTCGCTGCCAGCTCCACGCTGCCGCATAGCAACGTTGCCCCTCCTGTACTTGAGAATGTAAATTTTTCCATGGGACAGATTTTTTTCCGCACTCGTACAGTAGCAAGAGTTCTCAAAGATCTCGATATACACAAATCCGCTGGCCCGGATGGTATACCCCCGATTCTTCTGAAGAGGTGTTCTTCCACACTGGCAAAGCCACTGCGTAAGCTTTTCCATCGCTCCTACTCTTCTGGAATCTTTCCTAGAAGATGGAAAACAGCATTTGTCCAGCCTGTCCCTAAGAAAGGTGACCCATCCTCCCCCTCCTCCTACCGACCCATAGCACTGACGTCCCTTCTTTCTAAGGTCATGGAAACACTGATTAACCGTCAGCTTAAGGAATATCTCGAAGATCGTAAGCTTCTCCATGACCGTCAATATGGCTTCCGCAGCAACCGTTCCACTGGTGATCTGATGGCATATCTCACCGAACAGTGGAACAAATCTTTACATCGCTTTGGTGAAAGTAAGATTATTGCTCTTGATATCTCCAAGGCATTTGATAGAGTTTGGCATGAAGCTCTCTTATCGAAAATGCGTGCTTTTGGGATCGATAATACTCTTGTTCGTTGGATTAGAAGCTATCTTCTGGACCGTTCAATACAAGTTGTATTGGACGGATTCAAGTCTGATTCCCATAAAATAAATGCTGGTGTGCCCCAGGGCTCTGTTCTATCTCCGACTCTTTTCCTCATTTTTATAAATGATCTTCTGTCTGTTACTTCTAATCCACTTAACTGTTTTGCTGACGACTCTACCCTCAGCTTTTCATATTCGTTCGATAATTCACGTCCTTCGCCTTCGGACGTACAATTGCAACGGTGCCGTATGTCAAGCTCATTAAACTCCGATTTATACAGCATTGTCAAATGGGGTAATAGAAATCGTGTGGAGTTTAATGCTTCGAAAACTCAATGCTGTCTTCTGTCGTTAAAGCTTAACATACCCCTAACGCCATTGTCCATGAATGGCACTTACATCGAAGAAACCGAAAAGCTCTCAGTACTCGGTATGTGTGTCAACGACGACCTCCGTTGGAACGACCATATATTTGAAATCGCTAAGAATGCTGCTAAGTGCTTAGGTTTTCTGTATCGGTGTAAGAAGTATTTTTCCCCATCTGATCTGGCTACAATTTATAAAGCGTTTATACGCCCTAAACTCGAGTATAACTCCCACCTCTGGGCAGGTGCTTCGCAAACATCGCTTCACCTGCTTGATAGAATACAAAATCGAGCGTTAAGATTGATAGGTAATAGAACTGCCGCTGAAACAATTGCCCCACTCGAACACCGACGCAATGTTTCATGTCTTTCCTTATTTTATCGTTTCTTTTATAAAAAATGTTCACTCGAGGTAGCCAGCTGCATTCCTCCCCTTAAAAGTTTCGCCCGTAATACTCGTCTTGCTAGGAATGCCCATCAGTTCACCCTTGAGCCCAATTTCGGACGTACCGTGAAATATAGGGATTCTTTTTTTAGCCGTACAACACGACTTTGGAATGGTTTACCCGGCGAGATTTTCCCTTGCCATTTCAATTTGCAAACATTCAAAACCAATGTTAATCGACACCTCCTATCTCTCCCCTCCCTATCTTCCTAATGCCCGCGCAGTGTGTTACATTATAAGGGAAACAAATAGTCCCTTTTGCGCGCGTGAATTATAAAAAAAAAAAAAAAAAAAAGTTTGCCATTTCATTATGGAAAGATAAACAAGCCAACAACGAGTCAAAATTATTAAAATTTACTACCGAAATTCGCAGTAAGTGGCCTCAATGTTAAGAGCGCTACGTCCAGTTTATGGTCGTCGTAATCGTCCTAGCAGATCAACAATTGAGCGTCTAGTGGAAAAATTTGAATCCACAGGCACAGTACAAAATGTTCCCGTGCCAGTGAGACAAAGAAGTGCCCGTAGTGTCAAGAATAGTGCTGCCGCTGAGGCTTCAGTTGCAGAAAGCCCAAATGTGTCTCTCACACGTCGTTCTCAAGCGTTGGGCATCTCTATGACGTCGTTGTGGCGAATTTTGCGAAAAGATCTTGGCCTTCATCCTTAAAAGATTAAATTGACGCATGAACGGAAGCCACTTGACAACCAGAAGCGTCGTATGTTCGTGAATTGGGCTGAGCAACAACTTGCAAGTTATTCGGATTTTCATCGAAAAATCATCTTCAGCGATGAGGCTCATTTCTGGCTGAATGGCTTCGTCAATAAACAAAATATGCGGTATTGGTCAGGCCGCAATCCACACGTACTCCATGAGTCATCATTGCATCCCGAAAAAATTACGGTTAGGTGTGGTTTATGGGCCGGCGGCGTCATTGGGCCGTACTTCTTCCGTGATGATCAAGACCGGCACGTTAATGTGAATGGGGATCGCTACTAAAAAAAAAAAAGCTCTTGCTGTGGCTGTTCTAATTTTTAAGTATTTTAGGTTTATTTTAAGTAATTTTAAGTTTATCTTTAGTTTATTTTAAGTTAGTTTTTAAGTAGTTTAAGACATGTTAAGTTAAGCAGATATATATAAACCAGTTTTTTTAATTTTCTGGGTAAAAAATAAAACCCGATACAGATAAGATAAATTTAAATTATTTTTAGGCTGAAAGGCAATTAATATTAAGTTAGAGATTAATTTAGAACGCCCGCATAGGGCCAGCAAGTTAACTAAGATGATATTTTTAGCTAGTTTTAAGATTTTTGTCTAGCATTTAAGTAGATATAAGTAAAGGTTAAAATAAAAATCAATTAAAAGTAAAAAGTAAAAGTAGGGGATCGCTACCGTTCAATGATAACCCTATATTTTTGGCCCTAATTGGATGATATGGACTTGGAGGACACGTGGTTCCAACAGGACGGCGCCACAAGCCACACAGCGAATGTCACAATCAATTTATTGGAAACCAAGTTTGGAGAACGTGTTATCTCACGAAATGGTCCAGTTGCTTGGCCGCCTTGGTCGTGCGATTTGACGCACGACTATTTCTTGTGGGACTACGTCAAGTCTATGGTCTATGCCAACAAGCCAGCGACGATTGATGAACTTCTTACGAATATCGAACGTGAAATTGCAGCAGTGTCGGCCGATTTATGCTTGAAAATTGGGTTCAGCGTCTGGACTTTTGCAAACGTGCCCGTGGTGGCCATGCAAAAGAAATCGAGATCCATACGTATTGGCATCAAACGTACTTTTACAGGAATAAAGAATTTCATTGATATTCAAAACCGTTTTTGTTTTATTTAAAAAAAACTTTTGTAGCGCTCTTATTGAAAAACCCTTTATATGTGTATTAATATATTTGTCTGATGCCGAAACAACTGCTCGAATTTGTGAAGTTTGATAGACGGAAGAGTTACAGGATTCATTATGCTACAAAGGCTACTTTTATTTTAAAAAATGCACCTTTCCTGCGGGATAAATCTAAATAATTTTATTTAAGCGAGTTTTGATTGAAATAATACCAATAACTTAATCTAAAGTCCACGCAGACGAACCTGCTGGTAGAACCAGGTATTTTATAAATCGGAGAACGAAGGAAAGGGGTAAACTCTTGTAAACCGTTTTCTTTCTTCGACTTTATCGTGAACTGGTTAACCGATCAAAACCAAAATTAATATTTAGGAAGATGTAGGCAGTAAGTATGTTAAGTTAAGATGTAGGCAGCCTTAGGCTAGGCGCGTATTAGGCGCGCAGGTCTCACGGCCAGCCTCAGCGGCCAATGAGATTCTACGTTACATACAAGTGCGCGCATAAGGCGGCCAGCGGCCACGTCCACGTTTGAAAATTCGATATTTTGAAAACGCGTAAGTGATATTTTTTTTAATTTAGTTTTTAAATGTAAGTTATTTATGTGCTCAAGTTTCCATTTTTGAAATAATTTTTTTTAAACTTGTCAAATAAAAACCGTTTCTACGATTTAAAAAAATCACAAGATTGTTTAAATAAATAAATTGACGTTTATTTTTTTCCGCTGAAAACTATTTTATGTACTTTTTCAAACAATCAAAAGTCAGAAAAATCGAATAAAAACTTTAAAGTTCCCTTAATATTTTTCAAATTTTATTTTTTTTTTACTGTGACCGCACATAAGAGTAAGTACGTGCGATCCAGTCGTGAAATGTATTTCTTTATTCACTGCACTTTGGAAACCCTAACAGAATTAAAGTAAATCATAAAAAGGTCTTCTCCAATCTGGTGCTCCTTGAGTTAGGGCAATGGAACTATTTTAATTAAATTTCAATCTTACATCAAGCAACAAACTCAGCCAAATGCGAAGCAAGCACCAAGTATAGCAAGTGTAATACCGAGGGCAATTATATGCTGTGCTTATGGATCGGTACCTTTATCGAGAAAATTAATTTGATTATCGTTCACGCTAACGACATTCAAGCCACACACACACCCCGCAATCACATCATCTCTTTGAAATTCATCTTGGCGTGTTTATGCTCAGGGTTGTTTTCCACCAGATTGATAGTTTAATTGTTAATTTTCGTGTTCGCGTTACACTACTCCTAGAAAAGCGTTCTTTTCCCCATCACACCAACGCAACGAGGTGAACTTCCTGGATGTAATAGTTAATCGCATAATTAAATAGAATCGATTAAGAAAGTAAATTGGTTTTTCCACTGTCACATCGATGTTTGGGAGCATCAAAATAAAGAAACAGATTCTGATGAAATTGTATCGCATGCACTTGTTACATTCGTTACTCAATGTCAGTTGAGTTGGTAAAAGGGGTGGTGGGCGTGGTACTTTAGCTTCTAGCAAGCATTTTCATTTTGTTTGTATCTTATAGCAAGTAATCCTTTCAACTGCAGCTGTGTGTATCTATCTACCTACATGGTGTACATATATTTATGTGTGCAGAAGTTTGAGGACACAATTTATTGTAAAGAAATGCGCATCATATAGCTTTAGAGTTCACTTATAAGGAATCTAGGTCGACTTAAAAGATATTTATCTTTTCTTTTAGTCCTCTTTTCTTGGATTTTTATTTCTTCGTTCGTGATGCAATTTTATGTTGTTTTTTTTTTGTATTTCTTGTTTATCTTTCTTCTAATGTAACAACAATATATCTTCTTTATGGAAGATGGTGTTTTTTCGTCCTTTAGTTTATGTTGATGTTGAACAGAAGCAACAGTAACAGAGTAGCATTAGAAGCAGAAGCAGTAGCAGAAGGAGAAGTATTAGTAATTGGAAAAAGGTTGTCGCAGGAAGCTATTGGTCTTTTTTTGTAGAATAGAATACCTAGTGCACTCGGGGAAATGTTGGAAATGTTAAAAATGCTATTAAGATTCCTTTTTCAATGGCAACTGACAGTAAGAGGGTTTCATGGGGGGTGACACAAAGAATTGTGTTTTGATTTATAGATTGAAAATTTTATCATGATGGATTAAAAACATATTTTAGATAATTGACAGAGCGTTTTGAAAGTCATTAAAATGAAAGCTATTGGTAGTTGTTTAAATATTTTCAAGGTTTTGAAGAAAATGAAATTTTATATACCTACATGTGTCCAAACGATTATAATGTATATTGGATATCCTTTCCATTTGACCGAAATGTCTTTCCGCTGGCGCTGGGTTAGTATTAGACCGTAACTAGACTGGAAAGAAAATACCAAAGAAGGAGAAAGGAAAGTTTCAATAGCTTTTTATATTTGCAGTAGAATTTTCGGTAAGAGATCGGGTCGAAGCCCAAAAACAGTAAATTGGATGTACACTGCAATCATCATGCCAATTCTGACATACGCATATTTGTTTTGGTGGCCTGCCCTTGAAAAGCAATCAATCTCAATTCAAAGACAAAAACCCACTAGGACATTTGGCAATACGAGAAAGCCAACTGGGATGGCCTGAATAATTTCTTCCGTAACTGTAACTGGTCACTATGCTTCCTCGATAGTGACATTGAAGCCAGCACTGAAATGAACACAAATGTGGTTCTTCTAGGGATACATGCTTTTATTCCTAACAGAGTAAAAAGTATCACACCCAAAGAAAAGTCCTGGTTTAACTCCGAGTGTAAAGTAGCTATCAGGCTTAAAAAAGTAAGTTTCCGATTCCATCGCCTCTATTCTTCTGGAATCTATCCTAGAAGATGGAAAACAGCATTTGTCCAGCCCGTCCCCAAAACAGGTGATCCATCTTCCCCCTCCTCCTACCGACCTATAGCACTTACGTCCCTTCTTTCTAAGGTCATGGAAACGCTGATAAACCTTCAGCTTAAGGAATATCACAAAGACCGAAATCTTCTACATGACTGTTAGTATGGATTTCGCAGCAATCGTTCCACTGGTGATCTGATGGCATATCTCACCGAACAGTGGAACAAATCTTTACATCGCTTTGGCGAAAGTAAGATTATTGCTCTTGATATCTCTAAGACATTTGATAGAGTTTGGCATGAAGCTCTCTTATCGAAAATGCGTGCTTTTGGGTTCGATGATACTCTTATTCGTTGGATTAGAAGCTATCTTCTGGACCGTTCAATACAAGTTGTATTGGACGGATTCAAATCTGATTCCCACAAAATAAATGCTAGTGTGCCACAGGGATCCGTTCTGTCTCCGAGTCTGTTCCTCATTTTTATAAAGGGTCTCCTGTCTGTTACTTATAATCCACTTAACTGTTTTGCTGACGACTCTACCCTCAGCTTTTTATATTTGTTCTATGATTCACATCCTTCGCCTTCGGATGTGCAGTTGCAACGATACCGTATGATAAGCTCATTAAACTCCGATTTATGTCAACGGCCTTGGCTCCGATAAAGCATCGCTTTCCGTTAGATCAGCGAAATCAAGCATTGTTGCCCGTGGTTAGTGAAAAGATGGAGGACCGTCCGAAAACCAACCGCGTGCTTTTGACATGTGTTATGTGCTTTCTGTTTTCCGTTCTCCCACTATCTTTTGTTCTGTCCTCTATCAATGTCGTCTTGTGTGTTGTCTTGTAATTGTCTGAGCCGAAGGCCTCAGGAGCCAGTGCTCATAAGTATGTCTACTTTGCAGATTTATGTACGGAGTAGATTTAATTGTAATGTAATGTAATTCCGGTGTAAACAGCATCTTTAAATTGGGTAATAAAAACCGTGTGGAGTTTAATGCTTCGAAAACCCAATGCTGTTTTCTATCTTAAAGCTAAATATACCCCCAATGCCATTGTCCATGAATGGCACTTGCATCGAAAAAACCGAAAAGCTTCCAGTACTCGGTATGTGTGACAATGATGACCTCCCGTGGAACGACCATATATTTGAGACTGTAAAAAATGCTGCAAAGTGCTTAGGTTTTCTTTATCGATGCAAGAAGTTTTTTCCCCTTCTGATCTGGCCACAATTTACAGAGCGTTTATTCGCCCAAAACTCACACCTCTGGGCAGATGCTTCGCAAACATCGCTGCACCTGCTCGACAGAATACAAAACAGAGCGTTAAGATTGATAGGAAATAGAATAATTTGCCCGGTGAGATTTTTCCTTACCATTGCATTCAAAACCAATGACAATCGTCACCTTCTGTCTCTCCTTCATCAACGTTTCCATGCTCGCGCAATGTATTAAACATAATAAGTGCAACACAATCCCTTGTGCGCGTTCAGTTATAAAAAGAAAAATAAAAGGCACGACTGGGTCGCACGTACTTGCTCTTATGTGCTAATCCTTTTTAAGTGCAGGCGTCTTTTTGACAAAGATTTTATTTTAATATTTTTTTTATGACGTGCAACTTCCTTAGAATCGTTTTGGGGTGAAGCTCGAACGAACATGCGTCACGACAAAGGGATAAACACATAAATATATAGGATTGTTAGCTTTTGCAGTTTTTTAGTGTAGTATTATCTTTCCACTTGCTGCTTACTGTTTATAATATAATTTGCTAATAGAAAGATACAAAGGACTTTTTTCAGTTAAATTTTCATTTTGGTATGGAAAAATTTGAACAACTGGCATAAAGATTCGTCGGATTCAGCAGTATGGCAATAATGCTAGGTAAAGGGACCTTTATACGTCCCAATATGGGACCAATGGAATTTATAAAGGATTTAGGTACCTATAATAAGTTTGGAAGGAAGGTAGGTACTAAAATTAAGATACGTGTTCCAACTACTGTTAAGCCAGTAGGTATAGAGACAATATTAAAAGTTAACACAGTGGTTTTGTTTATTTATAGGAAGGTGTAAACTTTTGTTTTCTCGATTGAAATTTTTGCATTCAGTAGTAATCGAATAGTTTTTTTTATTTGTTAGTTGTTTTTGTGTGTTTATCAAAGGCTTCCTTATTTATTCTGTGCTTTTATGATGATGAAAAATACTTTAAAATACGTAAGTATGTATGTAATGTAGGTTGTCACTTTCTTTTATTTGACTAATGGCTTGGCTAGGGCTTAGCCGAGCAATATGAAATATTATATATATTATATTATAACGTTTTTTGGAAAAAATGTTGTAAGCCATCTTATTTCTTTTGCTGTTTTCTATTTTATGATTTTTTCATTTCAAAATCGTTCGACCAGTTTTTTCAAAAAAATGTTTTTTTTGAAAAACTTTTCGAAAACATATTTTAAAATTTTTTTTAGTATGTCAATTTTAAGAAATCTATAGTTTATACTAGGAGAAAAATTAAAAAAAAAAATCTAGAGATCCGTTTTCAAAATATTCAAAAAACAAAATATTTTTTTAAAAAAATTATTAAAATTTAAAAAAAAATGTTTTTGAAAATTTTGATAAGCAATATTATTTAAATCATAAAACACTACATATTTTGAAAATTTCATCAAAATCCGTCAATTAGTTAACGAGAAAGTCTGATTTTAAAAAAAACGGTCATATGGGAGGTACCGTTATAAAACTTTTTCTGAAAAATCCATTAAAACTAGAAGATAGATTTTGCACAGAAAACATCATTCTGAAAGTTTAATCAAAATCGTAGGAGCCGTTTTTGAGAAAAATAAGTTTTTTTGGAGCTAGAATGCCAATTCCAAAAACTGTCGGGTAGAGCACTTTAAAAATACTATATACCAAGTTTGAATCAAATCGGCCCAACCGTTTAGGCTGTAGATATCGATACGGACAGACAGACAGACAGACAGACAGACAGACAGACAGACGGACGGAATTTCCGGACCCACTTTTTTTGACTTTTCTATCATCGTAATATCATGTATGATTGTTAGAATTTTTTTTTTTTACGAATGCATAACTTGCCTTATAGTCCCTATAATCGCAAGTAAAAATGTTACTAAAAGTGCTCTAAGAACTACTCCAACTGCAGCCCTAGAAACATGCCTCTCAATAGCCCCAATAGACATTTTCACAAAAAGTTGGCGCCCAAAAGTGCCATAAGATTAAGGAAAACCAACAACTGTTGGTTCATACAATTATAGAAAATTATATAGGCATGGATACCCAAACCTACTCAACTGTACCGCACTTAGATTTTAACACGGTGGCTCTTACAGACTTTCCTAGAGAGAATTCTGGAAGGAAAACTGGGTATATTAAATGAAAATCATATCTCGGTTTATACAGACGGTTCTAAAATGGGAGCAGAGGTAAGGCCTTGTATATCTTCTCAATAAACCCACCAATAAATAGATCCATAAAGCTGCCAAACTTTAGTAGAGTTTTTTTCGGGCAGAAGTGCTGGCAGTAGGCGAAGCCGCAAAGCATCTTTTTTCTTTTAACCTGGAGAAAAAAATATTGATATTTTCATGGACAGCCAGGCGGCAATCAAAGGCCACATCGTCAATTGTCTGCAAGTCCAAACTGATCGAACGATGTCGCAATGATGGGTCCCCGGACACTGTGAAATTCACGAAAATGAAAGGGCTAATTAACTGGCCAAAAACGGTTAATTCATGAAACCAAGCCAAACCGTACTTGAGCCACTAAAAAATATGAAAAAAAGAATTCACGAAAATTTCCTCAAAGTTGCAAACGAGAAATGTTTAAAACTCGACAATTGTCGGGTCTCAAGAAGTCTTTGTCCAAACATCATCAAAGCAAAATACAGAATATACTCAAAAGCTATGTAAACCTCAATTGTCCCTTTTGGTTGGTATCCTTACTCAATGGGGGCCCACATGAGTAGAATGGCATTAGTACATCAGACTTATGCACAAGACGTTGATGCAGAAAAGGGCTCATATCACTTGCTTTGTGAATGCCTCAGCCTAGCTCAGACTAGGAAAACAGCCCTCGGAGAATATTTCTTCGACGAACTGGGCGACGTTTCAAAAAAGCAACATTCTGAAATTCATCAAAACCTCAGGATGGTTTAAGGAGGCACCCCATGCCATTCTCTCCTAAATTCATCAACTTGTTTCTCTCACTCCTGGGGACCGCAAGGATCCATCCTTGAGATCCGAGTCAGATGTTTTGACTACCGGATCATCACACCATCAAACCTAACCTCAACATCTTTTCTCCTGTATGAGAATGTGTGGATATAAGACTTAGGTATGTTGGCCAATTCTCCCATGATATATGTGTTGTCGTGAGGCTCTGATTTTGAAACTCAAGTCAGTTAGGATTCATCTTTCTTATTCCCGCCCAACCTATCATATTTCTAGGATAGTGGTTATGTCTGCCTTGCAGCAGTCCAAGGCATCCGCTAGTTTTTCGGCTGGGACCTAACATTCCACATACAGATCCGAAGTTCGTTGTCCTTATTTTGTTTGCAGGTTTCCAAATCAGTGAAGCTATCAATATCCTATTGCTGTGATTGCTTCGTAACCTGACCGGGAAGTTACAACAACGCCAGGAACCCCACCTGAAGGGCAGAATCCTTAATATAACTCAAATAACATCTGACCATTATCTAGAAATAAAAATTTCTATTAAATTTAAAAAAAACTTTTTTAAACTTTTTACTAACCATATCTGTAGTTAAAGTACAAGGAATCTCACCTACAACTATCTTTTCTTTTTTTAAACCCAGAACCGAACTTTTTTTCAAAAAACAAAAGAGTTATGTGATTCCTCGAGTTTGTTTTCAGTTTTCAATCGGCAAGCAACTTCCATTCCAAATCGGGATACCATGCATAACTTCGTAATCCATCACCCGGGATCTAATTCAATCTCTATGTAATGCCATCTGAAATTTATGTACTTCTAGAATTCAAAACGCTAGAGATCTACTTTAGGTAAGTGTGTAGCGACCAAAAATTCGGGAAACATTGACGCAAAAAAAAATTACAACGCCGAACCCCTTCATCTGGTTCATTTGCCACAAGGGACGAAGTTACCTTTCAGCCGTTCCGCACACTACCATTGCAATATCATGTTCTGTGAACAATGATTTATGGGACAGGTCAAGTGCCTGACTCTCGACTGATGTTCCACCAACAATTCCTATGCGTGGTTCACCGTTGAGTGAGGCAATCATTTTGCGAACAACGCTCCAAACCTCCCACAGTAAAATCCATCCATATCGACATAATGTAAGTATGTATATTAAATACCAGAGCAATCGCTTGGGTTTTTGACATTTTTTCCATGAAAAGCGGTCCAACCGTAGGCTGTTGTTGGCTATATTGCTGGGGGGGGGGGGGTGCTTGGACATCCATTTTTAAGGTTTAATGTTGGCCTGGCACGGTCGTGATGATGATGGTACTTTCTTTTTTTTCGAATATGCTTCCATCGTTTTGCTCATTTATTCGTTGTAACAATATCCTGGAGCTTAAACGTGATAGCTGAACGGCCATAAATATGGATAGTGTCCTTATTATCCCTACGTTTTAACACTGTTTAAACATCTCTCCTCCTGATAGTGTAATGGTTGATGGAGGATATATACAAATGTGCAAGATGAATGTTCTTTTGTGTCAGTTAATTAAAGTGCCTTCGTTAATTAGGTTTAGTCTTTTGAAGTGATTGTGTAATGTGAAAAGAGTATTCCAATATCGCAGTGGACAGAACAGGCTCTCAAGGTGCCAGTAAAATGTTGCTAATAAATTTATTAATCCTTATGCTTCGGGGAGTAATTATTCATGATTGTCTTGTAAAAATTCCAGATATCTTTAAGGATCTTAAAAAAGAGTGGAATCATATTTCAAGTTATGTTTTAATTACGATCGAAATTACTTGAATGGATTTATTCAGAATTAAAGATACTGTTTTGGCATATTTGTTGCTTATGACTCCTTTTTTGAATCTACGATTGTTATGTTAGATAAAACTGCCTATTATCCCTAACTATCTACATTTTTGGTAAACATTACAATATCCCTTGGACATCGGGCGCTTCATTTTGTCCAAACTAATTTCAAGAAGAGCTTGAGGTCCAATGTGTTCTCTGGGTGAATTGTCCTTATTAAACTATTTGCCGTGGCTTTTCTCAAACACTCTCAGCATAATATTTGAAAAATTATACATCAATTTACTCCCATGTCTCCTCAATATTGTGTCCAGAAGCTTGGCAAAAAAGAATTATAAAATAGAACTATTCCATTAACTCCCCATAAACCAAGCACAGGATTTCCTCAGAATGTACGTCCAACTTGAATAATTGACACACAATATGCTCCTCTCCTGAATGTATTTTACTTTCGTTATGGAAATTTAGTGAAGTTTTATATCAAAACATATGACACAGTTAATGATACTAAACTTAGCACTTTCTCTATGTCCGGCATATATGTCCGCCTTGTCCTGCAGGTTTACCTCAAGTTTATTTCTATGATGAAAAAATAGAACAAAAGAAAAAATAAAGTTATAATAATAGTTATTATATATATATGAGTTTCTGAAAAAAATTATTAAAGCTATATTTTTCCCGAGTAACAAGAAGAGGTGTCAAATATCATCACTTAAGAAAAATGGTTATCCTTATCTTTGGCCCATCAGTCAGAGAAATATTATATGAGCTACTTTTCGACTATTCGGGAGGAAAGTATCTAACCGAAATATACGCCAAGATATTTATCCATAGATATGAAAATGAATAATTCATAACTAGGACTTGGCTTTGTAATTATTGACGGTTTTCTATTGGTCTTTTCATTGTTATTTGGTTACTTTAGTGAGTGTTACATACTTAAGCAAATATCATGACATAATAATTTAATCAATATTGCTGTGTGTTCCTAGAAAAACTAACAAAAGAATTGACCACCGGCTACAAGATGCTTAATTTGGAAGTGAAATGGCCGAATGACCAAAGTAGAGTGAAGAAAGTTATAGAGAATTTAGTGTCACAGTAATATTAGATCCACCATTAGTTATTAGGTAGCAATACAGAAGTGTTGAAATTTACTATAAGTACTCAACCGAACCATAGCAACCAAATTCTCAGGAGCTGTAGAAACTGATAAAATTCTGAACCTGGGCCTCACCCAACATGCCTTTCCAGCCAGCTCGGTCTTTGGCTAGCTGCCTCCAGTTTTGCACTCCAAGTTGGTTGAGGTCGTCCTCCATTTGAGCGCGCCACCTAAGGCGAGGTCTTCCTTGACTGTGTCTACCCTCTGGGATGGAATCGAAGATCCTGCGAGCCGGAGCATTGTTGTCCATTCGCTCTACATGACCTAGCCATCTTAAACATGATATGCGTATTTTTTTGACCAGGTCAATGTCGATGTACAGCTTGTATAGTTCTTGGTTGAACCTTCTCCTCCAAAGCCCGTTAACGTAGATAGGGCCAAAAATTCTCCGAAGAATCTTACGCTCGAAACGACTAAGGATATCTACATCCGCTTTAGATAGAGTCCATGCCTCGGTGCCATAGAGCAGGACTGGGATGATTAGGATCTTATACAGAGTCTCCTTTGTCTTTCGAGAGAGGGCTTTGCTACTCAATTGCCTTCCTCAAAAGCTTCTGTGAGGTCATTACCAACCTTGAAGGGCACCGAGAGTTCTCGATCGTCATCCTGCACAGTCGGACGAGTTTTGTGCGGATGCCAAAATCTGACATGGCTCTGTATAGCTCGTCTCTATAAATGCTATCGTACGCGGCTTTAAAATCAATAAAGAGGTGGTAGGTATCGTTTTGAAATTCTTGGGTAGTTTTCAGGATCTGCCGTAGCGTGAACATTTGATCGATTGTGGATTTTCCTGGTCTGAAACAACACTGATAGGGGCCAATCAGGTTGCTGACGAAAGGTTTCAGGCTTTCACATAGCACGGCAAATAGGATCTTGTAGGCGATATTCAGGAGACTTATTCCTCTATAGTTGGCGCAGTTAGAGGGTCTCCTTTCTTGTGGATCGGGCAAACGATGCTGAGGTTCCATTCATCAGGCATACTTTCTTCTGACCAAACTTTAGAGATGAGTTGGTGTATGCACTCCACCAGGTCATCTCCGAACGCTTTAAGAAGTTCGGTGGGTAGTCCGTCGGGTCCAGCAGCTTTGTTGTTTTTTTAGTTTAGATATTGCTATCCTTACTTCATTTTGGTCAGGTGGACGGAAGTTTTGTCTGTCATCATCCATATTGAATGGTTCATTCTGCCTGACAGCGGGATTTTGGTCTTCATCGCCGTTTAACAGTCTGCAGAACTGGTCTTTCCATGTACTCAGCACCGACTGTGACTCTACTACGAGGTTTCCATTCCTATCTCTACAGGCTTCTGTGCGGGTTTTTTTTCCTTGGCACGTTCATTTTACCTGTTGGTAAAACCACTCCTTGAGAAAAAAAATGTAATGCGCATTAATAAAGCAGCTTGATTACAAGTTGCACGACTGGATGGCACGAACGATCACAGCTTCGAATAAAATTTAAAAAAAATTAAAGGAACTTCAAAGTTTTTATTTGATTTTTCAGATTTTTGATTATTTAAAAAATACGGAACAATTTAAACGCTATTTTATTTCCGTAGAAAATGTGAAAAAGTGTGATTCAAAAAAAAAATCGTAGGAACTGATTTTATTTAACAACTTTTTTTTGAGAAATTAAAAAAAAATAATTCAAGAATGCAAACTGAAACACAAAATTTACTTACATTTAAAATTAATATTAAAAAAATTCATCTACCCATTTTCAAAATATTGATTTTAGAGAAAAAACAAATTTAAATTATTAAAAATACAAAAAAAAAAATTGAAAATATTTTAAAATAAAATTACTTAGGCTACCAACATCTTCCTGAATATTAATTTTGATTAAAATCGGATAACCAGTTTTCGAGAAAGTCGAAAAAACCCGTTCTATGGGAGGTACTGGTTATAGCCCAACATCTTTAATTTTTTTACCCAAACATAATACACCTATAACAGCACACAGATTTTTTTCATAAAAGTTCTTGGAGCCGTTTCCGAAAAAAATAAGCTTTTACCTACCTGTTATATGACAAGTACCGTTAATATTTGAGCTAAAAATAAAATTTAAAAACCTTATGTTCCAAATTTGAAGACGATTTGCCAAACTATTTAGGCTGTAGTTCAATATACATCCGTACAGACGGACAGACAGACCAACAAAATTTTGCCAGTAACTGAAATATGTTTCTCTATCATCTTAATATCGGATTGTTAAGATTTTTTGTACGAAAAAGGTAAACATACTGACCAGTACCCGAAGGCGTTTTGAGATAGAAATACCTGGTCTATTGGTACTCCAACAAAACGGCAGATGGAGTAGGTTTAGGTATTTATAGACTCAAAAGCAAAATGTTAGTGCCAAATGGGATCTATTCCCATGGGTTTTTAAGCTGAATTCCAAGCCATTGAAATATGACGTTTCGTGTCGGGTTCATCAACCAAGTTTTCAATATCGAGATTTCAAAAATGTAAACACCACTGAATTAATAAATCACTTTGAAAGAATAGAGTAGAACGCCTGTCATATGTCATGCAAAACGTAAACGATCAAGTAGGTTTTTTACAACATAACGTCAGTGCACTTTTTCAACAGCATGTCACTTTGAGAACTCAGGTGGTTAACTATGGGGCTCCATTGTCGCTGAACACCAACTCTCTCAGCTTCATAAGAATACGAGAGGAAGACGTCGTGGAGGTAATAAGATCTATTAGATCAAATGCTACAGACCTAGATCAAATGCAATCTAAGTTTGTTAAACTGTTGCTTCCATATTTACTTCACTTTATAACACATATTTTTAATAGTATACTTACCACTTCGGAATTTCCATTAGAATGGAAGAAAGCAAAAATCATTCCTGCCCCAAAATAGCGCACTACAGGGTTTAGGCCTATTGCTATTCTTCCGTTTCTATCAAAGGTGTTTGAGAAAACAATTTTCAAGCAAATACAACAATATCTATCGACCAACAACGAACAACCTGTTAAGTTCCTGCCAATCAGGTACTTTAATGCAAGTAATACATTCGTGCAGATTAAAAATTTTGATATAACAATCAAACATGACATTACGATGATAGAGAAACATATTTGAGTTACTGGCAAAATTCTGTCCGTCTGTCTGTCTGTCTGTCTGTATGAATGTATTTCGGACTGTAGCCTATACGGTTTTTTCTTCGGCTTTCTCGAAAACTGGTGATCCGATTACTATCAAAATTGATATTCAAGAAGATGTAGGTAGTCTAAGTAATTTCGCATTAACTTTTTTCGAAAACTTTTTTTGTGCTGTGTTAGATGATATATATATATATATATATATATAAATATAGAATCGCTATATCCACGATTGTTGGAATAAAAAAAACGTAGGCAATCACTTCGAGGGTGTTTAAAACATCAATTTCCGGAGCGGAAAAACGCAAAACATTGCATAAATCAGAAATGCCAAAAATGGAAGCGGCATTACATAGATGGTTCCTGAAGCTACGAGACCGACATGTTCCCGTGTCAGGGATAATGCTGAAAACCAAGGCCAAAAAATTTCAAGGAGACAAATTAATTTAACGCGAGTGATGGATGGTTAATAATTTCAAGGCTAGATTTGGAGTTCGGCTTCTAGCAATCAGTGGAGAGAAACTGAGCTCTAATAAAGACGCTGTCCTGCCCTTTAAACAGAAATTAAAGAAGAATATGGCCGACTTCGGTATCAGCCGACAATTGTATAATGCAGATGAAAGTGGCCTATTTTGGCGAATGATCCCAAGCAAAACATTTGTCCACTCTGGTGAAAAATCAGCTCCCGGAAGAAAAATTGCAAAAGATCGTTTTACATTTTCGTATGCACAAACAGCACTGGTGAACACAAGTTAAAACTTCTCACCATTGGAAAGGCAATAACTCCCAGGTGCTTCAAGAATTTTAGGCATTTAATGACATACACCAACTCAAAGACTCCATGGATGACAAAAGAAATTCTCAAAAATTGGTTTCATTAAGAATTTTTTCCACAGGTAGTTATAATTTAAAAACTAAGTTTGCGTTATATGTATAGAAATCTTTTAAAGGTACGGGAGTTTATGAAGATAATGTTCCAAGGCATCCACCTGAAAATGAGCTTCAAAGCGATGATGCCTGCATTCGCACAATGTTCATGCCTCCAAATGCAACACCACTTATGCAACCTATGGATCAGAACGTAATAAGGCTCACAAAGTTGCACTATCGAACAAGCCTTTTGTCAGATGTTATCTCTAAAGGCCAGCTGTTGAAAAGATGTTGAAAAAATTTAATTTACGTGGCGCTCTGACATGTTTTCAAGGCGTTTGGGAAAAACTTACACCGGAAGTTATTGAAAAGTGTTGGCATGAACTGTTTGCATATGAAGCTGTTTCTAGTGACGAGGAAGAAGATGTCCCTCTTGCTGTACTACAACAAAGAATGCAACTGGAGGAAATAAACCAGGTTTTAACGGCAGCACTGAATATGCTACAAGAAGGTTTTCCTCACGTAAGTCAATAATTTTGTATTTATTGAAACAATTGTCAACATTTAAATTTACTTAAAGGTTCCATGTTCCTCTAACGATATGAGAGAATGGAATGAAGATGTAGTTCAGCTGCCTTCTGCTGAAGAAGAACTTTCCTCAGAAGATAGTGTAGTCGAGGTTATAGAAACAATTAAACCAGTAGAAGCCATTTCAGCTATCAACACCAGCCTGAAGTTTGCAGAGCAATGTGTGGCCGATGTATCGACAATTTTAAGCTTAAGAAATTTAGGAGAGAAAGCAATAACGAGGCTTCTTTTTCGGGCGACACACTACTATAGAGCTGTTTTATAAGATAAAGGTGTAAATAAGTCCGTTTTTTAAACACCTATGAACAACTTTTTTTATTTTTGTTGTGTTTTGTTTTTTTAAAAATAAAATGAATTGTTATTTTGTTAGATGCAATGCTTTAATGTATAGCTATATACTTTTCTTAAAATAACTCTCAATGCTTGGAAAGATAAACAATTCAAAAAGATGAACGGGGCCTGTTTCATATCTGTTCATCTTTTCGAGATTTTACTGTATATGTTAATTTTTAGCTTAAGTTTGTGTTCTTTAATTATTTTTTTTTTAACTTTTTTTTTAAGTTGTTAAAAATAAACCGTTTTATTTAAAAACCGCTCCTACAATTTTGAAAAAAAAAATTCCCACTTTTTTACATTTCTTAAAGAAATAATATGGTGTTTAAATTATTTCACTCAATACATTTTAACGTACTTTATTCAAACAATCAAAAGTCACAACAATTGAATAAATGCTTTGATGTTAACTTTATTTTTTTTTAATTTTATTTTACAATGCGACCGCAGATATGTACGTGTGATCCAGTCGTGCAATTTATTTAAACTTCTCTATGATCGCAATGTCATGTTTCATTGTTATCTCAATTTTGTTTATATTCACGAATCCTGTACTTGCCTTATAGTCCCTATAATCGCAAGTAAAAATGGTCAAAAATATGAATAATGTGTTCGAGTTAGAGAGAGTTTTGACTTAGTCCACTGTAGTTTTAAAAATATTGAATTTTAAAAAAAAAAAAAAAATAAAAAAATTAATTTTAAATACAAAAATTAAATTATTTAAAATATTGGTATGCAGAATTAATTTGGCTACTTAGATCTTTACAAATGCATAATTCTTAAAATACAGAACCAAAATGCATTTTCGTATGAAATTCCTTGATTAACTGCATTTTATCTATCATTTACAAAAACGAAATCCTAATATCAAAAGTTGTATATTTTACAAATTTAAATGTCATAATATGGAAAATATTAATCCCAAAATCGTATATATAGATAACTTTCATCCGCATCTTCAGGGCAAACGCGTGCGAACCGTGCACTTAATGGCTTATGATTGTATTTACTGAATTTTACTTGAAAATGTTTTTTTCTGGCTATGTTTTGACCTGATAGAATTTCTGTAATACGATTCGAACTAATTGATATTTATTTGCATATACAAAAACAAATTGATGAGGCTTGTTGAACGTAACAAATACAATCATAACATTTTATAGTGGCACAAGCAAATCTCGACTTCCAATTTGATTTATAAAGGCAATTCTTCATGTTTTCTTTTCTGTCTGCCTTTGATTGAAAAACAATGTAGATATAAGATCTGTTAATGGATCCGTGTAATACTCCGTCTGCTTAATGTCAAAACACGAAAAACTTTTATCCCTTAAAGTCAATAAATACATGCAACATAGTATTGCAGAAACAAATCTTAAAATGGGATCGCGATAGGTATTGATTTCGCAGAACCAATTTACTGATTCTGCTCAACTAGTTATTTGTCACAAATATCTTTATCTAATATCTTATTGCGTCGAAAAAGTCTATGCATGTAGAACATATATAGTTATTAATTGGTCTTATTAATGATATTATCGTGAATGTAAACAACATAAACTCAATAGTTTGGCAAAGGAATTCGACCTCGTTTCAACAACAAAGAGAATTCCAATCGGTATTGGATACGAATTTCGATACTTAAGTATATTATTTTCAGAACTCATGGTTCTTTGATTCTAAGGGCCTCGTTAAATAGAGAGCGTTTTGACGGCGCGTTTTAACGCTGCGTTGTAATATACAGTAATACATATCCCATTTCACATGGAGCTCGTTTTCAACGCCGCGTTGAAGTTCATCGACGCGTTAGAAAAAAAAATTTAAATTATTTTGTGCTTGATGAATAAATTAATTTTGAATTTGTTGTTAGAATGCCGATACATAAAAATAATCTCAAGGCCACCGCGTAAAAAACGCGGTCTGTAGATGACATAAATTAATAAATTTCAGTATAATTCTGGAAAGTAAATACATTTCTGCTTATAAGCCGGTGGTCTTAAACAAAGTACTTATAAATTTTGCGCCTAAATATTTAACACAAAGTTTTTGAACACCAAAAATTAAAAAATAATGAAGAATTAATTATACGAAGAATTTTCTTCTAAGCGATCTTCATCCACATTCGATTGGTACGGCATAAAAAAGAATCGCTGTATTTGACTGTACGTCCAAACGCTCAATATCTTCAATATTTTTTTTCAGGAGCTTAAAACTTTAACTTTGTTATTGCATCTATTATATTCATAACGCTGAAGATCTATTCTGTTTATGATAGGGTCACTGCAAACTATATTTATGTAAATTAATTTAACAACTGTTAATTTCTTTTATTGAGGCTGAAGAACCTCATTTATTTAAACACGAATTACAACTGAATACAAAATAAATTTCTTAAAGTAAACTAACCTATGCCCCAGTTCGCCTAGCGGATGTTCCCACAGATGCGGCGGTGTCGTCTTGCTTCTGCTACGTGATAATATGTTGGTTTTGTGCAGGTATCTTTTGTCTCCAGACGCATTGTCAGCGAATAAACTATTTGTGGGAAAAATATAAGGCATTTCCAAGGCACTTGCAATTTTATAATTTTGCAATTTAATACCTTAACTTGTACGGTTGACACTAATAATATTTTAATAATATTTTTAACTAAGTGTCTGTAAGGCACATTTGCCTTTAAGAGTGCAACATGACGTTGCACGACACTAGTTAGAAGAATTAGAAAGATAGGAAAGAATTTTTTTTTTTGGTGCAGTAGATCGAGAATTAGGTGACTATTTTCTCATTTAAAACTCACGGGCGGCTCTTGCTTGCACTAGGAGTTAGACAAATTTCTTCTCCGTAAGACAAATTTCTTCTCCGGGTCAGAAGCAAACATCTTATCTACTGCACCAATACCGCCCGCACTTCTGAGGCAAATTTGAATATCCAATACAAGATTGTGTTACTAACTATCGTTTAGCCGTCATTTTAACAGCCTGCAACAATCATTTTAATAATTCTATCTCGAAGCTTTTAATCTCCCTTTCGTTCGAAAACTGTATCAAAAACCTCCAGCACAGTGTTGAACATTTTTACATACATATGTAATAGTTTGGAAAAAAAATTATTATTGACATAATCCTACAATCAAAACAAAGAACATCGGAAACAAAGTATTTAAAGGAAACACTATCACTAGATACATTCTGCCTCTGCCATTCATTGGACTTTGTTCCAGACGACACAACCATGTCTTTGTATCCTTTCGAGAACAATACAATAATCCTGTGAGTGCAGTTTAATGACGTGTGGGAGTACATTTAATATTTTGTGTGCACGCAAAACGATGTTGCAATTAAATTAACTACGAAGTTCGATGTATCTATGAATCCATAGAATGCATCCGAACAAATAGTTATTCGCTCATCGGTCCAGTGATGCAGAGGAGCTGGGCTCTCCACCCTTGCGCATCCTTCGAGTCGTTCCTATTGCCTATTGTGTGTGTTGTATCCTTGCAATGTGTAATTGAATGCCTCTCATAAGCAACAATATGTTTGATTATTATCAATTGTAATGCATCAACTGCAGGGGAAATGCTGCTCAAAGTTGCAGGAAACAAGTCCAGGCCGGACGTCTGTACACACACGTTTTATTGTACAATGCAATGTACATGCATTTGTGGTGAAAGGAAACCACCATTCACTATCCTTTGGGAAGTTTCCGGTTCTTCCCTCCTCTCCTCCTGCAGGGTATTGTGTTGTTGTAGCTGTAACTGCTGCTGGATGCATCCAAGTGCTATAAGGATTCAAGGATTCCTGTGAATGTGTGTCCTGTGCCTCGGAGAGTGTGATTTGTGCTGCTTTTTGTTGGTTTATGGGCTCAGATCGATATCTTCGCCTGCAGGTAAACTATGCACTTGTATCCGGTCGTCGAAGGGTACCAAGTAATCGAAACAAAAGCAAGCGATGTAGGAGAACGTCTGCAGTGTTATTGTAACTGCTTGGACCATGTGTAAACTTGCACTTGTACTCTTGAGAAACCTGAACTTTGATCAATTTGAAGGGTGAACTGGAGCATGCTTTGTGTACTTATTCATGGGTATAGTTTCGGGTATGCTGTTTTGTTATATATGGTCTGCAACTGCAGCTAGATGATGAAAGAAAATAGTTAGAGAGCCTGGGGACACATTGCCTTGAGCTACAATGTAATCGGAAAACTAAATAAAGAATTGAACTCAATAGAAAAGCTTTAAGCTAGAAAATAAAGCAGTGATTCACTGTAACACTTTTAAAATTCCCCATCAGTGTTTATGAAAGCCCATTGAGGGTAAAACAATTCGTTTTTTTGTCATATGTCAGCATGGTCATCATGAAAGAACATCTTCAGAGCTATGGTTTTTTTTCTCGATGTTGCACTCGAAAGTTATATTGCGGAAAACATTCCTTCAATAATGCAAGTTGACCTTTAAGATTCTTAAACGCAACAGTTAAGTTATTTCGGTGTAGTCTGTGCCAACAACAACATTTGCGTTTCGGATTTTTTCAGATATCAACTGTAAAATGCAATTACTCCTCTATCAATCCAATCCTATTGCTTTTAGAGCACACTTCCTGGGTCATATTTGCATGCATCTTTCTTTCCTCTTTAAAGGTGTTTCTTCCTATCATCTGGATGAACTTCAAGCTGCTAGTATCTTGGCTGATAATCAAGCTTGCAAAGCAATTAAAAGCCCACTTCCATTGGAGATGCCCATTGACTGAAATTTGCCTTCCCAACCTGTCATCAATTATATGCCTTGATTATTCCAGTTTGACGAACGTAGACTTTTAATAATGGACTATTGGACCCTTCTAATTCATTTAAGTTTCTTCTTTCACAACAACAGTAGATAAGGTGTTTTCTTGTTAATCAAAAAATCGTCATTTTGAATCTAGGGGTAGTCATCTTTTTTAAAAAAAAAAACTCCTAGTGCAAGCTAGATGCCATCCGTGGGTTTTAAGTGAGAAAATAGTCACGTAATTCCCGATGTACTGGGCAGACAAAAGTTTTTCCTGTCATTATAATTCTTCTAAAACTAATGTTGTGTTTATTCATAATAAGGGTAATAATAAGCCTTTGAATGCAAGCCAATTATAAATAAATTGCACGACTGAATCGCACGTACTTGCTCATATTTATGTGCGGTCACATCGTCGAATAAAATTTAAAAAACAAGGAACATTAAGGTAGAAAAATAACACTATCTGAACTTAAGATAAAGTGTCAAAACTACAACACTTAACGGTTTTTAGTAAAAAATTTTTTTAAATTTTGGTATTTAGTTTTTTAGGGTTTATTAATAAACATTTGATTATAAAATTTAAAATTGTTTTTTGGATTAGTTTTGAAAATATAGATTTTCCAAAAAAGAAAATTTTAAAATTAATTTTAATTAGAAAAAAACTTATCAAAAATTTTGATATGCAGAATAAATTTGGCTACCTAGATCTTCTCAAATATAAAATTTGACAGAAATCCAAAGAGCCGTTACCGAGAAAGCCAAAAACTAAAATATCCGTTATATGAAAGGTAAGGAAACTTTTCCCGTAAATTTGGTTCTAATCAAATGATAGCCTACAGCTACACTAACAAAACAATTCTCAAAAATGTTCATCTGATTGGAGCCGTTTTCGAGAAAAATAAGCATTTCCTAAACGGTCTATGGCAGGTACCGTTATTTTTAGGCCTAAAAATATAATTTCAAATTCCCCTCTGGGGAATGCCAAAAGAATCACACACACCAAATTTGAAAATAATCGTTTAAGTCGTTTAGGCTGCAGCTCGATATACTGACAGACAGACAGACATTTTTTGCCACTAATTTTTTTAGATTTCTCTACGATCGTGATATCATGTTTGATTGTTATCTCATTTTTTTATATATACGAATCCTAAACTTGCCTTGGAGTACCTATAATCGCAATTAAAAAGGAATCCCACTTCTGATACCAACGAAGTGGATTTGCCTGTTTATGAATCCCAGTAAAAGGATTCAAAAGTAAAGTAATGATTTGAAATAATAAAAACGCCATTTATTTAAAGAATTACTTAAAGGGAAAGCTTCTTGAAAGTTGTACAAGGAGACAGATCTTGTTCGCTACAACACTTTGTCTTTTTTACTTGCGATTTAGGTACTAAAATGCAAGTTATGGATTCGTGCAAAAAAAAATCTAACAATCAAACATGACATTACGATTACAGACAAGTTGAAAATAGCGGGTCCGGAAATTCCGTCCGTCTGTCTGTCTGTTCGCGCCTCTACGGCCTAAACGGGTGGGCCGATTTGCTTCAAACTTGGTATTTAGTATGCTCTAGGTTAAAAAATAACGGTACCTGCCATACATTTTTTAACAAAAAGTTTGATTTTCTCAAAAACGGCTCTAACGATTTTGATAAAACTTTCAGGGTGCTATTTTTTACAACAATACATATTTCAATTAGAACGAATTTTTTGAAATTTGTTCTATAACGGTACCTCTCATATAACCGTTTTTTTCAAATGCGGTTTTATCGTAAAATGTTATCTCGATTTCAAAAAAAAAACACATGAAGTTAAAACTGGTCGAACGATTTTCAATATTTTTTTTCCTCAATAGACATTAAGTTTTCAAATTTTATTGCATACTTAATTTTTCCGAAGAAACTTTAAAGCTTATTAAAAAAATGAAAGAATTTTCTAAAAAAAAAAATATTTTTTTATTTTAATAGACCTGTGGTTTTCAATCTGGCAATACTTCTTTCGAAGTTGGTCTTTTTGACAGCTGTAACTTGATTTATGCTCAGTTTGGTTTTCCATTTCATAATGAATAGACTTACTCCCGAAAAATCTTACTACCAAAATAATGGTTCGTTTCGGTGGAGCAGAGCATCGAAGAAGACCCGAATGAGTCCATCCGCCATCGCGCGCAACAATGCCAGATGTGCCCATCCACTTTATCGAAGATTTTGCGGAAGAATCTTGGTTTACAGGCTTACAAAATCCAACTCGTTCAAGAATTGAAGCCGAACGACCATCAATCGCGTCACACGTTCGGTGAATGGGCCCAAAACGAGATGGCCACCGATCCGGATTTTCATTTGGACTCGGCTGGAATTTATTCGAGCCAGCCGCGGCGGCCACTTCCCCGAAATCATTTTTAAAACATAATGCAAACTCTTATCTGTATAATCGCAATTTTTTTTTTAAATAAGACAACTAGTTTTGATTGCAAAAACGGGATTATAAGAAAATTTAAATAAATTAAGCAATGAGTGATTTTTTTAAATGCATTTTATTGTAATATCTATATGAGAAGTGTCAAAATAAGTAATAAACAATATCAGCATAAAGTTAAGTTAGAAATAAACAAGGTTCAACAAATTCCAAAAATGTGTAAAATAAATACGACGGAATGAGAGAAGGTTTACATTATGGACACTATGTCTGTTTCCAATAGGCCCAATGTCCATGTGAGAATCCAGTTTTTTTAAAACCCGACTTAAAATCCCGTTTTTTTATACCGTTTTGTTAAATCCCGCTTTTAAAATCCCATTTTTTAAATTCCTGGTTTTTAAATTCCCGTGGTTATAATCGCGCGATTTTTTAAATAAAACACCTTTTATTGTTTCGAAAAGCGGTATTGAATATAATTCTGCGGCCCAGTGCATGGTGGATGTCAAAAGGACATAATATTCATTGGCGTCAAGTCTAAAGAAAAGAGAAAAAAAAACAAACAAAAAACAAACAAACAAGATTTAACCAAGGCATTTTTATTAATTAACAAAAACAATAAAGAAACAAATAAAGAATATAAAACATAACAAAGAAGCAGGTACCATAAAAGAACATAATAACCAAATAACAAGAAACTGTCTCGCATCTACACTATAGTTTTATATTGTGGGCTATACGGCACAGAGGAAATCCGTTTTATTTATTGCTTTTCTATTTCTCATAATTTTTGATATTGCTCTTGATTTTAAAACAGTTTTTTGAAAAAATTTTGTTCTCTATTTTCATTTTTTCTATTTGAAATTTAACAACAAAATTTGCTTTGTTTAAATTTTCGATGAGTTTATATAAACCTGCACTTTTGCGTACAATAATTATTTTGAGTTATATTTATCTAATTACAAAACGGGCTAAGCGGATTAAATGGGATTTTAAAAGGCGGGCTTTGCAGACACGGGATTGTATTTAAGCGGGATTATGGAAAGTGGGATTTTCAAAAAACAGTATTTTCGAAACGGGATTATTAACATTTTTTTTCGGGATTTAAAAAAACGGGATTTTGAAATCCGGGCTCCCGTTACGCTCCCCTTAGGAAATAGTCATAAGGTCCATGGACATTATGCCTTTTTAAAAAGTGGGCATAATGTGTGAATTGAAATTTTGGACTTCATGTCTAATTTTATGGATAGACATTACATGTGTCCATATTGAGCTTAGTGATAAATTAAAAGAAATCATGGTGTGTATGTTGGATTGGTAATAATGTGGATCAGAATTTCGGTGTTATGCCCGAATAAGTGTGCAAAGAAATTTCTTGAGATTTTATCTACTAATCAGTATGACGTAGGTATGGGGGCATGCTGCCCCCTGCATCCCCTGCTTGGGCTCACTATAGAATTTGGAGTAGGTGCGAGATTGGGATTATGCAAGAGTTCCTTAAATCAAAAAGAAACGTTACCCATACCCAACCTTGCACTTTCTCCAAATCCTATAGTTAGCCCAAGCATGGGGGTTGCCTTCTTCATACTTACATTAACAAGGTGGGATATAAGTCCCAAATCGTAAGACTGGGACTTATATCCCAGGGACTTATGTCCCTTCGCCCATTGTGGTTCTATATCAACAACAACATATGTATAACAGTTATGTTCCAAAAGAATAATTCGTCTTTTTATGAATTTGTGATTTTTGTTTGGCATTTCCATAAAATGTGTGCGCACAGTAAAGATTAAAAACATTAAAATTTTCACATTTTTAAATTTATAAAAAGTAAAAAGCGCATATAACCTACATTGTTATTTAATTTAATAAGAATGTTTTCTAAAAAAGTGGGATTTTCGGGATTTGTGTTGATCAAAAGCAAAACCCATTATATCCACTATTAATGGTTTCGAGATAATCGAGAAAAACCTGTATCTTCTAAACAAAACAGTTTTTAGAACTTTTTTTTGCAGGAATTATTGAATTAACGTTCCTCATAGCTTAATCCATGAAATCATGATCTTAGATTAAAAGTTTTGAAGTTAAGGCAAAAACAAATATGGATATAATGGGTTTTGAAATTTACCTCTGAATTTTATACTAAAATTAGAAAGTTTAGCAATTTAAAACTAAACTTAAATGGAGACTAGGCGTACGTTATGAAAAAATATTTTCTTTGTTCAATGAGGCTTTTGAACTCCTTTTGAACAATTACAAAGTTAAAGATCTAAAACTGTCGGGAATAATAAGCCGCTTGTCTGGTACCTTCGGCAAAACTATGTTTTTCTGGCGTTCAAATGAAATTATCACAAGATCGTCCCCTTCTTCTTTTAAAATGTTAAAGAAAGACTTAGCTCTTCTCTTATGAAGGACCTTTTCAATCATGAGTTTCCGTTTTTGTGCTTCATTCTTTTCGTATTTTAAACGTTAAGTAAGCTCAATACATTTTGAACAAAGATCGGTTGATGAAGCTTTGAAGCCAATGTTAAATTTGTTATTAAAAATGTTGCGAAAAACTGGGTTTCACTTTGAGGCTATTTTGTGTGACCTGGGCCTCATACATTTGGTACATCCAGCAATGGAAAGGTCGCTGGGTAGATATTGATATTGATACTGTATTTCTACAGTAATGCAGCTCAAGGGTTTTGAATTTTTGAATAAATTAAATAACTTCGTGTTTCTTAGAAGCACTATTCAGGAATTCCCATCAAATCTCATAACATTGATATAAGGGATTTTGAATTGAAATTGAAATTTTTTAATGGATTTTGATACAAAAAAAAAGTTATGGATATAATGGATTTTGAAACAAGTACTGATGTGGATAAAAGGGGTTTTGAAACTAACTACTGATTTTGGGTACTGTTTCCTATAGAATAAAATGTGATTTCGTATCCAAATTAAAGTCCAACGTAAGCGTTTGAACGATACGAACAAAACCTCATACTTATAATGGGTTTAGCTTTTGATCAACACATTTGTCGGGATTTTAAAAAGCGAGATTATAATAGATGGGGATTTTGAACAAGCGGGATTTTAGGAGGTGGAATTTTAAAACTTTTTATATACTATAATATAAGCAGAAGTGTACCAGACATTAAATCAGCAATTGTAAGAACGCTATTCCAATAAGGATACCAAGAAATGAAGAATGAATTGAGACGCCATTAATTTGTTTGGAAATTTGCGTTATTCATTTATAGAAAGCTTAATCAATAAATTTATCATTATTCCCCGTTTGATGTCCTACCCAAATTGCACACTTCCATTTTATTAAATTAAGATTGATTTCATAAAATATTTCATTAGAAACGCAAACGACAGCGGAATGAGGTTTCACTTAATTAATGCCACACCACACTTTGAAATATATCCAATCAAGAAACTTTGTTGATGGCAAATATTTTCTACAAAATTTTTGATTAATAATAGGATTTGATTTTATACTGATTTTTTTTTTTTTTTTTTTATTAATGGACTATGAAATATAGGACAAAAATGCGTTAAGGGTATGTTCTTATTGAAACTATTTTATAATTTATGATTATTTTTCATGTTATCAAGTATCATAAAGTTAAAATGTAATGATTGGTGTTTTTAAGTTATTGTTATGATAAAGAATAATGACTGTATTTTATATTGTAGTCAATAACATAATTACACTGTACACTGCGGACGTCAGTGGTGAAGTAAATAAGGTGTTTGTTGGCTAACCCTGACATCGTGAGTTCGATTGCAAGCTCGAGCCGGTGGGTTTTAAGCGAGAAAATAATTCTTTCCTAACTTTTTAGATATTCGAACTAGTGTCGTGCGGCGTCCAGTTACATTCAAAAAAGGAATGTGCCTTGCAGGTATATAGTTAAAAATATAAAAAAATATTATTTTGGCTGTATTAACACTACAAACAAAAAAAAAATAAATGGGCAACTGGGTCGCACGTACTTGCTCTTATGCGCCTAATCAGATTGGAAAGCAAGATGTTAATAAGAAAGAAGTAACATTTTTATAGAAAAATTACACGGTCTGAACCTATTAAAAGTGCCAAAACCACAATTAACGGTTTTTAGTAAAAATGAAGTAGATACGCCATTACACGTCTTAAATATTATTGAATTTATGAAAAAACTATTTCGAAAATTGTAGGACGGATTTTGATCGTGTTTTTTATTTTTAGTTTTTTGAAAAAAAAAATTGATATTCTAGTTTTCGAGCTTATTAATATTGAGCTCATTACTAAATTTAAAATAATTTCTTTTAAAAAGTTTTAAGAATATTGAATTTTCAAAAAAAAAATTCAAATAAAATAATTTTATATAATGAGTTTTTCATTAAGCGCTTCCTAACTTTAAATTTAAATAAAACAAGGTGCGTGCGATATATCACCAACATTTTGAATTCGTTTATGTGTCTAATATATAACATCGTTTAAATGTCCACCGCGGCTTCTCTTGATGGCTCGCATCCGAAGTGTCCAATTTTCCATGACTCATTGAAAGGCCGACTTCTTGTGAGCGACGCGAAATCGACTGCCACGGATTCTCCTGCTCACTCTCACGGACGGCGGTGAAGTTTTCGGCAGATCTTGCATTTCGTCAACGAACGGGTACTGGTTGACTGCAGGAACACAATGCAAAAACGCAGACGCAGACGTATCGCATGGCAAATGAATATGTATGTACCTAATTAGAAGTGCCCACGCATTTTTGACATTTAATGTTATTTATGTTAGTTAATTGAATTCTTTCTGTATTTCCTTTGATAAAATAATATAATACGGAAAATATAAGTTTTTTTTAAATTAAAATATATGATGATGGAGATTACATTAGTTTTTTGATGGCTTTTCTACAATTGTGCTACTTGTACTTCAAGCACTATAATAAACAACATAACCGAAAGTGGTGAGTGCGGCCTTTGTAGCAGGAGAGGCCATTGAAGGGCTATTTCCAGACCATTTATTTTGTAAATCAACAAGAATGAATAATATGCAATACGATTTGCTTCAATAATTGCTTCTGAATTGCAATCGTCCATTGTTCTGAATAAGATTTTATTAGCACGTTGCTCTTGTTTTTTTTGTGAAATTTCAGAAAATGCGCACGCATTATTAATAGTTAGCCAACTCGTCCGTCTCCGTTTCCGTCTGCGTTTGCGCATCCGTCTCATTGTGTTTGCAACATTGAATTCGTGTGTATTCGAAGTGCGCGGAATTTTGCCCAAACAGAATACTCGTTTTGATAAAACAATTTTATCATTTGCACGTGTTGTTGAACGCTTTATCTATCCATGGGTATTTGGAAAAAAAACAGACTGAATAAATGACAGGCAATTTTTAGATATATGTAGCTTCAAATGCAGGCCGCTATCAACTGTCAAAATTCAGAAGTCCCTATTGAAAAGCCTTAAAAAAATTAATTATTCAAAAGATTGGTATGCAGAATCAATTTTGCTTTAAAGAACTTTGCAAATATAATGTTATTGAAATCCAATGAGCTGTTACAGAGAACGCCGAAAATTAAAAAAAAACGTTATATGAAAGGTGCCGTTAATAGACTTTTCCCATAAAATTGATTTTGATAAATTAATAGCTAATACCTACAAAAAAAAATTTCATCATATTTGAGAAGATCAAGAAATCTTAATTAATTCTGCATATCTAAATTTTGAATAACTTTTTTCTAATTAAAATTAATTTTTGATTTTTTTTTTGAAAAATCAATATTTTCATAACTAATCAAAAAAGTTATTTTAAATTTTATAATCACATGTATTTTAATAAACTCTACATTCCAAAACTAAAAAAAAAAAATTCAAAAAACTAAAAATAAAAAACAGGATTTTATCAAAATCCGTCCTACAATTTTCGAAATGCTTTTTTCATAACTTCGTTATTATACAAGACTCCATATTTACTAAAAACCGTTAAGGATTGAGGTTTTGACACTATTTATAAGTTCAGAACGTGTTATTTTTTATGTAAATGTTACTTGTTTCGATCAAAGATCTTGCCTTCCAATATGATTAAGCACATATTAGCAAGTATGTGCGACCTAGTCGTGCCAATTTTTTCAATAATGCAGAACTTTTTTTTGTTGTGTAAAGGAAAGTGCAGATTAAGTATTTTTTTCAAAAATTTAAGATTCCGTTTAATAAAAAAACTTAAATGGATTTATGGTTAGTTTTTTTTTTCTTTTTCCTTGCAGGAAAATAAATTTCTCCTGTTTTGCGGAGTATTTCTTTCAGACAGCCGGCGTCTTGAATAACGTTTATAAACTTGCCGGCTTCTTCTTCTAGTTCCAGCGGAGTTTGCAATGTAATCTACACTTAACTGTTCCCAATTATTTTTTATATTTGCTATAGGTCTTATGGCTATAGGCTATATGGCCTTTGCTTTATAAGTATTCAGTAAGAAGATCAAAACTTTCCTTTTGCGATAAAAAAAGTCAAGAAGATACTCAATTTTTTTCAGGTTGGTAGGCCAGTGTGTTTATTTTACTGTCAATAAGTTAATTTTTATAATTAATTACATGTTATTCAGCTCTAGGCTTAAAATTTGATTTTTAAAGTAATAGTTTATATCTTACTATGCTTACATCAGTTTTTCAAGAATCAAAGAAGAAACTTGAGAAATCGATTCTCCATTATGGGTTCATTGTACCTACGCTCTTAGAACTCTCTCTCTCTTTGGCCTCTCGTCATCTTCACGGCTTATCACTAAATAACATTTGACGACATGTAATACACATTTGTGCTTTGTTCTTATTCCATATTCACACCAATTGGCGTATCCAGCGCCACTCATAGCTTTTTGAGACAAATATAAAATAAATGGTTATCAACTAATTTTCTCCAAGATCTGGGGTAATGTTAAGTTTTTATTAGTGGTTGATATTCCAGGCCTCAAAACACATTGATAGAGACTTTTTGAGGTTTTTTTGCGATATTTAGAAGACTACTATTTCTATATAGTTGATGGATCGGAGACGATGTCCTTTTTTTGTGATTCGGGGAGATAGTTCTGCGTTTTGAAACGGTGGGCATACTTTCCTTCCTTCAAGTGTAGTGATGAGTTGGTGTATCTTCGTATCATGTTCATGAAATCACTTTTTTTATTTCATACCGATCGGGTGATTAAAACTCCTTATTATCATTCTATTCTTGCAGATTAACAACATACAGGAATGGTTGAGAGTATAAGTCACTAAGCATTGGCTTCTTAAGGAGCTGTCCCGCCAATAAATTTATTTATTTATTTATTTTTAGCTGCGTTTTATTGGTAATCTATAGCTAGCGCAGTATTGGAAGTCCCAATAAAACGCTATATTCACTCCATAATTCACTTTTAATTTAACCCCCGAAGTAACAACTGACGTCTTATTGAATAAATTTAGAAGGGTGTGTCCAAATTCAACTCAGTTCTTGGACAGAGACATCCGGATAGAATATCAAACCATGACGTCATCATTGACCCTTGATGACAGAATTAAATTCGGTTTTAGAAAAAAAACTGCAGTAATTTAAGCTTCAATTGATGCAGGGTTTGTCTAATGTCTTATTTGATTGATTCAATATACATTTTAAGTCAACTAACACTTTGGATCCTTTCCAAAAATTTTATTTAATTTAGTCAATTTGGGTCACTGATGACGTCAAAATACAGGAAGGCGCTGTCTTGCAATCTTATATCATGATACTCAACGAACATATCCTTAAATAATAAAATCTTACCAACCTTCAAGTACATATTTCTTTTAATTCCAGTTGGTTGACATTTCTTTTCAAGATTTATCTTAACTTATAATATTCACTATTTTCACTAACCTAATTATCGACACTTATTGTTTGTTGTTGTTTGCCAGCTGTTGTATGGCAGGATGCTACCTGCCATTACTATTTAGCAACTGATTGAAGCAGTCTATTACCAGTTATCTCTTTACTATAGCTTGTGAACCCAACTTTAGCTTGCTTCACTCTTCGTGTTTTTTGCTGTTAGTATATTTGCATCTCCTTGGTTTCATGTCGGTGGTGGTCTGTTTTCTTCTTCCTGAGAGGAGTTTCTCATCCCTCCTTCACAACTTGTCCCCCTGCTTGGGGTTACTTTTGGTTTCGGAGTAGGTGCGAATTTGAATTTAGCATATACCCAACCTCGCACCTTAATCCAAATCTTATAATGAACCCAAGCGAGGTCCCCCTATTTTATCGTAATGCCTTGGACAACACTGTTCATATGTTTTTGAAAGTTGATCGTTTGTAGAACTGATCTTTATTAGGTTAAGATGGTTGATAATATCTTATTGATTCGTCATTTAAAGTTTTCTAAATCAAATGTTTATTTTAAAACAATGCAAAGGTGCTTACCAAATCGAAAAAAAACATCCCAAACATCAAAGTCACATTATACAAAACTTTTCTCAAAGAAAACTTCGAAGTTGCATCAACTTTAAGTTGTTGTTCACGAATTGAATGACAATGCAGAACGAAGCATCATTGTATCATATACATTAACCAACAAAAAGGGACATTCCAAAACTATTCCGAATATAATATTTTCAGTTTGCCGCTGAGAAGACATCATCTTTGTTCCCAAGTGCATTCAGGACAGCTAATGTAAAAATTCGAATTGGAATTTCGTGTCGATTTGGACATTCGTTGGGCAGACTTTTCAAAACATTATTCAAATACCCAACACTTTTTAAGTGCTATTGTTGGTTTATTTTGCGTTATCTTGTGGGACAATAGGTGATGTAGTTATGTACATAGTTTGGTGACGGATTTTGACGCCAGAACTTTTAACATTTTGTGTGATAAAAAATTAATTTTGTTGGACTAAAAAGTTTCAAATAGTGAATATGCCGCAGTAAAAATTAGTTTAGTGTATATTTCTTACATTTAAAAGGCTGCTTCTGTGAAGCAGCCTTTTGACAGTTCTTAGAATACCTAACTCTAATAGAACAGATACTTTAATTTGAAAAGAAGCGATATATCTTGACTAGAGATATCCTACAACTTACCAATTCCATTCAAAAGTGTTTTCTTCCAATCAATACACTCAAAGCAACTCTGTCTATGAACTTCGTTTTCTATTGAAACATTTGAAAAATATTGTGAAAAGATTTTTCCATTTCTGCAACACAAAATATCACTCTTTTCAGAAACATTTCACAAACCACTTAATTGTTTCTTACGTCGAGGAAAAGCAATCGAATACCCTGATTGCCATAAATTGCACAAAATTGAAAATTCTATAGAAAAAATACTCGTCCAAGGAAAACATAGAAAAACTCTTTTGAAATTCTGACATTTTCCAAAACAAGTCAATATTTTTTTGTTGCGTGATTTGTGTTCATGAATGTACAGCACATATGTAAGTTCTGTGCAATTTATGAAAGAAAATCGAAAGAAAAAAAGCAAATCTTCAAAACTTATGTGAACTACTTTTCCTTGCCCGAAGTAAGTTTTTGACGTAAAGTTTCTTCTAATTAATTAGCAAGCCACATGAAATAGATTATTTCAAGAATTATATGAAGTTCTGTTGCCTTGCCATCAAAGCGGAACTGCCAACATCATATTTTTATAGTTATTTCTACGCCTACCATCACAAAAAAAACTATTAAGACGTAATGGTGGGTGTGTGAGTCGCATAAACTTACTTCGTCTTCTCTTTATAAGTCAAAAACATTGATTCAAAAAATATATAATGCAAATACTGTTTATATTATTATTCAAATTATGTTATTAAAGAGAAAAATCCAAACAACAATAGGTATTTATAAACTAGTAACTTTGAACAAGAGCGCCACCTGCCGTATGGTTAACATATGTAAAATTTCTTGAGAAAGCATGCCAACCCTTTGGACATCATATAATAATATTGCTAATAATAATAAAAACATAAAGTATTACCGCAATACAAGCAATATGAACAAATATAAGTATTTTATTTTTATTAATTTTTCAAAATAATTTATTTATACAAAAAATTATTCAATCTGCTTTAAGAACTGAACAATGTTTAGTATTTCATGCCTCAAGTGATCCTATATTCGCATTGACATAATTTTGTACGAACAACTAACGTGACCCTTAAAACCTAATAAAGCACCTTTATCGCACCGCAATTTACATACTTTCATGCTGATGCCTCACAATCTAGTAATTGGAAGAAACTTTTCGCTTTCAAAGGAAACGAACAAGGAGTGCTGGTGTAAGAAGGGCTTAAAAGATTTGTATCCTAACCAATTTCTATTTGGATTGCATTTCACATTCAATTTTCTGCCGTGCTCCTTCCCACTGATTATGTTTATAAATAAGAATTCTTGGAATACGTATGCAATGAACGTATGCAAAGTTTTCCTATTATAAATCTGGTCCCAAGTCTTTTTAGGTATCCCTGTGCAAGTGCAATTGGAGCTCAAGTGCTGCAGTATGAAGAAGTTTTGTGTTCTTGTGTGGGTATGCCGTGCACTAAGGACTTTGCCAATTACAACTTTAACTAGTCCGTAGGACGATGATAAAATTTGTCAAAAACAGTTTTCAACATATACCTACTTTTTCCCAAAAGAACTCAAATAAATGACCCAAGTTGAGACCTAGTTGTTTGTCCAACTCATTCCCGAGTCCGGAGTAATTTATTAAAAAAGGAAGAATAATAATAAATCAAACAGGAATGTTTTTTTGTTGGTTTGTATATTCAAAAGCAGTTTTGTAATTATTTTTCAATGGAATCATCCTTAAAAGGGCTTACATTGGTCGGGCGTCTCTGTGGTCGAAAATATTTTTGGGGTTCAGAGACCTTTTTTACTTCTTAGTTTTTGTATTTTATATATAGGGTTAAAAATGCTTGGTGCTGCTTAAAATATCGTAAGCGGTCAAGTGCAAAGCAAATACTTTCAACATTAATACGGTATTGATGCTCTCTTTTTATTGATGGAAATTGTACTATTTTAAAATCGATAAAGAATTTATTGAATTGTTACTTGGAATTAGGTAAGCGTTGAACCGTATTTTGCCTAGAAAAAAAGTCTAGAAAGTATAGAAAAAAGAAATAAATTGCACGACTGGGTCGCACATACTTGCTCTAATCTGCCATCACAGCTTCGAATAAAATTTGAAAAAATATTAAGAAAACTTCAAAGTTTTATTTTTTGATTTTCTGACATTCAGCGGAAAAAATAAAACCCCATTTTGTGGCTTTGAAATATGTGAAATAGGTTGATTTTTTTTCCAAAATCGTAGGCGCGCTTTAAAAAAAAACGATTTTATTTTAATAACTTTTTTCAAAAATTAAAAAAAAAAGTATTAAAGAATGAAAAATATACATTTAAAAACAGAATTTAAAAAAAATCTATCTACCCGTTTTTAAAATATTGATTTAGGAAAAAAAATTTAAAAAAATTATTAAAAATAAATAAAAGTTTTCGAAAATATTTTAAAATAAAATTCCTTAGTACAAAATATATTGCAACAACAAAAACTATTGCTAGTTGTTTGTTGTTGTTTTTTGTAGAGTTTTTGTTGAATTAAATTCAATAAAAAGGTTTTAGTCCTTTACTCCAAAAAGTGTGCATTTCGCCCAAGCATGAACGGTGGGCTCATCAGTTAGACATTTTGATGAATTTTTCTGTGTAAGTATTGGCTATCATTTTATAAAAACCAAATTTACCGGAAAAAGCCTATACCTTTCATATCACGGTTTTTTTAATATTCCACTTTCTCGGTAACGGCAATTGGATTTTTATAAAATTTAAAATTTGAAAAGAAATATATAGCCAAATTAATCTGACATACCAACATTTTGAATATTTTTTTGTGTATATTTATAATTAACTTTTTTTTTTTTTGAAAATTCAATATTTTTAAAACTTATCAAAAAAAAATATTTTAAATTTTCAATCAGCTGTATATTAACTAACTCTAAGAAACTGCATACCGAAATCTAAAAAAAAAGTTTTTTTTTTCAAAAATCTATATACAAAAATGAAAATAAAGTGTCTGTTTTTAATATCAAAACAACAGCTTTTTACTAGATATATACAGTACTTTTAACAAAAATACAATTTTCAAAATGTTTCTCTGTGTGTCTATCTCTCTGTCTGTTTGTTCCAAGTAATCTAGGGAACGGCTGCACCGAATTTGACGAGACTTTCACTGGCAGATTGCTGATGTTTAAAAAGTAATTTAGGCTATTTAAATTACCCACTAGTAGGTGGCGCAGGGGTGTTTTTTTTTCTATTCTTATTTATGGACAAATTTCGACGGGATTTTCACAGACAGAAAGCTGATATTGTAAGAATTAAGTGAGGCTATTTTTTTTTAATGACCCCTAGGTGGTGGATGTCTTTTTTTTGAAAATTCTTATTTATTTTGATTGGATTTTGATTGGATTTTCACAGGCAGATATCTGATGTGTTAAGGTGTAACTAAGGTTATTTTAATCACCAATTTGTGCCGCTAGGGTAGTTTCAGAAGCAGATAGCTTATTTTGTATGAAGTAATAAAGACTATTTTGATTACTAGGGGGTGCCATTCCGGGTTCGTTTTTTTTCGAAAATGTACAATATACACGAGCAACGTCTTTGCTGCCATATGAAGCTTATAGAGCATGATTACGGTAGTGCGCTTTTTGATTGTCTTGACAATTATGTCCTTTTTTCACATTTTTTACAACTTCAAGTTTAAAATAACTTCGAACTATGTACATATATTATACATACTTTAAAAATTCCTTTGTTTTGAAAAAACGAAATATATGATTTTTTTCATCTCTGGATTTTCAGCTTTATCCTTTCAAAATAATCCTCATATAGTGCCCTGGGTTCTCAAAAAAATGAAACATTTCTATCGTCAAATGTTCGCCCTTACACACATTGATATCAGTCTTTTCTTGTTCAACCATTCATGACATTAAAACTCATATTATATTTTATAAGTCCAGTTAACAAACAACAACGTCCTTTTCCCCCAATTTACCTTAACATATTGCCTTATGATACCACTGTCCAACAAAGCACAAATCATTTTCCTTTTCACTTCCCTGGATGAAGAAAAGAAGGAAAAATAATGAAAATCACCAAATACCCACTTGTAGAAAAACTCCCTCAAAATTAAACGGAAACAAATGGCCAGCAATCAATTGGTGACTTCTTATGTTCCGGCCGACACTCGCTTCCTTGCACATGAGAGAAGATATCCTTTTTTCAAGGAAAACCCAAAAAAAAAACACGACAACGCACATTCTTTTTAAGCACTGAAGGGGAAAGAATAAAGACACATTACAATTTTTCCTCCACTTAAGTGCAGGGAATATGAGGGATGACAATAGGGAAGAACAAAAGGACATAAGTGATACGGAATGTGGAGGCGTGTGGGTGATGGTGAGGTGAGGCTGTAATATAAAGGAGAAGACCGACGAACAAAAAATTTGCCTCCGACAAGATTTATGATTGCCCCTCTCTCATGTATAATATGACTATGAGAATGGAAAGGATCCTTTTGATATTCTCCTTCTTGAGACGCAGATTCGTAGATTGTAAGATTATTTATGACACTACACCCTAGTCTGAAGGGATGTTTTTTTTTTATGTAACTCCTTGCTCAAGCAGCCATCTATCCATCGTCTTCGCTCATAAAGATAGAATTTCGTAATTAACGCTTGTAATAGGATCACGATTAAGTACGGCGAATGTTCTTTACTGACACGAAGCGCATATTATATATATCCCGTCACTTGTCTTCTTCTTCTTCCGAAAACAAGAAAGGGTGGTTCGGGGTAGAATTTTAGTACTTTATAAGGATATCTCCGAACAACTATACATAGATGTTTTTATACCAAAAAACATATCTCACTCTCCTAAGCTGCACTCTGCATCAGGATTCAGGATGCATCCTTCGAGTTGAAGGAGAAGGACATCTAAGAGAGCGAGTAGAGTTGTTACCATCAGGATCAAAATCAAAGTAATGCAAAGAAAGCGAAAGAAAGGAATAGGATTTTCTTTGTGATAAATGAGGTTGAATTAATTTAACTGGCGCTCGGGAGAGAGCTGGAAAGATGAAGTGGAGGAAAACTTTTTTTCCGCATCGCCTTCTTTTATCTAGAAAAAACGGTGTGCAAATGATTTTTTTCCATTCTTCTTTTCCCACCAGCTTTTACCAACCTTGTATTCCTAGCCAAATGTGCCACCCAGCCAGAGGTGAATATTAAATTTTAATTCCATCCAAAGGTTTAATTTCAATGGATGCACGTGTTGCATTAGTTTGGCATTGGGTAAATAAACGGTATCTCCAACATGTTTTCATATAAGTTTCAGCTCATGGTGGTAATTTCGTGTTTCTGGCGTTGCTCATGCATCCTTGCTAATGCTGGAGCACTAATTAAAGAATATGGAAGTCTTAATGTGAAATGTGAGCACAAATCTACTATCACAGCGAGAGTATGATAGCGTTGGAGCGAGAAACATGTCTCCTATGGTAAGCTGAAACGAAGTTGGCATTCTTAAGATCCATTGCCCGTGGTAGTTCACGATTAGCGGACGAGCCAGAAATAAATGTCTGTAGGATTATCAACTATGTGGCTCGTAGCAGTAGGAATCTAACCAATCTTCCAATCCCCTACCCATTATTGGCAACATCCTTCCCAGTATACATAGAAGCAGCATTCAAAAATATATATAGCTTGTGTGTAAGAAAATCCCCTGTAATGAAAAATTATATCAACAAACTCCAAACACGCAAACACATTCCTGCGGGGGGTAAATGCAAAAAGAAAAGGTGAACCTCATATTATATTTCCCATTCAAAATGCTACTTCCACCACCCCTTCTTGTCATTTAAAAGGGATAAACTTTTGAAATGTTCGAAGAGCTTAAGGGTTTACTGAACTTTATCGAAAGCCAGCGATTACATGTTCGTGTACATTATACAGGGTGATTCGCATACGAAAATCGTTCCATAAATAAAAACTAAAAAAATGATCCCAGCGCCACCTAAGGGTAGTTAAAATAGCTTTATTTACTCCTTACAACATGAGCTATCTTGCTGTACGAATTCCGTCAAAATCAGTCAATAAATAAGAATTTTCGAAAAAAAACACCCCAGAGAAACCTTGTGAGTAATTAAAATAGCCTAAGTTAATTCTTAGAACAACAGCTATCTGTCAGCGAAAATCCCGCAAAAATTAGTGCAGCCGTTTCCGGAAAAAAAGACAGAAAGACAGACGACAGATAGACAGACAGACAAACATTTAAAAAATTGTATTTTTACTTTAAGTATCGTTATATACTTTCATATGCATCTTGAAAAAAAGTGTTATTTTGATATAAAAACAGACACTTCATATTTATTTATATGTTTAGATAGATGATTCACCAATTTTGCTGACGGAAAGCAAGAAGAAGACACCATTATAGACTAATTTGCCGATGATAGGCCGAACTTGCATCATCCGGCTCTATACAAAGAGCAACCGAAAAGCTACAAAAAGCCCTTAATAAAATAACTAACTTTACTTACAAGAATGTTAATACTCTACCGATCTTCATTAACGCGGTGCAAATATTTAGATACCATTTACAAATATGTAATCCAATCTGAGTATCTATAACAAAGTGCTTATTTACAAGCAATTGCTTGAGCATGTATGGACATTTGGAATGCAATATTAGTGTTGTACCTAACCAACCACAGTATGTATAGGTAAATGTTGCTTAGGTTTTCTATACCGGTGTAAAAAGTTTTCTTCCCCTTCTGATCTGGCTACAATTTTTAAAGCGTTATAAATTTAAGTATAACTCACACCTCTGGGCAGGGGCTTTTCAAGCATCGCTACACCTGTTAGATAGAATACAAAACAGAGCGTTAAGATTGATTATAAAAATGTTCACTCGAAGTACCCAATTGCATTCCCCCTTAAAAGTTTCTCCCGTAATACCCGTCTCGCAAGGAATGCTCATCAGTTCACCCTGGACCCCAATTTCGGACGTACCGTGAAATATAGAGATTTTTTTTAGTCGAACAACACGAATTTGGAATAGTTTACCCGACGCGACGGTTATTTTCCTCGTCATTTTAATTTGGAAACATTCAAGACCAATGTTAATCGATACCTTCCAATGCTCGCGCATTGTGTTCAACATTAGAAGGGAAGCACAAATCCCTTGTGCGCGTGCACCGTTAAAAAATCAAAGCCATGACACATTCGAAACAGTGACTTACACAGAGGCATTAATAAAGACATTAGAGAATGAATAAAACTAAATTGCACAATCTTGCTCATATGTGCGGTCACATCGTGGAATAAAATTTAAAAAATATTAAGAGAACATCAAAGTAATTATTCTATTTTTGTGACTTTTTATTTTTTTTTCAGCGAAATAATTTAAATGCCAATTTAGTTCTTTAAGAAATGTAAAAAAGTGTGATTTTTGTTCAATATTATAGTAACGGTTTTTAAATAAAACGGTTATTTTTTAACCACTTTTTTTAAAAAATTAAAAAAAAATATTCAAGAATGCAAACAAAAGCACAAAAATAACCTAAATTTATAAAAATATTGATTAAAAAAATCAAAATAAAAAAATATTAAAAATACAAAAAATAGGTTTCGAAAATGTTTTAAAATAAAAAAGTCGAAGAAAAAAAACGATCATATGGGAGCTACCGTTTTTAACCCACCAACTTAATTTTTTTACTTGCGATTATAGGTGCAAGTTATGGATTCGTGCAAAAAAAATCTTACAATCAAACATAACATTAAGATGATAGAGAAGTCGAAAAAAGTGGATCCGGAAATTTCCTACGTCTGTCTGTCTGTTCGGACCTCTACAGCCTATGGATACGGATGGGCCGATTTGCTTCAAACTTGATATTTAATATTATTTGGTAGTATCTCGGGGGGTATTTTTCATTTTTGCTCTAGGTCGAATAATAATGGTTTCATACAAAAAGTTTGATTTTCCGGAAAACGGCTATAACGATTTTGATTAAACTTTCAGGGTGCTATTTTTTTAACAGCAATACATCTTTCAGTTAGAATGAATTTTTCGAAATTTGTTCTATATCGGTACCTCTTATGGAACCGGTTTTTTCAAATGCGGTTTTATCGTTAACCATTATCCCGATTTAAATAAAATTTTGCACAAAGGAATTCATTTATAATTCAATTAATATTGAATTTCAAAATTTTCAAAAACTTTGTTTTTCTTCTTTTTTTTCTAAAAAAATAAAATTGGTTTTCGAAAAATTTTGAAAACGGGTCGATTGATTTTAAGAAAACCGGTCGAACGCTTTTCAATATTTTGTTTTCCTCTATAGACATTAAGTTTTCAAATTTTATTGCATACATACTTTATCCGAGAAAACTCTTAAACTAATTAAAAACTGAAGGATTTTTTTGAGTTTTCTTTAATTTTTGTTTTTTTTTCAAAAGCGGTTTGTTAAAAATTTTAAAAATGTTTGTTGTCTGATAAAAACTACCAGCTGCTATATGGTGGCTCAAAAAAAATTGGAATATGTTTTCGAATTTTTTTCAAAAAAAAAAACATTTTTTGAAAAAACTGGTTAAATGATTTTGAAAAAAATGTTTCCTCTAAATTCAAAACTGTAAACAAATTAATTGGCTTACTTCATTTTTTCAAAAGAAAAAAAAAAAGTTTAACATAGTGATATATAAGTGATTAACAAAATTTTATTGAATGATTTCTTACCTCCTTTTTCAAAAAATCTCAAGCCCCAAGACAACTGTCGCACATTACGGCAAGTTCGTGCGACCCATGTCATGTTTGATTGTTATATCAACGTTTTTAATCTGCACAAGTGCATAACTTGCATTATACACTTTAACGAGGTCATTACATTCAAGCATTCAACGGACCTTTGACGTGCGACGAATTCTGAAAACGAGACCGTTTGACTTAACGTTATATCCGCTCGTATCAGCAATTTCCTTCTATAATAAGCTCCCTGCTAAGAGTGATAAACGCAACATAAAGTTGTTGGTTGGTTTGGTGGTCGGCTCGCACTCAAGGGGTTATTAATACTCTTATAATTAATTAGTACTGTGTTAATTCTTTATTATGTTAGTAATTTTGTTAGAAGAATTAGGATTTTTTCCGGCGCAGTAGCTCGAGAGTTTGGTGACTATTTCCCCTCTTAAAATCCACGGGCGATATCTATGTAGAAGTTTTGAAAAATTGCTACCCAGCTTGTGAATCAAACTCACGATATATGGGTTAGCAAGCAAACACCTTTTATACTACACAAGTTAACTCATAACACTAATATTCGAAACGATAGATTACAAAGATCAAATTAAAACATCATGCAACAAGGAAGATGGTTTTCATTTCGTCAGTCAGTCGAAACCAATCTCCCGCCACGGTAGACAGTATTGAGCCCGAGTATGAATGTATGTATGTATGTAGATTTTGCATACCTACCCGTTTTCCTTAGATTTCATTTCATGCCAGCGCTGCGGCCTAAATAGTAAATAAATAGTCTCGAACTACAGCTAGCTACCTCCAACAGCGCGAATTTTGATGAGATCCTTATTGTCTGTCAGCTGATTGTAGATTTAATGTAAATTCCTTGTAGCTTAATGTAGAGAACTGCGGTTAAAGAAATTTTAAGCTTTGTTATTCTAAAAATCAAGAAAATAATGTGAATAACTTTTTCCTTTCGAAGCAATTTATGCGAAATACCCTGTTTATAGTTAAGACAAAAAAATTACCTTAATGCATCTTACAGAAATATTTAAAAAAAAAACTATCATGAAGTGCAGTGAATCGATTGGAGTAGACGCCAAGGATAATAATGTTTGCTGCCCAAGGATAAATTCATGCATTTGCTCTCGAGTACAGGAAGTTAAGGCAATTATTCGTGACCTTACAGACGGTTCGAGGCGCGCGATGACGAGGACCAAAAACTCAAGACGAAAAATGCAAGGACGACGACTTCACTTCTTCACTTAGTAGTTTAGTGCGGCAGAGAAATAATATATGTATATTGTAAAGGACGAGTGCGATGGAAAAAAAGGACTTACATCAGCATAATGATTTTTTATATGTATTTCTTAAAAAGAAATGAATAACAAAGAAGGCGAGCTACAAAGTGCAGCAAAGTTCTTTCTCCTTGTCTGGAAATATAACTCAGACTCTGAGTTTTTGAAGAAAAACTTTTACCCAAGTTAATTTAAAAAGTTTGTGTTTTTTTATATTTTTATGTTTCCCATCATACTTTTCTGCTTAACTTAAACTTAATCAGAGCGCTGCACGAAGGGACGGCATTTGTTTGCTGTTAAGCGTAATAACAGTGAATGGGTTTTCTTTGTAAGCCATTTTCGAATTCGGATCGAATTTTGTAACAATGGCAATAAATATGCAATTTTAAGTTCTGCAACAGCGAACAGATTGTCTTCGGCAGCGACCAACTGTTGTTTAGGTGCGGAAAGTGGTTTCAAATTGGTTAAAGGTTATATAACATTTATAAAGAAAAAGAATTATTTTTTTAACAGTTTAACGGAACTGGAACTACTTTATTATGATTGAAAATTATTGAAGAAATTAAGTTAGCTTTTTCAAAGAAAGTAAGCAGGCATAAGAGAGGGCTTTCGAAAATCTTCATTTAAATTTACATTTAAAAAAGTTGGATCAATAAAACAGTGTTTTAATAAACACCGAGGTCCTGGCTCAACGCTGTTGACCGTTATTTATTTGAAATTATATATTGAGTAATACCTGAAATATAAAAATAGTATTATTTTAAAGTTGAGTAACATTTGGTGGATTAGAGAAAGTTTGGATGTATTAACATCGAATCTGTATGAACACAAAAGAGTATAAGAGGTTTCTACTTGTCCAATTCCAATAGTGTTTTTTAGTTAAATTCTTAGTAAAAATTAAGACGGAAATGTTTTGTTTCATAAGAAATTGTAGGGCTTCTTCATCACCATAAGAAGAGCTAAGGAGGCCACATGCGTCGGTTTCCGGGAAATTGCACTTGCTTGCCTAACTTAAACATTTTCTTTTAATAAACTCGTTTTAGATCTCTTCTTTTTTAGTCTTCTTTCGTCATGTTCGGAACCTTCTTATATTTTATTCACAGGGAAGAGAAATTGTTTTCATATTGACGATGAAATTCTTTAAGCAGGTTCAGCAGTTACTGAAAACTGCAGCCCAAGTCTTTTTCGTTTCCAGAGAATCAATCGATGTATCATATGAAATATGTAATATATATTTGAAACTTTTGACTCTAAAAATATTTGAATTAGAAAAATGTCATGATAGAAATAAGAAAATTTGATTGGTGAATTTGTAAGGCTTCCTTTAGTTAATTATTATGTATTGCTACGGAACATTATAAGAAAATGGGGACGACTGGGTCGCACGTTCTTAAGTAGAAACAGGTAACATTTACATAGAAAAATTACACAGTCTGAACCTATAAAAAATGTCAAAACCACAACAATTAACGGTTAGTAAAAATTGAGTACGCAATCACGCCTTAAATATTATTATTTCGAAAACTGTAGGACGGATTTTGATAGAATCCTGTTTTTTTATTTTTGGTTTTTTTTTAATTGTTTTGAAATTCTGGTAAATAATTTTTTAGAGTTTATTAATATACAGCTTATCATAAAATATAAAATAATGTTTTTTTAATAGTTTTTAAAATATTGAATTTTCAAAAAAAAAATTAAATAAATATACATATACCTACAAAAAATCACACATTTTTTTATCTAAATCATTGGAGCCTTTTTCGATAATCATTAGCTTCTCCTTAACGGTTATATAGAAGGTACAGTTATTTTTAGCTCCTTATAATAAAATTTCAGTTTTCGCTCTGAGGAATGTCAAAAGAACTACACACCAAATTTGAAAATAACAATCACATTAGCCGTTTAGGCTATAGATCGTTACACAAACAGACGGACCGACAGACTGAAAGACTGACAGCTTTTCAGTATTAGTATTTCTTGAACACGATGTGAAATTACTTTCGCATTATTCGATATTTTGATTACCACAAAATAAAAGCTTGTGTGCATCAGAGTTCCATCTTGTTTTCGACCTTCTTTCTATTTTTATAAACGATCTTTTCTCCGAAGTTTGTTATCCATTAAATTATGAATTTAAAGATTTAATGCATATCAGCATAAATACACTCTCAGATTCTCAAGATTCACAAGGAGCTTTAGATGGCCTTCGTAATAGCGACATCTCTCTATGCGTTTCTTGGTATCAAGATAAGGTCATTTAAGCACTTTTAGTTAAGCAAACCAAACTCGGTACCTCAAGCTTTCCTATCTGTCGCTTATTATATTTATTGCAAAAGCAGCTTTTTTAAGTTCAGGTGATTCTCAAGTTGGGTACACACTGTACAAGCAATTAATAATTAATCCTGTGTAGAAAAAAAAAATTAAAAACAATTCCGTTTGAAATTCCCATCTTCTTCTGTCTCTCCCAGAATTTAATTAATTCATTCTCAAAATAAAATGCTGAATGTATTTCCATTTCCTCACTTTTTGAAATGCAACCGTCAAACTACACTCTTTCATCCTATAATGTTGAAAATGAATTCCATTCAAAGCAGTGCAACAAAATTAATTATACACTAAACAAAAATAATTAATTCGCAAAACATAATTAATATTAATGCCAGCACGCTTTACTGATATAAGCTTCTACATCTGAACGTTTGAAATATGGTCCCGAGAGGATGAAGTGATTTGGGGCTGCTCCTGAAGTCTGGTATGTAAAATGTGGCCACACCGTGTTGCGAGAAGATAAAGCTGAGACACATTTCTCATCTGCGTCTTTTCAATTCAGTGTAATGTATTTGCACCTTTGTGCTTCGTGTAGCCCGCATCCAGGAGTCAATTCTGAAGTGCTTCATAAAAAAATGTAAGCATCTTAAGCACCTTTCTCTTGGTATTTTGGTAGAGGTGGGTTTATTTATATTATCATTAACTATATTGTAATACTGTAGTGTGTTAGGGCATCGTTTGAAAAAGAACATTTTAACGCAATTAGCTTTGCAATGAGTTTATAACTCATCAAGCATGGCAACAAAAATTGGGGTCCAGACAGAGACTTTAGGTATTTTTTGCAGGTTAATTCAGATATATTAATTTTACTTCGATAAAGCCAAGTTATGGGCTTGGGAAAAACCTAACCTATGGCAATAATCAAAAATTCAGTCAATGATCGCATGCTCAACAGGCTCGATAGATGTTGTCGATATCCAACAAAATGTGATTTATTCATGCAACATCCGATGGGTCAGCTAGTATAGTCGTAAATTGTCTGAAACAATATGAATAATTTGATCTAATGTCCGGATCTTACAATCTTTATCTCTGTTTATACCACTTCATTTGGTAAACGAGATAACACATCTGCATCGGCAACACTTTGCCTTAATTTAAGGATATATTCTAATGCTGATGACAAAATTCTTCTCACTCTGCAATAGTAACGCATTAGTTCTACGTTTGTCACTCAGGTTATTCTTCGAATCATTTCTAGTGGGACTGTGGAGGCGTGCATCTTCGATGCTGTCTTAAAGGCGTTAGCACAATCAGAGGGTTCAAGACATCATCATCTTCCACTTTGCTTACTGGCGCCAAACCAATTTCCATTTCCTATGTATGGCACACTACTTCTGCCAATGTCTTCCTGTTGACATGTCCTCATGCACCCTGCGGGAGTTGGGCGGTAAGTTCTCCTCGTGCATGCCGTGCAGATGAGCTACCATGCCATGCCACCTCAGGGGTTGTGCGATGCGCTTCGCTCGCTGTGTCGAGCTACGGCTTTGAGTGTCAACTCGAAAAAAGATATGTGTGCTGTGCATTAAAATGCCATTGCGGGGTAATTGAAAATGTCACTGGAAGACAGTTATGATGGTGAATGGCGGGCGAATGTAGCTGTATATTCCTACGACTCTCGACTCCTGATGGAAAAACTATTTTGTTTACATTTTCTGTACAAGGTCTTGCAAATATTTAGTTCACTTATCTGCGCTTCTTCTGACACTAGCTCCTGATATGATGGAGCAAAGTAACAAGGAGAAGAAGAAGTTTCCTTTCACATTTCCATTTTGCTGAACTACTAACGGTTTTTTATATAAAGTGCTCGGTGTTCCTGTCGTGGTTGTTGTCGTTGTTGTCCCACTGCTAGCTGGTCGGGGTGTGCTATCGTGTTCCATCCGGAATATCAAAAATTACCATTTTCGGAAGGAAACTGTGTGCACTCAAAATGGGGTGAAATTTCAGAAACAATTCACGTAACAGGAAGCAATTTTGGGGAATTTAAAAAATCTAACGGAAAGATTAAAATGGAATACATTCCATGTTGCGGCATTACCATTATCCATTTCAGTGGCACGTTTAATAAAATGCCCAGCGGCAACACAACCAACCAGAGGTATGCGGTTTGGGTAATTTGACCAAAATTTGTCAAAAAAAAAAATATCTATTAAAATAAACGGAATACAAAATGATAAAGAAATTATGATGACACTCCTATCATCTTCTAGTCCTGCGCCCACTCCTTCGGTATGACAACACATTTTAGGAGCTTAATAAAATATGGTTTATTATGCTGGATAGGATGCAGGCAAGGAAGATTGGCGTTGTTTCGCATATTTTAAGGAAACCTCCTAATTGGATTTGCTTCCTGGAAATGAAGACGTGTTCAAGTTGATTCGAAGTAATTTACCATTTTTACATAGAATTACCAGGAAATTGTGCGATGAGACCAATATAAGACAATTTGGCACAGATACTTTTTTGTATGTGTTCACAGTTTGTTAAGAGATTAACTTATTAGAAAAATTCTTTCCATCGTTTTTGATTTTGGTTTCATATTTAAGATTTCTTTTAAAATGACCATAAACATTTCTATGAAACTTTGAATGTTGAGAGCGATATGAATAAGAGATAGAAAGAGAACAATGCTCTTCCCTTACGAATATGTTTATAACTAGAAAGGATTTCTTATAATTATAAGATTCCATTCATCGGCCTTGCTTTCTTCTAACCATATCTTACCTAATGAGTTGGTTCATACTTCTAACCAAGTCATCGTCTGCAGCTTTTAAGAGTTCGACAGCTAAGCCATTAATGAATCTTAAGCTTGGATATAGCTAGCAGCTTTATTTCATCCAGATCGGGTTGGTGGGATTTTTGTTCTATACTTCGGTCCAGATACAATGGTTCATTCTGCCTGGCATTAGAAAGTCAAAAGAACTCTTGCCTAAGTCAGCCTCCTATGACATATTTACATACAAAAAAGCGCTGCTTACTTATAAAAAATCTTGCAATGAAAAACTCAAACCGCTTGTTATTACATCAGTCAACCCACTGTGATTAAATTCAGTTTAATTGTCCACTGGCCATATTCACCGATCGTTCAACTGTAAAAATGTCTTAATTCACAATCACACAAAAATTCTGAACAATTTACGTTTTACTCAGTCACCGGGGAACAAAATTAAATAATTTAATATGTTTATTGTCAAAACTTTAAATTTATTAAAAGTGATTCGTGTCTTTGTCCTACCCATTTTGGATCGTAAAATGTTTTTTGATTCACAGAATTACATAATTTCGAATTTCGTTTTATTAAATTGTTTAATTATCGGCATTGCAGTGCATCAGTATCTGTAATTATTGTAATGGATGAATGTAATCAAAAAGTAAGGCATACATGTACATACATACGTACACATGTACATATGTGCATTATGTATGTTTATACATATTATGTGCATATGTACATACATATGTAGCAAGAGTGGAATGGTACGTTGATTAATTTTGTATATGTTGTTATTGTCCACTTCATTACAGTCCTTTTTCTTTTCTTTTTTTGAAAACAAAATGCGGAACAATATTTTTTTCATTTATTTTCTTTTTTTATTAATTTTTAGGTGAGTGCATTTTGTGGATTAATTTTCGGTGAGTTGATTTGCATTGTAACACGTAATCTTATATTTTATTTAAAATGTCTATTTAAAACTAAAACTATTTATAATCATTACGTTGGGGCTTGGGGGTCCGACCCAAAAGAATTAATCTTATATATAATAATTGTATATGTTAAAAAATTCAAACGCAGGTTTCCTGTAATTGTTTGCTCCAAGAGTTTCATTTCCTGCATTTTGTTCGCCATAGTATTTAAACGTGTTATGCTTTTGCTTTTAGACTGAGTTCTCAGAGCATCTTCTTTTTACATGATAGCAACATCAATAATAGCCGTGTTTTTTTAGCAAAGTTATCCGCAGCATAGCTGGATTTTACATGCATTACAAAAACAACAACCACCTGCCGATAACAACATTTAGCTGCCCATAAAAGTAGATGTTGAATTTAGCTGGGGATAGGATATTTGATGGTGGTTGGGTGCTGTATGAATAGGGTAGGCACTGAAAGGCATCAAACTGGTGATGCACAGTCGCTGCAACTATATCGTACACATCAATTGTGCTTATTTTACCTCCCCGCGGTAACCACCGGGTACTGGTCTGTCCATCCGGACATTCCTGCTAAACTTATAAGCGCGAGTGTTGAACACAGAAAAAATAGCAACACTATAATGCTCTGCTTTAATGACTGTTCTGATCGATTCGCAGAAGTCTTGCACGAGCCCCTCAGAAAGAGGACGTACGGCGGATGAGCCCAACCAATTGGACCAACGGTGGCGTCAACAGTCAACGAAGCAGACGCCCTAATGAGCTACTTCGACGTATTTGGAGATAAGGTCATTAGGACAATTCAATGCAAGTCAGGGCATTGAAATAGAGATGGTGGCGGATGAACCCTTAATGGGCCAACGGCAGCGCTCATATCCCCGAAGTGGGCTACTGACTCCGGATTCTCCGGTTCCTTTTGTCCAAGGAATCCAACAAAGGACCTGGCCCTCCAGGTTGGGGGTTGTGCGTGGGGTTAACAACCCTGCCACGGAAAAAAGAAAAAGTTGCGAAGCGACCAATAGCCTCGGAAAAGGACGGATTTACTGTTGACGACCCGGAAAAACGAATCAAGGACAACGACCTTCGGATCTGCACGTGGAATGTTAGAACTCTTAACAGACCACGTGCATCCAAACAACTAGCGGAGGCCCTAGACTGCTACAGAGCAGGAATTACTGCCATCCAGGAAGTGCGATGGAATGGGCCGGGCAAAAGGAGGATGAAAAACTGTGACGTGTACTACGGTGATTGCGCAAGAAGACCACAGCGTTTATTTGGGTGTGGATTCGTCATAAGCGGTAGACTTAGGCAAGAAGTCTTGGGCTTTCGACACGTAAGTGAGCGACTTGTGACAATCCGTATCAAGGCTAAATTCGCCAACATTAGCCTAATATGCGCTCATGCCCCCACAGAGGACAAAGATGACGCCACCAAGGATGACTTCTATGAGCTCCTCGACAAAACCTATGAGCAATGCCCTAAATACGACGTTAAGATCGTACTAGGCGATTTTAATGCCAAAATTGGTAAAGAGGAAATCTTTGGTAGGACTGTCGGAAAACATAGCCTACACGACACAACGTCTGAAAACGGACTTAGGCTAATTGACTTCGCAGCGGCACATAACGTCACCATTGCAAGCACACGGTTTCCTCATCTCGATATACACAAAGGGACTTGGCGACACCCAGATCAAAGAACCGTCAATCAGACGGAAAACATAGCCTACACGACACAACGTCTGAAAACGGACTTAGGCTAATTGACTTCGCAGCGGCACATAACGTCACCATTGCAAGCACACGGTTTCCTCATCTCGATATACACAAAGGGACTTGGCGACACCCAGATCAAAGAACCGTCAATCAGATTGATCACGTTGCGATCGATGCAAGACACGCCTCCAGTATCTTGGATGTTCGCACCTTCCGAGCAGCTAACATCGACTCGGATCACTACCTTGTTGCAGCAAAGGTAAGAATGCGAATAACCCGAACTCCACAACAACGGAGTAATACTGTGAGGAAGTATGACGTCGGAAAGCTGCAATCGCAAGAAATCGCCAGAACCTATGCCGATCGAATATCCCGTAACCTCTCAAGAAATCCAGTACCGCCAGCATCAAGTGCCGAAGATCAGTGGCAACACTGCCAACAAGCCATCAGAGATGCCGCAACTGATGTGCTAGGTTTCACCAGACCACCACCACGAAACCTCTGGTTTGATGACGAATGCAGGCAGGCCCATGCAGCCAACCAAGAGGCATATAAAGCGACGCTGCAAAGAAAGACGAGAGCTGCTCGCGAGCTTTACGAGCAGAAAAGACGGGAAGAACACCGGCTTCTCCAAAAGAAAAAAAGAGAGCATGAGAAGCGCGCGATCGAAGATATTGAGAGATGCTACTCCAGGAACAACGTGCGGAAGTTTTACCAACAGGTAAAAAGAACATGCCAAGGAAAAAAATCCCGCACAGAAGCCTGTAGAGATAGGAATGGAAACCTCGTAGTAGAGTCACAGTCGGTGCTGAGTACATGGAAGGACCATTTCTGCAGACTGTTAAACGGCGATGAAGGCCAAAATCCCGCTGTCAGGCAGAATGAACCATTCAACATGGATGATGACAGACAAAACTTCCGTCCACCTGACCAAAATGAAGTAAGGATAGCAATATCTAAACTAAAAAACAACAAAGCTGCTGGACCCGACGGATTACCCGCCGAACTTTTTAAAGCGGCCGGAGATGACCTGGTGGAGTGCATACACCAACTCATCTCTAAAGTTTGGTCAGAAGAAAGTATGCCTGATGAATGGAACCTCAGCATCGTTTGCCCGATTCACAAGAAAGGAGACCCTCTAAACTGCGCCAACTATAGAGGAATAAGTCTCCTGAATATCGCCTACAAGATCCTCTCTACCGTACTATGTGAACGCCTGAAACCTTTCGTCAGCAACCTGATTGGCCCCTATCAGTGTGGTTTCAGACCAGGAAAGTCCACAATCGATCAAATGTTCACGCTACGGCAGATCCTGGAAACCACCCAAGAATTCCAAATCGATACCCACCACCTCTTTATTGATTTTAAAGCCGCGTACGATAGCATTTATAGAGACGAGCTATACAGAGCCATGTCAGGTTTTGGCATTCCCACAAAACTCGTCCGACTGTGCAGGATGACGATGGAGAACTCTCGCTGCTCCGTCAAGGTTGGTTCTGACCTCACAGAAGCTTTTGACGTCAAAAAAGGATTCCAACAAGGTGATGCGCTATCGTGCGATTTCTTCAACTTAATACTTGAAAAAATTATAAGAAACTCGCAAGTCAATTGTAGTGGGACAATTTTTTTCAAGTCTGTGCAATTGCTAGCATACGCTGACGACATAGACATCATTGGCAGAACTCGGCGAGCTGTCACTGGAACGTTTGCTAGCATTGAAGCTGAAGCGGCTAAGATGGGACTAGCAGTCAATGAGGCCAAAACGAAGTACCTGCTGTCCACAAAAAGGGACACACAACACCGGCGGATTGGACAAAACATCACAATAGACAGGTACAACTTTGAGGTAGTTAGGGACTTTGTGTACCTCGGATCCGCTATAACATCTGACAACAACATCTCGTCAGAAATAAAGCGAAGAATTACTCTTGCCAATCGCTGTTTCTATGGGCTAGGAAGGCAATTGAGTAGCAAAGCCCTCTCTCGAAAGACAAAGGAGACTCTTTATAAGACCCTAATCATCCCAGTCCTGCTCTATGGCGCCGAGGCATGGACTCTATCTAAAGCGGATGAAGATATCCTTAGTCGTTTCGAGCGTAAGATTCTTCGGAAGATTTTTGGCCCTATCTGCGTTAACGGGCTTTGGAGGAGAAGGTTCAACCAAGAACTATACGAGCTGTACAGCGACATTGACCTGGTCAAAAAAATACGCATATCACGTTTAAGGTGGCTAGGTCATGTAGAGCGAATGGACAACAATGCTCCGGCTCGCAGGATCTTCGATTCCATCCCAGAGGGTAGACGCAGTCAAGGAAGACCTCGCCTTAGGTGGAGCGCTCAAGTGGAGGACGACCTGAACCAACTTGGAGTGCAAAACTGGAGGCAGCTAGCCAAAGACCGAGTTGGCTGGAGAGGCATGTTGGTTGAGGCCCAGGTTCGTCCCGAACTGTAGCCCCACCTAAGTAAGTAAGTAAGGATATTTGATATTTCTGTCATGATATAAGACTTGGATCATGCATTTCTGTGTGTCTAAAAGGCTTCGTTCATAAAGTAGATTATGTGATTATAGGTATTCAATCAAACAAGATTATGGGAAGTAGGAAAAATCATGATTATGTTTATTTTGATTAAATAACATTTCGCCTGCACGATAGTTTGATTCGTTTGGGTGACTAGTTTTCTGAGTTGAGTCAATTCTGGTCATTTTACATATAAAAGACTAAAATCATTAATTGATTATAAGAAATTATTATCGCATTTAAAGCACTCCATTAAGTTGATATCATGCATTGTCGTCTAGTGCTCAGTTTTAACAAACCTCAGTATTTTTACCTCTTTAAATGAAATGGTTCTTGCGTGCAAACGGCAACATTAGTGGTTGAATCCGAGAATTATTTGAACAATGCTATGAATACTCATTATGGCGTGAGATAGATACATATTTCCCGGTTTCTTTTAGTAATTCATTAATTTGTAATTTTCTATTGCTCTTTCAAATCCACAATGCGCGCCATCTACTGGACGTTTATTTTACCATGTCTATAAACTTTCATTACAATTGGCAGCGCATCAAATACGAACAAACAAACAAACAAATAAACAAACAAAAAAACGTTTTTGTCTGTGAAATGAAAAACGAACTGGACATGGAGGTCCGTACCAATATTGATAGACAAAAAAAACTGAAAACCGAGTAAAGACTGAATCAAACAATTGTGAAGATGAAATGTTATAAAGCAGATGACCATGGTTGTCTTTACTATAATCTGCAATATTCATGACTTGTATTTCCTTTAATCTTGAAGATAATTCCCTCTCTATCAACAAGTATGATTTTTGTATTTTGTATGTTGACATGCAGATCAATAAAAAGCTTCTTTTTTATAATTAACGCGCGCACAAGGGCCTATTTGTTTCCCTTTTAATGTAGAACACACTGCGCGGGCATTAGGAAGATAGGAAGGGGAAAGATAGGATGTGTCGATTAACATTGGTTTTGAATGTTTGTAGATAAAAATGGCGAGGGAAAATCTCGTCAGGTAAACTATTCCAAATTCGTGTTGTTCGACTAAAAAAAGAATTAAAGTTGAATATATAAATAAAATAGTAAATAAAAGCATAGTCGTATCTCTTTCAGAACCACGAAAAATACCCAACCAAAACAACAGAACAAAATAGAATTGAAAATGTTAAGAGTCTAATAAATTACATACATATGTACACTATTTGCTGTGTCTGCAAATTTAAATTTAAAAAATTTTGAATTACATAGGTAATTTTAATTTCCAAATCAAAAATTCTGCTGAGAAAGACAATTTTGAATTTATTTAATTAAAATTAGAAATACGATTAAAAAAATATTTTAAATATTAGTTACTATTTGCTGTTCATATTTTTCAGCTTTGAACGTACATAGTTGGGTTATTAAAATGGATTTTTGTAACAAATCCCAATCACCAAGCACAATTGTCATTTCATCATCCATAAACTTTTATGGCAAATACCTGATTCTACAAACAAACCCCGTTACCTTAAGTAGTCGAGATGTCAATTTTGACATAAAACAGCATGCGGCTGCATATGCGCTTTTTGGGAAAGCCAACTTCCAACACATAGCTCTCCCAAAAAACACGGCTAATGTTGACGTTGAATTTTTTTTTCCAAAATGGTATTCTCAATGTGTAATGCTCCTTCCAAATATCTTATTCATTGTTCAACATTGTAAACCTTTGTAAATACTGCACGAACAACTGCCGTGTAGAGCCTTCTTTTTAGCTAAGCACTATGAGACATTTTTCTATCGAAGATTTCATAGTTCCTCCGCAAATTTACTTTTGATTTACGCTTTGCTATATATCGTCTTCGATTATTTGAGATCCAAGACACATAATTTATTAAAATAAATATTCGAAATAGACTTTATTGAATCTGAAAATATATGGCATAGGTATTCACTCTTTTTCGCTCTTCAGAATATCCAACCACACATTAAGTAGTGAGCACAGTAAGACAATAAGCTCTTCATTTATGCACAATCATCGGCAAAGAAAATTTCAATCATTTTGGAATCCATCACCTCAACTTTTAGCAGAATGTCTGAAATAAAGAGCAAAAGTCTCAAGATTCTTCTTTCGTGCAAACCAACTTCAAAAAGAACTCCTGGAGAGCATGTTGCCCTTATGTTGACTTGCCCCAACCATCCCATTGTATATTGGGAGTATGTTACTTTCCCTCCACTGAACTGGCATCGGAACCCTGCTGCTAATTTTGTATGTCCTCTATCTTTTCGAGAACTCTTATTGTAGTTTAGTTTAGTTTATCAAAAAAAAAAATATATTTAAACAACAACAACTATTGCTAATTGTTTGTTGTTGTTTTTTTAGGGAGTTTTTCTTAAATTAAATTCAAGTTAAAGGTTGAAATGTCCTTTACTTCAAATATGCGTTTCGCCCAAACATGAACGGTGGGCTCATCAGTTAGTTCGTTCATGCTTTACTAAGACGCGCCAACATTTTCAACTCAAACTTCTAAATCTTAAAGATTTTTGGTGAACAAATCTCCTCCTTTCAGCGGTAGTTTTTAAAATAATTAAGTAAGGACATTGTGTGAAATTCCTGTTCGCCTTCAACAATGCATCTCAAAAAAAAGTCTTTTGAAAACACGTTAGACTTATGGCTTGTTTGGCAATTAAGTGTCCTATTATTACACCTATAGTTCGGAGCTAATTTGAATTCTGCTGAGAAATCAGCAAGTCCTTAGACCTTTCAACGATTGACAACTACAATCCACCTATTTTTCTGTCTTTATTTCAGGATTTTCCTAACAAGAATTAACGAATAATTCAGTAAACTCTCTTTTAATTTTGTTAACCTTTCCGTGAACGAAGACATTAGTATACTCTATAAAGAAATTAGTAATTATATTTCCCTCTATGTACCTACTTCAGAACCATGGTTTTCAGTTTCGTCCACAAACTGCTATAATCGGAGGTTGGGTTCCTTAAGAAATAATAGAAATAAATTGTTGGAACGTGTTCTCTATTCCTGAAACTTATCCACAATTTAAGAACATTATAATAGCCTTGGATTTCTACTTGAAACACAATCCCAACACATTTTTTCAATTTGTCAACTACAAGAAAAAGTCCACGGATATCCCCAATCTTTTTTCCCTTGGAAACCTCAAGTAGAAAAAAAATATATACTCTTCAAACTTAAAACACTTGGCTTCAAACCGATTTCTTAAAAATGGACATCTATCCTCGGATATCGTTTCAACAGAATGCGTTTCAAAAATTCACTTTTTAGCGCATTTCTCGCTACTTCCGGGGTCCTTAAGGGAAGTCATCTCCTTTTCATCATTACCGATAAATTAAGCGCATAATATTGCCTACCTGTTACTATTTTTCTCTAATCAATCCATACCTATCAATCATATTGTACTTTTATGTGATAAACTAAATTTCCTTACACACATCGACGAAATAATCCACAAGGCCAATTCAGCACCCTTTTGTGAATCGTTCCCTAGTCATAACCTTCGTTAGACCTCTTCTTGAATATGATTCTAAAGTTTGGTACCCATGCCACCACGTTCATATGTATTTCTGCAATCGAAAGCTTTCAAAAACTATTTCTTCGTTTCTCTTTTCGGGACCTTTTGAACAAGATCATTTTATCCTACCTTCCTTTCAAGACCGTCTCCAAGTCAATACTCTGAAAACTCTAGAACAATGAAAAACGATATAATTTTTTATTCCCCGACTCATTTCCTATCCCGTTGACTGTGGTACCCCGCAATCTCAAATATCCTAGTCTTTTCTATCTGCCCTCCCACCGTACCTCCTTTGGCTCCAACGAACGAGTGTAAATTCGTAAAGTATGCACTTGAATTACACCTTAACACCCTTAAACCTAATAAGGCGCCTTACATCGTAACCAAGATTAAGCTATTATTGTGAAAACCACCCATTAAAACCACTCGCTGAAATTGTTTGCGCAGTTTTTTTTAATTTTTTTGCCAATTATGTTTCCCTATATTTACGTCCCTTAAAACTGTCCAAATCAACATACTCCAAATCACTCATCAAAGATTTGCATCAGCGTCAATTGCTTGTTGTTTTTTTTTTTCTGACAACAACAAGCGACTGACATTATTGACTCAAATATCCCATAACTCCAGGATCTTTCAGCATTCATATTTCCTTCTTTTAACTTTTTCTTTTGTTTCCATAAAAGTTTTATGTTCTCCAAGAAAATTTAGACAAAAACAAAAAAAATAAGAGAAAATATCTTCCCAAACTAAACAATGCTGTCTACACCAATGGAAACAAATTCCTGAAGAATTCCCATCTCTCCCTCAGAGATTATAGAAACACAAACATTCATTAACGTCTCCGTCCCAGAGATATACAAATTTGCCAAGAAAGCCTATCAGTGTTAAGAGGCAAACTTTTTGACGTGTATCTTGTTTCTCCCAAAAGGCCAATTTGGCTGGCCACCCACTTTGGGATAACTCCGGCCGGCCGTCAGTGTATATTTATCTAACTACCTTGAATGCCTAAGAATGGGAAATTATATTAACCTATTTCTTCCCTTTGAGTCTTCGGCCTTGTTTCAATGTTTTTTTTTTTACATCATCTTGCTCGCCTTAATGACTACCCCATGACTGCACGAAAAAAAATGGGTAAAATAATTGATACCTGCCCAACACGTCCCACCGCCAACTACCTCGACATTCTATATTGACCCAAGGGTATGTTCAAAGAAAATCTCAAATGTTCGTTGTTGCAAGAACTTCACAAGCACGTACAGTGTTTCTCATAAGAAAAACCAATCATCTCCAGGGGCAGGCTGCATTAAGTTTCCACATTTAAGAAAACCTCCGAGGGATTGTGTTCTGCTTGGAATTTAACGATCCACCTCACCTTATAACCCATCTCACCACCCGCATCAAAGTGAACTTTCGGAACATAATATTTCAAAATCACTCACTCCTCAGCCGAAATAACACATTTACATCCGATAACTTTCAAGGTAATGAGAATATGAGATCATTAAAATTTATTAATCGCATTCCATAAATATGCTGGGCGATGAGTTTGGGCTGCAGTTGCGTTAAATTAACCAGAAAATATGTCCTTCAGCTTTGTGTCGCTGAAGCAAGTCTCATTTGAAAGTTGCTGTCGTTGTGTGGCAGTCAATACTGGCGGAGATATTAATTTTTGACACCCACACTAGAATGAAGTACCTTAAGAGCGGTTGGGAGTTGTGCGCAGTGTTGCCGTTCTATTTCATTTTAGTTTTGTTTAAAATGAAATTGAAAATAAAATTAGCACAGTTGTTTTAATAAGTACTTGTAGATGTTTGCATTGCCTAACTATTCCTGCTTCAATGAGTAATGGAAATGACAGCGGTCGGTTTATATTTTTATTTTAAACCAAGTCCTGTCGGAAACATATGAAATGCTGACAAAAGAAATGTCGGTTGAATAAGTAGTTTACCGATTTTTAAAATATCAAGTAAATTATCGCGACATATCAAAAAAAAATTGTGAGATTTAAAAAATCTATTAATCCATTTTCAAATTCCGTTATACAGATCGGGATTATGGTCAATCGACGTTTTCAGTAAGTGACGTTTTCAGTAATTGAGGTTTTCATAAATGACATTTTTGTCAGACGGTTTTTCGAAATCGATATTTAAAGAAATCGTACACAACCTAATCGAAGCCGTTTTGCTTATATTTTTACTTGCGATTATAGGGACTAGAAGGCATGTTTAGGATTCGTGAATATAAAAGAAATTGATATAACAATGAAACATGACATTACGATAATAGAGAAGTATAAAAAAGTGATCGACAAAAAATGTCTGTCTGTCTTTCTTTCTGTCTGTCTGTCACTATATATAACGAGCTGCAGCCTAAACGGATTAACCGATTATCTTCAAATTTCGTGTATATGATTCTTTTGGCATTCCCCAGAGGGGAAATTGAAGTTTTTGTTTGTTTTAGGCCTAAAAATAACGGTACCTGCCATATGACCGCTTACAAAAAGCTTTTTTTTCTCGAAAACGGCTCCAACGATTTTGATGAAAATTATTGAGAATTTTGTTTTTTTTTTGGTATTGGCAACCAGTTGATTAGATAGGGATAGATACTTTTATTGTTTCATAGATTAAGGCTTTACAATCATTTTACAAAACGCAGCTTGCTCAGAGATTTGATATAATATATTATATCTTACAACTGAAAAAATTGTAATAAATTAAGAAGAACAGTTGAAGGAAAACTATGACAAAAACCTTCATTTATCATGTATTATAGTTAATTTAATGTAAAAATGACAATATATATTGTATTAAAAATACTAAAAACACAGGAGAAAATGACTTGACTAGATAAATAGAACTTAAGACTAATGGAAATGCCACATATATATAGTATTAAAAATACTAAAAACAAAGGAGCAGAAATAAATAAACAAATAAATATGTAAGTAAATAATTATATAAATAAATAAATAAATAAAAAATTAAATAAATAAATAAATATTTAAACTAATAAATAAATAAATGTATAAATAAATAAATAGATAAGTTGATACAAGAAAAGAAATAAATAAATATATAAACAATCAATTAAATAAATAAATTCAATAAATTAAATGATTTTTTTTTTTTTTGGTAAATAAATAATTGCTAAACAAACAATATCAATTTTTTACATTTAAGAAAATAAGTTCTGAATTAACAAGTTTTCAGAACCTTTGCATTTTGTGTTAAATCTTTCATAGAGAATTTTAACTTTCTCTGCAATTAGCCTAACACTAGTTTGTTCATGAAGATGTTGTGTGGAAAAAAGCCAAGGTAAATTTAACATCATTTTAAGTGTTTTTTTTATTTTGTGAAATTTGAAGTTTTTTAATTATGAACTTGCACATTTTTCCCATACTGGACAGGCATATAAAATTATAGCTTGAAAGGTAACTTTATACATTAAAATTTTATTAAATTTACTTAGGGGGGATATCCTGCAAATAAGAGGGTACAGCATTTTTGTAGCTAGGCTTATTTTGTCAAGTATTTGTGATGTGATCTCGAAATGTTAACGTATTGTCAAATAAACACCCAGATATCTGACAGAGTTAACCCAAGGTACATCACAACCATTAATTTTAAGCTGACCGACTGGCAAAACACAAGCTTTTCTTTTCCTTGTGAAAAAGATAGCCTGTGTTTTGTCAGCATTGAGCCTAATATTCCATGCCTTATAATACTCTACAACTTTGTCAAGGGCCATATTGTAAGTCATTTTCAATATCTTGACCGTTTTTGTTAGAACTATAAATAGCAGTGTCATCTGCGAAAATTGCTATTTCGCAGTGCCTAATTACAGGAAAGTTGGCGACATACGTAATATAAAGTAATGGGCCCAACACAGATCCTTGAGGAACCCCAGAAGTGATATGCCTTAAACTTGAAGCCGTATTATTCAAATTAACTTGAAATTGTCTATTTCTAAGAAAACTTTGTATTATTTTAATTAGATATAGAGGACAATTAAAATGTTTTAGTTTATGAAGAATACCTTCGTGCCATAAACTGTCAAAAGCCTTTTCAACATTCAAAAGGACAAGTCCTGTCGATTGATTGGTGTTAAAGTGTTCATTTATGTGCTTATATATTCGAAGAATCTGATGGCTAGTACTATGAACTCGCCTAAATCAATAAAGCACATAAAAGTTATTTCAATAAATGGTAATTTTTCTATGATCTCATCCACTTTTCACGTTTATCAATTTTATCAATTTTTACTTGCGATTATAGGGCAAGTTATGCGATCATAAAAAAAAGAAATGTAAGAAATAAACATGAAAGTACGATCACAGAGAAGCCTAAAAAAGTGATTGAGAAAGAATGTCTGTCTGTCAGTCTGTCAGTCTGTCAGTCTGTCAGTTTGTCTGTCTGTATGTATAACGGGCTTACCTTCAAATTTGGTATGTGGGATACATTTGGCATTCCTCAGAGGGGAAATTGAAATTTTATTTTTAGGGCTAAAAATAACGGTACCTGCTTTATAACCGTTAGGGAAAAGCTTATTTTTATTGAAAACAACGATTTTGATGAACATTTTTGAGAATTTTTTTGTTGGTACTAGCTATCATTTGATTAGAACCAAATTTACGGAAAAAGCCTATTAACGGTACCTTTCATATAACAGTTTTTGTAATTTTGGGCTTTCTCGGTAACGGCTCTTTGGATTTCTGTCAAATTTTATATTTGAGAAGAACTATGTAGCCAACATTAATTCTGCATATCAAAATTTTGAATAACTTGTTTTTCTAATTAAAAATAATTTTTGATTTTTTTTTTCAAAAACCAATATTTTGAAAACTAATCAAAAAAATATTTTAAATTTTAAAATCACATGTATATTAATAAATTGTAAGAAACTGCATTTTTTTTCAAAAAACTAAAACTAAAAAACAGGATTTTATCAAAACCTGTCCTACAATTTTCGAAATAATTTGTTCATAAATTCCTTTTTATTTAAGACGTGTGATGGCGTAATTCATTTTTACTAAGAACCGTTAAGTATTGTATTGTTAATACTTTTTATAAGTTCAAACTGTGTTATTTTCAACGCAAATGTTACACTGTAATTTTGTTGAAACTTTACATTTCTGTGGGTAGAAGGTTTCAAGAAAAGCTTATTATGGGTAGGCGGGACTGTAAGAAATCAAAAGAATGTACGAAGTGACCTGATAATAAAAAAAAGGATTTCAAAATTGATTTTTGCCAGCACAGTCGCGATTTAGCGAATGGTGCGTTACCCTCAAGGACTGCATTTATTGGTGGGGAATACAGAAAGTGTTCAATTACAATAACTAATGCGTTCATTGTCCTTCACAACTTTAAGTGTAGTGTGCTCGATCTACCGCTTCATTTTTTCCACAACATCTGCTTCGAGATATTTCATAAAATTCATAATTATATCTTCTCCAGAATCCTCCTCTCCTTCCTGTGCTTCCATATATTGCAAGTAAAAAGGAATCAACATAATAATCTCTTATCAAAAATCGATTTGTTTGCAAATACCTTGCACCTGGCATCGCTGTTTATTGAAGCTTCAGCTAACGCATATCAATATATAAATAATAAAATAAAAATGGCGCGCGGCGGTGTCACCAAATGTTATGCGTCCTTTCATGGGGCACCTACGTCTCGCCGCCTCCACCACAACTACCACATTGGTTCGTGTGTAATTTAAGGACCATTAAAAGCCAAATTGCCTGTTACAAATGTTTTTTATTAGCCCAGCTGCCTGACAGGCTCTATTTGCTGTGCATTTGACGGAGCACCGGATGGATTTTGGCCAAAACACAAAACACACACGTAGCAAACTGACAACGACCCAACGAAACAACGCGTTTTTAGTGTCATGTGTATTTGAAAGCCCAGCGTTAAGAAGGGCTTAAGAGGGCTTAAATTGCCGCTAAAATTAGAAAATGAAGGTTAACCCGGCGCGCATATCTTGGCATTGCTTTATGTATTTTATACGACGTAAAGTCCTTTTATGACTGTGATTTTCTATTCAGTATAAGTTTAGGTAAATGTGTTGAGGAGTAATATGCATGTCGTATGTGTTTTGTATGTGCAAAGAGGACACTTTGGGATCTCGGGAGTTATTGTTTGATAATTTCTTGGAGAGTCGTTAAGAAACGGTTTTATGGCATAATGAAGACATTATATGTTAGTATGAACACAAACACGTATGGAGGTATACAATAACTTAACTTATTTCTATGTATTAACGACGAGATACGAGAGTGAAGAAAAAAGATGGATTGGGGTGACATTAACAGCCCAGCGAAGCAATTTAAAAGTACTGTCACACAGAAGATACATGTAAAATACATGTTCTGAGGAAACAGCTTGTATCTTGGAGTGTCGTTTAGATTTATTTTTTTGTTCGCATAGGTAATGTAGTAATCCTATATGGAATTCTCATTGTCAAGGCCATGGAATAAAACTTTGTTATGTTTTTCTATTCGGATTGAAAAATAGGTCCCCGACGTAATAACATAACTCTTTTTTTTTGCGCGGGTAAGTGAAAAGTTAACACCTCCTTTTCCACGACATTTCTCATCAGTATTTTCGCACATCATTTCCTTATTCAAAACAACGAAAACATCCAGACAAATAAATTTCGTGCAGTATTTATCAATCAATGCCAAAATAATGAAAACATCTGCCAGACATGGCCTTGGTAATAGACCCTCGAAAGCAATCAATTAAGGCTGACCTTAGAATATGTCACAACAGTCTTTTCACATCTCAAGGTGCCGAGGCGGCAGTCGAACATTGAGTTGATATTAATGCTCAGACAAAATTATTCCCTCAGCGCCTACCAAGGTAAAATGATTTATTCAGTCTACCCCCTAATGGATTTACCATAACATCTTCCTTATATAAAAGAACCAGATTGCGCCATTTACTACAACCTTCTATACATATACATACATTTGTATATATATCTTCAAGGACTCAATAAAAAGGAAAGAAGCAAAAAAGCTATAAGAAGGGCATGTATCTATATATCCTTAATAATCACTCCTTGGGCAAGACCAGGCGATAGTGATTAATTTTTTGATTAAGAATACAATACACATCCATGGTGCTGTTCGCCATTTAAACACTCGCTCAAGGGAACTCCCAAAGACGCTTGGATGTGTTGTGAAAAGATGCTTTCAATAGATTGCCGCAGTTCAACAAGAATTTGCCACAACTTCTTTCTATTATTACGGAACAAGGCGGATGGCGTAGCAAGATGTATAATTTTAATATAAATATCATGAGCGTCTAACATTTTAACGGCCATTCCCGATCACATAAACTGTCGTTTGGCATTCCTTAGACAGGGGCAGCAACGGAGGGGTGGTTTGATGGCGATAGACTGCAAGAAAAGCAAGCAATACCGACCATAAACAGGATCAAGGAGCCCAATAACTACATTTTATTCGCAACCATAACTTATGTAGTTCCAGAGGGCTAAGCAAGTTTCCGCAGAAATCGCACAAAAAAACAAAAACAACAAAATCCTTGAAAGGAAGAGATATCCTCCTTTGAACATTGCCGCCAACACCCTAATGGTGGTACGATGGAATAAGGTTGTCATGATGAGATCTGGGTAGGGTGGGCGGCACGGCGATGGCGGCGTCCTTTCCACACGCATTGTTAAGCCGTAAATCATTTTCTTAATCTCTCTTTCGCCAATATGCTATAAATATATCACGCGTAGTCCTTTTTTGTACTCTACTTTCATTTCTTCCTTCTCGAGTTGACTCCAACTTCTGCTTCTAAGCTCTACCCACTTCACGAACCCAATCCCATTTCTGTCACTTGGCAGAAGAATTTGTAAACAAGTATTCCGAGGCTTGAGAAGATGTGGTCCTGATCTTCGTCCTGGTCTGATTATGGTTCTGGGCTCGTTCCACCTAAATACCTCTGCCGACACATTAGATGTGAATTTTAAATTAAATCCAATTCGACTTTAAAGTTGAGCAATATTGAACAAGGACATTTTCGCCCAGAAGGGAGGTCCTTTCGAAGGAGCTCCGCTATAAAGAAGCGTGTTGTGTTGTATAGTGTGTAAGTGTAAAACAAAATGAATGCCATCAAAATTGTAACGATTTTGTAACGCTTTGATGAAATCGTTATGAAGTTGTTTTTTCTTGTCTTTTTTCTTAATGACGTCTCTCATTTTGGAAAACAAGGGAAACAATTTAAGGAATTTTGTGTCCTTTGTCAAAATGAACATATTTTTAAAGGTAATTTAATGTTTTTTTTTTGTGCGAGGTTGTGACTTGTGAGCTGCTGGAATCCCTTAATTCTGTTTCATGTAGATTGTTTTGTTTGGGAATAAATTCACCTGATTTAAGGGATTAAAAATTCATTTGAATTACGTTTGTATTTGTGGATCAATTGAACTCATGCCTCTCATCCTGGGGAACAAATAACTTTGGCGGTTTTAAAGTATGCTTTTTTTGCGGTTGGTTTAATGTAAGTTAGGAATTAAATTTTAAAGAGACATTAAAAATAAATTAACTTTTAAGAACGGGGCAACGTGCTTTTGGCTTGCGATTATAAGGATTGTAAGGCATGTTTACTTCGTGAATATACAAAAAAAAAATAGATAACAATCAAACATGACATTATGATCATAGAGAAGTCTAAAAAAGTTATTGGCAAAAATTGTCTGCCTGTCTGTGAGTATGTATAACGAGCTGCAGCCTAAACGGCTTAGGCGAATATCTTCAAATTTCGTGTGTGTGATTCTTTTGGCATTTCCCAGAAGTGAAATTGAAATTTTATTTGTAGGCCTAAAAATAACGGTACATGCCATATGACCGTTTAGGAAAAGCTTATTTTTCTCCAAAACGGCTTCAACGATTTTGATGAACATTTTTGAGAAGTTTTTTTTTTGGTATTGGCTATCATTTGATCAGAATTAAATTAAAGGGAAAAGTCTATTAATGACACCTTTTATATAACGGGTTTTTTTAATTTTTGGCTTTCTCGGTAATGGCTGTTCGGATTTCTGTCAAATTTTATATTTAAGAAGACCTAGGTAGCCAAATTAATTCTTCATATCAAAATTTTGAAATATTTTTTCTAATAAAAAATAATTTTTGAAATAAATTTTTTGAAAAATCAATATTTTTAAAACCAATAAGAAAATTATTTTTAATTTTAAAACCCTATGTATGTATATTAATAAACTCTATAAAAATCTACATACAGCAATACATATCACATGTCACATAGAGCGTGTTTTCAACGCCGCGTCAAGTTCAACGTGGCGTTAAGACTGTCATTAATTATTTTTATGACGCCGCGTTAGAATAATATTTTTTTAATTATTTTATACTTGGTGAATTAAATCATTTTGAATGTATTGTAAAAATTTATAAATTACTGTTTTGACTTGTTTTGTGTCATTTTTTTTATGAATATTGTTTTAAATGGAAAAAATAATCTAATTGGCATTTGGTGAGAAAATTGAAAATCAAGATTTAAATATTAAACGCGCTGCGGATAGCTCTCTGTCTGACGTTCTCTAAAGTCGTAAGACTTTGCCCTCGAACGCGGTTAAGAGATCAGAGTGCCTTTTTGTAAGCACCCAAGTCTCGGATCCGTATTTGAATACTGGTTAGACCATAGTCTTGTACAGCAGCAGTTTGGTTGTTATGGTAAAGTTTCTCGATTTAAATGCTTTGACAGACTATAGTAGGTTCTGTTGGATTTTAGCAGCCGCCTGCGTATTTCTTCCTCCATATTATTATCGGCTGCTACTTTTGACCCAAAGTAGTTAAAGGAGTGCACTACTTCAAATTCATGCTCCTCTACCCTTCATTAATAAATGCAGCTCCAGGTTTTGTGCCGCCTGCTCGATCTGGGTAAAGGAGTCATGTACAGCTTGTTGGCTTCTGCCGATGATGTCAATGTTGTCTTCGTAAGTCAGTATCTGGTTGGACTTGGTGACCATAGTCCCTCTTGTTGAAGTGCCAGAGTCACGGATTACTTTCTCCAACGCCAGGTTGAAGAGGATGCATGCCAGACCATCTTCTTTACGGAGTCCATTAAAGATTTTGATTGGTCTGCACATCAAACCGACTACTTTTGGTAATGGTCATCCTATATGGTCCTGTTAATTTATATGGGATGGCGAATTCTTTCATGGCCTTATAAAGTTCCCTGCCTGGCTATTATATCGTAGGCAGCCTTAAAGTTTATAAAAAGATCGTATGTTGGAATATTAGATTCCAGACTTTTTTCCATCACCTCTCTAAGGGTAAAGATCTGATCAATTCTTGATTTGCCTGGTATTAAACCACATTAGTTTTTGCCAATTATGGTTTTAGCGTATGGGGCTATCCGTTCTTGTAGGATAGAGGAGAATATCTTATAGGATGTACTCAATAATGTTATACCCTATAATTGCTGCACTTTGTGATATTTCCCTTCTTATGTGTTCGACATATGATGGCTTTTCGCCAGTCTTCTGGCATTTCTTCGTCTTCCTATACGTGTACTATGACTTCATGAATTGGCTGATGTAGTGCTGGCCATCCATGTTTGGTCAGATCGGCAGGTATGCCATCGGCTCCCGAGGCCTTATTATTCTTAAGTTGTTTAATCGCTTTTTAATATCTCCTCAATGCTTGGGTGCGGCAGCATGAGGTCTTCCAATTGAAATGTTGGATTGTATATTTCATCCGTGAGCTGACCGTTCAACAATTCATTAAAGTACAATTCCAATCGCTCCAGAATGCCTTCAAGACCGGTGATCAGATTTCCCTCTCTGTCCCCTCAGTATGTGCAGCGGGGTGTATATTGCGACATGTTTGTGACGGATTAGTAGAACTTCCACGCGTGGTGCGGACCTTACTCTCTATTTCTTTCCATTTCGCAGACAATGTTTTTCTTCTAGGCGGCCTTTTTTGTTTGGAAGGCTTTTTTCGTTTCGTCTGCGCTAGTTACATGCAGAGACTGTTATGTGTCTAACTACTTAAATGTTGTCTTATAAACTACACCACTGCATTCCAAAAAAGTACCTCATCGCCGTCAAGTAAGATGTGACCAATTATGCACATCAAAAATGTGAAATGTTCTGCTGTACCTAACGGCGATCATATACAATAATCCAACGAGGAAAGCTTTCAAATGGTTGCAGTTACACAATTTACATATTCATTATGTTCTCTTGCATGTACCAACTCTAACTCGAATCATTCGTTATATCAATGATATGTACACAAGGAATCGTCATGATGCTAAAGCTTTTAAAAGATAATAAATTACGCTGGATTCCTTCTTGAGGCAACTGTGAGAGCGACATGTAATAAATATTAAGAAAATTTAAAGTATACAATTTATTGTATACAGAAAAAAATAGTATAAAAGAAAAACTTTTCTTTTATTTATTTAAAGAAATAGAAATAATTAACTATACAGTTTTATGAATCATGTGAAACTTTTAATTCGCTCTTTATATTCATCTTTGCGTGACTGCGTTCTATGAGACTGCAATGCTCGGTTGCAGCATTCTTACGTTCAGATGCAAGTTTGCATTCATCATCAAAACCAGTCGCTCCGATCTATGCGACTACTGCCTAAAATGGTATCCGCAGTACTAATGACTTTGTTCTTAAGGCGTGACCATTTTTCTTCTACGCCCGTTACTCTGTCCCCAGGACTTACTCTTCCCTCATCGAGCTCTCCGAAGGCGAGCCTTAGTGCGCGACTGTCATTATTTACTCATAACACCGGAAATACATTCTGCAAATCTATGCTGTATTACCTTTCATTTAATGAATATATCACGAAGTTTTGTTAAGTACGTACCGAGAAAAGCGTACGACAGAATTCATGTTCACGTATTAATATATGGATTTACTTAACAACCCTGATCTTTTCGGCGCTGCGAAATAAGGCCCCAGACAAAACGTCCCCAAAAACAAAAATGAAGTAAGGCCCCAAAAATGGGGTACTTTTTATAATGAAATAAAACCATATTTTTCTTTATGAAATTACGCCCCAAAAAATGAAAAAGACCCCAAAAACGAAATGAAAGACCCCAATTTTTTTGAAAAAATAAAAAAAAAAAAAAAAAAAAAAAACCTAACACACTTAGGCTAAACTAGTTTTGCCTAGGCATTTCTTGAGATTTTATCTCCCAATCAGTATGAGGCAGCATGCCGCCCCCTGCAACCCCCTGCTTGGGCTCACTATAGGATTTGGAGTATGTGCGAGATTGGGTTTATGCAAAAGTTCTTTAAATAATAATGAAATGTAACCCCAATTCTAAAAATGAAATTAGGCCCCAAAAAGTGAAATTACACCCCAAAATAAAGATTTTTTTTTTAATTTTGTTGTATTCTTAATATACTTTTGGGGCCTTATTTCATTTTTATTGTTGGGCCGTTTTGTCTGGGGCCTTATTTCGCACCGCCAAAAAGTTCTACCGAAATCAAAAAAACCGAAAAATAAAAAAAGTTAAAATCGTTAAAGCCATTTTCGGGAAAAATAAGCTTTTGATTAATAATAATGTGGCATGTACCTACTGAAATTTTAAATGTGAAGTGAAATTCAAATTTCAAACCCACTCTGAGGAATGCTGCACAAGGCTGGAAAATAAGACTGTCAAAATGGAAAGTGGCACTTTCAATATTGGAAGACCTATGTTTGCTTGCAATATGTGGGAAAGTTCAACTTTATTAATCTCACTCAATGACCTCCGAACAATTAAACACAACTTTTTCCCAGGTCAACCGAAACTTCAATATTTGAGTAAACAGCAAAGTGCAACATATTTAATAGATTCCATTCCAAATTTACGTAACCCCTATTACTGACTACCGCATACTATTTTAATAACTCTATTTCACATATTATTTTCAAAATTATTTTCCACGCAACCACAATTTGATGATTTTCAAAATTTTCACAAATAAAATACCTAATAGCCTTACCAAGCCTCATCGAATATAAACAAAACGGGCCCTAATCATCATTCCTACTCGAAATGTGGGCCCAAATTGCAGGAGAAATCGGGCCGCATCAATTTCAAGTGCGTTTCGGTGGCACGCGGCGTTATGGCATTTTTGGTTTGGTGCAATGAATGGCTTTTTGGAAAATATTCATGTTTGTGTATTGTTTCATAAGAGTCAAAATTTGCACATCGAAAATTTGCAATTAGAAGGTCATCCCCTAATTTTTGGGTCCTAGTTAAAACAATTTGAATAAAATGTTTATGTGAATTCCTTTCATCCTGCATAGCATAGAGTGTTTTATAAATTATAATATGTTTGTGTAGGTGAATTTAAAATAAATTGATTCCCAATCATCCCGGTGCCATATACTCGTAGTCTGTATAGCCCATTGAGTTCACACTTCACAATGCCTGTATTCTATTGATGATGGTTAGCACAGATACGAAACATAGACAAAAACTTTCTAAACAATGTAATTTTGAAATTTCCGATTGCCCATCGAGATCCAATTAAAATCGATTTACAGCCACACGCTAGCCTTACCTTCCTTTTGTGTGAGCATATCCAGCTCTTACAGAGGAGATAAGGTGGCTGGGGTGAGGTTTTCCGCTTTTGAACTTGCAGCACAAAAGCTAACACATGTAAGTGTCTCCTATCTCTGGGTTTAATCAAATTTTTGTCATCAGATGGATGCGTACCTGTAGTTTAAACTGATGGATAGTATATTTGGATCCTTCATATTCCTTCGGTGGGAGGTTTAAGAGACAAACGATACGCAACATTCAGAAATATTGTTTTATTGTCAAAGCTTGTATAATTATAATTTTGGTATACTTCTACTTATCTAGTTCTCTCTTTTAAGGTGTGTTTATAGTTTCTGATGGAACTTAACCCACAGGCTCATAATCAGAGTTTTGACTCACAATTACTTCATGTTCATATTCTGAAAACGCAACCTTGGGGGTTGTCAAAGACTTACTAAGGAGTTGGAAAATGTCTTGAGAATAGGTTCTGGACCTGGCACTGGACATACATATATGAGTTATGTTTCTTTTAAATACATGCCCGTTGTCGAGCTTGACAGTGTAGTGCATTAAGCCCAGGTTTTCCATAATTCATCCGAATCCCCCTAAAAGTTTGTTATTCGGTCAAGTCGAGTTCGCCTACCCTAAGACTCCGTAGACCATTATGTTTATCCGATGGGTGGACTGTATCCATTGGTTGTTTATTAAAACATTAAATGGTAACGCTAACGTTACAATATTTTATTTTGATATTCTTAATATTTAAATACCTATCTTAATTCTAAGTTTAGTTTGCATAAAAAATCATTCTCGTTGAAAAAAGAAATTATTTTTAAAGGCTTGGGATTTAAAGATATCATTTGATGAAAACGAAGATTAGAAAATTTGTTGAAAGTCTTAACTAATTCATTATTTTATTATCCATTCATTATTTAAGCTATGAAGCAGAATTTCAAATATTCTTTATAAACTATACAATCTGCAAATGATGGGAAGTTTTTAAATATATGGAGGTAATATTACTCTTTCTGAACAAGGAAAAGAAAGAAGAGAAAATCTTAAAAATCTTCTATTCTATCAATGTGAATAGAGTAGTAAGGCGCCCATTTGATTAGAATTAAAATTACGGGAAAAGTCTATTAACGGTACCTTTCATATAACGGTTTTTATTTTTGAGCTTTCTCAGTAACGGCTCTTTGGATTTCTGTCAAATTTTGTATTTGAGAAGACCTAGGTAGCTTAATTAATTCTGCGTATCAACATTTTTAAAAACTCTTTTTTTCTAATTTAAATTAATTTTTTTTTTTTTTTTTTGAAAATCAATATTTTGAAAACTAATCAAAAAAATTATTTAAAATTTTATAATCACGTGTATATTAATAAGCTCTAAAAAACTGCATACAAAAATTTTAAAAACAATTTTTTTTCAAACAAAAAAACTAAAAATAAAAAACAGGATTTTGTCAAAACCGGTCCTACAATTTTCGAAATACATTTGTCATAAATTCTTTTTTATTTAAGACGTGTGGTGGCGTACTTCATTTTTACTAAAAAACCGTATTGTGGTTTTGATACTTTTTTTTATAAGTTCAAACTGTGTTATTTTCAACGTAAATGTTACTTGTATGTGTCAAAGATATTGCTTTCCAATGTAATTAGGCACATAAGAGCAAGTACGTGCGATCCAGTCTTGCCCATTTTTTTGATGTAGTTATAGTGATCAATAAAATATACATAGTGTTGGGTCTAATAGGATTCCAAGATCGGAAAAACTAGATAATCAACACAAATTTGATGAATTTACCCCATAGTCATAAATAAGTAAATTACGTTTGAGTGTGAAACAAACAATTTATTGTTATTGCTCCATTCCCAGAATTTATCTAAATCTTGAAGTTGTTAATTGCACGAAATTCGGCATAAATTAACACCATAGAATGTTTTAAGATAGAAGGTAAATCATTAATAAATAAAACAATAAACAGAGGACCAAGATGACTCCCCTGAGGGACACCAAAATTAACTTTCAATTGACATGAGCGGTTATTTTTAAATACGACGCTGTAGTACCTATTCTTGAGGTATGAAGCAATCCACAAGCCAAAACCGTCGTTAAGTCCAATTTTCATGACTCAATTTTTCAAACGCTTTACTGAAGTCTGTAAATATGCAATCTACCTCCAAGTGTTTTTCAAAAAAATCAAACAAAATTTCATAAAAAATGCAAAATCTTTTCATCTATACTTAAATTTGAAAATAATAATATTTTGATAATAAGTTATTGTTTGATTGATTTTCAGTGCTGTGTGATTCAGTGCTTCGAGAATAGCTTGAACTTTTCTAGAATCTTGTGCAAGTTGCAAGTGTCTTGTAGGATAATCAAGGTATTAAAATTTGGTTGCAAAGAACATTTGGCCTTATTCAAATTCAAATGAAGGTCGTTGTCTCAATTACTCTGGAAGCATTTCATGAAAAAAATCTTCACAATCTTTGAAAGATTCTGCGCTAACGATAAAAGGTATAGTCCAATTTATGTAGGTTTATTTTGAATGTATGTATGTTTTTGTCTTTAAATTAATTGTAGTAGTGCAATCTTTTCTTCAATTTCTATATAGAAATATGCTTTACAATAATTAAGCTTGCACAAGGATCTAGAGTTCCTAAGGTCATTCACCAATTTGTCGATTCAGTGAATTGGATAATTAGTTGTTTGTTAAACGCAACTTTGTTGTCAAAGCAAAGCTTTACTTTTCTATCTGGTGAATTGCAACCGTTTTTGTCAAAGGGTATTACATTTTATCGATTTGTAGCTTTAAAAATCTTGTTTGACATTATTTTTATTTAGAAAAGGAGGGTCCTTGATTAGCACAGGTGTTGCGTTGCATATCAATTTTAAGAAGCAATTCTGCAATTGGAAGAAGGAGAATTTTTTCCCTACACATGATCTCTAAAGTTGACATGGGAATTTAAATTTTTCGGACGCATTTCTTCCATGCAAATTTAAACGATTTTCTGGCAGCTTGATTTTGGAGCTACTAAGCATGAGCATTTACATTGATAATAGAGGTAAGGTCCAATCCAATTTACGAACGTACTCTTCAGAAGGACGTAATCGGTAATCCTTACTTTTATACACCACAATTGCTGAACCTTTCACATACCGGCGAAATTTTCGCATCTCACTATGGAAAGGTTAGACATTTTTGGCGATGAAGGTCGTTGAAGTAGTAATAACAGGCTGAAGTATTCAATCCTTCAGGAATGTAAAATCAATACCCATCACCTTTTAATCGAATTCAAAGCCGTGTATGACAGCATAGAGATGTAGAGATAAGTTATATATTTCGAGCAATGTGGAAAACGCACCGTACTTCATCAGGGTCGGAAACACCTCACTGAAATTTTTGAATTCAAAATAGAATTTACAAAAGGTCACGCCACGCACAGGAACTTTGTCTACAGGACTCCGATGTCAACTCTTGCCAATCGCTTCATCTTCGGGCTTAGAAGATAATTCAGTATAAAATCACTCTCTCGGGCAACTAAATTGTTCGTTTATAAGACCTCTATCAGCCCAGTGCTGCTCTATTGTGCAGACGCATGGATATTGTCAAAAACTTATGAGGACGCTTTAGAATTTAGGTCAATTCGTGCGAAAAAAATCTTCGGGTGATTTTTGGTCCCGTATGCAATAACGGCGTAAGAAGGAGATACATGATGAACTGTACGAGTTGCACAGCCACACAAAGCTAGCCAAAAGAGTCAAATTCCAAATTTTTAAATGTCTGGTTCATATAGGGCGGATAAACATTAATGGTTCTTCCCAAAAAATGTTGGATTCAACCTAGTAGAGACGGTGAAGTAGAGGAAGACCGAGATTTAGTTGGAGCATGCAATAAGATTGGGATCTGGACCAATTTCACTTGTAAAATTGAAGGCAGCTAGCTAGGTACCGAGCTGGCTGGAAAAGCTTGTTGTTTTGGGCCCAGGTCCACCCAGACTGTAGCGCCACCTAGGGTTGGATTCAAAGTTAAATTTTATTTTATGTGTAAGAGATTTTATATTAAAATGTGCTACAATTATTATTAATTTTAATTAAAACTTAAATAAGTCCAGACCACCCTGTATTCCTTTTAATAAACACATACATTATGTAAAATATGTAAGCTATCATCACCTGTATTTATGTATGTTCTATGTATTTCTATTGCTGTTTTATCGAACGATTTATACCACAGTTTTTATATAATTGTTTAGGCATGTCAATTTTGTTAACTGTAACAAATTATCTGTTATCTGTTTTCTGAGTGCAAACAGAATCACTTTGAATAAACCTACCATTCGAGACAGGCGTGTTTTGAGTTTTTTAATATTGTTTTATGTTAAGTCAACTAAGTTTGCATTAAAGTACTTATATATTATCAGAAGTAGGATTAGAGTACCTGTAAAGTCATTTGTTGCATGTTTAAAGATTAAATTTCGGTTCAGTTTTTTTTTATTAATTTGGATAAAAAAAAAAATCTTTTTTTGTGATGGATGCAAATACTCGTGCGGCTAATTTTGTGCGGAATGCAACTGTACAAGAGTTAAAACAGACACTCTCCAAGATGGGTTTGCCCACGAATGGTCTAAAAGCCACTATGAAGGTACGTCTGGAGGAAGGAATAGCTTTTCTCGATGATGGTCGATTGGAGGAGTTGTTCCCGGATGATACTATTGGTAACTTAGATGATGCTGAAAATCATTTGGAGGAGGAAAGTGTTCTGTCTGAGAGATTAGAAAGCTTGCGCGAAATGGTTAAAAAAAGAGAAGAGATTGCTTTGCTTCAAAGGAGGCTGGCGGAGTTAAGTAATTCCGTAAGAGTATCTCAACCGTCATACACATTTCGTGACGTTGAAGATGAAATGCCATCGTTTTCGGGAGATGATAACTACCGTGTTAAGAAATGGATTGACAGTTTTGAGGATGCGAAACTTCTATATAATTTCGGAGAGTCAGAAAGTTTTGTTTATGCCAAGAGGCTGCTTAAGGGTACAGCGAAGTTGTTGTTGAGGTCAACGTCATGTCGTTCTTGGCCTGAGTTAAAATTAGCTTTGCTTGCTGAGTTTAATGAGCACGCGTCAGCAACAGACGTGCACAATATGTTACGAAATCGTAGAAAGCTTAAGGATGAATCTTATCAGTAGTACGTACTAAATATGCAGGAAATAGCATCCCTGGCTGACATTGAAGAGCAGGATGTTATTAATTATATCATAAAGGGAATACCTGACGCAATCTTCAACAAGCAAAAAGGATTGTCCACAATCAGCAGTTCTTGGTGTTCAGAATTCTGAGGCAAAGACGCAAACACAAATGTCTTTCTTTTCGGGAGACTTTAATGGTGTTCTCGAATATCGATTTCAAAATGAAGTCTCTGGAACTGTTCGACTAACAATGCATATGACACTGATTGACACTGGAAGCCCGATAAGTTTTGTCCAGGAGCGCTATGTACCGCCTTTTATGATGACAGCTGTACAATCTCATATTATGCATGATTATGTAGGTATAAACAATTCAAAGCTTATATTACTAGGAAATGTATTTTGTAATGTTAAGATCAAAAGTAATTACGTAAATTTATGTTTGTTTGTTGTTCAAATTGAAACGATGAACAATCCTATTAATAACATTAAACTTGTTTTAGAAAACGAAAACATTGATTCGGTTAAAAATAATGATTTAAATGATGATAATTATTTAGAAGATAATAATTGTGAAGGATTTTCAAAGGAAATATTAAGTATAGATATCTCTGATAACAAAGATGAAACGGTTTGTTTAAAAATTAACGAAAATCTTAAATACGGTGGCAAAAAGTTAGTTAGAAGTTTAATTATACAAAGTTATTCCACAAAACACGAATATTCAGACGATTTTGAAATGAAAATAACTTTAACAAGTGAGAATAGTGTTTTCAGTTGCATACTTCGACGATTGCCTTACGCTCATAAGCTAGAACTTCGAAAAATTCTTGATGATCTACTTAAGAATAATATAATTCGCGAAAGCAGTTCACCTTTTGCTTCACCGATTGTCTTGGCAAAGAAAAAAACGGGTGAATTTCGCCTATGCATCGATTTTCGTCACTTGAATAAAGTGACAGTTAAAGATAACTTTCCTATTCCGCTTATTGAGGATCATTTGGATCGGTTACGTGGGAAGAAGTTCTTTTCCCTATTAGATTTGAAAAGTGGATTTCACCACGTAAAAATGTCTGAAGACTCGGTGAAATTTACTTCTTTTACAACAACTTTAGGGCAGTTTGAATATTTGCGCATGCCTTTTGGCCTAAAAAATGCGTCATCTGTTTTTCAGCGGTACATAAATAGATTATTCAAAGACCTTTTAAGAGCCGAAAAATTGCTAGTTTATATTGATGACCTGCTTATTGCAACCAAAACTAAAGACGATCATCTTCAAATTTTAAAGGAGGTAATGGATGTTGTTAGACAGCATAATTTGAAACTGCGTTATGATAAATGCCTTTTTATGTATGAAAAGATTACATATTTAGGTTATGAAATTTCCGCTAGTGGCATAGGACCGAACTTAAACGGGTTGAAGGCCGTTGCTGAATTTCGTATACCCTCAAATGTTAAAACTTTACATTCCTTTTTGTGATTAACATCTTACTTTAGGAAGTTCATAAAGGATTTTTCAACCTTTCCTTAGCCACTGTATGATCTCTTTAAAAAAGATACGACATTTATTTTCGGTGAAAAAGAATTAGCTGTTTTTGAATCTCTGAAGCTAAAGTTATTGAATGCGCCACTACTTAGCATATAAAACCCTAATGCTGAAACAGAATTGCATTGCGATGCAAGTAGTTTAGGGTTTGGTGCAGTTGATGCAGCGACAAGAAGGTAAACACTTTCATCCAGTTTTCTTCTTTTCAAAACGTACCACCGAACAGGAATCTAAGTATCATTCTTTTGAATTAGAGACTTTGGCCACAATATCAGCTCTGAGGAGGTTTAAAATTTACCTCACTGGCATCCGATATAAAATTATTACGGACAGTAAGTCTTTTACATTGACTTTAAATAAAAAGATATTAAATCCGCGAATTTCAAGATGGGCCCTTGAGCTCCAAGACTACGACTATGTCGTAGAACATTTAAGACTGCCAGAGAATGAGACATGTTGATGCCTTAAGCAGATGCCATAACATTTTAATCGCTGAGGCAGATTCGTTTGAACATGTACTTGCCGCATCGCAACAAAGAGATCATGGTATTCAAAATTTGGTTAAAATGTTGGAACAGAGAGAAAGTTCTGCTTATGAGCTCAATAATGGTTTGGTGTACCGGAAAATTGGTAAGCAAGTTTACTTTTATATTCCATTTCAGATGGAGAGAAGCGTCATACAAACTCACCACGACGCGTTATGCCACGTCGGAGTTGATAAGTGTTATGATTTTTTGCGAAAAAATTATTGGTTTCCTTGCATGAAAGCCAAAATCAAAAATTATATCACAAATTGTTTAAAATGTATACATTTCTCTCCACCATATGGTAAGAAAGAAGCAATTTTACATAGTATTCCGAAAGGTGATAAGCCCTTCGACACATTTCACGTTGACCACTATGGTCCGTTGCCATCATCTGTGCGGAATTCTAAAAAACATATATTTTTGGTTGTTGATGGATTTTCCAAATACACCAAGCTATTTGCCGTTAAGACAACAAGTAGCCGAGAAGTTACTCTATGCCTAGAAACATATTTTCAAGCTACAGCAGACCAAACCGTTTAATTTCTGATAGAGGTAGTATCCATTGTATACAACATATAAAGGTCGCCACTTCTTCGCCGTAGTCTAACGGACAAGTAGAACGCGTGAACCGATGTCTTACTCCGATGTTAGCTAAAGAGAGCGAGGTTGAGCCTAGTGATTGGACTAAACATTTAGTTAAGGTAGAATTTGCCATGAACAACACAATTAACAAAAGTACCGGTTTCAGTCCTAGCGTTTTTCTTTTCGGTGTTGAGCAAAAGGGAATCGTTTGCGATACAATTTAGGAGTATTTATATCAAAACGTTCTCATTTGAAGAACAACGAAGCTTAGAATCTTTTAGGCAAGAAGCAACTGAAAAAAATGTTGATGACTTTGCTATGGTAAAAAATGTTGTTACAACCCCCATTGTAAACAAAAAACTTCTAGCTAAATGTAAAGGTCCTTTCGAGATAGTAAAAAAAGTTACAAAACGATCGCTACATAATTAGAGATTTAGAAAATATTCAGATTTCACGCATTCCCTATGAAGGAGTTGCATGCCCGGAAAACATGAAGCCGTATGTTTCAATATAAATGAAAATTTTAATTATTTTTTATCAATTTTAAACTATTTTTATCTAAACTTGATTTCATTTTAACTCCTGTCGTATATCAATTGTTTTTTTATTAAGTGAAAACATAATTCATATGTTTGATTTCAAACTTTCGAAAACCATAAATTATATTCTAAATTTTTTTTCACATGAAACTATTCAAGAAAATATTAATTAATGTATTACGATTAACATTAAATCGAGGACGATTTTGTATTCAGGATGGTCGAGCTGTAAGAGATTTTATATTAAAATGTGCTACAATTATTATTAATTATGATTAAAACTTAAATAAGTCCAGACCACTATTCCGAATTTTAATAAACACATACATTATGTAAAATATGTAAGCTATCATTACCTGTTTTTATGTATGTTCTATGTATTTCTATTGCTGTTTTATCGAACGATTTAAACCACAGTTTTTATGTAATTGTTTAGGCATGTCGATTTTGTTAACTGTAACAAATTATCTGTTATCTGTTTTCTGAGTGCAAACAGAATCACTTTGAATAAACCTACCATTCGAGACAGACGTGTTTTAAGTTTTTTAATATTGTTTTATGTTAAGTCAACTAAGTTTGCATTAAAGTACTTATATATATAGACTGGGGAAATAATCGGGGCATAAGGAAATAAATGCTGATATTTCACAAGGGGATTTCTCTAGTTGATGTGATGTTGGCTTTTATAGTAGCCATTTATTTCTTAACAAGGAGACGAATATCTTAATATAGAATTCTCAGGTTGGTACATATCTCAAGGTCATAATAGTCATGTCTTGAAGTGACAAAGCCTTGAAAATAAAATTCATCCACAAACTATCAATACCAAAGAAATCCTTAACATGCCCTCAAACTCCAACTAAGGCCATCGGTATTCAAATTTAAGAAACCCCAAAAGGAACGCATACAAAAAATAAAATGGACAGGTAGGTAGTTGCTTTGAATATCTAATGTTTCCATTCGACTTTTGTCAACTTGTGTATATATATATTTTCTTTATTGCAAATTGCTGCTTGAATTCCACTCTCAACAATTCCATATCCCAAATTTATTTCATATCCTTAGTGAATAATTTAGGCATATCCATCTAGATACGTATCAAATAAACAAATAGGCGGTGTGAAATTTGGTCAACGTGCCCAATAGGACCCTCGACACGATTAACTTTAACATAACAAATCCCTAAGCCGCCAAACATACATATTTATACACAACTCGATATCTTAAGTGGCAAAGAGAATGTGTATATTATATATCAATGCCACTTTTTCTCGCCATAGGGATCACCTACACAGTTCGTACGGCATAACACTCAGAAGTTATGTGTAATCCGTGCAATTTATTTCACCACACAACTCATCAGCATAGTAAATACCTACAAAATTGCTTACCATATATTTTATTCCCGAAGTTAAGTTCTTCCACTTTGTAACATCTGTTCCCAAAATCAAAAGCCATCGCACATGACCGCACACAAAAACAAAAATGCGTACGTTGATGTGCGTTCCTACAATATCCTTGGATATCTTCCTTAATAGCATTCGTCACGTATATCCTTTTTTTTGCTCAAGCGAATCTCAATAAACCCACAAACCATTCTTGAGACCGCAAAAGCTTACCTTCAACCAAAAAAAAAGATAAAACCCCGAAAAGAAGAAACTAATACGGATGTCCATCCTTTTTAACATTAAATAATAATGACTGTCCTTTGAAATAGGAAAAAAAACGTCCACTCTTGATGCATGAGACTAATCAATATCCTGACCAAAGAGATACCAAAGGTTATAAATGGAATAGTTTTTCAATGGCAGAGAGGAGGAGGAGAGCAGTGCGTGAAGTCAAAGTTTTTGAACTTTTTTGGAAGTTCCAGACCTTCCCCATTATGAACCCAAGGCCGAATGGAAGTAAAAAAAAACACCTCATTGATGTCATTTGAAGTGCCTTTTATACAGCTCTCTCCACTAGCAAAAAGCTTATCAAAGGGTTTTTATTTAAGACTGGGTGATTCAAGAGGTTGACTCTTTAATGGATTTCCCTGCCCATTCACCCCAGTTCGATTTCGCAGCAAAGCGGTTACATTATGTTCCTAAAAGTTCTACAATTTTCAGTTTTGATGGTGGTGATGTTGTTCCTTCCATCGGGACATTAAAATTTGTTTAGAAATCAATCCGAGAGTTGGTGTTTTTGGTCTTATGAACCACGTGCACGTAGATCTTTGGTTGCGAAGCAATAACGAAAGAGGACGGACACGGACAAGTTTCAAGATAAATGCTTAATGTCCTGTCATCTTTGGTGTCCTGAACTATGAAATTGATTATTAATTTGGGTCTTTTGAGGAAATTCAATTAGTCATTTTAGGTTGGCTTTCTACCCCTCTGTTTTTCTGGAAGGGAATGGGCACTTGTTTGCTTAACAAGCAAAACGAAACCATCAAAGCCCGCCACTAACGTGCGTCGTCGAGCTTAAAGCATCCGTTTCCGTATTTTTGATGTGTTGTACACACCGTTATGAAAGCAAAAACAAAACTACAACAATATGAATATAAATTCGGCAGGGTTGTGTCATTGGCAATCGCAATGACAAATTACTCTGTCGTTTTGCCATTCTTCGTGTTCACCGAGGTGATAAGTGATTGGCATTTGAATCTTGTGAAGAAGGAGATCCTCTTTTAAATGGGTTGCTGAAATATGGATTAAAGTTGGGTAAATTGAACTGCTTCCAATTTTTTGGTCAACTATGTACATTTACAAATATGCAGCATGAAATACTTATCAAGGCAATCCATATTATGACATTATGAAAGAAGTTAAGAAGAGAAATAGGTGTATTTAAGTTCAGAATTCATTGTTTTACTAATTATTTAGAAAAGTCTGATAGTAATGAGTTATGATCATTGGCCAGATGCAATATTAAATTTTGTTTAAAAAGTTTTGCGTTCGTACATCTCCTCCACTCGATAAGTAGAGAGTTCCAAAAGCGTGAGGCCTGAACGAAAAATTGACATTCCGGGATCAAGCAAGAATGCATGGATTGTATAAGCACACAAGTCTTTTAAGATACAGAGAAGACGAGCCTGTTAAACAGATAATCAGGTTGACGTGATTGCATGATTTCAAAAATGTAAATTATTGCACGGAATTTAAGAAGACTATCGACAGAGTACGCAAAGATTGTTTTTGAATATGAAGATGAGTCCGTCTTTTCAGATAATCGATAACAATAACATTATTAAAAAAGAATTGGTTTTCTGTAAGGTCGGTTTACGGACGATAATTTTACGTGTTAACGTCATAAGAAAACATTGATGGCAGGAACACCAACATACAGCCCGTTAACTCACACCTACAAACCCTCTTATTAAATCCACACATAGACACCCCAATATCTACATCTACTTTCTACTTTAACAAAACTCCGCCTATTTTGTATTTCTTTTTCTCTTCTTGTACTTTTTGAATTTGAGTGGAATTATTTCGGGAATTTCCGCCTATTCTTTTTCATGTTCGCCTGGTGCTTGCGATCGATGTTGGTTGAAAGAATCACAATATCGCAGCGTGCGTCAATTTTCTTTTGACTGCCTGCTGTCACCCAATAAACTAAGAGTTAATCAACTTTGCCTAATTTTAAGAATGTTTTTAAATGTTTGTACGTTTTTTCGCACAAAATAGAGTGGTGGACAGTGTTAAAGGCGTTAGAAAAGTCAGAAGAGTTAAGAAATTAAGTTCTTTTCTGTCTAAGCCTTCCCTTATTTTATTACTAACTTACAACAAAGCGGATTTACAACTGCGTTTTGTTCGAAAACCTGATTGTTGCAAAATTAAAAGTTGGTTGCCATTTATGTGGCTTTTTAAAATACTTTTCAGAGATATGGCAGAATCAAAATGGATATGATATGAACATTTTTGTGTCTGGGGAATGAGAATGATCTTAAATTTTTTCCATTCCGAAGGAAAACATGATGTGTTCAGCATGGAATTAAATATATGGGTGATATAACGTAGCATAAAAGGCAGAGTTTAACAAACTTAGGATTTAATCCATCCAGCCCAGTAGCATTAGATTTTATTGATATCAGTGCCTCAGCAATATCAGCTTCAGTGAAACGATCGAAGAAGAAACATTCATCTTCAAAGTCGAAAACTATCGCCATAGAGTTATTATAACTTCTATAGAAAGATGTGAAATTTGAATTCAGCAAATCGCAGTCAACATTTGCAGAAAGTGTGTTTTCGTGTATACATGTTCTTTCCTATCTCTCTCACCTTCTTTCAAATATTTTTCCCTGTAGTCGACGGATTGAATTTTCTTGCATAATAACTAGTTTTAGCTTTCCGTATTACATAGGTGACTTTGTTACGAAGTCTTTTATATTGCTTGTGCTCCTGAACAACCTTAAATCGTTTCCAACGATAGTACGCTGAGTCTCTACCTTTATTAGCTTTGTAATAAATGAATTTATCCAAGAGGAGAACTTGTTTTCAAAGTTTTAGTTTTAAGTTTTACGTGTTTATTAAAACTCTTGCTGAAAAAAAATTGCTTGATTTTCCATAGAAGTCATACTCAAAATGTTATTCCAATCGCGACTTAGTAAATTGCAAATGAATTGCGCATGATTGACTCCACTAAAGTTTCTAAATTGGAATGTTTTTTTTACCACAAGGCTTTTAAAGTCAAGTGTTAAAATATCAGATCAGGCTTTGAAAACCCGGGAGCTGGAAATTGATTATATTTACAAAAGAACTTTATCATGGTTGCTAGTGAAAGATACGTCCAAAAGCGTACTGGAATCATTAGAAAAATGAGTTGGTATAGATTTATTGACCCGAACAAGATTTAAAGCTCTCATATTATTAAGCATTGACATAGCTCCTCTAGCATCAATAAGGTTGCAGTTCAAGTCACCACATATAAATATGTTTGTTGTAACGAGTCCGCCATCTAAGGTTTTTTTTCAACTAGTGCTTATTTCATGAATGGTAACACTTAGCTCATGTCATGATAATTAGTTTTGTCCTTCCGCTGAACGAATATGGTTGTGTATACGCTGGGAAATATTGCGACATTACTGCCTGCGATCGACTTAGAGAAGATGCCGATTTTGCCAAAAAAATCATCTTTTCAGATGAAGCTCATTTTAGTCTTGGCGGCTATGTAAACAAGCAAAATTTTCGCATTTGGGGAACAAAAACGAGTCACTGTTTGGTGCGGATTTTGGTCCAGAGGCATAATTGAGCCATTTTTCGAAAATGAGCAAGGAGTGGCCATTACAGTTAATTGCGATCGTTATCGGGCCATGTTGAACGAATTTTTGTTCACAAAAATGGAAGAAGAGGATATTGGCAACATTTGGTTTCAACAGGACGGCGCTACGTGCCACACAGCCGAAGCTACACTCGATGTTGATGAAGCATTTTTAAAAAAAAAAAGTTATTTGGCGGACCCTTTATAAAACGAAAATTGTTCAATGAAATTGAACAGAGTATCAGTGTTGATAAAAAGGTGTGGTCTGTACAAAACTCCAACCAATATTTCATCATTACCTTGTAAAACATTAAAAAAGGAACTGTATATGACAAACAAGATCAGAAGAAAAAACTCGAATTTTAACATTTGTTTACCAAAATTTTAAATATTTGAAGACAATACTTCTAAAACTGCAATTGTTTGTCGTTGTTTGTAATAATGATAGTAAATGGTCTAAGTTTATTTATGATTGGGTAACCCACCCGGCGTTACTCGGGTATAGCTTCCATTTTCGAAAAAACACCCGGCATGGCACACCTTAGTAATATAAAAATAGACTTAGTAAATGCTTACAAAACTAGCTATCTGCTTGTGAAACGACCCTAACGGCAACAAGGGGTAATTAAAATAGCCTTAGTTAATAGTTACTCCTTACGACATAATATATTTTCCTGTGAAAGTGCCGTCAAAATCGGTCCACAAATAAGAATAAAATTACCCCGGGGCCACCTAGTGGGTAATTTACATAACCTAAGTTACTGACTACAACATCAGCAATCTACCAGTGAAAGAACCGTCAAAATCAGTGCAGCCGTTCTCGAGATTAGATTAGATTACTGTAAGACCATTCAGAAATATGTGGCAGAGAAAAAAACTCGAAATATGAAAATCGTTTGTGAATATTTTCTATTCTGTTTATTTGAATGGATTAGTATGGCACCCATATAAGGATCCTTATTTAAGGATATATTTGCTAGAAAAAATAAACATTAAGGATTTATTTATAAGACCCCGATTGTGATACCACGAAAACTATTGGACGAAATTCCTATTCCTATCAACAGCTTCTTAGGGAACTCTAAAATTGTGTATGCTATAGTAGAAGTATTCTGCTAAATAAATATTTTCTTTTGTATACAAAATAAAAGCCACGAACGGGTCGCACGTACTTGCTCCTATGTGCTAATTCTTTTTGAAAAAAATTTAATTTTAATTTTTTTTGACATGCAACTTCTTTCAAATCATTGTGATTTAAAGCTCGATGAAACGAAAATGCTTCACGACACGACGAATTTACTTAGGATATTATGTACCTATAATAAGGTTGGAAGGAAGGTAGGTACTAAAATTAAGATACCCATTCCAACCACTGTGACCCGGTTCACTATGGGTATAGATAATATTAAAACTTAACACAGTGGTTGTTTATAGGCGGGTTTAAAAAAAAGTTGTAAGCCATCTAATTTCTTTTGCTGAATTCTATTTTATGAATTTTTCATTTCAAAATCGTTCGACCAGTTTTTTTCAAAAAAATGTTTTTTTGAAAAACTTTTCTAAAACATATTTTCAAAAATCTTTGAGGATGTCAATTTGAAGAAATCTATAATTTATACTAGGAAAAAAATAAAAAAAAATATATCTATTCATTTTCAAAATATTCAAAAAAACAAAAAAAAATAAAAATTATTAAAAGTTCAAAAAAAAATGCTTTTGAAAATTTTAATAGGCAATATTAATTCAATAATAGAACAATACCTATTTTTAAAAATTTCATCAAAATCCGTCAAATAGTTAAGGAGGAAGTCTGATTTTCAAAAACCGGTAATATGGGAGGTACTGTTATAAGACTTACTATATACCTAGTTTGAAGCAAATCGGCTCAACCGTTTAGGCTGTAGGAATCGGTACAGACAGAAAGACAGACAGACAGAATTGTCCGTCCCACTTTTTTCGACCTCTCTATCATCGTAATGTTATGTTTGATTGTTATCTTATTTTTTTACGAATGCATAATTTGCCTTATAGTACCTATGTATAATCGCAAGTAAAAAGAAAAGAGTGAGTGCAAAAGAATTGTTTTCCCCTCTTATTCATCCATGCAACTCCTACAGAATTTTGATTAAATTTGAAGAGTCTAATTGGAAGGTTTCGATATTAGTGTTTTCTCTTAGCGAAAACAATATTTCACTTATCAACGAATCAAAATGCAATTTGCTTGTTGTTATGTTCCGAGACGCTCCACCTTCAGAACACCATTGGTCAGTTCTTAATATTTTCCATTTGTAGCATTCAAAGAGAATGCCTTTAAAGCCTTTTAATTGTGATTGTTCTTAATATTGCTTACTCCACTTGATCTGTTTTTTGGTCATTCAGCTAACTGGTTGTATCTTCTTTAAATTTTGTCTCCCACCAAAAGCAATGATTTCACTTGATTTGAATTGTTTCAAACAAATCTCTGAAATCAGCAATCTCTTTGACAAGACTTTATCTGATCTGTTTATTCAGAATACGACAAGTTCCGCGAATAGTGGTCATTAAGCCATCTTTCAACCAATCATGTTTCTCAGAGAACATAATTTTTGAACTTTTTCAGATTGCATAATTGGAAGAGCACGGACCTTGAATAGATTTGACAACATTGACTTCTATAAACTTCGTACCATTGCTTTAAATGCAATTCATAAGAGCTGGGCCCACAAAATAATAAGATTATTTAAAGTGTCTATTTATAGAAAAAAATCTGTTTGTTCTTCTGGCACTGGTTTAATATGTCCCTCCAGACGGATCGATCTCTAGCATGCCGTCTTAAATTCACATTTAAATCAGTAGGTCAGTCTCCATCTACCTGGTCGCTCCCTCGTAGATGAGGTCTTTGCTTCTGACTCACTTTGATGTGGGGTAGAAGACTTTGCGCGTCGATGTACATTACATCTGCTCTATTTGGCCAAGCCATAGTAGCTGCTGGATACGATTTTTTTCGTCTAGACTTATATCGCTGTACAGCACCTACGACTCTTCGAGGTATTATTTTAACCATTCGTTGTATTCTGGGTCGCAAACAGGATCTTAAACCGATGGTCCTCATTTTGCCTTGAATACAGCAAGAGAGCTTTCATCAGATTGGGTAAGGTTCTTTGCTTTTGCATCATAATAGCAGGACAGGGATGTTGTTTTGTAGAACATCTCATTCTTTACGATAGGGCTTTATTGATACCTAAAATGCTTAGCCCCAAGTAAAAGCTATTAGCAAGAGTTAATCTACTTATGCTTTCTGCGATGAAGTTGCTTACAGCAGTGCCCAGGTAGATAAATTCAATGATTCCCTCGTAGTTATGCCTATCAATTGTCTTTAGCTCTGACCAAATAGGTATGAAATTAGACTGTTGTTGATAAAAAAATCAAAATACCTAGTCTTATTCTCGCTTATAATCATTTCCATTCCGCTTGCTGCTGATTTCATGGATATAAAAAGCATTAGCTTTGTTCATCGCCTAATAGCTTCCATTGATTACTTTAATCGAAGTTTTGCACCAATTAAAACTGAGTCAACGTTTGCTCTTCGGAATGTATGGACGCTCAGTGTTCAGAATTCTAGAGCGTTCAGAATACTAGAAGATAGTCTACCTTCAATCACGAAATGATTACTTTGGTAGCATCATCTCGGGACCGGCATGAGAACTTATGGATGTCAAAACGATAAAATTGCGTGCTGATTTACACCACCTTTTTCTCCGCTGCAAAAGCCATGAGCCTGAGTCCGTTTTCTGAGGTGATCTTGTATAGGCCTATGCTTTGTTCTTCTATTGTCTAACCAAAGATCTTCTTCTTCAAAATGTTGGTGTTTAAATGCCCTAATCAGATTTTCATGTTATGTTTTGGGAACTGCGCATGCGTTTCAGCTAGAAACTTATAGAAACTTTCTACGGTAGCAAGACGTCTTTTGCTTCTATATAATGCTAATAACCTTTTGCTTTAGTCTTCTTTTGGCAGCAAAACAGCACCTAAATAAAGGCCAATCAAAGAGACATTTCCCATAATGAAAATCCTATGTCTATCTTCTCCTTCCATTATATAGAATCTTCTGGAGAACTGTTACAATAGCTTTAAAATTCGCAAGGGTCTCCACCATTGTATTGCCCTTTAAAAGAAAACTACTTGAATCTATATGATTCAAATTCACCTTGCACCTTCTTGTGCTACCCCCCTATTATTCAAAAAGATACACACTATCTACTCCTATCTAAAAGCTTTACTATGAACTCCTGATCTAAATAAACATTAGGTATACTTTCAGTCACGTAACTAAACATGAATGCTTCGTGAGGTCGATATGACAATTAAGCACCTTTTTAAAAATTGCTAGGGGTCGAGTTCTCCTATTCATTCAGCACAGAAATCCAAACGTCCATATAATGATATTTAATCATCAAAATCTGAATTTTTTAGAAGCAAGTCTTGCTAAGTGCAAACGTGCGATTGAAAAAAAAATCCTTAAAGAACTAAATTTTCATTACAAAAATCGCATCAACAACAATTTGTTTAATTTTCCGGTATATCACTTCTAATTACTCCAATCGTTTGGATAATTTCAAAAGCACACACATAAACTACAAAGTAACATACCAACACTTTTGCTCCTGCACAAGGATATTCAAAATGTGAAAAGGAACAATTTGCCATTTTCAATTTTTTCTTTGCATTTTTATCTCACGATAAAAAGTAGGACTGTCTATACTAAGCTTAGTAAAAGGAAACAAGCGGGTACCATAAAAACGACCGAGATGGAAAAAAAACAGCAAAATGAAGATGATAACTTCTTTTTTATGTAAATTTATTAAATTAAGTGCTGAGTCAATGTGTTGTTCTAAGGAAATATGAAAATGAAAATGAAAATATATCCTGACATCATTCCGTCCCTTGGGTAGACAGATATAAGAAAAACAAAAAAAAAACGGCCAAAGCAGGAATGCTACGTCTGTTGGTATAATAAGCTTTCTCGTCTCGAAGGACACAAAAATAGCGAATATGATGTCAATAAAATTTAACGGGAATAATGAAACATATAGACCGAAAAGTGAAACGAAACGTAAGTGGCAAGTGATATAGTGGGGCACTTAAGCTGGACACTTAAAAAATGGCTTTGAATGCATTAGGAACTTTCGGGTGTTTTAAGTTGGTTTGAAAAGACTTGTAAGCTATTCAAATTGTATATCAAATCGTGGATTTCCGCGGTATCGCGGTAGATGATTCTATGAGTATGGTTTAAATGGAAAACCGCATTATCCTGTTGTGATGAACTACATACATACTTTACTTAACAGAATTTGGCAATAGGATAATGTGTTATGAACGATTTTTAAAGTAGGAAACTATTACCTCTAAAAAAAACTAACTTTAACTGCGCCTCCAGGAGCGGATTGAAAGGTCGCATGTCAGAGACTATATTTTTTAACTCACGCCTTCACATGTCTATATCTCATTATGTAGAATTCCTGGCTGAGTATGTTTTGCATTTTGAGATAGGTACCGAGTCCATCTACCGATCCATGTACAACAAATCATAAAGAGGTCCTAGGTGAATGGTTCGTATGTTAGACAAGTTTTGAGTCCAACTAGCTGATCCATGTACCAAAATTATGCGTCTCATAAATCGAGTATAACAGAAGAAAGGAAGTACAAATCTGCAGTTTTTGGAATTTTTTAAGGATATTTGAAAAATTACCTATTTTTAAGTGCCATATCTTGGTAACAAATTGATATACAAATATGTTTGAATATAATATTGTAGAAAATTATATGATCTACAAATTACACTAAACGTTTTTAACGTAGGACGTATGCAAAAAAATGGGTCGCGCGTACTTGTTCTTATGTGCCTTATTACATTGGAAAGCAAGATCTTTGACAGAAACAAGTAACATTTATGTTAAAAATAACACAGTTTGAACTCATAAAAAGTATCAAAACCACAATACGTTTTAAGTAAAAACGAAGTACGCCATCACACGTCTTAAATAACAAAGAATTTATGAAAAATCTATTTCGAAAATTGTTGGACCGGTTTTTATGAAATCCTGTTTTTAATTTTTAGTTTAAAAAAAAAAACATTTATTTTGAAATTTATATATACATGTGATTATAAAATTTAAAATAATTTTTTTTGAACACTTAAAAATATTGATTTTTCCCCAAAAAAAAAAAAAAAACAATTTCAAAAATTAATTTTAATTAGAAAAAAAGTTATTCAAAATTTTGATATGCAGAATTAATTTGGCTATCTAGATCTTCTCAAATATAATATTTGACAGAAATCGACAAAGCCATTACCGAGAAAGCCAAAAATTAAGAAAACCGTTATTTGAAACGTACCGTTAATTGGCTTTTCCCGTTAATTTGGTTCTAATTGTATATTAGCCAATGCCAACACAAAATCTCAAAAAATTTCATCAAAATCGTTGGAGGCGTTTTCGAGAAAAATAAGCTTTTCCGAAACGGTCATATGGCAGGTACTGTTATTTTTAGGCATAAAAATAAAATTTCAATGTACCCTACGGGGAATGCCAAAAGGATAACACACACCAAATTTGAAAATAATCGTTTAAGCCGTTTAGGCTGCAGCTCGTTATATACATACAGACTTACAGACACACATTTCTTGTCGATCACTTTTTTAGACTTCTCTATGATCGTAATGTCATGTTTCATTGTTATCTCAAGTTTTTTTATTCACGAATCCTAAACTTGCTTTATAGTCCCTATAATCGCAAGTAAAAAGTTATTAATGAAAAACCAAATAAAGGTGGAACATTTTGAAGTACCTCCCCTGCCTTTTTGAATGCAACATGACCCTGCCTAAAGTATTAGAAAGTTAAGAAACATTTTTTTCGGCGCAGTAGATGGAGAATTAGGTGACTATTTTCTCACTTAAAATTTGATAGAATTTGTTTTAAGAGTGGAATTTGCAGTTTCGTCTTCTCATTAATATTTGCTAATTAGTTCCATACAAAAGCTCCTTACAAAGTTATACTTTTTAATCATACCATCTCTTGGGATGTCAAAAGGAATGATTTTAGTGATCTGCAAATCGAATCTCTTTGTTTGAAACCAATAATTTTTTTCGTTCCAATTCTATCCTTGGTAAAATTTCATGTCGCTCCCTTAGCAGAACTTTCTAAGGCGACGTGCAGTTTTTTTTTAGAATTTATGAACGAACCATGGTGAAAAAACAATTCAAAACTAATGTTTTTCTGCTAACCTCAGTAAAGCACTTGACAGAATATTTTAGAGGAAAAATAATTTTCTATAATTTTTAATAAAATTAATATTAAATCAGTGTGTAGTTTATTTTTAAGTATAAATGAATTATTATTATTATATGATTTTAATAATGGAAAATTTTAAGAAATTGGATTTGATAGTAAAATTATAAGGATTAATAATTGGATTTTAGCTCTAAAATATGTACATATCGCCCGTCACTCTTGTTATTAAAATAAGATAAGTCGTAACATAGTAGATGTACTGGAAAGTGAATCAATTTAAGACTTATAACGAAAATCATTTCATTTACATTGAAAAACGATTGCTGTTATACAAATAATATAAATAAATTTTATTAATGTTAGTTAAATAAAAAATAAATAAAATTTTTTTAATTAATTAATGAAATATTTTAATCTATATATTTTGTTTAATTTAATTTATTAAAGCTAAATTTTGTTTAATTAAAAAAAATAGATACCCTATTATTTAAAATGTAATTTGATTTATTTGTGTAGCATTAGTTATATTCTTGAAACTTTGAAAATTAGAAAGATATGGTTTTCGAAACTACATAATCGATAAGATAAGATCGTTTTTGAAAAATCGTACACAGTTTGTAAAATTTTAGCAATTGAATCAGAAGGAACCTTCTTTTTTAACTTTCGCAAAGGCGATTTCGTTAGACTTAACCTCCTTTTAAATGAAATTGATTTTAAACTCTTCTTGAACTTTCACGCCCCTTTCGATTTTGTTCTTTCTTTCTTTTATACCGCAGTTTCTGATTGTACTATTAGATGTGTGCCTTATACACAAAAAAGAAATTACTTACCATCACCCCTTGGTACACTAAAGAATTGCGTGTTCTTCGTAATCTAAGGAATAAATATTGAAAAACATACCTGCTCTCTAAGACTTCTTGAGACTTTTCCCGTTATCAACTAGCTTCAAGCAAAATTTCCCTTCTTTGTAAATCTCTTTATAGTAGTTACCTCATTCAAATGCAGTCTTGTCTCTTTAATTAACGGTTTTATCAATTTATAAATTTCAAGAGAACATCCCATTGATTTCCTCCCATATTTAATTTTAACACCTCATCTGAAGACCATCAAACTCAAACTTGAAAAGACTCATTTATTTTCCCTATTCATAAAAAAGGCAACAAAAATGAAATCTCCAATTATTGTTCAATAGCCATTCTTTTATCTATACCCAATCTCTTTGAATCCATTATCTATGAATCTCTCTCCTTTCACTGCAAAACCATAATCAGTCCATTTCAGCATGTTTTTTTAAATGGTATATCCACAACCACAAACCTTACCCCATTAGTAAATATCATTTTGAACGCCCTTGAAAAAGGTTACGATGTTGATGTGATAACTACTGACTTTAGCAAAGCTTTTGATAAGATTAGCCACCTAATAATCTATGCTAAACTTCAGGCCTAATTAATCATTATATGGGTTAATTTCTACAATACCGGGTGGTTTTCTAAACTCTGGTGTTCCACAAGGTAGCCATCTTGGCCCGCTTTTTTCGTCCTTGCCATAAATGATGTTTATTGTGTTATATAATACTCCAACCTCTTGATCTACGCTGATGATATAAAAGTTATGAAATTAGAATCCTCTCACTTGATTCTTCCCTTCTCCAGAACTACTGTTTGGTGCTCAACAAATTTCCTTCAGCTCAATGCTCGCTTTATGCTCACGCACTGCGTTTAAACACTATAAGGGCACAAATCCCTTTTGCGCGCGCATTATCATCGCTCCTATCATTTCTCCAATGAATCTATTCCAGTAGTGTCTACTATTCGTGATCTTGGTATAGTTTTGTGACAAGGAGTTTAACTTTCGTTCTCCTTTTGATCACATTATTTGCAAAGAAAATTCTTCTGTTGCATAAAACGAAAGTGTTCTCAGACCCTAATGTTACCCAATCCCTTTATACCACCTTCGTAAGACCCATTCTTGAATATGCTAGTCCTCTTTGGTCCCCCTTTTAATCCTCCCATTCACGAAGAAGGTAAGGTTAAGGTGTAATTACTTACTTACTTACTTAGGGGGCGCTACAAATCGGGACGAACAAGAGCCTCAACAATCATGCCTCTCCAGCTAGCTCGGTCTTTGGCTAGCTGCCTCCAGTTTCGCACTCCAACTTGGTTGAGGTCGTCCTCCACTTGACTGCGTCTACCCTCTGGGATGAAATCAAATATCCTGCGAGCCGGAGCATTGTTGTCCATTCGCTCTACATGACCTAGCCATCTTAAACATGATATGCGTATTTTTGACTAGGTCAATGTCGCTGTACAGCTCGTATATGTAGTCCATGGTTGAACCTTCTCATCCAAAGCCCGTTAACGCAGGTATGGCCTATAATCTCCGAAGAATCTTAGGCTTGAAACGACTAAGGATATCTTCATCCGCTTTAGATAGAGTCCAGGCCTTGGCGCCATATAGCAGGACTGGGATGATTAAGGTGTTATACAAAGTCTCCTTTGTCTTTCGAGAGAGGACTTTGCTACTCAATTGCCTTCCTAGCCCATAGAAACAGCGATTGGCAAGAGAAATTCTTCGTTTTATTTCTGACGGGATGTTGTTGTTAGATGTTATGGCGGATCCGAGGTACACAAAGTCCCTAATTACCTCAAAGTTGTACCTGTCTATTGTGATGTTTTGTCCAATTCGCCGGTGTTGTGTGTCCCTTTTTGTGGACAGCAGGTACTTCGTCTTGGCCTCATTGACTGCTAGTCCCATCTTAGCCGCTTCAGCTTCAATGCTAGCAAACGTTCCAGTGACAGCTCGCCGAGTTCTGCCAATGATGTCTATGTCGTCAGCATATGCTAACAATTGCACAGACTTGAAAAAAATTGTCCCACTACAATTGACTTGCGAGTTTCTTATAATTTTTTCAAGTATTAAGTTGAAGAAATCGCACGATAGCGCATCACCTTGCCGGAATCCTTTTTTGACATCAACAGCTTTTGTGAGGACAGTACCAATGTTGACGGAGCAGCGAGAGTTCTCCATCGTCATCCTGCACAGTCGGACGAGTTTTGTGAGGATGCCAAAAAATGACATGGCTCTGTATAGCTCGTCTCTACAAATGCTATCGTACGCGGCCTTAAAATCGATAAAGAGGTGGTGGGTATCGATTTGGAATTCTTGGGTAGTTTCCAGGATCTGCATGCCGTAGCGTGAACATTTGATCGATTGTGGACATTCCTGGTCTGAAACCACACTGATAGGGGCCAATCAGGTTGCTGACGAAAGGTTTCAGTACGGCAGAGAGGATCTTTTAGGCGATATTCAGGAGATTTTTTCCTCTATAGTTGGAGCAGTTTAGAGGTTCTCCTTTCTTGTGGATCGGGCAAACGATGTTGAGGTTCCATTCATCAGGCACACTTTCTACTGACCAAACTTTAGGGATGAGTTGGTGTATGCACCCAACCAGGTCATCTCCGGCCGCTTTAAAAAGTTCGGCGGGCAGTCCGTCGGGTCCAGCAGTTAAGATGTAAATAAGTGATTCAAATCAATCATTGGTGCGGCTGAGGTCGTTTCACGAGCAGATAGCTTATTTTGTAAGAAGTAACTAAGGCTTTATTTATTACAAGTTGGCGAAAATGTAGCTAGTCATAAATAAAATTGAAAGTGTCCAAAAAAGATTTTTGTTATTTGCCCTTTGTATTCTTCCGTAGGACCCAAACCAACATCTTCATCCTTCTTTGCCTTTTGACGCTAAAGAAAAGAAAGCAGGAAAATAACGTGATCTTCTTGTTTCAACTATTAACGAGATCCATATTTTCAACAGTTAGACCTTTGAAAAATTATTAATTCAAAGCCTCCAGGTTTTAATGGCATCTCTAAATGATTTTTATGTAGAAGAATATATTCGAACTTTGTAGAAATGATTCAGAATTTTGTCATTAATCTGTCTAATAAAATAAAACCACCAGCTTTGATGTCAGTGTCATAGCTTCACTGCAAAATGAATAAGACCACATTACATACATCTTCCCCAGAGATGTATAAAGTTTCTTAACTTTTTGATGTGTTCAATTTTCATTAGTTTTTGTTGCGCATCTTCAATCATCCAACAAGTTTAACCCTTCTTCCGCACGATGCACGATTCACACAAAGAACTTTATCCCGTGTATATATTCTTCAACGCAACTCCTTGGGTCACCAAACCCATTCAAATTGAACAATCATCTGGTGGCGAACTTAGACAGTTTGCCATCGTCGAGTACAAACGAGAGTTTCCGCAGAACGTTCTGTTACACAAAATGTAAAAGTAGTTACAAACAAAGTATCCAACTCTAGAACGTGACTTGCTTACACAATCCTCACCTGGACCTATGTATCAAGTTCTGCTCTATGTACCGCAGTATCAGCTGATGTTGCATATTGTACTCTATTCTCGTGTCGTCCATCCATTGGTAAATAAGTTTGATCCTTCGAAGAGGAACATAAATTATTCTTGTATGTTTTCATGAGGAAGTTGGTTTTCCTCAAGGATGAGTTGAGTATCACTAATGAGAACTAGAAGAGAAGAGGGAAGCTCAATAGAAAAAAAACTGTTTATTCGTTCATCCCTGAAGGAAGCATTTTAACTTCGTATATGAGATTCCACTCTAATCATGTCCCAATTCTGAAATTTATTCGTTCCAGGTTCTAAAGTGTGCTTCACTCGATTAGGCGTAACATTGGGCTTTGATGTACAAGCCTATGCTACGTGATGAATCTAAGAAAATAAATAAAAGTGAAACAGGTAGGAAGGTAAATGTTTGTTAAAAAACTGAAGAAGAATACAATTAAGGGACTAAAATGGATAAGGATTGGAGTAGGAGAATGGCTATAGTTTTAATAAAAAAATGAAGATATCAATCAAACCTTACATATCGATGATAAGGATATATCATAAGAGTAATGGAAAAATTCTGTACTATATAAATGGTTCATTTGGCATTCATCGCAGAAATTTTGTTGAAATATATAATTACTTTAGACCTTAGCACCTGCTTTATTACCACTAATCTTATATATATGTTCTGGGTTAAAAATCTAGAATTACAATATTATTTCGTCTTAATAATTCAATAATATCCAACTATTTTCCAATAAGTCGGTTTAAATTTCGTAAATAAATTTCGAGTTGTTCTCGTTCTTTGTAACATGCATGTTTCATTTGAGTTTAGCAGCAAGAGTCATGTAGCGAAACTTTGCTTCAGTTGAGTACGTGTTTTGCACCGTTACTCGTTTAGAAAAACGCATAATTTCTTTGACCAGCATTTTCCTTAGCTATGGTATGGCCGTACCATCTTATTAAGGTATATCTCAAGTATAAAGAACTAAGAATAATAGACCAAGGACACTTTCTTGTGGAAGAAAAAGACCTTGATTGATCAGTAAGACATTTTTACTTGCGTTTATAGGTACTATAGAGTAAGTTATGGATTCGTGCAGAAAAATTCTTACAATCAAACATGACATCACGATGATAGAGAAGTCGAAAAAAGTGGGTCCGGAAATTCCGTCCGTCAGTCTGTCTGTTCGCACCTCTACAGCCTAAACGGATGGCCCAATTTGTTTTAAAATTTTCTAAAAAAAAAATTGGTTTCGAGATATTTTGAAAACGGGTTGATTGATTTTTTTAAATAATTTTCCCAGATGAAAACTAGAGATTTTCTTATAATGGCATACTAAAAAAAATTTAATATTTTTTCATAAAGTTTTTAAAAAAAACTGGTCGAACGATTTTCAATTTTTTTTTCCTCGATAGACATTTAGTTTTAAAATTTTATTGCATTAAAAAGTTTTGAATATGTATGTTTTGAAAAAGTTTTTTTTTAAAGCGTTTTTTTAAAAAAAGTGGTCAAACGATTTTGAAAAAATGTTTCCTTAAAATTCAAAACTGTTAAAGAAATTAAATGGCTTATTTCATTTTTTCTAAACATATTTGAGTTACGGGCAAAATTCTGTCCGTCTGTCTGTCAGTCTGTCTGTTTGCCTGTCTTCCTGTCTGTCTGTCGTCTGTCTGTACGGATGTATTTTGGACTGTAGCTTAAATGGTTGGGCCAATCGTCTTCAAATTCAGAACTTAAGGTTATTTTGACATTATGCAGAGGAGTTTTTTGAATTTTTTTTAGCTCAAAAAATAACGGTGCCTTTTATGTAACCGTTATGTAAAAGCTTATTTTTTCTTGAAAACTGCTCCAAGAATTTTTATGAAAAAAAATCTGTGTACTACTGCTGGTAAGCACTATAATTTGGTGAAAAAAAAATAAATACCTCGTAGGACCGTTTTTTTTCTTCGACTTTCTAGAAAACTGGTGATTCGATTACTTTCAAAATTGATATTCAAGAAGATGTAAGTATAGCCTCATTAATTTCGCATTAACTTTTTTTTCGAAAACTATTTTTTGGATTGTTAATAGTTTTTTTTAATTTTTTTTTTTTTGAAAAATCAATTTTTTGAAAACGGGTTGGTGATTTTTTTTAATTGTGTTTTTAAATGTATGTTAATTTTGTGCTTTAGTTTGTATTCCTAAATTATTATTTTTTTAATTTTTTAAAAAAAAGTTGTTAAAAATAAAATATTTTATTTAAAAACCGTTCCTACGATTTTGAAAAAAAATGCACACTTTTTCACATTTCTTTAAAAAAAATATATATATTTAATTAAATTAAGAAATTAAATTATTTCACTCAATACAATACTTTATTCAAACAATCGAAAGTCACAAAAATCGAATAATATGCTTTAGGCGGTTTTCTTTATTCACTCAGAAAAGGTCTCTGAACAGAGTCTGAGCATTCTGAGCATATTGTGATAATTATCTGAACCGAGAATGTACTGAGCGCTCAGATATATTTTTGAAACACGTTTGAGCACTTCGCTGTCACAAATTTTCATTTTTGATAATGGCTCTTTCACAGGCGGCAATATTATGCATGTAATACTATTGTCTCTTTCACTTTGGCATCTTTCCTAAAAGTTGGAAAACAGCATTTTTCCAGCCCGTCCCTAAAATAGGTGATCCATCCTCCCCCTCCTCCTACCGACCCATAGCACTTACGTCCCTTTTTTCTAAGGTCATGGAAACGCTGATAAACCGTCAGCTTAAGGAATATCTCGAAGACCGAAAGCTTCTACATGACCGTCAGTATGGCTTTCGCTGCAATCGTTCCACTGGTGATCTGATGGCATATCTCACCGAACAGTGGAACAAATCTTTACATCGCTTTGGTGAAAGTAAGATTATTGCTCTTGATATCTCCAAAGCATTTGATAAAGTTTGGCATGAAGCTCTTTTATCGAAAATGCGTGCTTTTGGGATCGATAATACTCTTGTTCGTTGGTTTAGAAGTTATCTTCTGGACCGTTCAATACAAGTTGTATTGGACGGACTCAAGTCTGATTCCCACAAAATAAATGCTGGTGTGCCCCAGGGCTCTGTTCTGTCTCCGACTCTTTACCTCATTTTTATAAATGATCTTTTGTCTGTTACTTCTAATCCACTTAACTGTTTTGCTAACGACTCTACCCTCAGCTTCTCATATTCGTTCGATGATTCACGTCCTTCGCCTTCGGACGTGCAGTTGCAACGGTACCGTATGATAAGCTCATTAAACTCCGATTTATACAGCATCGTCAAATGAGGTAATAGGAATCGTGTGGAGTTTAATGCTTCGAAAACTCAATGCTGTCTTTTGTCGTTAAAGGTAAACATACCTCCAATGCCATTGTCCATGAATGGCACTTGCATCGAAGAAACCGAAAAACTTACAGTACTCGGTATGTATGTCAACGACGACCTCCGTTGGAACGACCATATATTTAAGACCGCCAAAAATGCTGCAAAGTGCTTAGGTTTTCTATATCGATGCAAGAAGTTTTTTTCCCCTTCTGATCTGGCTACAATATACAAAGCGTTTATACGCCCAAGACTCGAGTATAACTCCCACCACTGGACAGGTGCTTCGCAAACATCGCTGCACCTGCTTGATAGAATACAAAACAGAGCGTTAAAATTGATAGGAAATAGAAATGTCTCTGAATTGCCCCCCTTGAACACCGACGCAATGTTTCATGTCTTTCCTTGTTTTATCGGTTCTTTTATAAAAAATGCTCAGTCAAAGTAGCCAGTTGCATTCCTCCCCTTAAAAGTTTTTCCCGCAATACCCGTCTCGCAAGGAATGCTCATCAGTTCACCCTTGAGCCCAATTTCGGACGTACCGTGAAATATAGAGATTCTTTTTTTAGTCGAACAACACGACTTAGGAATAGTTTGCCCGGCGAGGTTTTTCCTTGCCATTGCAGTCTGATAGCATTCAAAACCAATGTTAATCGTCACCTTCTGTCTCTCCTCTCACAACCTTTCCATGCTCGCGCAGTGTATTAAACATAATAAGGGCAACACAATCCCTTGTGCGCGTGTTTACTTATAACAAAAAAAAAAATATGCATGGGATAAGGTGAAAGGGACGTTAATTGCTTTCAGCATTTTCTCAGAATGCTCAGTCAATTTATCCTGAACGTATACAAGGTTCTCAGAGCACACTCTGATCATTCTCTGAACGAAAAAAGGGAATGCAACTTTAAAGATCTGAACGCTCTGAGCGAAAAAAAGAAATACAACTTTTTTTTTGACAACTCAGACTCTGCTCTGAACGAAAAAAGAAAAACGCCTTTTGATGTTAACTTTAAATTTCTTAAATTTTATTCTACAATGTGACCGCACATATGAGCAAGTACGTGCGAACCAGTCGTAAAATTTATTTTTTCTACGGCGACAGATGAAAAAATTATCATAGACACTCGTACCTATGCTGATTACGTGAACCGAGCTCGGTGGCAGCTGCTTGTTAAAATTGCGGTAGGCCCCTAATGAGAGCATCTTGGTGCCTGTGGTTAATCCAAAGGTGGAAGCGAAGAGGTACATATCTTTGGTTTCTGAGAGTATGGCACCGCTTCGAAAGAAGTGGTGTACAGATGGTATGTAGATAGAACCTGTTCCTCAGTAAGGAGGATGGATTTACCATAAACAATTCATTATTTGCAACTAGAGTTTGAACAGCCACTCTAGAAATAGGGTGGTATGACCAACCACTGCAGAGGCTTTGTTGCGCCTGAAAGTGACTCCAATGTGGGTAGGCGCACCGTTAGATTAAGTAAAGGGTAGGTGTTCACGTTATGCTGTATGCTTCTATTACAATGGCTTTGGAAACGTGTCTTAAACTTGATGGCAAATTTTATTGAATCTCTTCGTTGACAGTTTACATACACAATCGCTGTTTCGTATGTGCAATGGAGAATCACCAAATTGTTATGTGGGCTTTGAAATGTTTGCAGTGTTTGTATATAGCTTGGTTTGGCACAACCCCAAAGTTTAATTCCGTAAGTCCACATAGGTTGTAGCACTTGCTTGTAGATAAGCAGCTTGTTATATGTATATAAATTGGAGTATTTTCCAATAAGCCAATTTATTTCTCGTAGTTTAAAATCGAGTTCTTCTCGTTTCTTTGAAACATGCGTCTTCCATTTAAGCTTAGCATCAAGAGTCATGCCTAGATACTTTGCTCCGTTAGCATACGGTATTTGAACCGAGTTAATAAAGATGTGTAGATTGTTAACATTCTTTTTTTTTATAATTAACGCACGCACAAGGGACTATTTCTTTTCCTTTTAATGTAGAACACACTGCGCGGGCATTAGGAAGTTAGGGAGGGGAGATATAACTTGTAATTAAAGTTATCATGTGCTGAATTGGACTCGTTGAGAACAATCAAGAATCTTCTATAGCTTTTCGGTTGCTCTTTCGATTGAGCTGAGATGATGCAAGGATGGCCGTATCATTAGCAAATTTGGCTATAATGACGTCTTCTTCTTGAGGTATATCTCGAGTATAGAGAAGAGAACGAATAACACTGGGCCAAGAACGCTTCCTTGTGGAACACCAGCATTTATTTCTTTAAATCCTGAATGTTCCGTACCTTGTTTCACTCGGAGAAGTCTATTTTCCAGGTAGGATTGCAGAATATAATATATTGGTTTCGGAAAAACCTGTCTTTAATTAAATCTTGAGCCGTCGTGCCACATCTTATCGAAAACTTGGGAAACATCAAGAAACGCGCTTGAACGTATCTTTCTCCCCTCTAGGGATTTTTCAATTTCATTTTCTATTATGTATACTTGATCAATTGTTGAGTGGTTATTTCTAAAACCAGTTCTTCTTCTACAGTTGGAAGTAGGCGTAATTATTATTCGTAATAACGATATTGGTCGGTAAGACTTTTTTTCATTAAGAGTTTCTTCTGGTTTTCGGACCATAGTAACTTCAGCCACTTTCCATTGACGTGGAACGTATGCAACCCTAAAGGTAGCATTAATCAGATGTTGGATTTTAGTGATGTCTTTTCTCGGCAACACTTTAAAAATGCTTTCATTTTGTTCAAGTCATAACCGGGAGCTTTTTTATTTTGTTTGCTTATAGTGTCGGAAAGTTCTGAAAATATGACATCTCTAACTCGGAAGTTTTTAAAGGTCCAATGAGTATCACCGGGTTCATTCAACAACTACTTACCGTTAAAGGGTTTGAAAGTTTCTGCGAGGTGTTCAGCGAACAGATCTGCCTTTTCTTTGTCGGTTTTAGCCCAATCTCCATGAATTGGTGCTGATTGTAACTTTTTTTAATACCTTTAATAGCCTGCCATAGAGTACTTTTTTCTGAGGTTTTTGGGAATCTCTAATTGCATTTTTCGGTTTACCGGAGAGGTGATTTAAAATAGTTTTGTGTTGAGGAGCACGAGATTGCTGCGTGTATCATCGTAAATGTTCTGAAGAGGTGTTGTTCAACGTTGGCTTAACCACTGCTTAAACATTTCTCTCCTATTTTCTGGTCTCTTTCCGATTAAATGTTAAACAGCATTCTTGTGAATGTGGAACGCCTTCCCTGGACTGTTTTTCATCATGTTTAAATAACTGGCTTTAAAACAAATTTGCACAAATCCTTTTACATCCTTGTTTACCTGTCACCTAATTTTCTTAAATAAAATATTTAACAAAGATCTACGAAATAGAATTCCAAGTGTTTTTCATAAAAAATTATTCCCGCTGCTCTATGATATTGTGAATTAAAATTAAGGAAAATTAATTTGAAAATAAAAACATGAAAAACCTAGCACCAAATCAAACTTTAATCACTTTTTTACAATTACAATCTGCAATAATTTACCAAATTAAAAATTCCAACCATACCCCCACAAGCTTGTCAAACTGACCATTTGATGTCAGTTTTAAAGGATACGAGATAACCGCGAACAGGCGGAAGTTTACTCCATTTTAAAACTTATACAAAAAAAGTTTTGACAGCAGATAGAATTCATTTTGTATGAAACTAACTGTGGACATAAGTGTAGAAATGAAAAAAGTGCATTTTGTGGATCTGAAAATATGCAAGGCGGTAACGAGCAAGCTGCAGGAATATTTTTTCGAATGCAGGCTTTAGAACTATTTGTCACATTCAAACACCGTTGTACACAAATATGTACTCAGCTGCTACTGTTATGTATGTGCTTTTACAAGTTTTGTATGAAATATACATAGCGAATGCAAATGCAAGGCTTTTCAAGCTACAATTAGGAGGGAATATTGTTGTGACCATAGGGTGTTGTAGGTGTTTTTATATTTTTCACTTCCAACAACTAAAGCGGAAAGATGAAAATTGTAATTAAAATGAATCGCCTATGATAATGTTTTTGGATGCTTCAAACTTCACCCAAGGGCCAAAAAACCTTGCATGGAATTTTGGCTTAGTGCCCAACACTCAAAAAACAAAACTTGTCCGAATTACCAACAAAAGAAAAATACTGGCTTTATAAGTAACGGGTGATTTTTTTGAGGTTAGGATTTTCATGCATTAGTATTTGACAGATCACGCGGGATTTCAGACATGGTGTCAAAGAGAAAGATGCTCAGTATGCTTTGACATTTCATCATGAATAGACTTACTAACGAGCAACGCATGCAAATCATTGAATTTTATTACCAAAATCAGTGTTCGGGTTATTCACCGTAACGTTGCGTCCAACAGCATCTTTGAAAAAATACGGTCCAATGATTCCACCAGCGTACAAACCACACCAAACAGTGCATTTTTCGGGATGCATGGGCAGTTCTTGAACGGCTTCTGGTTGCTCTTCACTCCAAATGCGGCAATTTTGCTTATTTACGTATCCATTCAACCAGAAATGAGCCTCATCGCTGAACAAAATTTGTCGATAAAAAAGCGGATTTTCTGCCAACTTTTTTAGGGCACTGATTTTGGTAATAAAATTCAATGATTTGCAAGCGTTGCTCGTTAATAAGTCTTTTCATGATGAAATGTCAAAGCAAACATGTCCTTACATCTGTCTCTTAGTGTTAAAGGCAATAACGATATTGAAAATTTGGTTGTAAGGCTTCGGTTTCATTGAAAAAAGAAAAATACCACCAGTTTTATTACACTCGATGCTGTTACCACTTACCATCCCAATATACTTAGCATATCTTTCTTGATCCTTTTACGATCATAGAGAAGTCTAAAAAAGTGATCGAGAAAAAATGTCTGTCTGCCTCTCATCTGTCTGTCAGATTGTATAACGAGCTGCAGTCTTAACGGTTTAAGCGATTATCTTCAAACTTGGTGTGTGTGATTTATGGCATTATCCAGAGGGAAATTGAAGTTTTATTTTTAAGCCTAAAAATAACGGTATCTGTCATATGACCGTTTAGGAAAATCTTATTTTTCTCGAAAATGGCTCCAACGATTTTGATGAAATTTTTAAAAATTTTTTTTGTTTGTTATTGGCTATCATTTTATCAGAACCAAAATTACAGGAAAAGTCTCTTAGCGGTATCTTTCATATAACTGTTTTTTTGGCTTTCTCGGTAACGGCTCTTTGGATTTCTTGTCAAATTTTATATTTGATTGATTAATTTTTTTTTTTTGAAAAATCAATATTTTGAAAACTTATCAAAACAAATTATTTAAAATTTTATAACCACATGTATATAATAAACTGCATACCAAAATTAAAAAAAAAAATTTAAAAACTAAAAATAAAAAACAGGAATTTATCAAAATCCGTCCTAAAATTTTCGAAATACTTTTATCATAAATTCGTTATTATGCAAGACGTGAAATGGCTTACTCCATTTTTACTAAAAACCGTAAAGTGATGGGGTTTTGACAATTTTTTTAAGTTTTTAATTTTTCTACGTTAATGTTACTTATTTTTAATGTGACCGTGCGATCCAGTCGTGCAATTTTTTATCACCTTGTCCACGGTTTTTTTGTCGATTGTTATTACTTCATGGATTTTTTTAACTGTTCAATCCTCGGTAAAGGCTCAATGGATTTAAGTAAATTTAATATTTGAAAAGATCTAAGTAGCCAGTAGGAAAGCAAGGCTAGGTATAGGTACATAGGTACATTTAACAATAATTTACTTTTTGAAATCAAATGTATTAAAAAAGCTTATTTATTTTTAATATTCATGCAACTTATTTAGGATATCATAATTTTTTATTTCAAAATCGTTTGATTGGTTTTTCAAAAAAATGTTTTGTTTTTGAAAAAACTTTTCGAAAACATATTTTAAAATTTCTTTGAGTATGTCAATTTTTATTATGTACTAGAAAAAAATCAAAAAAAAATTACCCATTCATTTTTAAAATATAGTCCAGGCAAAATAATTTAAATACAAAACAAAAATCCATGGAGTTCAAATTTTTGCAGGAATGTGTAGGGAGGTGTCCCCTCTACCCGCAATAAAAATTCCCGTTAGTTCAAGTGCCGCGCTTGGTGGGGGCTGGTTTAAAGGGTACTTACCACGGTTGCCCCCGCATATCTCGAAAACGGTTCGTCGTAGAAAAAAAACTAAAAAAAATTAAGCTGATAAAATTTCCTAGAATTTACTATGGCATTATATTTAAAAATAAAGAACCGTTTTTGAGATATTCTCCTTAAAAATGGAAAAATTTTCAAGAAAAAAATTATTTTGTCAATCTTATCGAACTCCTTACCAATTTTTTTTAATTACAAAGCTCTGAAGTGATAAGTTGTAGAGAATCTAATTTCCTACAAAAATATATGCATAAGTGTTAATTTATCTTTATCAGTTCAAAAGATACAGCGAATTGAAATGCTGAGGAGAACAAGTTTGGCAAAATCATTTTGTTCTTGAAAAATTTTCCATTTTTCAAACAGTATATCTGAAAAACGGTTTTTTATTTTCAAATAATTTAAAGGAAATTTTATCAGCTTCATTTTTCCTTCAGAGTTTTTTTTTACGATGAACCGTTCTGGAGACATGCAAGGGCAACCGTGGGAAGGTTTATTTAAATCACCCCTAACCCCGCGTGGCACCCGAATTAACTGGGATTTTTTATTGCAGGTAGAGAGGACCTCTCCCTACACATTCCTGCAAAAATTGGAACTACATGGTTTTTTTTTGTTTATTTATTATTTTCAGGCTGAGTATGCCTAGACTAATATTCTAAAAATTGGTTTTAAAAATTTTAATAGACAATACTATTTGAATCATAAAACACTACTTATTTTGAAAATTTCATCAAAATCCGCCAAATAGTTAAAGAAAAAGTCTAATTAAAAAAAAACAGTAATAACGGAGGTACCGTTATAAGACTATTCCTGAAAAATCCATTCAAACCAAAAGATAGGTTTTGAATACTAAACACTATTCAGAAAGTTTAATCAAAATCGTTGAAGCCGTTTTCGGGGAAAATGAGTTTTTCATTAAAGTTATATGGCAGTTAACGTTAGTTTTGGAGCTAGAATGCCAATTCGAAAAATAGTCGGCTATAATACTCTAAAAATACTATATACCAAATTTGAAGCAAATCGGCCCAACCGTTTAGGCTGTAGGAATCGATACGAACGGACAGACAAACCGACAGACAGAATTTTCCGCCCCACGTTTTTTGACCTCTCTATCATCGTAATGTTATGTTTGATTGATGTCCAATTTTTTTACGAACGTATAACTTGCTTTATAGTATCTATAATTGCAAGTAAAAATATTTAAAATTAAAAAATCAAATGTATATAAATAAACTCTAAAAAACTGCAGTTTTCAAAATACTTATTTCATAATTTCATTATTACTTAAGATTGGCGTACTTCATTTTTACTAAAAACAGTTCAGTATTATGGTTTTAAACCTTTTTATAAGTCCCAACCGTGTTATTTTCAACGTTAATGTTACTTGTTTCTGTAAAAGAAAGTACGTGCGACCTAGTCGTGACCATTTTTATACTCACGAATTCTAAACTTGCCTTATAGCACCTATAATCGCATAGACGACTTGTGTTGAAGATACGGTAATGAAAAATTCATACGGGCATTCCTGACGTGACTAGGAAGATTGGTCTTGAAGATCTAAAGTATCTTTTCGCCATACCGGGAGTAATATTTTTATTTTTGATATGTATAAACGTTTCCAGATGTTACCATTGTTTCTCTTTCCCAAATAAATTTTTTTTTTTTAATTTTCTACTATTATCTAGTGAAATATACTTATGTTAATTAATTAATAAATACAAATAAATACAAATACAAATGGCTTGGAAATCTTTAAAGTTCTATTTTCTGTCTCTATTTTGACAGCAGGTCTTTTGTTACCGAAACTTAAAGTTCTAGATCAGAACTCAGAAGAAAACATTGTGACAACGTAGAACTAATTAACTGAACAAGCATAGGGTAAAGTATGCTTTTTTCCATACATGTTATTATAGCCTCTACTTTTTTCGGTGACAATAGTTTGAATTCTCTTTTTTAATTATTCAAGTATCGATCTTTTATGAGCGTTTCCAATCCGAAAATTCCGCTTGAGGCCAGGCTGAACTGCTAGAATATATGCGGTGTCCTCTTTCCTTCTGCCGTTTTGAAGTTCGTTAAAAAATAACCCGCCAAGAGTTATATGAACGTAAAAACGATTAAATAATTTCACAGCTGGAGTAATGTTATATTCCGTTCATAACAAAAATTCTAGCTGCAGATATGGAGCGAAGTGAGCGCCATTAAAGAGCTGGCCAGGGTCCGGCTTGGCGGGTGGCTTTTTGGATAAAATTTATTGAATTCCATAGTAGCAGCAAGGGAAGGATTGGAGTACACTCGAAATTATGGCAATAAATGGTTGTACAGGATTTTTTTATTCCACAATTGAAAATATGTCTGAACATTTTTCAATAAAAGTCCTGGTGGGCAGCCCGATGTATCTCTTTTTTTCATGGCTCCCATTTTCTTTTTGAACGAGTTGCAGACTATAGGAAGAAGGGGGTCGGTGGGGCGGAGTTGCTTTTTATTTGCCTTGTATTACATGGGAATGTTGACAATTGAAAATTATTGCTTAAATGTTGGAGCTGGAAGGGGTGTGAATGAATTGTAGAAACACTATCAGGACATGTGTACGTTGTCGATGACCGCAAGTAAACAAAAATTACCAGTGGTGTCAGTGACACCAGTGTGTGTATCGCTGTGTGTCCAAGAGATGTAACGCCAATTAATGTTACAAGAACAACGAAATTAATTTGCAACATATATACCGACATACATAATATGTAGAGTATGAGTAGAATAGGTGTTGTTAGTATTGAAGCCACGAATAGTCGAATGTTTGCTTCAATTATATTCAACAACCAGTCGAATATGTGGCTGACATGAGTAAAGTCAATTAAAATGTATCTATAACACAGTCCATAGTGTGTAACTTTTGTATATTCATGTGGATACTGTAGATTGGCTATCAGGGAAATCGCGTCAAGAGACTAAGCTATCAATAATATTATGATATGTGACGGAATACAATATGTGATGGGATTTTTTCAGGAACTAGGTTCATTAATATGTATGTATATATATTTTATTTCTAATTAATGTAAGTCCTTCTTTTAAACTGTTATAGTTAATTAAAATGGCTGCTAGGTTCTTAGAAGGTTTAATTTGAAAGCTTTATAGACGCCATATTGGGTATTTTTCTTCAAATTTACATTTGGATTCCTTAAATTGCTGCTTAGAATCAACAAATTCATACATAGTGTCCCTCCTTAACATACCAACTCTCAAGAATTCCTTAATTCTCAATGTTTTTCTTATAATTTTTTCAATACGTCATGTCACCCATAAACAGGGCTGCCATGAGGGGGAGGGGGTAATTTAAGTCCACGATATGATTAATTAAAAATGCATATTTTTTGCTAATAACCAAACAATTGTACTGCCTTTGAGACATTGGACGATTTTTTGTTCATTTTTTACTTGCGATTATAGGGACTATAAGGCAAGTTATGCATTCGTAAAAAAAAAAAAAAATTCTAACAATCAAACATGATATTACGATGATAGAGAAGTCAAAAAAAGTGGATCCGGAAATTCCGTCCGTCTGTCTGTCTGTCTGTCTGTCTGTCTGTCTGTCTGTCTGTCTGTCTGTCCGTATCGATATCTACAGCCTAAACGGTTGGGCCGATTTGATTCAAACTTGGTATATAGTATTTTTAGAGTACTCTACCCGACAGTTTTTGGAATTGGCATTCTAGCTCCAAAACTAACGGTGCCTGCCATATAACTTTTATTAAAAAACTTATTTTTCTCGAAAACGGCTCCTACGATTTTGATTAAACTTTCAGAATGATGTTTTCTGTGCAAAATCTATCTTTTAATTTTAATGGATTTTTCAGAAAAAGTTTTATAACGGTACCTCCCATATGACCGGTTTTTTAAAATCAGACTTTCTCGTTAACTAATTGACGGATTTTGATGAAATTTTCAAAATATGTAGTGTTTTATGATTTAAATAATATTGCCTATCAAAATTTTCAAAAACATTTTTTTTTAAATTTTAATAATTTTTTTAAAAAAATATTTTGTTTTTTGAATATTTTGAAAACGGATCTATAGATTTTTTTTTTAATTTTTCTCCTAGTATAAACTATAGATTTCTTAAAATTGACATACTAAAAAAAATTTTAAAATATGTTTTCGAAAAGTTTTTCAAAAAAAACATTTTTTTGAAAAAAATGGTCGAACGATTTTGAAATGAAAGATTCATAAAATAGAAAACAGCAAAAGAAATAAGATGGCTTACAACATTTTTTCCAAAAAACGTTATGAGTAGTGTTTTTTTGAATTCATAAATTTTTTTCCCCAAAATTTTATTTCATATTGCTCGGCTAAGCCCTAGCCAAGCCATTAGTCAAATAAAAGAAAGTGACAACCTATACCTACTGGCTTAACAGTAGTTGGAACACGTATCTTAATTTTAGTACCTACCTTCCTTCCAACCTTATTATAGGTACCTAAATCCTTTATAAATTCCATTGGTCCCATATTGGGACGTATAAAGGTCCCTTTACCTAGCATTATTGCCATACTGCTGATTCCGACGAATCTTTATGCCAGTTGTTCAAATTTTTCCATACCAAAATGAAAATTTAACTGAAAAAAGTCCTTTGTATCTTTCTATTAGCAAATTATATTATAAACAGTAAGCAGCAAGTGGAAAGATAATACTACACTAAAAAACTGCAAAAGCTAACAATCCTATATATTTATGTGTTTATCCCTTTGTCGTGACGCATGTTCGTTCGAGCTTCACCCCAAAACGATTCTAAGGAAGTTGCACGTCATACAAAAAATATTAAAATAAAATCTTTGTCAAAAAGACGCCTGCACTTAAAAAGGATTAGCACATAAGAGCAAGTACGTGCGACCCAGTCGTGCCTTTTATTTAGTTCATATATGAATTTCGTTTTTCGAATATTAGCATAGCAGGCCTTTTTGGCTTGCTGAAACTTTTTCCGATTTACCTCGGCGGAGTTGACTTTACAACGCTTCACAGCTTGATTTGAAGCATGAGTTATATCTTTAGGTTTGATGCTTTTTTACCTACTGGGGACAGAAATTCTTATTTCTAAAAGAAGACGGTTTGTTGCCATACCAGCGCAAGAGTCTCTGTACATATCAAGTAAACATGATATATAGTGACCAATTAAAAGTTCTAAGATAGTTATTAAGACCATCCGAATTGGACTTCTTGCCAAATGGTTTTCCTATGTGTTTTTGAATTTGTTGACACGAGAAGGCTATAAAACATGAATAGTGTATATTTATTATCAGGATCGGAAGTAAGAAACTAGTCTAGAGTGTTGGCGGCTTAGCCTGCAATATTAGGGGTTCGGGTTGGCTCATCAACCAGAATAATCAAGCCAAATAGAATTGTGTACATTGAAATCACCCGGAATAACGACTTTAGAGTGAGGGTATTGGGCAATATCTCCTTCAATGGAGTCTGACAAGTCATCAAATTCGTAAGAAGTTGGAACTTTGTCTAACTGAAACTGCTCCTAAAAATAAGACAGGTATGAATTATGCTCCTATTTACGGTGAATTCAAACCAAATGAAGTTAAAATCTGTGTCGGAGCACAGATACCGTATTGTGGATTAAGTTGGTATGAAACATTATTTCTAATATAAACGACGAGGCCATGGGAAGAGAAAAATATTGGCATAAGTTATGTCTGTATTCTCACCTATGTAACCCGGACAATTAACTATAACTAAAGTCTAAGTACTAAGTCCCAAATTGAGTTTCTCATTTCATCTAATTATAATCCTGAATTATAATATTGAATTGTACAACCCCTCGATTACTTGGTGAACAATAATTAATTCATCCGATAACAATCTATCTTAGCCATAGGGATTTTGTACAATGGTTAAGCTCTATCTACAGCGTGGAAAGGACAAGGAAAGCAAATGAAGGGATGGAGTATGCTTCAAAGGTATCGAATCCCTTTTACGATAATCATAAGAACCGAATTAAAGCAATTACACATAATTTCAAACGTTTCGCTTTTAATTGCCTCTATATGAAGTGCCCCCTGGCTTAGTGGTTAGTGTGTCGGACTGCTAAGCGAATAAGCCTGGGTTCAAATCCAGCTGACAAAACCTCCAAGAATAAAATTTGTCTCGAAAAAGTGCATTTCATCTAGCCGTTTGGACTCGGCGGTAAACTGTAGGTCGCTGCTTTCTTGCAGATTAACAACACACACACAGGAATGGTTGAGAGTATAAGTCACTAGGCCTTGGCTCCTTAGGAGCTGTCGCTCCAATAAATTAATTTTTATTTTTATATGAACATCGAATCCTCTTTACAACAGGCGTATACATGTTGACTTTCATAGAACAAACTTTGGCATACATGCGAAGCTCTAAAGTTTCTGAGTAGACTTTTTAAACTTAATGCTTCGTCTAAGGACTTTCAACTTAAAGGGGGATTAAAATCAATATTTCGTAATCAGTGTTCCAATGCCGCGGTTTCAATAGCCGGGAATGTTAATCAAAAACACATGCAGTTCCAAGCATGTATGCGTTTGGTTCCGATGAGTTTCGTATTCGATAAAGTAATAATTAATTTGGGATCACTCAAAACAAATTTGATAGCTTGAAGCCTGAAAAAACGGCTTCGTTTTGCTTATGACTCTATTCCTCATGCTTGTCAACGACTCCTTTTTGTCTAAAACTACTAATTCATAAATTGTCTAACCGGCAACGGTCATTCCAGGTTTTTCAATTCATTTCCCATTTAACAAGAATGGTCTTAAAATATAGAACCTGGAGCTGCAACTCTAGAAAAAGGCCGGCTCATTAAATTTCATGTCAACATTACCCAGGCAAATAAGAGTTCACGTACATACGTTGCAAATGCATTAAGGAACCTAAAAAACTCTAGACCAACTTCGGGCGTTCTATTTAGTACAGGGATAATTTCTAAGGCGTACCACATGAATGAGGAATGAGTTTGCCTTTCTGTTATTCCTTGCCGAATTTGTTTTGCAGAACTTAAAAAAATTGCAAATAAGTCTTCTTATGGACATAGTAATCTTACCTGTCCCAAACCCCCACGCAACACCATGATGATAACTATATATGTATTAGGTCGTAGGCCATAAAATACTCCATTTTTCCAAGTACTGGCCCGTAAATTTCTGAAAACGTGAATTGGTTTGATGAACTTTCAAGGTCGAAAACCACATTATCTAATGGTCTGCGGTTTTGTGACACCGGTAACCCAAGCGCAACATAAAACAGACTATAAACACAACACAACTGATAAAATGGACCAACAAATCCTAATTAACGCGGTCGCCAGACATTAGTTAAACTTCGATATCTATATGCCATTAAGTGCTTTCCAAAAGAGGCTGAACATTAGATCCATTTCATTGAAAAAGAGCTTGGGGGATCGAGGAGGCTAACATCTAAGCAGACAAAAGAGTCATTTTTTTTTGGTAAAAATCCAAACCCCATTTTCGTGTGAAAGCATAGCAAGTAGAAATAGAAGACAAAAAATGGAAAAAACAAGAAACATCGAAGCCATGTTTCATCTATCGGAACGAAGGACGCTTGTGTCCTGTGAATCGCAAGACAACACAGGAAAAGAAAAACTTTACAATTCATTTAACATGATAAACGCCAACAGGGTTATATAGGTTGTAGCTAAAATGAAATTTCCTCAATTTTCCATTACCCCTTCCTTACTACCGTCCCCGCAGACCAATTGCTATGACAGGATCGACCCAAGAACTTGCATTTATGCAGTCGAATGTGACTGCAGCAGATTTGCCTGCATATGTTTTGCATACATTTGGTAATTGGATGTCTACCATTCGGGGGTGTATTTTGTGCATCAATGTTCCCATGCACCCGCGGCTATTGGCCTTACACAGCAGCTCATTGTTTTGTTAGCTTTAAAGATATAGGGCCAAAAGGCTATGGTGGAAGTATCGGTATCGTCACCCATAGGACCATTGTTTAATCGTTAATTTATTATATCATGTTGTGGCGAAAAAGCAAACACCTTTGGTTTATTGAAAAGGTGAAAGGGCGCCTATTCAATACCCTGGCGGAGATTTTTGGCAGCGACAATGCACACGAACATAACGGAATAACAATGAAACAGTAACACTTAAACTGTCAAGGTCGCGGGCACAATTTAAGCTGTCAACGAGGTCATTGTTCAGATTCGTTCAACTGGAAAGCTATAGATTTTAGATTTTCAAATAAGTTCTTAACGGAACCAATTCAATAACAAGAAATGACGTGGCTTATACCTCGTTTATCAACGAAACTTGTTAAATGGGAGGGCCTTTTCTTGAGTATGTAAGTCTGCTTATTCATTTTTGATTGAATAAGCATTTTTGTTTTATTCCAGGACAATACTTGAAACGCCTTATTACAACATTGACAAACATATAGGATATCTCAAAACTGCAGCAGCAAGATGATTTTAATGCGTGTCCCGTAAGGGTGAATTTCGCATTAATTTCCCTGCAGAACATGTAACCATACATCAAGAGCTCGTTGCCAGGATGTACTATCTATCGTACTTATAATATCTGCATGTAGGCAAGAAATAATTGATTCACCTTCATCTTGGTCCCCTCATAGATTTTTGAAATTCTGCTTTGGCAAAAAGCAACAAATTCAGATCTTGTAGTAGTATATTGAATGGTTTTTAAAAACAGCCAACGAAATGTCAAATTTTGTTGAGGAATTTAGATTGCATCTGTGTTGATTTACCTGAGACATATAGACCCATTAATTTCCAATTTTGCTCAGGTATCTATTTCTTGGCTTCTTGGTCTGTTTTGGTAGGCGCTTTCCATTCCATGACCTGCCAATTCGGACTGGGAAAGCAGGGAAAATATTTCCTTTGTTATACTTTCATTAAAAATTTAACTCAAAATATTGGACACATAATAAGAAATATTTTTCAATATCTTAGCTGAAATGAAATCAGCAGATGTTGAATTAGACATTTTAAGAGGCATGATAATTTAATGTATTTCAATAGCTGTAAAGATCTCAAAGAAAAAAGTTTCTGCACTATTGTTTTCTTATACGAAAGACTTAGCTTATAAACATTTATTAGAGAGTTTATTTTTTTTTTATCTTTTTGAGTAGACTTTTATTCATCCACTTTTTGAGACTTTTTTATTCTTTTTCAAAACTATGCTGCAAGTAGAAATTAAATATTGAACTTTTTTTAGAAACACATCGAAAGCAATAGATTGGTCACTAGCAGTATACACTTCATCCCAAAACTCAAAAGCCAAAGCAGTTTTTAAAGCAGAAAAATTATAATTTTAAATTAAATAAATTTACTGGCGCGACAGCTCCTTAAGGAGCCAAGGCCTAGTGACTTATACTCTCAACCATTCCAGTGTGTGTGTTGTTAATATGCAAGAATGGAAGGGACCTACAGTTTACCGCCGAGTTCGAACGGCTAGATGAGATGCACTTTTTCGAGACAAATTTTACTCTTGGAGGTTTTGCCAGTTCCTCGCAAGAGGCAGTACCCCAGAAAAAAGGGTGGCTATTAGCTGGATTTTGAACCCAGGCTCGTTCGCTTAGCAATCCGACACACTAACCCCTAAGCCAGGGGGCAAGCAGAAAAATTAGTATTAGAAAAAGTTTTCGTATTTGTTTATGTTACCCTTTTCTGATTACAACCGAACTGAATACTTGTTAAGCTATGATCAGTTAAACTTAATTCAAAAACTCCTGTTTTGTAAGATAGGTCATTATATTGAGTCTTAAAAAATATGATCCAAACAAGAAGTTCCTCTTGTAGCATTTATTTATATTATTGTGATCAGGCAAAAACCCAGAAAACTCATCCATAAATGCTTTAATAGCGTAAGAATGTAATCTGTACACTCCGACAAAACAAACGTATTTCAGATACAATGAAACTTAAACAAATCAAATCGGCACAACTAAGATTCGGCTTAAAAACTTCACACGTTATTTCCTTTCTGTAAAACACCTCCACACCACCAGCTGCATTTGAATCATTGCAAGAAGCAGCGAAAGTAAAACCAGGAATACAAAAATTTGAAATTTCAAGTTCTTAAATAAATATCTCAGATATTTCATATGAAAAAAATTATTCCAAATAGGCTACAAAGTATCAAACCAAAAGTAAAATCTTGGTTTGGCTTAAATTGTAATTTGATATTTTAAAGCCAATCCTTCTGAGGAAAATCGGAAGAAGTTTAAACAAGCCAGATAGACCTGCAATGCTCTTATTCAAAGAACAAAATTTTTACAAGAACAAAATTTAAGGCAAAAAATATTAATATATCCTAAAGGAAGTAAAAATTTTTGGTTCTTTGTAAAAAACATACATAACTCCACTTCATCTTCGGTTCCGAGGATTGTCCATGATAACAATTATGTGGTCAACTCCCAAGCGAGAGCTGATTTATTTGCAACATTGTTTGCAGCTAACTCAACGTTGCCTCAGTGTGATATGGCTCCTCCTGCTGGCCCGGATAGTATTTCCCCTATAGTTCTCAAGAGGTGCTCTTCCACACTGGCAAAACCACTGTGTAAGCTTTCCCATTTGTCGTTTTCTGCAGGTTTCTATCCAAGAGAATGGAAAACTGCATTTGTCCAGCCCATACCTAAAAAAGGCGTATCTTCATCTCCCCCTTACTATCGACCAATTTCACTTACATCCCTCCTTCCCAAGGTCATGGAAACACTGGTTTTCGTAGCAATAGGTACAATGGTGATATGATAGTATATCACATCGAACAGTGGAATCAATCTTTCCATCGTTTTGGAGAAAGTAAGATTATTTCACTTGATATTTCAAAAGCATTTGACAGAGTTTGGCATCAAGCTCTTTCATCGAAAATGCGTGCATTTGGAATCGGCGAACCTCTTATTCGATGGATTAGAAATTACCTTTCGGAACGTTCAATTCGCGATATTTTGGATGGCTTCCTATCTGATAGCCAAAGCTCCGTTCTGTCTCCGATACTCTTCCTTATTTTTATCAATGATCTCTTGTCTAAGGCTTCTAATCCATTAAATTGTTTTGCTGATGACAGTACCCTCAGCTTCTCATACTCGTTTCCACATTCACTTCCCTGTTCTTCGGATGTGGAAATGAGTGGGCAACGTATGATTAGTTCATTAAATTCCAATCTGTCTGTCTGTCAGAATGATGTTTTCTGTGCAAAATCTATCTTCTAGTTTTAATGGATTTTTCAGAAAATGTTTTATAACGGTACCTCCCATATGACCGGTTTTTTAAAATCAGACTTTCTCGTTAACTAATTGACGGATTTTGATGAAATTTTCAAAATATGTAGTGTTTTATGATTTAAATAATATTGTTTATAAAAATTTTCAAAAACATTTTTTTTTTAATTTTAATAATTTTTTTAAAAAAATATTTTGTTTTTTGAATATTTTGAAAAAGGATCTATAGATTTTTTTTGAAATTTTTCTCCTAGTATAAACTATAGATTTCTTAAAATTGACATATTTAAAAAAAATTTTAAATATGTTTTCGAAAAGTTTTTCAAAAAAAACATTTTTTTGAAAAAACTGGTCGAACGATTTTGAAATGAAAAATTCATAAAATAGAAAACAGCAAGAGAAATAAGATGGCTTACAACATTTTTTCCAAAAAACGTTATGAGTAGTGTTTTTTTGAATTCATAAATTTTTTTCCCCAACATTTTATTTCATATTGCTCGGCTAAGCCCTAGCCAAGCCATTAGTCAAATAAAAGAAAGTGACAACCTACATTACATACATACTTACGTATTTTAAAGTATTTTTCATCATCATAAAAGCACAGAATAAATAAGGAAGCCTTTGATAAACACACAAAAACAACTAACAAATAAAAAAAACTATTCGATTACTACTGAATGCAAAAATTTCAATCGAGAAAACAAAAGTTTACACCTTCCTATAAATAAACAAAACCACTGTGTTAACTTTTAATATTGTCTCTATACCTACTGTCTTAACAGTAGTTGGAACACGTATCTTAATTTTAGTACCTACGTTCCTTCCAACCTTATTATAGGTACCTAAATCCTTTATAAATTCCATTGGTCCCATATTGGGACGTATAAAGGTCCCTTTACCTAGCATTATTGCCATACTGCTGATTCCGACGAATCTTTATGCCAGTTGTTCAAATTTTTCCATACCAAAATGAAAATTTAACTGAAAAAAGTCCTTTATATCTTTCTATTAGCAAATTATATCATAAACAGTAAGCAGCAAGTGGAAAGATAATACACTAAAAAACTGCAAAAGCTAACAATCCTATATATTTATGTGTTTATCCCTTTATCGTGACGCATGTTCGTTCGAGCTTCAAACCACAACGATTCTAAAGAAGTTGCACGTCAAAAAAAACATTAAAATTAAATCTTTGTCAAAAAGACGCCTGTACCTAAAAAGGATTAGCACACGGGAGCAAAGATAAAGAAAAGGGATAAAAAGATACCATATTAATATTCCTTAGGAATTTAAAACAAAATTATTCTTTATGAAATCCTCATAACTTTTAATCTTTATAACATTGTCGCCTTCTTTCCGTCTTTTGAGAATAGTTGAATCCCTTAAAGTCTGTGAAGATATGGTAAGTTCGATTGCTAAATTCCAGATTTTTTCCAATCATCTATCTAAGAGTAAATAAACGTTTCAACTTACCGCCCTTATATGTATATCCACCAATGTGTTGCATTACTTTGCCAGCCCCCTGAATGCGAACACCTATGAATTGATTATTTCTGATCGGGCATCAGAACCATGCACCAGGGGCTTACATGCACTGTTTTGTGAAAAGTTTTTAGATTTTAAAGTGACGAACGACTCATTTTGGGCTTCTGTGCTTAGGTGTGATTTCTCCTTTGGTAGTCTCTTACAACAAAGAGGGAAGGCCAGTAGGAAATATAACATAACGTAATTATTTGACTACCATTTCAATAAATTTACATTTCAATGCAAGGGAATGCTCATCACTGGATGCTGCATTGCATATGTGTGATTTTTCAGTATTGCAAGTAACCGCAAACTGTCATCAACATTAATTTCTCATGCTTGCTTGAACTCACCTCAATCGAAATATACTGCGTTCGCTATTTAGCTTCCAATTATGCTGCGAAAAAGATAAACCATCCATAATTACCCAAAACCGGAGGAAGAATCAATTAATTTAAAACACAAAGAAAATTGCCCACTCCTACACGTCCTTTGTCCACATAACATACATACTACCCACTTCCGCTGTTTTGCTATGCCATATAATATCCTGCGATACTGCCCTCGTTCACAACGAATAACAACAGATACTTCTGTTATGGCCGCTCGTTTTGCACACACAAGCACACGCACAGACTTCCTCTTTGGGGATTTCTGGTCATAACAATAGCTCCAAAGAATATATGTACTTATTGCTCATATAACCGCATATAACCTCCTCGAACTCTCCGATGAGTATTTGTGAAGTTTGTTGTCGAAGGAAGGCACGAGGCGTTGATGCCATTTTCAAAACAGTCCACAGACAACAAAGCCGTTTTAATTTCTTCCGATTGACCATAGAACCGAACGAGTCGTCCTTCCTCTATATCTATAGTATATGTGGATGTGTGTCTATATCCGGTTGAATGGCAAAGGAAATTCCCATCTCTTCATTCCTTCGTTTCAGCCTAGTTTAGCATTACCACTCATTCAACTTAAATCCAATATGGCAACTAAGCAAGTAAGCAACTGTGAGAAACCTCTGCCACATACTGTGGCGCCCTCTAGTTGGCCGTATTGTATGTGGGTTAATGTGTCTAATTAAAGGGAAAAACACTGAAATAAAATATAAGAAAATGAAAACAGCTAAAAAGGAAAATGGAAAGACAAACCTGTCAGTTAATTTATTGTAATGACGGTTACTTTGGCAGGGATTGCGTGTAAAGCTAAAGACGGTCGGTGTGCGGTGCTCTGCGGTACGGCATGGTGGCGGCTATATTCCTCGAATAATCATCTGCATTCCTAGAAGGATATAAACCATTTGTGTTGGTGTGCTGGTTGCCGTTCTGGTTACAAAATGCGGTTTCAGTTTATTTCCGGGCATTAAAGATTAAATAAATCCCATAGCATGGCTTGGTCTGATGGGGAAGATGCCATGCCGTTCTAGCTAGCTAGAAGGATTGTTTTTTTGCTTCTAAAGGGGATACCCTTCTGTTTCTTCCTGAATACTTTTCTTTGTATACCAGCAGACAGACAGCGGAATTTTTTCTCTAACTCAACCACACTGTGTTTCAAAGCAGGATCTTAAAGAAGGACTTTTTTAAGTGGATTTTGTAGAAATGATGGAGAATTATATAAGACAGGCAATTAACGTTTTGTTTTTGGTCAGAAGGATGTTTCAATTATTTCGCAATGACACGAAATGCGAAACAATTTAAATGTTTAACATTAATTCACATTAGTTTTATTGCATGCGACTTTAACATTGACATATTTTGCTGGAAGTAAATATTTGATTCTCCAATAGGACGTAGTGAACAGGCAATCGCTACTGTTAGAAGTTAGAATTGAATAAATATAATATAATTTTATTCTTAGGAAAAAAGTCGTGAATTTAACCTTCCAACATAGCATCTTTTAATAAACTTCTAATCCGTCTACAATAGCATAGCCATAAGAACTTTATTAATGAAGTCCAACATGGAGATGGTCTCCATCTTCTTGGCAATGCGATGGAGAAAGCAATCCGTGACTCTCCGTGATTATCGTTTACAATTTTATTTATAATTACTTAAGTCTACAAGCTTACAATTATTTTAAGAGAATAGTTTGTAGCATTTATATTTATATAAAAAATAGGGTTAATACTACATTTTATAAACAATAAGTGGTATGTGAATAATAACAATGTTGGGTGACAAATAAATAATTTACTCTTTATCGTTAACATAACTGCATTTATTAATTAAGTAATACGACTTCAAACAAATACATTAATAAGGAAAGATTTAAAAAAGAAATTAACAACAATTTATAGGGAAAACAATTTAGTAAAAATAGTAATTAAAATTTTATCAAACAACGTACTGCAACAAAATTTTGATTTCATAATTATTGTAGGTAAGATGCCATGACTTAGTACGTTTTAAAAACAATGATAGAATCCTTATGCTACACATATCTTCAGGGAGTTTATTGAACAATTTGCGTGATACGAAAAGGCAGGGCGGGAACAGAGGGAGTATTGCTTCTTAAGATATAGAAATTACTAATAGGACTTTGTCTATATCCACCTCTTATAAAAAATATTTTTAGAACTTTATAATAAAATAATCGACGAACTGGTAAAATATTTGTATATCGAAATAATTCCAACAAGCTGCAAAGGATGACGATTCCGGAGAGAATACATCAGAAATCGTATGAAATCTACTTCGAAGCAGAAGTGGTGGAACAAAGCATTTGAAGTTTTTGTAACCGGTACCTTTGGATTAATTTAAACAGGTCCTAGGTCCTTTTGTCGAGAGGAGTTGTTAAGACCTACAATTTGGTATTTTTTTTTTATTTTTTTTTATTTTCGACAGAAATTACGACCTCTAGCTGCCGCAAAATTGATTGCAGCGCTAAGGTTGAAAAAGCCAAACATTTCTGAGTGAATTTTTTTTTGCTCGTAAAATGGGAGGACATTTTTGGGAAAAACAATAAATAAATAAACCAGCCAAATTATGAATCAAACAAATGAGGTTTATTAAAAACAAAATATTTGTTGTGTAGTAAAAAAGTAAGAGAGTATTATCTGGTCACATCTTGCATTCTTTAATATCGAGGGAGCCTTCAACAACATCAGGAGTCAAGCAATCATTGAGGCGCTGAAGAACCTAAATCCCTGAATTTTGGGAGCTCACTAGGAGAGTCGATGAATCCAATATATAGAATAATTAATTCATCTTTAAATGATATTCTTATAAAAAGATATACTGGGAAGATTTCATGAAACACAGTAGTTAATGAATTTCTAATCAGCCTAGAATCTGAGGGATTAAATGAATGAAATACGCTGATGACGTCGTCATTGCAATGTCAAGGAAGCATCTTTAAACCATTATGGAAACCTCTCTTAATAATATACTCAAATGGGCAGGAAATAGTGGACTGGATATAAAGTTGAACTTATCCTCTTCACAGGGAAATATAAAATCCTGCAGTGAAGCTCCACATTGTATGTAGATACCTCGGGCTTATTTCAGACAACAGTTAATATGAAAGCCTGATAAAGAAGTAAGATTCAAGAAGCTCATATCGAGGTACTATCCCCAGCTTTGTCTTGTGCTCAGTGAAGGTGGACGGATTTGTAGCCGACATCAAGTCTATGAATCGAGAAGGAGACCGGACAAATGAATTAGTTCTCTCTAACCTAGCTTTTAGATTAGGTTTTACTTAAAGTCGATTTTCAACAGTTTGCTGAGTTCGTGACAGGAAAAGTTATCGAGTTACCTTATGGGATCTTATGCGAACTAGTGAGCATCTAGAAAGAAGAAGTCACTTTCAGCAGTCAACAACAAAACTTCGCGAGTGTTGTTGCATCAACCCTTTCTTCCTCAACGGCATCCGGTGTATACTGTAAATGCAACAGGAAACAGCATGCATTGTTACATTGTGAAGAGTTGTTGGCTTTAATCCCAGATCAAAGGCAGACGTTTGATAAGGAAAAGTTCATTTACTTCACCTGCCTGCATCCTTCAAAGCATCAGCGGAAAACATGCTCGAAGAATACATCGTGTGGAGTAGAGGGTTGCAAACCGATTTCACCTCCCGTTGCTAAATATGGCAGTCAGTGTCAGCAAACAACAATTGGATTCTGAACCAGTTCCGTTCGTACCACAACCACATATTCACTCCCCTCACCACCAGATGTAAACATCATGTTTAAGGTAGTTCCGATCCGGATATATGGTAATGGTGACTTGTTCCTGGATACTTATGCTTTTTTAGATGATGGATCATCTTAGCAAATGATCGACGAAGACTTGCTTAACTATCTCGGACTGGATAGATAGTCCGAACAACTCACATTGCAGTGGAGAGTGGTCGAAGAAGGTTTTATGCGTCGAAGTTTCTAAACGCACTTCATTGGATCAAGCTAGGTTAAATTGATTGCTAAATAGTGTACTGCAAATCAGCTGGATCATTGAATGTGTCCTGCGTGCATCATGTATCAAAGCCTTTCATGAAGTTCATGTTCCACGATGCCATCAGGGAGGATCCGGATTTGCACGACCTCATTTGGTGTCGTTTTCCACAGAGGAATTTGGTGTCACGCCTCCTAATGGTGAGTTGTTTGGCCGAGAAGTCAGTCGCTCGCATGATATAATGGACCGTTCGTTGAAATTGGTGGGTAAACAGTATGAGATTGAGCTGTTGTGGATTCAGATGACGTCATATTGTCAGACGGTTATAATATGGCATTTAAGCTTGGAGAAATCCTTAAGGAATTCTGGATTGGCAAAACAATTATTTTCATGATCTTCTTCCTAAAAAATATGCCAGAATCACGTCGCAACAGGAGCTGAAAAAGGACTGGCCTCGGATTCGGTATGCACTTACATTTTTCATCGTTAAACCCAACAAGTTTCCACCAAAACCAAGATGTGTGTCGGACCTAGCTGCAACAGTGAACGGTGTATTTTTAAATACCCATTTAATGTGTGTTTATTTAATTATGGAAGTGACAATAACTATGTAAGTCAAAGCTAAAAGTGGACTTAGTTCCTACTAAGTGGGTGGAGTTATTTCCCGGGGACTTAGTTCCCTGCACCAATCCGACGTACCTCTCATTAAAGGAACAACAAAACGTATCGAACCTCACAAGGTAACTATTGGTATACCATTAACCCATAGCTATACATGTAAACATATGCTTAAGTAAGTTGCAATGGACAAAACAAACAAGAGATGGTCTGGTTTCAATACCTGCCAAGTGACTAAATAGATCTGGCCAAAACTAGACCTGAAACGTTCTAAATAATTGTGGGCTCTAAGCAGATTACATATTAGCTCCTTGGCAGGGGCAATTACAGGACACTGCCTTATAAGTTTACACATATTGGTTGACAGATTTGTAATAGCTCTAGTAGTTTTGTTGTACTAAAATTATTGCCGTTTCATCTAGAGTTTTACTGCATTCTTTCTTTAGTTCTACCTTTAAATTGATGTTGCTTTTAATAGTATTAAGGTGCCGATTTAGAAGTTTCAGTTTTTACAATCTAAAAGTTCACTAATAAACAAGTCCCTCAATTCAATTCAAAACAAAAAACCTCCTTGCAAATTGTTTATATGTTTTCTTGTAAAAAGCACATTATATCTTAATAAACTCGAATTTTGGCAATTTACTATAATCCTTATTACCTTCCCTTAGGAGAGATAATACAACTTCTAAAAAACCAAACTCCTGTTTTGAAAACATCAACTCTTGCCACTTCCGCCAACCCATCCCAAGCGCTAAGCAAAATAGCTTTCCCTCATAATTCATGTTTCAAAGACGATTAGTAAAACCCCCCGTAGCCCTGAAGTAACACTCAAGGGACTTCAATAAAACGTCGTCTTCGTTTTCAATTAGCTATGATTTAACATCCACCTTGACTTTTCAAACGTTTCCATGTAAAAGTCTACAAAAGCTAAGCCCGTCGTTCAAAAACTATTTCTATTCCAAAATGCTTAGCTTTCTTGCGTTCAATTAATTAAACGGCTTTTCTGTATTATGTGGGTGTTGGCAGTTCTATAGTGGCGGTTAGGTGCCAAGATAAAGCAAAGCGAAACTCTGCTTCGACAAACTATCTGACAAAAGTATTCTCTGCTGGTTTAACCTGCTTTTCTCAGAATACGTAATCTGCGAATGCCATAGAAAACTTTTCCCATTCCTTGTTCTTTTGCCACACCACCACACCAAAACGCCCACCTGCTTAAGTTCCCTGCCAAGATGACATCGCCTTGAGCTGAGGGAAAGGAAATACAACAAAAAAAAACAAGGAAAACCCAAAAAGGAACACGACGGCTGTATAGACAGGTCATTTATTACAAAATCTTTCTGTGTTGGTTCATGTCTTCCCCCACCTATAGGGGATCAAAGGGCTACGAGGACCGACCCGGTGTGGATGATGATAATTTTTCCTTGAAACTATATGAAAGCAATTCGGGACGACAAAACCTTTGTCTACTTTTTCCTGCTGACTGAAGGGGTTTTGTTGAGATTTTCTATTTTTTTTCGCTGGCTGGTTTTATTTTGTTTGGTGCTTCGTATCCTTAAAGCCAGGACTCTAGGGCCTGTATATACTACTATACTGAAGTGCCCAAATGTACAATAGTCATGGTTGGTGTGGAACTTCTGATAACCTTCTCCTTGATGCCACCCCCACTCTCATTGTGCAGATAAACATAAAGGAAAACACCATTCCCATTCTGGGGGGGCATTTAATTACCACTTTATGGCCAGAGGGTTATTTTTCCAACTTTAGCTTGGATCTGGGAACAACCACGACGTGCACTTTTTCCTTTTGTTCTTTTTTATTATTCGTGCAATGGCGATGGTGATGGTAGGTTCAGTTGGGTGGCTTCGACAAGAAAGTCCTGTGTTAATATCTTTTGAAATAATAGAATGGGTTTGTATCCCCGGGCTGACAGGTAAGGCCAGTATATAGTAGAGTTTAAATCCTGCCCTGAATCCCCGAATTAGGGTTAACCCGTGATTTTAAATTAACGCCCAGTGTTAAAATTGTTTTTATTAGCTGGCGTTTGTTTCTCATTTTCGTGGTCTGTGGTTGGGTGGAGGCAGTCGATTAGAATAGTTGTATTATAACGAACTTATTTATATATTTGGTGTCGGTCGTATGGACCTACTCACATGTGCTGCTTTTGACTTGGTAAATTTTCCTCCTGTGCAGTTTAGTGCGCATCCATTATTTTGGGGCACGGGATGAATAATTTTAATCCTTAGATGGTTCGCCCTCAAATAAAATCTTGTTATCAAAACTGACTTTCCGGAACGTGGTTTCCTGTTTTTTTTATTCTTTCTTATTTAACGGCGTAGTCAATTATATTATATATTCAATTCGACCCGCAGCATTTTCGAAAAATAAGGACACTACTGCTGGATTTCCGAAATTGTTGTTCCACTCGAAGGGACGACGTTGTAGAGAAACACCGAGACTAAGGAAGCGCAAGCAAGACGCAAGGAAAAGAGGACATGATCCGACTTCAGGTACAAAACTGGTGGCAGCTAGTTATAGGGGCCGGGCTGGCTGGAGTAGCCTTTTGGTTGTAGCCCAAGTCAACCGGATCTGGTTAACACTTAAAAAGAGTATAGCCCAGCTAATTAATTTGTAGCTGCTGATAAGAGGGAGCTTCGTGATTGTGATGTTTGTATTAATCAAAATTCGCGGGAACATATATGACACCACGGTTTCGATTTTTTTTATATGTGGGGTTAGATTAATTGCCTTCATTGAGCCTTGATGCAAGAATAGTAGGCCTTGTTCATCAGCAAGGGCTAATATCTATGTGGGATTGGGCCGATCCTGCAAGGATATACCCTTAAAACAGTAAGACAGAAGACATAAAGAACGCACGGCCATAAGTACATAAAAGCGTACGTGACCACATAAAGGCGTACGTGACTAGGCAAACGAATGGCACAGCAGATACACAGAAAACGATCAGACTACATACAGTCACACTGATGAACAAAGACGGAAAACGGGAAAAACTACCCACCCTAATATGTGCCCACTGCCAACAATAGATTTCAGTTTCAGTTGTAAAGTACTCGCCAAACCACCAACTTACTTAAATGTAATTCAGAAGTAATACTAAAGAAAACAAATTTTTTTGAGAGAAAATAAATTTATCAAAGAAAGAACACACATTAACATCCACAAGTTTTATTTGTTTTTCGCATAACTAAATTATATCAAACCATATGCCATAACATGTTGCATAAAATTGCCACTAGAGTATCGTAGCTTTCCTAGGAAAAGTTCCCTTTCTGTCTCAATGCTAATGCTATCTCTGTGATATGTTTTGAACAGCATACCTTTTAATATACAAACTTTAAACCAATCGGACTATTTACTCTGTTGCAGCCACATACTAGGTGAATCTTAACCACATGAACTGGTTGCAGCATGAGTTTCTGTCTGTGGGAATGATTTGAGTGGACTTTTTGAAAGGTCTAACGAGGATTATGAAGATTTCTATGGTGGTATGAAATACGGTACTAGCAGTCCTCCTGATGAAGACATTCTTAACAAGTGCAGGTGAAGCATGTATCTCTATAATGAAGATTTATTTGTGTTTTAACGTCTACAGTGATTACTAGAAAAAAAATCGGATTTCAAAGCTTGGTCAACATGCTCCTCTCATATTATAGATGAAAAAGCATCCCTCGGAGTTGTTAAAAGATATTGCAAAAAAGGAGCAAAGAAGAAGTGTTCCCAACTTTAAAGAGAGAGTACGGAGAGCATGTACATATTAGGGGCTGGAAGAAATATTTGCATTGGATACTGATACATACCATGCCATTCGGGACTCTCAAAACATTTTATGAACAAGAGCGCAACTATTTCAACATTATCTATCAAAGGAGGAAAAATCCTCAGGAGATTCATTCGCCAAAATTCATTTACAACGCTCATTGCCAATTTCCTATGGATGATGACAAAATTCTTTGCAGAGACAGTTTTGTGAAGGACTGTACTTTCCAGTAGTTGCATAAAACAATGAAGAAGTCCCAGAAAACACAGTTGAAGAAGTAAGTGGTGAAGAATACCCGGAGAGTTCTGGAAAAAGAGAGATGTCGGGTCTCAATCACTTCCAAATTTATCAGCGGTGATCAAATGCCTATTCAGTGGAGCAAAATTTACCAAGGAGAAATGTGATACAAGAAATTGCGATAGCTTGCGTTCTATCAAGCTGATGTTACAATCCATGAAGACCGCTTAACAGAGGCCGTTTAGGAATACTAATACGGCTGTTCAACGAGCACTGTGGGTTTGTTTAGGGTAAATCCAAAAAAGATGCATGCAATCCAGATTATAAGAATCAGAATGGAAAATTATCGAGATTCCTCAAGAGATTTGCACATTGCGTTGGTTGATTTTGAAAAAGCATTCGGTAGACATGTATTTGTAAATGCAATTCTAAACAAAGGTGTCCCGTAGAACTTACCGCAGTGCTCCCAATCAAAGTTGGTGTGCACCAGTGAAGCGTCTTGAGTCCTTTGCTTCTTATGACAATCCTTGAGGGTAAGGTGACGGAACCGAAAATAAATCAATTACTCTTCACTAACGGTGGAACAGTCATAAGTGATGATTATACATTCTTGATACAAGCACTTGATGTATGGTTAGATGTTCTGGAAGGAAATATATGCAGAATACCTATATACTGCCTATTTTCTGATTTATACCGGTTTATTTTGAACATTTATTTGAATGAAACAGTTTCCCCAGCGCAAAAAGTCTAAATATCTTGGATCCAATAGCGAAAGATACTGTGATGACGACATCAAGCATTGCTTTTATTGCAGGGGGATGAAGTGACATCACTGACAAATTGCAGCATGACCAACTTAGATGGTACTGCCATGTAAAAGGAAGATGCCCTGAAAATCCAGTTCAAAATGCTATTAGCATGCCTCGTTACACGTCTGTCGCTTCGGGTAAGAAAGGCAGGTGCACAAACTTCGGGATCAATCAAATGTAACAGTACTTGAATTAAGTTGGCCTCAGGTATAAAACAATCCTCAACCGGGAGGTCTTCCAAAGTGTTCTGAGGTCAACCTGGGGAATACAACAGGAATGAGCCTTAGAGCCAAGCAGTGAATTAGTAGAGTTGTGGTCCGAGTAAAGATCATAACAATGATTAAAAAAGAAGAATAAGATCAGCAATGTAGAGAAGAAAATTAATTTTTAACCCACAAAATCCCCAAACCATAAAATCCCCATGTTTTGAAAATTCTATAATAAAAAAATAAAATGTAATAATAAAAATAATGATTTAAATTTATAATTTTATTATATTCGTTATAAAAGAAAAAAAAAATAACGTTCGTTTTCATTATTCCCCTTATTTCGAGTAAATGGCGATTTCGATGCTTGGAGATTTTGGTTTTGGGGATTTTGGCTTTAAGGGATTTAAAATTTGGAGACTTTTTGGGGATTTCAATTTTGTGATTTTGGTTTAAAAATAATGATTTTGGAACTCGGGTACCTAACCCCTTCTGAGCCCTTGTTCAAAAAAGTTTAGCAGTCTTAGACATAATCTATCAGAAAAACAAACTAGTTCCATGATACAAATAATGTCCTCTTACGACCTATGTGGCCTTGGCAGTTTCCATCCAACCTCAAGCTTGCACAAAGTATTTTTTTTCTTACTTTAAGTTAGAATATCCTCAACTTCTTTTTGGGTACAACGAATTGGTGGTCAAAATCAATGCTGGTGCGTCAGAATGTTAGGTCAAATAATATGTTCATCCGAAACATAAATACCAAGCTAGTTCATGTGAATGAAATTAAATTGAAATCCGTTTGTTTGTGATTGTGATTACAATACCTGTCCCTTAAATAGTAAAAAAACAGTAAGAGAACAACCACCATGTAAATGGTTGTTGTTATTCAATCTAATGATAGCCCTGCCATAAAAAGGACAACGACGGGCAATAGTAGGATGTTTGATGTTTCACGGGACATTTTCAGAACAGCGGCGTGGTAATTGAGGTGAAGACGGGAGGGCAAAAAATAAACACGTAGATATAAATAATACATACGCCAAATCCTTTTCGAGAGATTCTTGGCAATTTTGTTACTGCCATTGTCATCGCGTGCATAGGATGTAAGGGCATAGTTTAGAAATAGATTTTCCAGCAAGGTTCATCTATTCATCGCGGTTGACGTTTTACTCAAGGATGTTATTTTGTTATCGCTTATCTTCCGCTTCAGCCATACAATTGCCTGACATTGGATAGAATATTGTGCAGCAGTAGCAGCAATGCTATAGCTAATGCCGACATGGCGGGCTTAGTGTTTTGTATTCGAATCCAGGCACATTTTATTGCTTCCGCGCAGTTGTCACGTATGGAATATCAGGCAAGATTGATAGATGAGGGAAATGGCGAGTTAAACAGAATAACATCACGCTTATCGGCTCAAAGGCGTTGAATGTTATGTCGCTCCATCTTCCAAAGTATTGTATTAAGACACAATCGGGTGGTGCAAAGCAATAAAACACACGCCGACGAGGTCCAGGAAGGATATAATAAAGTTTAAGAATCCCAGGAATTTTTTATGATTTTTCCGCTGCCGGCAACCAATGTTATGGCTGCTATATAAGTTGGAGGTGTTTTGCTTTTGATTGCTACCGCATAGTATGAGAGCCACATTTAATAGCTGACCAACAAACTATTTGGATTGCGTGTGATTTATACGCGCCAATTACGTAAGATACGCGGCAAACTTAAATGGTGATGAAATCGATCAATTGATATCATTTAGATACACAACGTTTAACATCGATACTTTATGGATGTATCGTTATATCCTTATCTGCCCATATGATTGCTACCTAATGAGGCAAAATAAGGTCTGGGTAATGGCCAGAGGACGCATTAGCTATAGGTCAATCGGGTGTTGCATGAAATATTAAATGAATAAAAAATGCATCTGTTGGATGCGGAAAATCAATTACCTGCCTTTAATGGAAAACAAATATTAAAAACAGTTTTCATTAATGTGCTTCGCAACAATGTGAATGGGAAAAACTTATGTGAGAGGTGGAAAAAGAAGTTTGTCATTTTGTTTGGGATTTTGTTGCAATTTGTCAGGACACTTCGAACTCATGAAATCGGACGTCGGAGTCGGAGAGCTGTGAAAAGGTAGAAAACAATTAAAATGCAATGTCGGCTGAAAGAAAATTAAATTTTAATTTGTGTCGATCAGCAAAACGTCCAGGATTTCGCTTTAATGATTGGAAAAAATCAGAGAATATGAAATGTATGCATCCGACTGCATATTGGATATGACTATTGTCTATTGAAAGTTGTTTTTTTTTTTTTTTTTTTTTGTATTTCTTAATCGCCACCGCGGAAGCAAGTGTATTTTTTAAATAAATTAAAAAAGTTTTAATTGGTTTTTTGTCGCACGAATAAAGTTTTACGTATTTGGACACTGAAGTGCACTTTTAAAATCGATTTTGTTACGCAGTTCTCAGGTATTTTTAATAGTTTCGACATATCTATGTATGGTATGTGGAACTTAACTTTTTACCAAAATCAATAATCCTGATATTTTGAAGTAGAAAGAGACATTTTGACAAGATATTAGAAGTGTACATAGAACAATGAAGAATTTGAAAAAGTGAAAGAGTGTTTTCATCACTCCTCAACAACAGAAAACATTTTCAAGAAAAACTGAAGGAATCAAAACGAGCGATAAATTGCGACTGGAGCAGAATATTAAACAAGAAAGAAAATTTTCCGACGAATAATTATGTAGTGCCGCAAGGCTTAGTGGTTAGTGTGTCGGAAACTGAAGGTCTTGGTTGACTTCCGCTCATAGCCACCTTTTTTCCGGGGTACTGCCTCTTGCGAGGAACTGATTAAATCTCCACAAGTAAATTTTTTCTCGAAAAAGTGCATCTCATGTAGCCGTTCGGACTCGGCGGTAAATTGTAGATCCCTTCCATTCTTGCCGAATATCAACACACACACAGGAATGGTTGAAAGTATAAGTCACTAGGCCTTGACTCCTTAATGAGCTTACAAAAAGTAAAATTGGAACAGGCGAATATAGCAGCTTCTGGAGAAAATCGATAACGAGCAAAAAAACCACTTTAAGAGGCAAGCTCAAGAGAGTCAAACAAAAAATTCCTAAAAGTTTCTTCAGTACAATATAGAGTCCAAAATACTTTCACTATAATGTACTCAATCTGCAAAACTTTTTTACTTGCGATTATAGGGGCTATAAGGCAAGTTTAGGATTCGTCAATATTAAAAAAATGAGATAACAATCAAACATGACATTACGATCATAGAGAAGTCTAAAAAAGTGATCGAGAAAAAATGTTTGTCTATCTGTCTGTCTGTCTGTCTGTATGTCAGTATGTATAACAAGCTGCAGCATAAACGGCTTGAGCGATTATCTTCAAACTTAATGTGTGTGATTATTTTGGCATTCCCCAGAGGGGACATTGAAATTTTATTTTTAAGCCTAAAAATAACGGTACCTGCCATATGACAGTTTAGGAAAATCTTATTTTTCTCGAAAACGGCTTCAACGATTTTGATAAAATGTTTTGAGAATTTTTTTGTTGGTATTATCTATCATTTGATTAGAGTCGAATTTACGGGAAAAGTCTATAAGCGGTACCTTTCATATAACGGTTTTTTTAATTGTTAAGTTTCTCGGTAAGGGCTCTTTGGATTTCTGTCAAATCTTATATTTGAAAAGATCTAAGTACCTTAATTAATTTTGCATATCAAAATTTTTAATAACTTTTTTTTCTAATTTAAATTAATTTTTGTAAAAAAAATTTTTTTAAATTCAATATTTTTTAAAACTTATCAAAAAAAATTATTTAAAATTTAAAAATTAGGTGTATATTAATAAGGTAGTGCCACGGGGCTTAGTAGTTATTGTGTCTGACTGCTAAGCGAATGAGCCTGGGTTCGAATCCAGCTCATAGCCATTTTCTTTTCTGGGGTACTGCCTCTTGCGAGGAACTGACAAAACCTCCAATAGTAAAAATTGTCTCGAAAAAGTGCATCTCATGTAGCCGTTCGGACTCGGCGGTAAACTCTAGATCTCTTCCATTCTTGCACATTATCAACACACACACAGGAATGGTTGAGAGTATAAGTCACTAGGTCTTGGCTCCTTCAGGAGCTGTCGCGCAAATAAATTTATAATTTATTTAATAAGCTCTAAAAAACTGCATACCAAAATCTTAAACAAATTTTTTTTCAAAAAAAAAACAAAAATAAAAAACACGATTTCATCAAAACCGGTCCTACAATTTTGGAAATACTTTTTTATAAATTCTTTATTATTTAATACGTGTGACGGTTTACTTCATTTTTAATAAAAACCGTAAAGTATTGTAGTTTCGATAGTTTTTATAAGTTCAAACTGTGTTACTTTCAATGTAAATGTTATTTGGTTTTGTCAAAGATCTTGCCTTCCAATGTAATTAGGCACATAAGAGCAAGTACGTGCGACCCAGTCGTGCCCTTTTTTTAATTAGTTTAAGAGTTTTCTCGGAAAAACTAAGTATGCAATAAAATTTAAAAACTAACTGTCTGTCGAGGGAAAAAAATATTGAAAATCGTTCGACCAGTTTTTTTTTAAAGTCGTTTTTTTTAAACTTTTCGAAAAAATATTTTAAGTTTTTTCTAGTATGTCATCATAAGGAAATAGGGTAGTTTTCATCTGGGAAAATTATTTGAAAAAATTCAATCAACCCATTTTCAAAATATTTCGAAAACCAAAATTTTTTTTACAAAAATTAAAAAAATCGAAAAAAAAAGTTTTGAAAATTTTGAAATGCATTATTAATTGAATTATAAATGACTTCCTGTGTGCAAAATATTACTGAAATCGGGAGAATGGCTTACGATAAAACGGCATTTGAAAAAACCGGTTCTATGGTACCGTTATAGAACAAATTTCGAAAAATTTATAGATGTATTGTTGTAAAAAATAGCACTTTGGAAGTTTTATCAAAATCGTTAGAGCCGTTTTCGAGAAAGTTTGATAACTTTTTGTTAAACATTGTATGGCAGGTACCGTTATTTTTCGATCTAAAGCAAAAATGAAAAACACTCCCCGAGATACTACCAAATTAATACTGAGTATCAAGTTTGAAGCAAATCGGCCAATCCGTTTAGGCTGTAGAGAAACAGACAGACGGAAGGAATTTCCGGACCCACTTTTTTCGACTTCTCTATTATCGTAATGTCATGTTTGATTGTTAATTTTTTTTTTACACGAATCCATAACTTGCATTATAGTACCTATAATCCCAAGTAAAAAGGGTCAAGACCACAACACTTAACGGTTTTAAGTAAAAATGGAGTATGCCTTCACACGTCTTGTATAATAACGAATTTATGAAAAAGTATTTCGAAAATTGTAGGACGAATTTTGATAAAATCCTGTTTTTTTATTTTTAGTTTTTTGAAAAAAAAAATTTATTTAGGTATGCAGTTTCTTTGAGTTTATTAAAATACATGTGATTATTCAATTTAAAATAATGTTTTTTGATTAGTTTTGAAAATATTGATTTTTCAAAAAAAAAAAATAAAAAATTAATTTTAATTAGAAATAAATTGCACGACTAGATCGCACATACTTGCTCTTATGTGCGGTCACAGCGTCGAATAAAATTTGATAAATTTTAGAAGAACCTCTAAGTTTTTATTCGATTTTTGTGAATTTCGATTGTTCGAAAAAAGTACGTAAGAGAGTTTTCAGCGGAAAAATTTAAACGCCATTTTATTTCTATAAAAAATGTGGAACAGTGTGATTTTTTTTTCAAAATAATAGGAAGCTATAATGTACATTTAACAATAATTTACTTTTTTAAATAAAATTTAATAAAAAAGGTAGCTTAATTATGTTTGGTGGATCGATAAACTCATGTTGGGGGTATTCATGGATTTTGTTAGGATATTATGTACCTACCTATAATACGGTTAGAAGGAAGGTAGGTACTAAAATTAAGATACCTATTCTAACCACTGTGAAGCGAGTGGGTATAGACAATACTAAAATTTAACACAGTGGTTGTTTGTATACAGGTGTACAATTTCTTTTCTCGATTGATTTTTTTGCATTCAGTAGTAATCGAATAGTTTTTTATTTGTTAGTTGTTTTTGTGTGTTTATCATAGGATTCCTTATTTATTCTGTGTGCTTTTATGATGATGAAATGCTTTAAAATACAAGTATGTATGTAGGTTGTCACCTTCTTTTATTTGAGTAATGGCTAGGGCTTAACCGAGCAATATGAAATAAAATTTTGGGGAAAATATTAAACAAATAAAATTTTTATGAAATCAAAAAAAAAACACTATTCATAACGAAAAAATGTTGTAAGCCATCTTATTTCTTTTGCTGTTTTCTATTTTATGATATTTTTCATTTCAAAATCGTTCGACCAGTTTTTTCAAAAAAATGTTTTTTTTTTGAAAAACTTTTCGAAAACATATTTAAATTTTTTTTTGAGTTTAGAGAAATCTATAGTTTATACTAGCAGAAAAATTAAAAAAAAAATTATAAATTCGTTTTCAAAATATTCAAAAAACAAAATAATTTTTTTTAAAAAATATTAAAAATTAAAAAAAAATGTTTTTGAAAATTTTAATAAGCAATATTATTTAAATCATAAAACACTATATATTTTGAAAATTTCATCAAAATCGATCAATTAGTTAACGAGAAAGTCTGGTTTTAAAAAACCGGTCATATGGGAGGTACCGTTATAAAACTTTTTCTGAAAAATCTATTAAAATTTAAAGATAGCTTTTGCATAGAAAACACCATTCAGAAAGTTTTATCAACATCGTAGGAGCTGTTTTCGAGAAAAATAAGTTTTTCATTAAAAGTTATATGGCAGGTACCATTAGTTTTGGAGCTAGAATGCCAATTCGAAAAAAACTTTCAGGTAGAGTACTCTAAAAATTCTATACACCAAGTTTGAATCAAATCGGCCCAAACGTTTAGGCTGTAGGAATCGATACGGACAGACAGACAGACAGACAGACAGACAGAACGACAGACAGACGGACGGAATTTCTGGACCCACTTGTTTTGACTTCTCTATCATCGTAATATCATGTTTGATTGTTAGATTTTTTTTACGAATGCATAACTTGCCCTATAAATCGCAAGTAAAAGTCATTAAAAATTTGGATATGCAGAATTGATTTCGCTCCCTAGATCTTCTCAAATATAAAATTTGACAGAAATTCAAAGAGCCCTTGCCGAGAAAGCCAAAGAATAAAAAAAACCTTTTATGAAAGGTACCGTCAATAGACTTTTCCCGTAAATTTGGTTCTGATCAAATGATAGCCAATACCAACAAAAAAATTTCAAAAAATTCTGGGGAATGCCAAAAGAATGACTCACACCAAATTTGAAGATAATCGTTTTAGCCGTTTAGGCTCCAGTCCGTTGTACATACTGACAGACAGACAGGCATTTTTTCCACTTACTCTTATGGACTTCTCTATAACCGTAATGTCATGTTTGATTGTTATCTAAATTTGTTCTATATTTACGAATCCTAAACTTGCCTTATAGTCCCTATAAACGAAAGTAAAAAAGGTTATCTATTAAGGAACCTAAAATTCCACGTACAGGTCCAAAGTTCATTGTTCTTATTACGTTTGCAGGGTTCGTCATATGTAAGTCAATCCGTACGTACCTGAGGCTTGTAGTTACTTCGAAACTAGACTTTTCCTTACATAGTTGCCCCGACGGCAAGACCCCACACTAGAGAACCAGGTCTCTCATAATGTGGCTCTGGCATACATGTAATCTATGACCCTATGGAAAAGCACTCACTCCGACTCACTTAAAACAAATACTATCAAAATGAGTGTTTGTGCGCTAAGAAAATGTTGCACCCATTATACGGTAGACGTCGTGGCTTTCACAGTGGACTATTCAAGGTATGGTGGACTCAAAAAGTTACCGTTTGGTGTAGATTTTGGGCCGATTTTTTCTTCCAGGAAAGAGTAACTTTCTTACTAACTAATAGGTTAACAGTTTTCCTATTCATGAGACGAAGTGGGTCAAATGCCATATTGCATTCTGTCAGCTTATTTGACGATTTCCTTTAAAATAGTATACCCGACGGCCTGCAAGCACTTAACTCCTAGACACAAAACTACCCTTTTTTGCAGGAGGCTGCCTTGCCTATTTCCTGGCCATGAGTCCCCTATCCCTTCTTAGATGAATTTACTTTCTCATTATAAATTTCCACCTAGACATGTCTCGGTCTGCGGCTGGCATCTGTTGCTCAATGTTTAAGACATATCAAATTGTAAACGTAAGCTAAAAAAAAAGTAGCCAGCATCTAGTTACTTTTGTATCCATTACAGTTGGCAAAGGTCAAAAGTAGAATCTTTCATTACACGATTGACTTATATAACAATCTAATGTATAGCTACATGCTTAAAAAATACAGAAAAAAACTGTATTTGTTGACCTTTTTTCGTGTTAATAGTCTTCCTTCTCCGAACTTACATTGGATGGCATCTTATTGAAAAAAGACAATTAACCTACATACTTGACAAAGTCTAGAAAAAAAAGCAGAGCAGTTATATCCATAAAGAAGAGCAAAAAGTATTTTATATGTTTAACTTACACGCGTGACCAACAACATTGTTGCAAAACTTTCTTCACCAACAAAACAAAAAATAACCAAGAAAATTATTGGTTTGGCAAAATTATAAATATCTATTCAGGATAAATAATTGATTTTATATATAAAAAAAAAACATATGGAAAGATATTCGTATTTGAATGCACAGAACAAAAGATACAATCGAAAAAGTTCTATAACTCAACTATATTTCTTGGTAATAAAACTTATGATGGTCAAAATATATTGAATAATCCTAAATTGACTTTTTTATTGCGGCAGATTGAAGAAGTTTATTCAAGGATACAGTTTGTTTAGCTTGAGTAGTCCATTAGTTTTTTTTTTTTTTTTTTTTTTTTTTTGTATGAATTAGATTAGATTATTAATCATTTTTAGTTATTATAGAAATATATTAAGGTGGAGCAGCAAAAAGAACTCTTAAATGGCCATTAGCTTATCAGATCGTTATGCTTTAAATGAAACTGTTGGCTTAATTCCACGTTTGACTTATGTATCGTTTTGACGACTTAGGCCGATTTCTTGACATAGTTCTAAAATCATTTTAAAACTGTTTTCTTTTTAGCTCTCGGTTTTGCCTTAGGTCTCAGTTTCAAAAATATTTAAAACTCGGACATTTCTTCACATTCTTGGAACTCGACCTAAAATAATACGTTGACATGTGTTATGTGTTTTCTGTTTTTCCGTTCTCCTTCTGTCTTTTCGTCTGTCCAGTATCCATGTCGTCTTGTGTGTTGTCTTGTAATTGTCTGAGCCGATGGCCTCAGTAGCCAGTGCTCGTAAGTGTGTCTACTTCTTAGATTTATCTATGGAGTAGATTAAAATGTAATGTAATGTAATGTAATATTTGAGTTTTAATTACTTTAGATCTCAGTTTTTTGAAACTGAGTTTTTATAATATTTGTTTTTGACAAATATTTTTCTGACTTTTGTTATAAATTAAATTGAAAATACATACATATGTACATATGTACATACATCTTAATAGCCCACAAAGGTCGGAACTTTGGGATGTTGTTCAGGGATAGTTAATTAACATTTTTTTCAAGTTTTGGGCTCGTGGACCTTGCCAAAAAGGGGAGGGGGAACAGCAAAATGTTTGACCTTTCTTATAGGTTTTTCACTTTTTACTTGCGATTATAGGGACTATAAGACAAGTTTAGGATTCGTGAACATAAAAAAAAAATTGAGATAACAATGAAACATGACATTACGATCATAGAGAAGTCTAAAAAAGTGATCGAGAACAAATGTCCGCCTGTCAGTCTGTATGTCTGTCTGTCTATCTGTATGTCTGTCAGTATATATAACAAGCTGCAGCCTAAACGGCTTAAACGATTATCTTCAAACTTGGCGTGTGTGATTATTTTGGCATTCCCCAGAGGGAAAATTTAAATTTTATTTGTAGGCCTAAAAATATGACCGTTTAGGAAAAGCTTATTTTTCTCGAAAACGGCTACAAAGATTTTGATGAAATTATTTCAGAATTTTTGGTTTGTATTGGCTATCATTTGATTAGAACCAAATTTACGGGAAAAGTCTTTTAACGGTACCTTTCGTATAACGGTTTTCTTTATTTTTGGGCTTTCTAGGTAACGGCTCTTTGGATTTCTGTCAAATTTTATATTTGAGGAGACCTAGGTAGCTTAATTAATTCTGCGTATCAAAACTTTTAATAAAAAATTTTTCTAATTAAAATTAATTTTTGAAACTTTTTTTTGAAAAATCAATATTTTTCAAACTAATCAAAAAAATATTTTAAACTTTATAATCACATGTATATTAATAAACTCTAAAAAACTGCATACAAAAATTTCAAAAACAAATTTTTTTTCAAAAAACTAAAAATAAAAACAGGATTTTGTCAAAACCGGTCCTACAATTTTTGAAATACATTTTTCATAAATTCTTTGTTATTTAAGACGTGTGATGGCCATTTTTACTAAAAACCGTTAAGTATTGTGGTTTTGATACTATTTATAAGTTCAAACTGTGTTATTTTCAACGTAAATGTTACTTGTTTCTGTCAAAGATATTGCTTTCCAATGTAATTAGGCACATAAAAGCAAGTACGTGCGATCCAGTCGTGCCCATTTTTTTTTACGTTTTACGGCAAACACTGCTGCAAAAGTGATTGGTTCAGTATTAATATCGCTCTGTAATATTTTTTAATTTTTAATAGTAAATTACTCGTAATTTTCATAAAAAAGCAATAAAGTTCGAATTTGTAGTCAGTTCTTATACGCGCTACCAAAATATTTTGCTGATTAAAAAGATAAAGCTAGCAATTAAGCAAGAAAATAAAATAACTTGGCTGATTACGGTGTCACATGAACGAATACAAAAGAAAGGTCGACCAAACTTCTCCCGAAGACTTTCTCAATCCGAACCCAAAATCTACTCACCGAGCGACAAAAATAAACAACCCCGTCTTTAACATGCCCATCTCGGATGCAGATCTCATAAAAATAAAGCAAATCATCGATACATCACTGCAAAAAGAGCTCTCAGTAGCGACCGCCAAATTAGCTACAAAAGACGACTTTGTTAAGTTGAATGAAGAAATCAACGCTTTACGCCTGCAGAATGAGGATCTCACCAAGAAGATACATCACTTCCAAGAGAGGTGCGAGATGTTGGAGGATGAGCTCGAGATGCAAAGTCGGATTCTACGAGGTAAAAACATTATCCTCACTGTTCCAAACAACGTTGATCTTCGAGAGAGAGTACAAGACATTAGTCAACTTCTGCTTGGCGATCCAAACCAAATCACTGAGTCTATAAAAATAAGTGAAAATAGCACTGTTACCAAATTAAAAATTAACACTGGTTCTATCGAAAATGCAACAAAAATGATGAAAAATTCTTCAAAACTAAAGGGCTCAGGTGCTTTCATCCAAAGAGATCTAACAAAGCAGATGCAATTCAAACGCCGTATTCTTCTTGGCTACCGAAAAATAATAAAAAATAAAAATCCGAATGAAGCCGTTCAAATAAAAAACAACTCGCTTGTGGTAGCTGATAAAATATTTTATTTAAATAATTATAACAATATAAAATATAAAAACTATAATGGCGAACAGCAACTTTGCGAAATGTTTGGAGATCTCAACTTCGAACCTGTCAAACTTTTGAAAATGTCAAGTAGACGTCAAAATGATTTATATAAACCAGTCAGGCAAAATGACTCAGAGATGCCACTTAGGCAGAATAGTGCTAGTAGTAGTACAATAGTACAAAATTGAAATAATTATGCCGTCAGCTCAATATTTTCAAGTAATAGTAATATTTTATCATATAATGTGTCAGGCCTTAATAATAAGCTATTGTTTGTGGATTTTTTTGAATATGTAAAAAGTTTTGATGTATTTTTTTTGTACGAAACTCATATAACGTTAGAAAATTTTAACAAGTTTACTAAATATTTTAATGGTTTCAAATTAACTTGGAAAGCTGCAGTGAGAACATACTCCAGAGGACGGGCTAGTGGTGGGACTCTCTATGGAATTAAAATATCACTTTCAAAAACCTACGACTTTGAGGAACATGAAGGAATCACATTGTTAAACTATTACGAAAGCCAAATCTTATCAATATTCCTTGTTATATTAACTACAGCATATGGAACGAAGACTTCGAACGACTCAACAACATCATGATGAGTATGGCGAATAAGAGTATTTTATTGATTGGAGATCTTAACGCCAGAATAGCTAATTTACAAGTAACAGCAAGCCGCAGTACAAATAACACAGTTTTAAATCTCAGTCATAGAGTATCAATGGACGATGTATGTAATCAAAAGGGAACACATTTATTGGAACTTATGCAGATGTTTGAGTGTACAGTTTTAAATGGATGTATAAATGGTGATACCAAAGGTCAGTTTACATTTCTTGGAGGGCAAGGAAAATCAGTCATCGATTACTGTATGGTTAATAATGACTGGAATGATCTAGTGAAGAAGTTTGAAGTGCAAAGCAAAATCTTCTCCGACCACATGCCAATTACAGTGGAATGGGTTAATGAATATGCTACAAATGGAAAAAATCTCGATCTACTGCCGCGGCTGAAATGGAATCAAGACATTTGTAATGTTTTTCAGCAGAAATTGGATGAAAATCTGGCTTCCGTAGATATTTCTACAGAATCAACGGAAATAAGTGCAAACAAACTCATTGCTTGCATTAAGAGTTCCACAAACAACACTCTCTCACACAAATCTTCAAAATTCAAACAAAAATGGTTTGACAAAGAGTGTATGCTTGCTCGGAAAAAAACGTTTATTCTGTTAAATGCACTGAGAAACTGTTATAACCAAACACTTAAAAAGTGGTATTTAGAAGCGAATGCAGCATTCAAGAAGCTTTGTCTCCAAAAGAAATCTACTTTTGAAAATAATCAGGCTCGTACACTGGGCCAAATTAAGAACTCAAAGGAATTCTGGAAGACTGTCAGAGAGATAAATGGTACAAAACATACAATTGGATTAGGAATGTCAGCAGATGAGCTATCTACTCATTTTAAATCTCTTTTATACGGCCAATATGACGTAAGATTCTCGTATGCTGAACCATGGTTCTCCGATGACATTTTGGATTCTGAACTCACTATTGAGGAATTGAAATCTGCAATTTTCAAAGGAAAAAACGGAAAAGCCCCTGGAGAAGATGGAGTTCCGTACGAATTCTTTAAGAATGCCACTGAAACTTTCCACAGACAACTTCAATCCCTTTTTAATAAAATATTTTCGACAGAAGAAGTGTCATCATCATTCAAAAGGTCAGTAATTTTCCCAATATACAAAAAAGGTGACTTGAACAATGCTGAAAACTACCGTGGCATCTCCTTCATGAATGTTCTTGCAAAATTATTTTGTGGTATTCTTGTAAATAGATTAGAGACATGGGTAGAGGTTAACAGTGCCCTGTCAGATTTTCAAGCTGGATTTCGGAGAAATTACTCGACAATTGACCACATTTTCACGCTTACCTCAATTGTTAAAGCATTTCAAGCAAGAAATAAAAAAGTGTATGCTTTCTTCGTGGATTTTAAGTCTGCATTTGACCTTATAAATCGAAATGCTCTCTTTTATAAGCTCTCAAGGCTAAGATTATCTACAAAATTCATTAATGTTTTAAAAGCACTATATTCAGAGTCAAAAGCAGCTGTATGGGACGGTTCCACTTACTCAGATTGGTTTGAAACAGATAACGGAGTAAAACAAGGTTGCCTTCTGAGTGCGCTATTGTTTTCGCTTTTTATTAATGATGTGGTTGAATACCTGCCTGGAGGGATTCGAATAGCCGATACAAACATAAATGTTCTAATGTATGCTGATGATCTGGTGTTGCTTTCAGAATCTCCAGAAAACCTTCAACTGAGGATCAAGACTCGCGGAATACTGTCAGCAGTGGGGTCTTGTAATCAACACAAACAAATCGAAAGTAATGATATTTAGCCGTACAACGAGAAAACAAACCACATACAATTGGTTCTATAATGGTACTAGTTCATCACTTAGCCTACTCAACATGTCTTGGAGAAGCATATTCCTAAATAATACAATCAATCTTTCAACGAAGTACAAAATATATGATGCTGTCGTTAAGTCTACTCTTTGTTATGCTGGACAAGTCTGGGGTATTGACGAATACGAGTCCGTCGAAAAGTTTCAAAGAAACTTTTTAAAAAAGCTCTTTAACCTACCACTGAATACGCCAAATTATGCAATTTATGTTGAAACAGGACTTCCTAAACTTTTCACATATACTCTGAAATTGCAGGCCGACTACATAACCAAAGTACAAAGTACCAAAGATACCCGTCTGGCCAAGAAAATGCTGTTATACGAGCTAAGGAACGAGGATTGGTGGTGGTCTAAATGGAAACGTTTAGGAATAGATTGTGAAGAAGTCGTCTCAATGGACTCAAACAATATAAATTTGGTCAAAGACCAACTATATCGAATTATTCAGAATCATGAAAATTCTGTTCATGATGAGTTTGCAGCGAAAGTTCGAAAATCAGAGAGCAGAATTTTATACTCGCAGCTTAATATCAATTTACTTGAGAAGAATTACTTTAATGATGTATATAGTTATAAAGAAATATCTCCAATTTTCAAAGCACGATGCGAACTACTCTATCTAAATAGAAGCCCTTACAACGGAAGTTTTAACCAGTTCTGTTCATTGTGCAACCTTAAAGCAAAAGAAGACTGTTTTCACTTTTTAAGTATTTGTCCAATTTTTTCTCCCCAACGTCTTGTATACTTCGGAAAGAAAACTTTAACTATGCAAAAAACAATTGTAATCTTGAACGAGTTCAACTGGAAAAACCTTTGCAAATTTATATTAGAACTGTGTAGATATAGAATGCTATTGATAAACGAATATGTATAAAAACTATTAAAAAAAAATATATTTATATTAATATGTTTAATGTAATAAACAAAATTTGTTAACCGAGCTGACGGCAATGCCATAGCTTTAAATTCATTAAATTATAATACAAACGAACATAAAATTGAATAAAATGAATTAAAAAATTGAAAAATTGAAAAATTGAAATTGTCTTACGGCAAAACAGTCTAAACATATGAATATATTTTTTTAGATCGTAAAATTTTCTACAATTTTGGCAGTTCAAACGATTTGTATATAAATTATTTACCGGATATGGCAAAAATAGCAGAATTTCACTTTATTTCGTCTGTTATACTCGAATTATAATAAAATGTTGTAATTATGATTCCTGGTTAAGGTCGCTGTTTTTGTGTTTGTTTCGAGGTGTTTTTGCAGGAGACCTGCTTGCAGCTGCAAGGTGCGGTGCTACAGCCATTTGCTGGAAACAATTTGGAAGTGGGGCGTTACTAGTACCCCTCGCGTGATTAGGTTTCTGGCCTAAACTGATTATTGAAGTTCTGCTGTAAGGATGGGGGTATTCCTCATGTAGGTGCTGCAAATATTCATCTTCCCTAAGCCAAACGGTGCTATCGTGGTACCGCGTGGAGAAAAAGAATGGACAATTTACATTACATTACATTTTAATCTACTCCGTAGATAAATCTACGAAATAGACACACTTACGAGCACTGGCTACTGAGGCCATCGGCTCAGACAATTACAAGGACAACACACAAGACGATACAGGACAGAAGAGAAGACAGAAGGAGAACGAAAAACAGAAAACACATAAGACATGTCAACAGCACGCAGTTGGTTTTCAGACGGTCCCCCATCTTTCTACTAACCACGCGCAACGATGCTTGATTTCGCTGATCTCAAGAATGGACAACTGCCTGTGCCACTGCCAATTCTCTGAAGATAGAAGTTCGTTATGAATTTTTTACCAGCAATTTTCACCGAGCAGGAAACGGAAGCGAGAGTCACGACCTCATAATTCTTCTGTTTCATAAAACAGATGTACGGTTTTGCCATAAGACGTAAGAAAAAAAAGTTATTGATACAAAACCTATGAAAGGTCAAACATTTTGCAATTTTCCCTTCATCCCATTTTTGCACAGGGTCCTCGAGGTCCAAAACTAGAAACAATGTTAATAAACCATTCCTAAACAACATCCCAAATTTTCATTAAGTTCATTAAGTTTCATTTCTTTGTCCATCTAAACTCATTTTTTCCGACCTGTCGACAATTTCCCCGTTTTTTTTTTATTGAGGTATATTATGTTCCATTACAATTATTATTTCTTAATTAAAATCTGAGTTCAAGACAAAAATCAAAAAGGAACAAAAATTGGAGCCAGCAACAAAACACAATCTATTGCTAAAATTCGGGGCCGAATGGGAAGGCATTCTGAACGAATAACATGAAAGGAAAAAAATGGAATATAACTCGATCGCATTTTAACGCCTTATAATTATGTACGACTTTGGTTTGGATGTTGTAAGTCATCACTCTTCACCCAGTTAATGAAGCACCACGATGAACGTTCCTTTCGTCAAACGAAATCCTCCGTCAAAGTCAATATCATATCACCTATTGATTGAAGCATGTACTGGTATTGAGTAAATACGTCAAGCACTGGGTACACCATTTTCATCCTGATTATCGTGGAAGAGCCATAATCGGTGAAGATCTAAGACATTTTTTAAGTCAAAATATTGCAAAAACTATTTATAAAATAATGATATATTCTTACACAAAACAACATATAAAACAGAAATTATTTGTATGCGCAAGAAATGAAATTATATATAAACCGAGTTCTAAGGAGATAGACCCCCCAATATTGAGGGTCCAAATTAATGGAAGTTCTAATTCAAAAAAAGTTCTAAGATCCTAATAATAAAGTTATTACCTTAAAATTTTGTATGTGTGATTCTTATGACATTCCTCATTTATTTTTAGGCCTAAAAATGACGGTTCCTGCCATATAACCGTTAAGGAAAAGCATATTTTTTTCGAAAACGGCTCCAACGATTTTGTTTGATTTTTTCGATTTGGCGCATATTAGCTATTATTTTATCAAAATTAAATTTACGGGAAAAGTCTATTAACGGTACCTTTCATATAACGGTTTTTTTGATTTTTGGCGTTTTCGGTTGAAATTTTATATTTGAAAAGATCTATGGAACAAAATTAATTCTGCATTCCAATATTTTGAATAATTTTATTTTTGTATTAAAAATTAATTTTTGATTTTTTTTTTTTAATTCAAATTTTTTAAAACTATTTAAAAACAAAATATTTTAAATTTTATGATCACGTATATTAATAAACTCTAAAAAACTGCATACCAACATCTCAAAAAAATTGTTTCAAAAACTAAAACTTAAAAACAGGATTTTATCGAAATCCGTGCTACAATAATTTTCGAAATAATTTGTTCATAAATCCAATAATATTTAAGATGTATGATGACGTACTCAATTTTTACTAAAAACCATTAATTGTTGTGGTTTTGGCCCTTTTTGTAGGTTCAGACTGTGTGATTTTTCTATGTAAATATGTTAGTGACAAAAAATGTCTATCTTTCAGTCTTTCTGTTTGTCAGACACATAGTCTGTATTTTTTTTCAGAGAGGATATTGGAATTTATTTTTAGGGCAAAGAATAACGGTACCTGCCACATAACCGATAGTGAAAAGCTTATTTTTCTCGAAAACGATTTGAAAAATGTTGATGATTTTTTTTTGAAATTTTGTTGTAGTACTGCCTGTCATCCTATTAAAACTTAATTTATCGGGAAAATTGAACTATCTTGTATTGGTTTTTCACGAAAGTTTATCCTTATGTATGCCAGTCTTATTTCATTAACTAATGCAAGGTTGGTCTGGAATTCTTAAATTGGTTTGAAACAATTGCAGGTGTTCCTCAAGGATGTGTCCTTAGTCCATTACTGTTTGCCCTGTTTATAGATGATGTCTGCGACATTCTCCCTGGTGGAGTTCATTTCGCCAACATTTAAATCAAAGTCCTGTTGTACGCTGACGATTTAGTTATGCTTGCTGATAATCCCTTCACGCTACAAATAAAAATAAACGGTCTTAGTTCATTTTATAAGCTTTGGTGCTTGCAAATTGATACCCAAAAAACCAAGAATGTCATATTTGAAGGGAGACAATCAAGAAGACGAACAGAAGAAAACTGGTCTTTTAACAATATACTCTTTGACGTTTTACAGCAATTTAAATATTAGGGAGTCCTTCTGACCTACAATTTAAGCTTTCTGAAGAACTCCAAGGAAAAAAGCAACGAAGCTAAATTGGCCCTAAATATAATGTGGCCGAAGTACATACAAAGTCTTGAATGCGGCAGTTAATGCATGCATATCATACGGTGATCAAGTGTTCGGATACACAAACTTCGAAGCTTTTGAAAACCTGCAAAGGACCTTCCTTAAAAGGCTATTTCGTTTGCCTAACTCAAAACCTACGCCATATATGTAGAGTCTGGCATAGCCCCTATATGCATACAAAGTTTGAAGGCAAACGCGGACTTCATCACTAAAGTGATGAAAAGAAGTGAAACGTGTCTTCACAAAATCATTTTAAAAAAATTGCTTCAAGTAAATGCCTCCCCGTTCAAAGACTGGAACGAACTAGCTTTGTGCCACAAAACATCTTCAAACTTTTCAAAAAATAATGTTGCCGATTGGCAGGCTCAGTTTGCAGATGTAGTTGTTAAGGTTGATCATAAAATGTTTTTGGATAATCTTTCCAGAGCAGCTTCTTCTACATCAAGAGCTATCTACAGTAACTTAAGCCATCAACTATATTCAGGTGTCAATTACTTTCGTAACGAATTTTCAACCTCTGTTATAGGTTTTATTTTTTGAACGAGAGTTGAAATTTTAAATTTTGTACCTCTTCGTTGGGCAGGTCCAACTTTTATTTATGAGTGAATAAAGATATTTAGCATTTCGAGAAAGCATTATGTTAAATAAAACACTTGTTTAGTTTCCACTTATATCACAGTTTTTTTAATTAATTTATATCGACAAGAAATTCGTCGATTATTTTTCAGGAAAGTTTTAAAACGTTACAAAAACTTTATGATATCTTAAATTACAAAAATTTCTAATTTATTTGGTTTAATTCATGCCAAATCGCTTCATTTATTTAATACAAAATTTAATGCTTTTTCTCTCCAGAAATGATCTTTGAATGTTCTCAGCATCGAATACAATTCTTTTCAATTGTTTGAGGTTGAATTTGTTACAGTTCTATTTGTTTAAATAAATACTTTTTTGATTCGGAAGTATCATTTATTCAAGACTCGAATACAAACCCTTAAGTATTAACTCCACATCTAGCTCATCAACTCAAGAAAAGAAATAAATGCCCAGTGCTAGTGATCTATAAAATATCCAAATCTGAGCTGTTAAATGTTCTCGAAAATGTAAACATATATATCTATACATTTAATAAAAGTGCCCTTGATTAGCGCAGTAAAGGAAGACCGAGACTTAAGTGGCACACGCAAGTGGAAAAGAACATTGACCAACTTACCGGCCAAAACTGGAGTGCGCCAGCTAGAAACTGAGCTGGCTGGAGAAGCTTGTTGGTTAAGGCCTTGGACCAGCCAGAACTGCCACCTAAAGTAAGGTAAGGTGGGCAGGGCTTTATTGTTTACTCTGCTTTAATTTATCGTTGATGTTTGGAAATTTTGTTGGTCCATTTTAATTGTTGATTGTTGAAAGTTGAACATTTCAAGGAATTTGAAACACAGCCCGTTAACTCACGCCCACAAACACTCGTTAAATCCACACATACACACCCCAATATCTACATATACTTTCTACTTTAACAAAACTCCGCCTATTTTGTATTTCTTTTCTCTTCTTGTTCTTTTTGAATTTGAGTGGAATTATTTTGGGAATTTGCTACTGTTTTTACTTGAGATTATAGGGACTATAAGGCAAGTTTAGGATTCAAGAATATTAAAAAAATTGAGATAACAACCAAACATGACATTACAATCATAGAGAAGTCTTAAGTGACCGAGAAAAAATGTCTGTCTGTCTGTCTGTCAGTATGTATAACGAGCTGCAGCCTAAACGGTGTGTGTGATTCTTTTGGCATTCCCCAGAGGGGAAATTGAAATTTTATTTTTAGCCCTAAAAATAACGGTACCTGACATACACGGGAAAGGTCTATTAACGGGACCTTTCATGTAACGGTTTTTTTAATTTTTGGCTTACTCGGTTACGGCTCTTTGGATTTCTGTCAAATTTTATATTTCAGAAGATCTAGGTAGACGAATTAATTATGCATATCAAAATTTTGAATAACTTTTTTTTCTAATTAAAATTAAATTTTAATTTTTTTTTTTTTCAAAAATCAATATTTTGAAAACTTTAAAAAAAAATTATTTTAAATTTTATAATCACATGTATTTTAATAAATTCTAAAAAACTGCATACCAAAATTTAAAAAATAATTTTTTTTCAAAAAACTAAAAATAAAAAAACAGGATTTTATCAAAACCGGTCCTACAATTTTCGAAATACATTTTTCATAAATTCCTTGTTATTTAATACGTGTGATGGCATACTTCATTTTTACTAAAAACCGTTAAGTATTTTGGTTTTTAATACTTTTTATAAGTTCAAACTGTTATTTTCAACGCAAATGTTACTTGTTTCTGCCAAAGATCTTGCCTTTCAATGTAATTAGGCACATAAGAGCAAGTACGTGCGACCCAGTCGTGCCCATTTTTTTCATATTCGCCTGGTGCTTGCGATCGATTTTGGTTGAAAGAACCACAGTATCGCAGCGTGCGTCACTTTTCTTATCAGCATTATCAGCATGAGTCTTATCAGCATTATCAGCATGAGTCTTATCAGCATTATCAGCATGAGTCATGTTATTTCGTATGTGTAGCCTGTCATCGATTTATAAGACGTTATCACGTAAAAAATGTTTCAGTTGCCTAAAAGGAAAAAACTGCTCCAATTCTTTTCGCTAGATTTTTGCATCAAGTCGCAATGGTCACTGTTTCCAAACTGACAAGGCACGCCTGCAAATCAGAATTTAGCCATATTAAATTAAAAAAAAAAAATAAATTGTTTTGTGGAAACAAATTACTTAAACTAAGTGGGTCAAGTTGCAAGATGGTCAACCAAGAGAATTGTCAAAACAATTTATCGCTAAGCTTTAAAATTATCAAGGTTGACGTATTGATTGCTTCCAATGGATTCACCAATGAGTGTTGCTAGTTCATCAAATCAAAAATCGAATTCCTTGAAATTCATTTTGATTTCAGTTCTAATCCTGTAAAATTTTATTTGGTCAACGTAACTTTCTCAAAGGTTTTACAGCCACAACAATGTCAGGATCCAGGAAAAATGGTCACTCAAATTCTTATGACTGCACACTTAAATGGAACCCTGTTAACCACCTTCCTGAATTCTTGTCAAAAGAACAGTTCATTTTAATAAACCTTTTAGTGAAAAACGTCCAATTTTCCTTCTCACCACATTGCAAATATAAAAAAAGAAAAACAATTTCACCTTATTTAAGCTGGCAATTAAGCAAAAATATAGCGCGACATGTTTCAGCCATGTTTTTAGTCCCTGCCATTAAGGCCCTTGCACATAAAACATTCACCAGCATCACAGCAGACCGCAACGCTCCTCATTTTTATCCCATGGGGGATAAATTAAAAAGCATAATTTAAAATCGACCGCCAACCAATATTCTGACAAGCTATATGCATATGACTCAAACAAAAGTGATTATGCGCGTGTAATATACATGCGTTGCATAAACGCTTGTTAATGCGTATATCACGGCATCACTCACCAAGCACTTTGTGCAGTATTAATTAAAATAAGGTGTAAATTGACGGCATACTAGATATCTGCCACGGGAATCCCAAAAATCCCTCAGGATCTCACATAAAAAGAATGCTGCATACAGCTCCATATTTCCAGAATTAATACGTGCATATTAACGCTGTTGGTGGTGTTGTTGTGTCACGTCACGCGTCAATGCAGGGCTTTAATGCTTTTTAATAACAAAACAAAAATCATTAAAATCCACCGCAATGTATATAAAGTCAATCCATCATCCGACAAGGACTGCTTCATTACTAAGGACGCATGAGACAGTTCAAGGAAAAGTGGAAAAAAGCCCGTTTTCCGCAATAGTTTGTGTCCTAATCCCAAGGCACAATAATGCAATCCACTTTCGAGTGGCTAGGAAAAATGGAAAACTAAAAGCAAACAAATGCAATGAGAGAATACGTACATACGTTTGGAAAAATAAGAGCTTTTGTCAGCCTAGGGAGTGACCTAATAAGGATACCTTCGTTTCGGACCGAATGGTTCTCATTTTTGAGTCTTCCGAGAAAAAACTGGAAAACGGAATTTTCTCCTGCAGCGGAGTTTATTCTGTGCGCCGGCCACTCTCTGTGCAGATTTTATTGATTAATTCATCAGAGAAGAATACCGTTTCCAAATTTCCAAATTTCCAAGGCGGGTGCTTTTCCGCCATTCCAGGTTCTCTCAGAGAAAAACCGTCGTTCCTACCCAAACTTCATTTGCGTTCCAGTTTTCAGAATCCATAGTTCATCTGTGGTAGGGATGCTTATTTTCTGTGTCTATGGATAGATGAACCATGTACCCACCGCGACCCCATAGCCCAGAGGGGATGCCCCATCCTCCTCCAGTGTCAACGTGTCTTCCTAAGTTTTTTTTCTCGTTTTTGATAGTTACCCATCGCAAGCTTAAATTACATGGTTTCCTCTGTACCGTTTGATGACATACATACATATATACGAGGAAGCTTGTAAGGGAGCAAGCAACTTTTCCAGCGTGGATTATCGCGGGTTTGGTAGTGGCAGCGGGGATATCATCTGTAGATGTGTGCGTCCGCATTAAGTAAGGTAATTAGGCCGTTTTCCTCGCTTTTTTTTTTTTTGATTTTGTATCTGATGGTCCGACGACATGTCGTATAAGCCGTCATCTGGTGAAATGGTGTTGCTCTGGTACTCCAACCCCTAACACCTCACCCTCCTCCCCAAAAAACTAACTGAGATTACTCGTTTTATTTATTTTTTGTAGCCTGCTCTCATTAATTGCTGTACATTTCTGGACGTTAATTGTAATTCGCAGGGTTGAGTTGAGTGAGGTTCGGATCACATAGTCAAGGCGAGCTGGCAGGAGGCATAAGCATCATGCTTGCTTCTTCTCTGTCAATTTGCATTTAAATTGGGAAATCTACTGCGCGCACGAGGTAATATAGAATTGGGTATGAGGCCTGAAGCTTGGAGGAGTTGAAACACAATTAGCCTGACCTCGACCTATTGACATCTGGCCGAAAAAAAAGATATTATGTCCGTTTCTGGATTACTCTCAGTTATCTTTGGCTTATCGTTGTTTAGGCTTTTTCTCTGCTCATATACTTATATATATACTAGGATAGCTTTTTTATCCATAATTAATTGGTGAAGGAGAAAGTTACTTTAAATTTGATTACGGCAGGCTCGGAACACAATTTGAATGGTTTCTGCCATTGACATTAACATGAAAATAAATGCCTTTCGATAAAATAAAAAAGCAGCGAATTTTTTATGACTTTTTAATCATTTCTTGTGGATGTTAGGAAACAATTGAAATTGATTGGAAAAGAAATAAACTGATGTTGGATTTGTTGATTTTTGAATGAAATTTAAGAGAAAACCGACACATTTTTCCAAGAATACTTAAGGCCTTGAGATATTTTCTAACACAAATTGATAATAATCCAGCAGATGGTAACCATGTTGGTTGACATTATGTTTTCTGGACAATTCATGGTGGTTGGGTGCTGTATGAATAGGGTAGGCACTGAAAGGCATCAAACTGGTGATGCACATTCGCTGCAACTATATCGTACACATCAATTGTGCTTATTTTACCTCCCCGCGGTAACCACTGGGTACTGGTCTGTCCATCCGGACATTCCTGCTAAACTTATAAGCGCGAGTGTTGAAAAAATAGCAACACTATAATGTTCTGCTTTAATGACTGTTTTGATCGATTCGCAGAAGTCTTGCACGAGCCCCTCAGAAAGAGGACGTAAGGCGGATGAGCCCAACCAATTGGACCAACGGTGGCGTCAACAGTCAATGAAGCAGACGCCCTAATGAGCTACTTCGACGTATTTTGAGATAAAGGTCATTAGGACAATTCAATGCAAGTCAGGGCATTGAAATAGAGATGGTGGCGGATGAACCCTTAATGGGCCAACGGCAGCGCTCATATCCCTAAAGTGGGTTACTGACTCCGGATTCTCCGGTTCCTTTTATCTAAGGAATCCAACAAAAAAAAAGGACGGATTTACTGTTGACGACCCGGAAAAACGACCTTCGGATCTGCACGTGGAATGTTAGAACTCTTAACAGACCACGTGCATCCAAACAACTAGCGGAGGCCCTAGACTGCTACAGAGCAGGAATTACTGCCATCCAGAAAGTGCGATGGAATGGGCCGGGAAAAAGGAGGATGAAAAAATGTGACGTGTACTACGGTGATTGCGCCAGAAGACCACAGCGTTTATTTGGGTGCGGATTCGTCATAAGCGGTAGACTAAGGCAAGAAGTCTTGGGCTTTCGACACGTAAGTGAGTGACTTGTGACAATCCATATCAAGGCTAAATTCGCCAACATTAGCCTAATATGCGCTCATGCCCCCACAGAGGACAAAGATGACGCCACCAAAGATGACTTCTATGAGCTCCTCGACAAAACCTATGAACAATGCCCTAAATACGACGTTAAGATCGTACTAGTCGATTTTAATGCCAAAATAGGTAAAGAGGAAATCTTTGGTAGGACTGTCGGAAAACATATACACGACACAACGTCTGAAAACGGACTTAGGCTAATTGACTTCGCAGCGGCACATAACGTCACCATTGCAAGCACACGGTTTCCTCATCTCGATATACACAAAGGGACTTGGCGACACCCAGATCAAAAAACCGTCAATCAGATTGATCACGTTGCGATCGATGCAAGACACGCCTCCAGTATCTTGGATGTTCGCACCTTCCGAGCAGCTAACATCGACTCGGATCACTACCTTGTTGCAGCAAAGGTAAGAATGCGAATAACCCGAACTCCACAACAACGGAGTAATACTGTGAGGAAGTATGACGTCGGAAAGCTGCAATCGCAAGAAACCGCCAGAACGTAGGCCGATCGAATATCCCGTAACCTCTCAAGAAATCCAGTACCACCAGCATCAAGTGTCGAAGATCAGTGGCAACACTGCCAACAAGCCATCAGAGATGCCGCAACTGATGTGCTAGGTTTCACCAGACCACCACCACGAAACCTCTGGTTTGATGACGAATGCAGGCAGGCCCATGCAGCCAAACCAGAGGCATATAAAGCGACGCTGCAAAGAAAGACGAGAGCTGCTCGCGAGCTTTACGAGCAGAAAAGACGGGAAGAACACCGGCTTCTCCAAAAGAAAAAGAGAGAGCATGAGAAGCGCGCGATCGAAGATATTGAGAGATGCTACTCCAGGAACAACGTGCGGAAGTTTTACCAACAGGTAAAAAGAACATGCCAAGGAAAAAAATCCCGCACAGAAGCCTGTAGAGATAGGAATGGAAACCTCGTAGTAGAGTCACAGTCGGTGCTGAGTACATGGAAGGACCATTTCTGCAGACTGTTAAACGGCGATGAAGGCCAAAATCCCGCTGTCAGGCAGAATGAACCATTCAACTTGGATGATGACAGACAAAACTTCCGTCCACCTGACCAAAATGAAGTAAGGAAAGCAATATCTAAACTAAAAAACAACAAAGCTGCTGGACCCGACGGATTACCCGCCGAACTTTTTAAAGCGGCCGGAGATGACCTGGTGGAGTGCATACACAAACTCATCTCTAATGTTTGATCAGAAGAAAGTATGCCTGATGAATGGAACCTCAGCATCGTTTGCCCGATCCACAAGAAAGGAGACCCTCTAAACTGCGCCAACTATAGAGGAATAAGTCTCCTGAATATCGCCTACATGATCCTCTCTGCCGTACTATGTGAACGCCTGAAACCTTTCGTCAGCAACCTGATTGGCCCAGTGTGGTTTCAGACCAGGAAAGTCCACAATCGATCAAATGTTCAGTCTACGGCAGATCCTGGAAACCACCCAAGAATTCCAAATCGATACCCACCACCTCCTTATCGATTTTAAGGCCGCGTACGATAGCATTTATAGAGACGAGCTATACAGAGCCATGTCAGGTTTTGGCATTCCCACAAAACTCGTCCGACTGTGCAGGATGACGATGGAGAACTCTCGCTGCTCCGTCAAGGTTGGTTCTGACCTCACAGAAGCTTTTGACGTCAAAAAAGGATTCCAACAAGGTGATGCGCTATCGTGCGATTTCTTCAACTTAATACTTGAAAAAATTATAAGAAACTCGCAAGTCAATTGTAGTGGCACAATTTTTTTCAAGTCTGTGCAATTGCTAGCATACGCTGACGACATAGACATCATTGGCAGAACTCGGCGAGCTGTCACTGGAACGTTTGATAGCATTGAAGCTGAAGCGGCTAAGATGGGACTAGCAGTGAATGAGGCCAAAACGAAGTACCTGCTGTCCACAAAAAGGGACACACAACACCGGCGGATTGGACAAAACATCACAATAGACAGGTACAACTTTGAGGTAGTTAGGGACTTTGTGTACCTCGGATCCGCTATAACATCTGACAACAACATCTCGTCAGAAATAAAGCGGATAATTACTCTTGCCAATCGCTGTTTCTATGGGCTAGGAAGGAAATTGAGTAGCAAAGCCCTCTCTCGAAAGACAAAGGAGACTCTGTATCAGACCCTAATCATCCCAGTCCTGCTCTAAGGCGCCGAGGCATGGACTCTATCTAAAGCGGATCAAGATATCATTAGTCGTTTCGAGCGTAAGATTCTTCGGAAGATTTTTGGCCCTATCTGCGTTAACGGGCTTAGGAGTAGAAGGTTCAACCAAGAACTATACGAGCTGTATAGCGACATTGACCTGGTCAAAAAAATTCGCATATCACGTTTAAGATGGCTAGGTCATGTAGAGCGAATGGACAACAATGCTCCGGCTCGCAGGATCTTCGATTCCATCCCAGAGGGTAGACGCAGTCAAGGAAGACCTTGCCTTAGGTGGCGCGCTCAAGTGGAGGACGACCTGAACCAACTTGGAGTGCAAAACTGGAGCAGCTAGCCAAAGACCGAGTTGGCTGGAGAGGCATGTTGGTTGAGGCCCAGGTTCGTCCCGAACTATAGCGCCACCTAAGTAAGTAAGTAAGGACAATTCATAATAGCTAACTTTTTTTTTATTTATACGCGCGCAAAAGAAATTTATGTTGCCCTTATAATGTTTAACAAACTGCGTAAGCAAAGGAAGTTAGCGAAGGAGGGACAGAAGGTGTCAATTAACATTGGTTTTAAATGCATTCAAATTGTAATGGCAAAGATGAATAGTAGCTCTGAATCAGTGCCATTTTACTTGCGATTAAGGTACTATAATGCAAGTTATGCATTCGTGCAGATTAAAAAATTTGAGATAACAATCAATCATGAGTTACTTGCAAAATTCTGTCTGTCTGTACGGATGTATTTTGGACTGCAGCCTAAACGGTTGGGCCAATCGTCTTTAAATTTTGAACTTAATTCCTACAGAGGAATTTTTTTTCAATTTTTTTTTTAGCTCAAAAATTAACGGTACCTGTCATATAACCGTAATGTAAAAGCTTATTTTTCTCGGAAACGGCTCCAAGAATTTTTATAAAAAAAAATTAGTGTACTACTGTATGCATTATATTTTGGTGAAAAAAAAATTAATATGGTGGGTTAAAAACGGTATGTACCTCTCATAGAACCGGTTTTTTTTCTTCGACTTTCTCGAAAACTAGTGATCCGAGTACTATCAAAATTGATATTCAAGAAGATGTAGGTAGCCTTTATAATTTTGCACTATTTTTTTCGAAAACTTTTTTTTGTATTTTAAATAATTAAAAAAAAAATTTTTTTTTTTAAATTCAATACATATTTCAAAAACGGGTAAGTGATTTTTTTTTATTTTGTTTTAAAATGTACATTATTTTTGTGCTTAAGTTTGTATTCTTGAATAATTTACTTTTTTTTTTTTTTTAAGTTGTTCAAACTTTTTAAAACGTTTTAAAACGTTTTATTTAAAAACGGCACCTACGATTTTGAAAAAAAATCACACTTTTTTACAATTCCTAAAGAATTAAAATGGCGTTTAAATTATTTCACCCAATACAATTTAACGTACTTAATACGAACAATCAAAAGTCACAAAAATCGAATAAACGCTTTGATGTTCACTTTAATTTTCTTTAATTGTATTCTTCAATGTGACCGCACATATGAGCAAGTACGCGCAATTGATTTTAAAGAAACACAATAAGCGAATAAACACATAAACATGAACAATCTCCTCACGCTTACATCCGGGAAGTAGACAGGCCATGTTGGAATGTACATGGGTTTAGGGAATATTACAAAAACAAATTCAATGTAATGCTGGGGTTCTGTTTTCTAATTATTTCAGTGTCAATGTCTTAAGTTGAGTGCGATGCAAACACCAGCAGGTACCAGTGTGTTTGAAAGCTCTCTTCTATATTATCTAGAAGGCGTGTACTGAAAATATAAATTGAGCAGGGCCTCCTCGGTAGCGAATAGAGGAGTGCTTGGCATTAATGATCACCATTGGTGCCGTGAAATACGGTAGATGGTATTGATGTCCTTTCAAACTAAATCGACTTATATTTCCATCGAAGTAGATACAAGACCGATTTTACGATTTCTACTTTATTTCCCAAATTGGAGGAAATTATGTCGAAGACAATATAGAAAGCCACTTAAGTGAGCGTAACAAAATTGGGAGATACATATGTCACACCTTGAAAAATGTCATTAATGTTACCCTACATTGGAAATAAAATAACACCCACGGACCAAAAACAACAAAATGCAATGGGCAAAACAAACAGATTTAAACCCCATAGTTCACTGGTAAATTCACTCTTTTCGGAGTTCGGCTTTATGGGTTCTAGGGAAAGCCCATTAATGCATTTAATAAGCCCTTTTACAAAACGATCAAGGGTACCATGATCATCATTATATCTACATCAAATATTTCCGGGAAGAAGAGCCCCGGAGATCGCAGCAAAAGATTGATTACAACGGGAGAGTACGATAACTTTGGCGCCGAAGATTAATAACGGATTCTTGCGGAGGGGCTAAATACAAAAAAAAATTACTATGGGCTGGGGGAATCTATCTCCCAGCGTTTAGACAGGAGGGGCAATTTTTATAAAAAAGCACCTGCATGGAAAAAAAATATTTAAAAATAACGGGAACACTTAAAATAATGTGCTATGCCTTTTTTAACGCCAAAAGTCTTTTTTTTCAAAATAGAGATAATGGGGGCTAGATTTTCTTTTAATATTATTTATACTTGTTAATTCTTAATTCTCGTTTTCGAGCAAATTGAAATTTACCAAACCCACTTTTTTATAATTCAATATAATTCACGTGGTCTTTTTATTGACATACATATTTCGGCGCTGCAAAACAATAACAAATGCTTGTAGGGAGACTAAACACAAGTGTCTCTTCATCTCTTTCCGTTTTTTGCGTTCTGTATTGAATGATTATATTATGTTTTGCATTTTATATAATTATCCATTGTAAAAATAGTATCCAGCTAGCCCACGATTCGGATGAGCCCAAAGATTTCGGGATAAACCACTACAGCCAAAAAAAGACGAGTGCATGCAGTATGTCCTTTGTGGACAGTGATCCCACGACACCTGTACTGCATTTAAGAACACCTGCTATTTATTTTGGCGTTTAAGTCAAAAATAAAAGCTCCTCGCCATATTGCCCACAGAAGTGCGCCATATTGTCCGCAGGTGGTAATAAGTTTTTTGTTAAACACTTTTTAAATTAATTTATTTTTTGTTAAAGGCCTTGAATTATTGTTTGTGTTTTATTTATTTGTGTTACTTTTTCTCTAATTAAATAAAAAAATACTGAATTATAAAATGTTGTTCGTAGTAAACTTATTTCAAGTGGTGTGTTAGGTGCGCCATAATGCCTGAACTTACTCTATATAGGAAAATGTAGAATCGTGTTCAAAAAAATGGCCGCTATATTGATAACGTCATCAATGTCGCTAGAGGGCCACAAAAAATTGTGTTCCGGGCTTTTTTGACTTACATTACAGAAGATAGAGAAGATAGAAAGAAGACGGAAAAACAGAAAACACATAACACATGTCAACAGCACGCAGTTGGTTTTCGGACGGTCCCCCATCTTTCCTCTAACCACGCGCAACGATGCTTGATTTCGCTCATGTCACGGGAAGCGATGCTTTACTTTTTTACTTTTAAATGATTTTTATTTTACTTTTACTTATATCTACTTAAATGCTAGACAAAAATCTTAAAACTAGCTAAAACTATCATCTTAATTAACTTACTGGCCTTATGCGGGCGCTCTAAATTAATCTTTATCTTAATTTAATTGCCTTTCAGCCTAAAAATAACTTAAAATTATCTTATCTATATTGGGGTTTTATTTTTTACCCAGAAAAAATTAAAAACTAGGTCATCATTATCATTTTTTAATCTATCTTAAACTACTTAAAAACTAACTTAATATAAACTAAAAATAAGCTTAAACTTACTTAAAATAAACCTTAAATACTTAAAATTACAACAGCCGCAGCAGCCTTTTTTATTTTAACATTTTTTTGTTGGATTTTTTTTTTTTTTTTTTTTTTTTTTTTTTTTTTTTTTTTTGGTGCCGCCGCAACTGCCCTACCTAACTTAGATACTAAAGATATATGTAAGTCGGCCATAGGCGATATTTCGTCTATGTCGACTAAAAATGGTCGTGTTTTAGCTAAGCCACCATAATTGGTGGACCTGATCTAGGGCTTCCTTCCGATCCCGGTCGGGCACGGCCCTACTGAAACGGAGGCGCTCTGCTTCGCTCCCAGCGACTATGTCTCGGTCGTAGAGGAGCCGCCTATCGACTGTTCTGCGGCCGACGTGGTAGATCAACGGAATCGCCGATCTATCCTGAATCAGCCCTCGACTATCAAGGTATAGGAAAGCCTCGCGCGGGATAAAACCACTCGAACGTGTGCTTTCAAAATATTCATCTTGGGGGTAGTAAGCCCCGAAGATTTGTCCATTAGTTGAGGTCATCGCCCTTGCAATGTGTCCGCGAATGAGCTTAATTAAAAAGTTATCTATCCTGTTTATATTGGCCCCGTTGTATAGGACCTCGTTGGAATAATAGTGTTTGTACTCCGACTCTGGTGTTCTATAAAGACCGAGACAAGTGCGAAGGCACTGTCTCTCGAACACCCGAATCTTTTCCATTAGAGATGGTGCAACGTTGAACCACACAGGGCATCCGTAGGCAATCATCGGCCTGATAAGGGCCATGTAGCAAATCACTTTTACCCTGCTATCAAGGCGGCTGCTATAAAACAACCGTCTTGTCAGGGCAAAAGCTCCCCTAGCCCTGGCCAGAGCAGCCTCTACATGTCGATTGAAATATAGATACTGATCCAACCAGATGCCAAGGTACTTTACTACATTTTTACTCGCCAGTGGATGTCCATGTGGCCCAGCGATCACTAGCTTGCGCCAGTTCTTTCTCGTATCCCTAGAGGCCCCAGACAAAGGGGTTCTAAACAGGATAGTTTCACATTTCTGGAAGTTAATTTTCAGCTTCCAATCATTACAGTACTTTTGAATTTTATCGAAATCACGTTGCAAGAGAATTCTGATGACTTCAACTTTTGGACCTGTTCTGTACGCAACTAAATCATCGGCATACGCAATTGCATGAGGTAGGCTCCCAATGAGATCGCTGGTGTAAATACTAAAGAGAATCGGTGAGTTCACCGCTCCCTGTTGCAGACCGTTTTTAATATCAAACGTTGTGGTAGATGTTACATTACCACTCTTGACAACAAACTTTCTACCATTAAGCATGTCGTAAAGCATATATAACAGTGGTTTACTTATGCCCCATCTGGTTAGCTTCAGATACACACCTTCTAACCATACGGTGTCAAAAGCCTTCTCCAAATCAACCAGACAGGCACCCGTGCATTGATTCTTAGCATTGTTCCATTGGACAGCAGATACTAGCTTTGACGCGGCATGAATTGTGTCATGTCCCGCCTTAAAGCCGAACTGGGTGTCTGGAATTATATTTTTGTCCTCGGCCCACTTGGACAGAGCTCTATTGATAACCTTTTCGAATACCTTACTGATACTCGGAAGAAGACTTATCGACCGGAGATTTGCCGGATTGGAATTGTCCTTTCCCTTTTTGGGGAGAGGATGTACAACTGCTGTCTTCCAACTCACTGGATGATATGCATTATTCAGCGCGTTGTTGAACAGTGTTGTGTATATATATGTTTATTGCTACCTCAGGGAGATGTCGTAGTATAACATTGGGTATACCATCGACTTCTGCTGACTTCTTTTTCTTTAATGATGTGAAGATCATTTGTAGTTCGACCTTCGAGATGAGCAGGGAACTTGGCCCATTTCGCTCGGCGACGGTGGCATTTGCCAGATTGTCTTCATTGAATCCGGTAAAACCAAGATTCTCAGATCGCCATTGCGTGATGCTATTTCGAAGGTAGAAGTGATTCAGCAGAGCTCTGTTCTCCAGGTCGTGATTTGGATGAATGGACTCATTCACCTTATACACTTGCTGAAAAGCAGAACCCACTGTCTCAACCTTCTCCAATGGATCTTCGATCACAAAGAAGTCGTCGTCCAAGACGGCGTCCCCCAGATCTACTCCTGCGGTCAGGAGTATGTTTTCGTTGTCTGTCGTTCTTTGGAGCTTAAGACACGGAAGATCATTTTGAGTGTTCTTTCTAAAGATTTTATTAATCTCAGGAAACATACTCGGGTTCCTAGAATTAACGGCTCGAATTCTGTTATCCCAGTAAGAGTTAATAGACAATCGATAGTTTTGTTTAATGAGCGAGTTGACATTTTTGATTGAAGACTTCAGTGTCCTAATCTCCAGATCGTTTCTGTCAGTAAACCGCCTGTACAAGAGTTTTAATCTTGTCAGGAGGCCACTTTTTTGTCTATGTAGTGCGTCTATTGTCGCGTTCTTGTACATTTCAGTTGCGTTATGTTCTTTGTATCGTGGGATCGTTCTGTCCATCGTTTGTTTTATCACACCATCCATCTGAAGCAGGTATCCATCGATCTCTACGTTCGATAGATTCCTGTCATTTGGAGGCACAATGTCGTTAGAGAGGAGTTCTCTTGTCAGGATGTTGGAGAAACGTGGCCAGCGTGCCTTACTAAAATTGTAAGAGCGCGCAGGCACAAATTCATCCAAGACCACAAGTTCATTTGGTAGCTGTATGGCGGCGGAAAGTCCGCAGTGGTCATTGTCGTATTCTACCGTCTGTAAACAGTTTCTTGTCTGTTGGCCCACAGAGTCAGTTACTGTCAGTCTTGAGTCTAACAGTAGTAGATCTAGAAAAGCACCGCTCCTTGGGAACGATGGTCTATCTGTAGCAAGAAGGTCGATTTTATACTCAATATGGTGTCGACCCATCCAATCAAAAAGATGGTATCCCCTTGGATTTTGGATTTGATTTCCCCAATCTTCATGTTTGGCATTGAAATCCCCAGCGATAATAAAGTAATTTTCATCCGAGTGCAGGCTAAGGCACTCGAAAAGTTTTTCGAGCTCTGCAATAAAGTTTGCAGGTTGAGGTGCTTCTTGTGCGTACACTGCGATCACATACATTCGCTTCCCATGTTGGAGAGGAATGCATATGATGCAAGCTTCTAACAACTCGAATCTTCGCATTTCACTATTATATATGACCTTATGATCAATACCTTTTCGTAAAAAGATAGCGACCCCGCCCCCACGAGTGGAGTTGGGCCGGTCCCTTCTTACGATATTGTAATTATTATGAGTCAGTTTGTGTTTCTGGTTTAGCTTGGTTTCGCTAGCCAAAAAGACATCTGGACTGTGATCATGCAACAATTGAAACAAATTTGCTCTACGTTCGGTCCTGATTAGTGAATTTACATTCACAGCCAGGATTTTAAAGGGGTTCTCGTACAGCGCGCCCATTATGGTTTAAATTGTCCTAAGCTGGGAAGGTAAGCGTAGACACGGTCTAGTCTTTCCTCCTGCTTTCCGAGCACGGGAAGCGATGCTTTATCGGAGCCAAGGCCGTTGACTTTTTAGACTTATATACTTATATACTATATAAATCCAAAAGGGTGCATTAGTTGCCACCTTCTGTCACAATTTAACTAATTTTGGTTAAGGAATTCTAAATGTTCGTTCAGTGTGTTTTAAAATTATATTAAAGAAAAAAATCATCCTATGGGGGTAGCGTTTTTAGCCCACCAACTTAATTTTTTTTTCACCAAAATATATACCACGTCTACAAAAGTACACTGATTTTTGTTCATACAAATTCTTGAAACACAATTGAAGAATTTAATACTGCGGTTAAAAACTCCAAAGAGGGAAGATCTAATGTGCTATAGGCAAAATATCCTGAGAGTTCTTTAAGAAATGTCATTCTTGATCAAAAAAATCGTCGACGTTTTTTTTAATATTTCAGTGTTATTTCGTTCTTCTTCTTCTGGATAGAAAAAACATGTCGAAATTCAAGAATAAATGTGTGCCCCATCGCAAGTGTAAATCTTAATTGACCGTTTTGTTTGTGACACAAATAAGTAAATTGTATGTGTTGTTACAAGTTGCAAGGACAAAGGACCTTTCATCATTGCGTTCGTCGTTCAAATCAACTTACTTCTTCTCAAACGTCCTTACATTTATCATTTGTAATTGTCCTTGCAATCATCATCATTCATTGTCATTACACTCAGATAAATCTTTTTCGCAATTTCTTCTCGATGGAGCCGACTTGGAAACCATACTACACTCAGTCATGAATGCAGACATTCACACCTATTCCAGTACGGAATAGTAGCTACGGGGAACAATTCAAATCTAACGTATTATTTCAATAAATGTCGGATTTCGATTAAACAACGACGGCAGGCATTGCAAGAAACTGAATTATGTACAAGGGTAGTTGATTTGGATTAGTGTAATCGTTTTGATATTAACTCAATAGTCTTAGCCAACGGTATCAGTTTTGGTTAAATAGCTTTGATTAATAATGATGTATGTTTGGGGGGGGGGGGGGGAACTATGGACTTAATACCTTTACTATGAGTGAAGTTCATATCATCAGCCAGATAATAATAAATATCTACTTTGATGCTGAATCAAGCTTTGCTCCCGATGAGTTTGCCAAAAGATAAAGTTGTAAGACTACTGCCCATATATTTGGTGAGAATTAAATAGAAGAAATGTCCACATTTCAAAAATGGTGGTTTTCAAAAAAAATCATAAGATCTCTCCAACTTTTATTACAATTCTCTTTATACACGGAAATCCTTTCTGCGATAAGGTTATATATCAAAACGTGCCATTTGTTTGCATTTTCTAAATTTCCAAGTTGCCATTAAGACAAATAAATTTAACAGGCGCGAAGGACCACAGCAATGTATACCATCTTTACAACTTACCATGTTTTAGAAACTCTAAATTCTCCAAAATCTGCCACCTCACACATGAGAATAAACGATGTTCCACCTTTCATTTACCCATTCCAAAAACCAAAAAATCCTTTGCAATTCTGTCTCTGTCTGGAAGTATTCTAACTAATCTCGGAAGCCAAAGGGACGTCCTCTCCAACCAACTTAAGCCCCTTACATAAACAACTTTGGCTGAGAATTGTATGAATGTCCTTATGATAGCTCAGCGATGTGTGCAAAACTTTGTGTCACTGTTCCATCTCCAACCTTTGAATCTTTGACTGAGTAGCAGTTATAACCAGAGAAAAAAAATGATTGCATACCTAAAAAGGACTCTTTGGGGTTGACATCTACGACGACAACGGGCAGGATGAAAACGACTTCGCTTTTGTATTACTGTTTCCGACATTTTATTCAAAGTGTTAAGAGGGTTTTCAATATATATTCCCACATATCTATATAATGTAAAAGTCACACAGGCTGCATCACTTGCCCTTCTCACCCGCCACCCATATATCTTTTTTTGTCACTGAATAAATAAAGTCACCATTTCCAACGAACCGTAATGGACATACATTTGCTTTTGATGGAAAACTTTGTTCGAAACGAAAACATAACATTTGTCATGCGAGAAGTGAGAACGACGATGAAGAAGAAACAGATCAGAAAGGACCTTAAAGGACGAATTTAAACGACAAAAAAATAAATGATTGGAAACAAGGGCGGGTGGAAGACAGGTGGATTATGATGGGTGACGGTAGGACACAAGCAATGCAAATCAGACCGTAGAAGGTATATACCAGTTATACATATATAGTAGGGCGAATGCCAGAATGTTCCTAGATACATCACGGTAAGCTACGAGAGACAACCAGCGTTACCGACACAACCGACTCGGCGAGGATGCGATTGCGGGAAAACAGAGCTTTCTGGCTGAAAAACAATATCATCTATTCATAGCTGCCTGAGTGACAAATTTGCTGTGTGTGCCATCGCCATGCGGCAGCACCTCTGGGTGACACCATCAGCCAGGAGGACGTGAAGATATGAATATACGTGATTTAATATCAACCCCCTTCCCCCCCCCCATTCTCTGGCACTTCAGTTATCACCGACTTGTTGGCTCTGTATTATGCGAAGCAGGCAGCAGGAACCACCGAATGTTGCAGGACGATTCGTACGTATAAGGGCACCGATGGCGTTCCATGCTTATTGTGCAGAGGATGAGGAGGACCACAGGGATACGTGTGTGGGAAACAGCTATTATAGCATCGTAACCTAATTCTCATATCTGCCGTGGAGGTGCTTACGTGGAGGACTAAGGACTATAAGAATTTTAGAGCTCGCACTATTCAACTAAACCTTCTTTCCTTCACCGACTGTATATCCTGCTGCGAGCAACAAAAAAAAACACCGAAGACAAAAAAAAACTCCCAAAATATTCCTAGCTTTCCGAAATAATAGCTTTTTCACTGACAGGATTTTTTCCGTATTTATTTTTAGAGAATGGCAGTCTTGCACGCACGTTGGAATAAAAATCTCGTTTGGTGACCCACTTAGGATGAGGAATAAAGAACCCGGCAATAAATGTGAAAAATGTCGCTAAGTCTCTAGGTTTTTGTGTCTTTTTTCTTTCTTTTTTTTTTACTAAAACGCCATCAGTAATAGTAGTTTACGGTGGACCTGGCCGTACAATGCAGCTCTATTCAGCATATATGCAAATTACTGTAGGGTCCAGAGAATATGCTACTTCTACATTACTCATTCATGGAAAACCCTCAGGAGTTTTGGGTTTGCTGGAAGTCCATGAATATATATATATTTTTTTTTTGTTCTTTTGATTTTTTTTTTCTTGAGACTGTCATCATCATTAGTCAAAGTGGTGTTCAGTTAAGAGGGTTTGAAAACATAATTTTTTTGGAATATGGATGGAAATTTTATATTTTTTTTTATTTCTAAGAGCTAATTTTGAAAGGATGTGTGGGCAGTAACTGAAGACTTTTCAATGAAGTAGGGTGTGTAAAGAGGGTGGTATTAAAGAAAAATGTGTTAAAAAATCAGGAGACAATCCGAAAACACACCCTGAAAACGGTTTATTTTATGCACTTCATAGAGTTACAGAGAATAAATTGCCAGGAACTTAAAAGAATTTGTTTATTAAAGTTAGTATACTGAAAATTGTAAGCTTTTAAAGGCTCAAAGATGTCAAGTCATCAAGTCATCAATGCAAATTAAGCTAGGTGCTACATACGCTCCTTCCTACAATAATAAAACAGTTACAAGCCAAAACCTAAAAGCGAATCTTGCAGGAAAAAGATGTATCTATTCTATATATCAACCTTATTACATTCTTACCTTCTATGCCACTCATATAATTTGTGTAGTAGTCCGTCATTTTTCTAGATCAATTTGCATTCCAAAAATTCAAAGTTTTGATATCCTTGCCTTGCACATTATAATAATACTTTGAAGTAGTAAAGAAAAAGAGTTTTATAGCTTTGTTTTTCAAACAGAAAAACGTTTTATATCAAGAAATAGTCATTTCTTTTTCATTTAGTTTCATTTTTTTGATCGGAAGCATATAAAAAAAACAGTATCAAATTTATTTGCTCGATCTTTCCGAATCTCTGTCTACACTGACGAAATAAAATGTTCTTTTCTTAATTTCGTTAAATACAAAGAAATAATTTTGTTAAAATAACTTTCTCTTTCAACAATATCGAACAATCAATGATGCAATGAAAGTCTCTGCTTTAAAGTTTCTAGGAATATCTAATGAATAGTTTTAGTTTTATTTATTTTCATCAATTACAATACATTTTAATCTCTACTGGGTCGCACGTACTTGCTCTTGTGCATAATTACAATGGAAAGCAAGATCTTTGACAGAAACAAGGGATATTTACGTTGAAAATAACATAGTTTCATTCATTCCACTCATTTGATCTGCAACTTAATGTCACCTTACTACCAACTCTTAATACCCAAAAATTCATTGTGATATTGCAACTAACTTTATTTATATAATTTATATAATTAATTTATTTATTTATTTTATTTTATTGCAACTAACATACCCATATCATTTTTCCTTGTACCCAAAAGGAGGCAATATATCAGTATAATTTTAGTGTAGAGCTCTACTCTCTATTCAACTTGTTGAATAGAGCGTAGAGACTCTATAGAGACGGTAGAGAACTTTTTATTTTTATTTATTTATTTATTATTTATTTATTTTATTTTATTGCAACTAACATACCCATATCAGTTTTCCTTGTACCCAAAAGGCAGGCAATATATCAGTATAATTTTAGTGTAGAGCTCTACTCTCTATTCAACTTGTTGAATAGAGCGTAGAGACTCTATAGAGACGGTAGAGAACTCTACTGAATGTGTTGTTTACATTACAAAAAAATCTCACCTAAAAACTCTAATCTATAGTGACCAGCGTTAGCCCCCCTGCTACAATAGAAGTGTTTTTAATACCTTATATCTTAACTTAACCAATACTTTCTGTGTAAGCCCATAACATCCAACATTCTCAATCAGCACAATCGACTTCCAGAATGGAATGCACAGTTTGACAGATGAGAATGGTTTTCTTTTTCTAAACTAAATGTATGTATATTCTTCTCATTTTTACTTCAGTCGCAAAGTACCGTTTTGAAATTGAAATGTGAAGGTGAACTGTTTTGTAAATTATTCTCGAATGCTCGATGGAGTTGCACAAAATCGTGTTCAGATTTCATTTTATTGACGATGAAAAAACAAGTCCTTTTACTCTTCCGGACCCATAGAAATTCCAAAAGGAGACATTCCGACTATAATGCTCCTTTTAAAAAAATTCCCGTTTCATATAAAAATGAAAACATGTTAGATGACGAATTTCTTTCAATCATTGGTTCACAAGAAGCGTTAAAAGAATATTTCAATGATGGCATTGTTAAATTTTGGGTCAATTTATTGAGTGCCAAACATTTTTTTGGAAAGCCAGCTTTTGAAAATGTGTGCTTGTTTTGTGTAGCTGCCTCAGGGGGGGGGGCAACACTGATAGTGAAAGTGGAGCTCTACACTCTCGCTCTACCAAATGTTTACATTTCTCTAGCGAGATTTTTCTCTAGCTCTACACAATGCTTTAGACCAGGGCTGTCCAAAGTGCGGCCCGTGGTTTGTATTTGTCCGGCCCTTGACAAAAAATTTAAATTTACTATTTTTTAGGAAAATAAATGTTACGAAAATAGAAAGAAATGTTCATTCGTAATGCAGCAATCATAATTATTAAGTCCGTGTTAAGGAGTTTGTTTGAGCATAAAATTTCGCATTCTTAGTAAGCTTGGTTTAGTGTTCCACTACATTAGCCGTGTTTTTTTGGGAAAGCTATGGGCAGTGAAATTAGATTTCTCAAAAAACGTGTCGGCAACCGCCTGTTATTTTATGTCAAAATTGACATCTCGACTACTTAAAACAACGGGGTTTCTTTGTAGAATCCGGTATTTGCCTTAAACGTTTGTGGATGATGAAATGGCAGTTGTGTTCGTTGTTGGGATCAGTTACTAAATTCTATTTTAATAACGCAGATATGTACGTTCAAAACTGCAAAATTGCAACAGTAAACAGTAAATATTATTTAACATATTTTTTAAAAGTATCTACTCCTTATTTTAATTAAATAATTTCAAGATTGTCAGTAGAATTTTTGATTCTTCATGTAACTTCCTATAATCTTGATTATATCTTGAAATCCATGATACAAATGACAGAAATGATCAATTGTGAATAAAATCTTTTTATGTCAAACATATAAAGAGGGTTAATAACTTCGAATTCGAAAATCTATCCGCAACCAGATGCAACATCTAGTTTTATCCGCAACTACATAGGTGTTTTTATCGGCAACTGGTTGTTGTATTTGTAATATGTGTAAAATTCAACCGCGCTACGGATAGCTTTGCCAAAAAACACGCCCATTTTAAATGGGCTTTCTTAATGATATTTTTTGACGAATAATAATAATAATAAAACGAATATGCTATGTTTTTTGTCACTTTCTTGTTATGGTGCGGACACATACAATACAAAAAAATGGAGGGTAAGACGTACGAAACATTTTCCTTTCTGTTAAATTCTCTTTATGGTTCCGATGTACGCCATCTTGTAGGAAGGATAGTATCGTAAAAGCACCAAAGAGCGTTCAACGCACGCGCGCACTTTTCGCATCTTCTGCATTTCCTTTCTTCGTTCTATAATTCGTGTTCAACGCTTTGAATATTGTTTTTCTTGAATTATATCATTATATGTTTTAGGGCTCGACAATCTACGCAGTCATTTTTAATTGGCCCGGGAATGTATACGGTTTGGACAGCCCAGCTTTAGACTATGATAAATAGGCACATAAATTAATTGTTGGTGGGAAGATATATGTATGTATGTATATTTTAAGATATATATAATCAACTATTAAACGATATAAAAAAGCATATTTAAAACAACGAATTTAAAAGTGTCTCTATAACAATTCGAATTAAAAATATCACAAATAAAATTTGCCTCTCTGACGCAACGATTTGTTCATTTCGACTATAAGATAGAAATCGAAAACGTGTAGTCCTTGAGGAAGCATTTCCTCCAGTTAATAATGATAATAACGGGGGACAATTAATATGATACGTCTTGAAGAGATTGAATTCGAAACAGCAAACATCGAGTGTTATAGGATGTCCTTGGAATCCTTCAATTCAATTTGATGAAAGCATATCATGTGTAATTCTTTTGAACTCGCTCAATTCTATCCCTTGAATAATTATAATAAGGGTTCCAAATTATGCTGCAATACTCCAGATCTGACCTTATAGTAACTTTAAGATACAGGGATCCGATAATTCTCTAGTGTTTCTCTTGATAAAACTAAGAATTTGATTAGTTTTGTTGATCATTTAGTCGCAGTGAGGTAAAAATGACAAACTGGTATCGAAGATAATTCCTAAGTCTTTTTCTCTCTAAATTAGAATTTGTTTATATTATAATTAAAGACAACTGGATTATGATTCCTGAAACTAAAGGATAAGACTTGAAATTTAGATATATTTTGAAGAAGGTGGTTCCTTTGGCACCAATCATCTAGTCTCGCAAGACCTTTCAAAAGAAAACAACAATCAGATTCACAGCTTATTTTACAATAAAGTTTGAGGTCATCCGCAAAAAGAAGGCAATCCGAGTCTTTTAATTATGATATTTCACTTATCTGGAAATCTAAGCTATTTTCTATTGTAAGCGACGTACTTGCAACCTTAAACTAAATTTATATTACAATTGTTTTCTTCTCTCTAAAACAGACTAAGTTTAACAATAAAGATTTGTATATCCATCCATTTAGAAGGATTTCCGAAATACTTTATTTCATTTCTTCTTGTTTGTTTAATATTTCCACAAGATGTTTCCAAATCGCACAAAAACAGCATTCATCTCAGTTAGATCAAAAACCATGGCTATCCCATTGTAATCTCCTAATCAAGTTTAACGAAAAAATAAGCCAACCAAAACCCCAGTGAAAAACACCCAAATCCCTATTATTATTATTCTCTTTTTTTTCTTTTAACATCTAAAAGGATTCTTTCAGCAGACAATTTAATATGCAAAACAACCAGACAATAAAAAAGTTCCAGTTAAAAGTCAATCCTAATCCTAAAGCCCCTGGCGGTGGGGTGGCCCGGATGGCATGTCACGGTGTATTCCAAATTTCAAGTATTATCCTTGTACAATGCTCATTTTGGAAGTTTGACTTATTGAACTTATATATCATTAATTAAAACATAGAGCTTTGACAGTCGGGTTGTTGTTGTGTTGTCGTTACTCGTATCCCACTGAGAATACCCAAATATCATTGTCTCATAAAGAAAAAGTTTATTTCCATAAGATTCCTTTTGTGAAAAGTTTGCAAGATGTTTTCATGTAGCTATGGATATGTGTGTGTGTATAGTAAATATTTATTTCAAAAAAGAATTCTCTTAGAAAACGTTAGACGAATGTTGTTCAATCCCCTATGGATCTCCGAAGGAAAAATGAATCCTTGTGGACACCACAGACTAGATATATTGAAGAAGCCGATTATTTACTATATGTACATATATTGTGGTTAACATAATAAATTATTTATTTTTTATTAAGAATCGCAAATCATACAGGACTGAACCTCGACACCAAGGGTTATATATTTTTGCTGTTGCTCCTTTGCTGTGCCTTTAGTCCTTTTGATACTCTTTCGGGCCATTGTTGTGCTAAATTTTTGCAATAAAAGAGATGGATACACTGGCGCCTCGCTCATCCGCAGCGTAATTCGTACAAGGTGGATTCCGCTACAATAGTGTGTAGTGATGTAACGGTACCGCCACAGGACAGCCCTCCCATCTCACCATGGATACAAGTTATGCTCTCTTAAGCTCAAAAGGATTGTGTTTTCGCGCGCTCAACACAACAGCACACATATTTATTGAATATAGGATGCTGCCGCTCCTGTTGGCTACAAGAAAGGTTGTGAATCCCTTTGCGAAGAATTCATTTTTCCATGTGATTAGGTGCCCATTCAGAGATGCTCCATCGATATTTTCATCGGCCGTCCTTTGGGAAATTTCCACAGGCAGTCGAGATGAAGGTGATGTCCCTATTGTTAGTGTATTTGGAGGAGGAGAGCAGGCTTTGGGCTGAGTTTTTGTAAGATTTTTGTGCTTCCTTTGTCCTGGATCTGATTTTATCGAAAGATTGCACAAAGAGCTCTTCAATATCAAGTAATTTTCTACGAGATACTGTTGTTTGATGGCAGGACTCAGTCCATACAACTCAAGGACTACTCTTGCCTTGTCTCTTCGAATTATTGAATTGAAAAAGAAAACACTTAAATCATAGTTCTGTCTTTCGCATAAAGTTCGGGATATTTTTTAACCCTCCCTTCTCCTATTTATCACCCATAAGAATAGCCACCTGGAATAGAAAATTTGCATCCGGGAGCAAATTGCAATTTTATTCATTTTGGCATCCAGGATAATAGTAACGTAGGGCGTTTTCTTTAAAAAAAAAAAAAAACTTTTGTCCGAATCTGAAGGGTTTTGGGATGGTCTTTTGTTCAAAATCGGACGAAAATCCTGACAAGCCCACTCTGTGCCTCAACTATGGCAGGAAGTAACCTTCATAATCAGGCAAAATATGTTGGCAATTGCAAAGGAGAAGATGCCCATTCAAAAGTCACTCAAGTTGCTCTTGACTTCTTGGGGTTATCCCAATAATAGAAAAGCCAAGCAGAGGCAAGCCAAAACCATCAATATTTCTGTGAAAGGACAAGACATTCCAAGATGGAAGATTAATTCTTTTTTTTTCGTTGGCCTTCGTTTGTTTTCTTTTTCGAAAGAGATTTCAAAGATTTTCAAGTTTTGCAATTGGAATGAGCAAACAGCCTCACTTTAGGGTGTTTGTCTCGCCATCGTCCTTCTTGTCGTCCTCGTGTCGTCCTTTATTGAAAGTGGCAGTTTTTCTAGCATGTATGCGGATAGAATCAACGTGTCAGACTTTTGTGAGTGGAGCGTTTATTTCATCCGAAAGGATTTTGTCGCATTATCCGCATCAAATGTTTCTTATCGTTTTCGCCTTTGTTGTGTTGCGGTTGTGTTGAAGGTTTTTATTTGTGCTTTTTTTATTTGGTTAAAGATTTTTTGACGTTGTCCTTTTTTGATGTTTATTTTATTTTGATTGCCTTTTTTGGGGGAGGTTTTAAAATGTAGACGTTAGGATTACTTTTCTGAAGTATCTATCGGATTTAATGAATTTGATATTAAAGCATAAAAGTTGGCACTTGTAATTTATAATAACAATAAAAGGAGAAAGCAATCTTGACGCTAATATGTTTTCACCAGCGTGACCTCTTCGATTTCTTAGCGTTATGAAACAAATGAACTCGGTGTTTCCGCTATTTTCCTTATACCATTTGAAAGTTCTGATATTTTATGGCGACTTCCATTTCTGAAAGGAATGTTGCGTATGTTATCGAGTCGTTTGTATCCAGCTTCGTTTTCACCCCTATATGATATTTGAGGCTTATAAGCTGTATTTATGTTGAAAAGTATATGGGAACTAACTTGGAACCTTGTGGAACTCCACCGCTGATACTCCTTCTTGTCGAATATTCCTTACTAACCTGCAGGTTAACGTAGGAACCCCACAGGTGGAACACTAGTGTGAAGCAGTCGAGATAAGAAAGTCGTCAAGAATAAATGAAGAAGAAGAAGAAGGTTAACGTAGGAAAACTATGGTTTAGAACTGTTTGATTTTCTATCAGTCCTTAACAGTTTGAAAACACTGTTCTTGCTTCGGCAGAACATATACTAAAATTGGAACGATACTAAATTGGAACTTTTCTTTTATTCAAGTTTTTTAAAAATCCTTTTCATTTGATCTTCTGTTAAATTGACCAACATTGTCGTCTTCTTTCTGGTTCCATGGGTTACGCATGGTAGGGCAGTGGTGCAGTAGATAAGATGTTTGATTGCCAACCAAGAGATCTTCCAGTTCGATACTTAGTATGGGAAGCAATTTTTCTAAGTCCTAGTGCAAGCTAGAAGCGTCCGTGAGTTTTATGTGAGAAAATAGTCATCTTATTCTCGATCGAAAAAAAAACTTTGGCACAGCAAAGCAGCGAAATATACTTCGACCATAATCGCCCAATAGGTGTTTTTTGACACGGGTGACCAGTTTTCCAGTATTTTAGGTCTTACGGAAGAAACTGTTGTTCAGGCAGTTTATAAAGACTTCTGCAGGAGCACGAAGTTAAAAATCCCATCATTTCTGTTTGACTTTTTATAGGTAGTTTAATAGATTAGATTTTTTCGGTACATACCGTATTTGAGAAAAACACGACACGATCTATGCCTCTTATCAAAAAGAATTGTTTTTTTATATAACACGTTGATTAAATTGAGTTTTGAAAAAGCTAGTCATTTGTTACTCCCTCTGTGTTGCTGTGGTAGCTATTGTAGAAAATATACATAATATCGTTAATTTGAGGTCCATGCAAAAAAATAACGTTACAATACCTGTTTTGGTTTTAGATGAGAAGCTTGAACCCCAGCTATATTCTTGACACTTATGCGCCGTGTTCACCTGACAAAGCAATAAAGATAGATCAGCAATACTTTTAAAAAAGTGCTTGAAACACTACTACACTACTACAAAAACCAGTATTGTTATAAAAAAAATAAAGTTTAAAATAGCAGCTATATAATGCCCTCCGAGGCGCTCTCCAACTAAAGATGACTATGTAAAAGTCCTAAACTTGTCAGGACATAACATAATATATTATAAATCGTCAACTAGACTTAATTTATTCTTGTGACGTAGATAACTGTGTTTCGGCAAGCCAATTGTTCAACAAAAGAGTATTGCCTCGTCCCTTATTGGTATAACGACGTAAGACTTCAGCTTTAAGAAAAATGGGCAGTTTTTTCATTTTCTGGGTGAAAAATAAAACCCAAGATAAGATAAGATAAATTTAAGTTATTTTTAGGCCGAAAGGCATTTAAATTAAGATAGAGATTAATTTAGAGCGCCCGCACAGGGCCAGTAAATTAATTAAGATGATAGTTTTAGCTAGTTTTAAGATTTTTGTCTAGCCTGTAAGTACATATAGTTATAAGTTAATATTAAATAAAAAATCAATTACAAAAAAAAAAAAGTAACAAAGTTTGAACTCATAAAATCTATCAAAACCACAATACTTAACGGTGTTTAGTAAAAATGAAGTACGCCACCACACGTCTTAAATAACAAAAAATGTATGAAAAAAGTGTTTCGAAAATTGTAGGACGGATTTTGGAAAAATCCAGTTTTTTATTTTTTTTTTTTATTTTTTTTATTTTGGTATGCAGTTTCTTAGAGTTTATTAATATACATGTAATTATAAAATTTAAAATATTTTTTTTAATTATTTTTAAAATTACTGATTTAAAAAAATTCAAAAAATTAATTTTAATTAGAAAAAAAGTTATTCAAAATTTTGATATGTAGAATTAATTTGGCTGTCTAGATCTTTTCAAATATAAAATTTGACAGAAATCCATAAAGCCGTTACCGAAAAAGCCAGCAATTAAAAAAGCCGTTATATGAAAGGTCCCGTTAACAGGCTTTTCACGTATATGGGGCTCCGATAAAATGATAGCTAATACCAACAAAAAAGTCTCAAAAAATTTCACCAAAATCGGTGGAGCCGTTTTCGAGAAAAATAAGCTTTCCCTAAACGGTCGTATGGCAAGTTCCCCTCTGAGGAATGCCAAGAGATAAACACATACCAAATTTGAAGGCAATCGCTTAACCGTTTAGGCTTCAGCTCGATATACACCCGGACAGACAGACAGATAGACAGACAGACAGACGGACATTTTTTGCCAATGACTTTTTTAGGCTTCGTAATGTCATGTTTGATTGTTATCTCAATTTTTTTTATATTCACGAATGCTAAACTTGTTCTCTACAATTTTCAGTATCTTTTGAAACATCATATTATGAAGTTCTTTTTCAGATCTTCTTTATCTAAACCTTACTTTGCAACTTCCGGTTTTCCACAAGGTAGCCATCTTGGCCCTTTCGTCCCCGTTCTTAATTAATGACGTTGGTTTGGGTGGTTTTTTGGCCCGCACAAGTGGATGTTGTCAAGGGCCCCTCTGGTGAAGACGCCTGCTGAAAACGATATCCGAAGCACAGATGCTAAGGCAAGCTGCTATCAGCGTATCCAGAAGAGTGAGTAAAATGGTGGCAATTAATAGCGAAATGATTGAAATCTGAGTGAAACTGTAGCACAGTGGTCGGATTTGGAGGGTCTGGTGACCGGTGTCAAGGAACCAGGGCTTTTCTGAAGAAACCACCTGATGAAAGCGAGTTCTATAGCGCTGACTCGAGGACAAACTGGTCTTGGCATATCCGGGATATTAATAAACTGGTTCAAAATAGCTTTTTACTGCCTTTAAGTCCACCAAAAATTGGCGTTTCATCCCGATAACTGACTTGGATTGCGATTACCTTTGACCCAACTTTAGATCTGTTCAGTTAGTTAAATTTTTGCATTAACAAATAATTGTCAGGCTTCAATTGCGGACTTAGGTCTATAGTCGGGCCCAAATAAAGATATTGACGGAATCATTGCTAGCGGCGGCATGGTTTAGTGCGCCTTAAGCAACTTGTACGGATTAGAGTGTGCCAATTAAGGTTCTTGCAGTCTAAGAGGGCATGAGCGAAGTCGACCATGCTTAAAATTGGGTACCTCAGATTAACAGGTAGTAAAGCTTATTACGTGAGTTTGTTAGGTAATACTTGTAAGCTAAATTGTGGAAGGCCTCTTGAATGGGATTTGAGTACATAGAGATATCTCCAAATAGTACTACGAAAAACTGAAATTCTACGTTACCGAACCGACTCTTTGGAATAGGGTACTACCAAAATTACTCGGAAATAAAGAAATTCGAACATATCTATACCACAAGGAAGTTGGAAGATCTTTGATGGAGAGCTGGAAATCGACTTAAAAATTAATCAAAAGCTCATTTTTCTAACTAATGATGCTCAAATAAAGTGCAAAAATTGACTACTTCTCAAAGTTCAAATCATGCATAAGATAACATACACACATTGTCTGAATTCCTAGAATTCTTTTAGGCTTACGTGTAGGTGAAAAACTAAAAACATTTTTTTAGGCCCCCTCACATAATACTGATACTTTATATTACCTGTTTAAAACGTTTATCCCATTCCTTTAAAAAAAGTAATTTACCTTCTTCCCACTCCTAGGTGACAACACACAGGCATTATTAACACTCTTATATGTAAACATACCCTCAATAAGTGTGTTCCTATATAACCATTTTTATGAGAGCCTTTAAAAACGCTATTATTCCATTACTCGCTTTATGGTAAAAGCAATAATGAACAGGTCTGCTGCCCTAGGTTACTGATGCCAATACCATGCTTCCCGCCTCACATCTTATGAATTCGCTATATATCTGACTGAAATCCATCTCCACTCCAGTTTTCCTTGAACAGGGATAAGAGAAGCTCACCGGCAAGGAACAAATGGATTTGTTCGTTACACTCTCAAGGATAAAAGATAATGTAATATATTGTATTCGTTAGCAGTTATTCGAGAGAGGAAAAATGAAAATGAAAAAAAAAAGAAAAAGTAAAACCTTCGGAAATAATTGAATGATATCGACAGCACCATCGCATCCTCTTCTATTGAAGTTTATTTGCGCAGACAGAAATCTCGCTTGCTTCGAGGACCAATTATGGCCTGAAGTTAAAAACAGCAGATGAAGATTTCTTTCCATCAAGTAGATGATTTACCCAGGGACATGTTTGCTTATTCGAACGATGAATAATTAAATTGGTTCGCGAATGTGATCAACAAGGATGGCTGATGGCTGATGAGCACAATGAACACGATTAAATTGCGAAGAAATGGAGACATTTCGCTTGGGAAATGAGCGTTAAGGAGACGCGTTTATTGCCCGCAGGTTGATGAAACAGTTTGTAGTTTATGTTGGGTTGCGTTCCTAAGTTAATTGCGAGGTATCTGCGTGTACCTTTTAATGACGTAATTATCTGTTGTTGTAAACATCGGTAGTAATAGGTAAGTTTTTGTAAGACAAAACTTCTTAAACAAAAGTGCCAAAGGCAGTTGTGAGTTCTTATGAAACGAGAGTATTTAGTTGGTGGCTTTGGAGCTTGCAGGTTAAGAAAACAAGTTAAAATTGTTTGTTCCTTTCTGAAGGTTCTATATGATTTACCTTTCTCCAGCTAGGCATGTGCCTTTTCTGTCGTGAATTTAATACCCTTAGGCCTTTTTGTTTCTTTTTCTTTTAGTAAGTCTTTTTAAAACCTTCTGGTTATTCACATATCTTTACTTTTCGATACATGTTTTTGAAAATTCTGCCTTTGAACGATATTTGTAATTAAGTTAAAAAACAGCTGGTTTCAAAAAGAATTATTCTAATCCGGTGAATCTTCAGCATATAAGTCTTGTTCTGAGTATCAGGAAGGTATTTAAAAAAGTAGTCAATAGAGCTCAGATACGCAGTTCGGCCTTTAGGCCGGTCATGATACTGTTAATACAGCAGAACTGCTTTCAGGCCTTACGAGTACGTGAGGAACGTAGAACACCAGCATCTCAGAATAAATGAAGAAGCAAGAGAAGCGAGCGATTGAAGAAATGGAGAGTTATGTTATTGCAGGAATGAAGTTCAAAAGTTTTACTAAAAGTACCAAAAACGAAAAAAAAACGAAGCTTGCAAAGATGATGAAGGAACATTGTTAGAATCGCATTTGATGCTAAGAATATGAAAAAACAGACCTATAACCGTGATGACAAACCGAAGTTCGCTGTTAGGTAGAAAAAAATTTTCCATCTGAGGGAAGTAGATAACAATTCCGCCAACCTGATCTAGGCAAAGTAAAGCCCAGATAGTTTAACTGATAAAAGAATTTCCCAACCACGACATGATTTGGTTAGAAAACGAAAACTCTCCTGCCAAAGTCGGAAGTTCCCAAAAACGGTTACGAATCAGGATCACAATAATCGTCTTTAGCTTTGAGGAATTTAGGGACTTTATCAATCTGGGTTGCCGCCAACATAAAAGAAAACACTACTAAGGTTAAATTCAAACTTGTAAATCACTGCTTCTTCGGGCTACGAAGGCAATTGAGTAACATAGCCCTCTTTTTTTTACACTAAATTACACTAAATTGTCCCTTTATAAGACCTCATCATCAAAGCCCTGCTGTATGATTCAGAGGTATGAACACTTTGATAATGGAATGAGAAGGCATTAGAATGTTTCAAGAGAATAAATCTCTGTGTGATTTTTGGTCCGTTATACTTAAACACCGAGTGCAAACAACGAATAATTGTATTGTTGTTTTCGTCGACACAGACCTTGCCAAAGGAGTAAAGTTCAAACAAGCATTTGGCGGAGTCAGAAAGAGCCCCGTAGCTTAGTGGTTAATGTGTCGGACTGCTAAGCGATAAGCGAAGGTCGGTGTTCGACTCCCCGTTAGAGCCACCTTTTTTCGGGGTACTGTGTCTTGTGAAGAACTGACAAAACCTCCGAGAGTAAAATTTGAGTCGAATAAGTAGTCGGACATGTAGCCCTAGCCGTTCGAACTCGGCGGTAAATTGTAGGTCAATTCAATTCTTGCAGATTCACAAGACACACAGAGGAATGGTTGAGAAATGAGAGTATAAGCTCCCCAAGCTGTCGCACCAGTAAATTTATTTATTTATTTTTATATTATATTTTTATAAACAGTATAGCAGTACCTTACTCCAATACCGCCATATATTTACCTTGGAATGACTGGATTCAAAGTTTAAATGGAAAGATCACAACAAAAAGAAAAGATAGAAACTTGAAGTATAGAAAAATGTACTGCGGTTACTAAGAAACAACTCTGAACTATCTATCCAGAACAAACAAGTTTTATATAAGCAAGTACTGAAACCCGTTAGGACATATGGTATCAAACTATGGGGTTGTACAAAGAAAACAAATGCTGAACAACCCATCCAAAAAAAAACCGTCTAAAATATACGAAACAATGTTCAGAGATTAAGAAGAACCAAGCCTCATGAGCTGATGGTCTAAAAGTTATGGGAAAGTGTTATAACTGTAAACTTCCCCCAATGCGATTTAAAAGTAAAGAAAGAAAAATCATTTGTCGATCTTTCATAGATTGGCCCTGATTTACAGGTGGTTTTAGTGCAGTAAAGGTCCCACACTACTCGATACCGATTGAAGATTTCCAAAACTCGTAAGCTCATTTCATAAACTCCGAATATTCCTCTCCTTGCACTTTGAATAAGTCCTACATAAGTCGGAATGATAAATACTTGACCTTTTATTATTATTTTTTTCAGAGTAGGTATATTACTTCTAACAGATTTATGTTCCAGGCGTAAATATTCAACCCCTCTCCCCCTTCAAATTCCAAATTCTTCGTTACCTTTGCATGTGGTGGTCGATCCCTCAACTGAGAATTTATATATTTTTTTCAATTATAAACGCAAAAATGAGAAGCAATCTGCGAATGTCCATTACGTTATTCTTTCCCAAATTCTTTGAAACCTCACCTACATCAAAGGAAACCATTGGGTGTAATTTCAGCAATGTTTTTTTGCAACAACTCTACCATAAAAGATTATAAAGCTCCTTTTTTCCATTATTTCAGTTTCTTAAAAAGGACCAACTCACATGTTTCAAATCAAATCAACCTTACTACCAATAACAACAAAATGACTGCCATGATGCCACTTCCGTTGCTTTATTTTTATTCCCAGGATACCAAGGAGAAGTTATAAATATTCAAAAGCAAATGTATCAACAGTTAGCTCTTCTGGCAGATTGTGTGAGGTGCGTACCATTAGCCAACCTCATCCACAGGAAAAATTGTGTACATATACCAACAGGACTTACCAATTCAAACTAAATTCAGCGTATAGTCCCGGTCTCCGCCATTGCTGAACACAAAAATGTATGAAGGTAGGCACCAAAGAAGAAAACAGAGAACAAGATGATTTTATTTATTGGTGAAACGGAAATTAAGGACTCTATTCATTATTCAGTTCGAACTGTTCCGACGACAACGACGACGATGACGACGAAAAACTGAAGGAAATAAAAAGCATACGAAGTTGACATAGGAAGTCCTGGCACGACTTGGTAGTTGTTATTTTTCCCTCGATAAAGTACACGTCCTACGAACACCGGAAACTGCTAAAATTAAATCTTTATCGATTGATTTTCTAAAGAAGATCCTTTCTGTCGCGTTTTCTCGCTCATTCTCATCCTGTTGCTGTGTATTGTTGTCTATCTCTGTGAATCCGTGCTTCCATTTGAAATGCGAATTTTAAATTGACTTTATGGTATGAAAATGAAGGATGAAAGCATTTGATGAGCACTGACATAGACGTACATCCAGAGCTGGAGTAATTGATGAATTTTAATTTACATTTGACTTTTCAAATGCCGCAGTACAAATTTCAAAATAAAATATTCTGCGCTGGAAGCTTTTTAATGTGAATAAACATCTGCTATCTACTATGAAGCTGCTTTAATTGTGCAGTATTTTTATTGTGACATTTTGATTTGTTCGATTGTTTATTTGTTCTGCACGCACAGTTTTGATATTTAAATTTAAAATTGATTCATTCGGGAGCAAACAATCTGGTTAGACAACCTACAATTTAGTTAAAAGTTAAGAAAATTCTGAAAGCGATTGAAGCTTGTAAAAATAAAGGAAGCGTTTAATATTTCGAATAACAATTATTTCATTACATTGTTAGTCCGGTCAATTTAGACATTTGAGGGTATAAAAATTCGCACCCAGCTGAAAGTTGGTCGGATTATTCAAAACACCATCGTAAATGGAATCTAAAAAGCCCTCATCGATCCGAAAGCTGGAAAAAAATTTACTCGTGGGCAAAGGTCACAAAAAACGAGTTTTTCGTGATTTTCAGCAAAACCATAAGTTTGATCATAAAATTACCCACACAAAAATTGTAGACCAGATAATTATCTATAAAAAAATGTAATTCTTTTTTACTTGCGATTATAGGTACTATAATGTAAGTTATGCATTCGTGCAGATTAAAAATGTTGAGATAACAATCAAACATGACATTACGATGATAGAGAAACATATTTGAGTTACTGGCAAAATTTTGTCCGTCTGTCTGTCTGTACGGATATATTTTGGACTGTAGCCTAAACGGTTATTTTGACATTCTACAGAGGATTTTTTTTAGCTCAAAAATTAACAATACCTGCCATATAACCGTTATGTAAAAGTTTATTTTTTTCCAAAACGGCTCCAAGAATTTTGATGAAAAAAATCAGTGTACCACTGTGTGTAAGCATTATATTTTGGCTAAAAACGGTACCCCCCATACGACCGGTTTTTTTTCTCGAATTATTTGTTGAACTTTTTATTCCATTGAGGACACTTAAGCTATCGGTAAGGATCAGTGTTTTGACTGCCTTTGTTTGTGCGATTGAGAGAACTTTGAGTAATGCGGTTATTTCTGCGATGAAACTACCACCTGAGTCAGAATCCTTGGCAAGTGATGATCTCCTCATTGCTTGCTTTTATTTCGACGACTGCATAAGTTGAGTTGTTGTCCTTGAAGGATCCGTCAGTATAAAGCTTTTGAATAGGTTCTTTGTGAAGCATTTGGAATGATAGGTTGGAAGTGTGTTTTTTTGTGGCTGGAGAGGCTGGTATCGATGGGCAGTCGTTGTCTTTTCCAAGGTGGAGGACCTAAGGTGTTTCGGTGTACTAGAGTATCTAAAGATATACAACCGTGAGCCGTCATCATGCTAAGTATTCTGCTAAGAGAAGAGATATATAATTTTTTTTGTTTTGTTTTTTTTCTGAATGGAGTTTCTTGAGAAAATTTGTGGAGAGGACGAGAACCGTCTGTAAGCGCTTTACTTATCATGTTGACTGCTATTTTTTGTCCAAGTCGGTTAATTGAATTAAAGCCTGCTTCTATTGTAAGGGCTTAAATTGGTGTTGTATTAAGAGCTCTTGTAGATGTCGGGTAGCACTCGTTAACGCCTATGTCGAGGTTTTCTAATTTTGTTTTTGAAGTCCACATGTACAATGCCTTCAACTAGGGCTTTTATTATTTTGAGGGCCATTTCTAAATGGGGTCCTTTTCGACGAGAACATATCATTCTTAGAGCGTTGTTCAGCCACTTTAATTGGTTTGTATTACTTTTGATGTGAATGTCCCATTTTAGATTCCCACTGAATGTTATACCGAGGACTCTTAGTTCCTTTCTCAAGTTGACATTGATGTTGCGAATTACGAGCGGGGTTGTTGGGGATGAACATTTCTTTTTTCTGCAGAGGTGAAGCGCTTATATTTTGGAGGGAGGGCCAATTGCACCCGTTTTTTGGGTCCAAGCATATATTTCAGAGTCTGCAGATTTTAAGATTGTGTTCACCTGCGATGGATCACCGGAGGCTACCATGTAAATATTATCTACATACACCCCAACGAAATCTAGGTTATGTTTTGGATGCTAGTTCCGTTATAAGGACATCTATATATGCATTATAAAGGTATACAGATAAAGGGGACCTGTAGTGTATGTGAGTGGAGAGATTATCTTGCACTTGCAAATTCGATCGTGTATGATAACTTGATAACAATCACCATCACCATCTCGAGCACATGTGCATACACACGAGCTTAAACGAGAAAGTCAGTCGGTGACTGGACCTCGGCGTGGGCGGTGTGCGTGTGTTGGCGAGCCGATGAATATTACAAGTGGCGACGAGGTTAAAAATACGAAGATAAATAAAATAATATAACGTGAGTTGTTTTGTAAAAGTGATATATAAATAAAAAATATTAAAAAAAAAAAAAAAAATATAAATGTACATGTACAAATAAAAAATAATAATAATAAGATTTATATAAAAAAAAATATATATTAAAAGCATGCAAAGTGTTGTTTGGTATGCATGGTTATTTGCCTTAAAAAACCTTCATCAATTTGAAAATTATTTGATAAATAGATGTAAACTGGTGTGTAGAACCTACATTTAATTGTTAACGGATATAGAAAGAAAAATAAAGTAAAGTAAGTAAAGTAAGTATGGTTTCTAAAATAATACCTTCATTAAATTGAAAATTAATCTTACGCTCGTTTCGAGCGTAAGATTCTTCGGAAGATTTTTGGCCCTATCTGCGTTAACAGGCTTTGGAGGAGAAGGTTCAACCAAGAACTATACGAGCTGTACAGCGACATTGACCTGGTCAAAAAAATACGCATATCACGTTTAAGATGGCTAGGTCATGTAGAGCGCATGGACAACAATGCTCCGGCTCGCAGGATCTTCGATTCCATCCCAGAGGGTAGACGCAGTCAAGGAAGACCTCGCCTTAGGTGGCGCGCTCAAGTGGAGGACGACCTCAACCAACTTGGAGTGCAAAACTGGAGGCAGCTAGCCAAAGACCGAGTTGGCTGGAGAGGCATGTTGGTTGAGGCCCAGGTTCGTCCCGAACTGTAGCGCCACCTAAGTAAGTAAGTATTTGATAAATAGATGTAAATTGGCAATGTATATAGAAAGAGAAATAAAGTATGGTTTCTCATTAAATTGAGAATGTTTTAAAAGAAAAGAAAATTTGGTCTGTAGTACCTGCATTTAGTAAGTATGGTTCCTAATAGTATACCTTCATTAAATTGAAAAGCTTTGGCGTTGCATGAATTTGTCGTTAAAACCTACATTTAATGGTAAATATGAATAAAAATAATAAATTTTATGGCGGGTCGCATCAGGTTGTATGTCTGCCTTCATTTAATTGAAAACAAGAATATTTCCAACTATTGGAGTAACAACAATCAAATATTGTGGGAAAGCTTACGTAGATTAGGAGTTTTTTCTAGAAATGGCAAGCACGTTACCGAATTTGGAAATGTTCTCCCTAGAAGGAGAATCAACATCAGTTGGGTTGAAGTGGGAGAAATGGAAGAGAGCCCTTAAAATTTACCTCGAGGCAGCATCAATAGACTCTCCTACGAAAAAAAGAGCGACGCTCTTACATTTCGGAAAAATGCGTTTCAAGTGACCTAAGGAAGAAAATATTAACTGGGGATAGCATAACCTTAGAAAATAAAAGGCACGACTGGGTCGCACGTACTTGCTCTTATGTGCTAATCCTTTTTAAGTGCAGGCGTCTTTTTGACAAAGATTTTATTTTAATATTTTTTGTATGACGTGCAACTTCCTTAGAATCGTTTTGGGGTGAAGCTCGAACGAACATGCGTCACGACAAAGGGATAAACACATAAATATATAGGATTGTTAGCTTTTGCAGTTTTTTAGTGTAGTATAATCTTTCCACTTGCTGCTTACTGTTTATAATATAATTTGCTAATAGAAAGATACAAAGGACTTTTTTCAGTTAAATTTTCATTTTGGTATGGAAAAATTTGAACAACTGGCATAAAGATTCGTCGGAATCAGCAGTATGGCAATAATGCTAGGTAAAGGGACCTTTATACGTCCCAATATGGGACCAATGGAATTTATAAAGGATTTAGGTACCTATAATAAGGTTGGAAGGAAGGTAGGTACTAAAATTATGATACGTGTTCCAACTACTGTTAAGCCAGTAGGTATAGAGACAATATTAAAAGTTAACACAGTGGTTTTGTTTATTTATAGGAAGGTGTAAACTTTTGTTTTCTCGATTGAAATTTTTGCATTCAGTAGTAATCGAATAGTTTTTTTTATTTGTTAGTTGTTTTTGTGTGTTTATCAAAGGCTTCCTTATTTATTCTGTGCTTTTATGATGATGAAAAATACTTTAAAATACGTAAGTATGTATGTAATGTAGGTTGTCACTTTCTTTTATTTGACTAATGGCTTGGCTAGGGCTTAGCCGAGCAATATGAAATAAAATGTGGGGGAAAAAAATTTATGAATTCAAAAAAACACTACTCATAACGTTTTTTGGAAAAAATGTTGTAAGCCATCTTATTTCTTTTGCTGTTTTCTATTTTATGAATTTTTCATTTCAAAATCGTTCGACCAGTTTTTTCAAAAAAATGTTTTTTTTGAAAAACTTTTCGAAAACATATTTTAAATTTTTTTTTAGTATGTCAATTTTAAGAAATCTATAGTTTATACTAGGAGAAAAATTTAAAAAAAAATCTATAGATCCGTTTTCAAAATATTCAAAAAACAAAATATTTTTTTAAAAAAATTATTAAAATTTAAAAAAAAATGTTTTTGAAAATTTTGATAAGCAATATTATTTAAATCATAAAACAATACATATTTTGAAAATTTCATCAAAATCCGTCAATTAGTTAACGAGAAAGTCTGATTTTAAAAAACCGGTCATATGGGAGGTACCATTATAAAACTTTTTCTGAAAAATCCATTAAAATTAAAAGATAGATTTTGCACAGAAAACATCATTCTGAAAGTTTAATCAAAATCGTAGGAGCCGTTTTCGAGAAAAATAAGTTTTTAAAAAAAAGTCATATGGCAGGTACCGTTAGTTTTGGAGCTAGAATGCCAATTCCAAAAACTGTCGGGTAGAGCACTCTAAAAATACTATATACCAAGTTTGAATCAAATCGGCCCAACCGTTTAGGCTGTAGATATCGATACGGACAGACAGACAGACAGACAGACAGACAGACAGACAGACAGACGGACGGAATTTCCGGACCCACTTTTTTTGACTTCTCTATCATCGTTATATCATGTTTGATTGTTAGAATTTTTTTTTTTTTTTTTACGAATGCATAACTTGCCTATAGTCCCTATAATCGCAAGTAAAAATTTGATGGAAGCAAATACTCAAGAACCGTTGATCATCAGCTAGAAGGATACGGCAACAAATTAAAAACAGAACATGTCAGTGAGATTTCGAATAAAAAAAATTATGGTTCGGCCAAGCGCGAAAAAGCTCTTCTTCGTGTTCGTGTGGTAGATGTGGAAATAAAAGGCATTCCTCTTACGATACAAAGTGTCCAGCTAGGGACAAGAAGTGTTACGCTTGTGGTCGGATTGGACATTTTCGACAGTACTGCAAAACACAAAAACGTACTTCTAGTAATTTTCCTAGGCAAGATGATGGTCCAAGCTGTAAAAGATTCAAAGGAAAATCTGAGCAGATTGATTACGTTGAAGATGATAAAAATGAAATAGACTATGTCTTCCACATTGACGATGACGCTAGTATTGATTGCTTTATAGGGGTGTAAGTTTAATCGGTTAACGGATAAATCATGGGATTATTTAAAGAAGAAAAGAATTAAGGCATACAATCAAATTAAAAATACTGACAAAACGGCAGTCAAAATCCTTTAGACGTAATTGGATCTTTTGAAGCAGAAATAGGAATTGATGCACAAAAACTTAAAGCTACGTTTTATGTTATAAAAGGGGGAACAAAAGATCTGCTGGGAAAAATAACCGCCATTTCTTTAGGAGTTTTAAGGATTGGATTTGGAATTAATCAAATCAACACTACCAAAGCTTTTCCAAAATTTAGAGATGTACTTATAAACATCCCAATCGATGACTCCGTGCACCCTGTATCACAACCATGTAGGAGAATTCCTATTCCATTGCCTTGGTGGAGAATATATTACAGGAAATATTGGAATCTGATATTATCGAAGAAGTTCAGAAACCATCGAAATGGGTTTCTCCAATCTCCAAAAAAATGGAGAATTGCGGCTTCGTGTGGATATGAGAAGGCCAAACGCCGCTATCATGACAGAAAATCACCCTTTGCCTACAATGACTCAAATGTTGCTTAAGTTTCGGGAAGCTTGTGTATTTAGCAAATTGGATGTCAAAAACGCCTTTCACCAATTAGAAATTCACCCAAATTCCAGATATATAACAACCTTCATAACCATGAAAGGGTTGTTTCGTTACAAAAGGCTTATGTTTGGCATAAACTGCGCCCCAGAAATTTTTCAAAAAAATCTCTTTTTAGGTCATGAACTCACACCACAGGGTGTCAAGCCGCAAAACAAATACGTTGATAGTATCAAACAGGACTCCAAAAATACTGGAAGAGCTTCAGAGTTTTTTGAGTCTTGTAAACTATATTGGTAAGTGGATACGAAATCTTGCAACATTGACCGAACCTTTGAAACAGCTTTTGAGGAAAAAATTGGGAAAAAGTACGTGTATAAAGAAATTTTGGGGCAAAGAACAAGAAGCAGCATTTTTGCATTTAAAAACTACTTTAAGTAAAATTCAGTCTTTAGGTTATTATGATGTAAACGACAGAACACAAGTTATCGCTGATATTTATCGATATTTATCTCTTTGGAAAAGAGTTTGACCTCATCACTGATCACAAGCCGCTGGAATTGATATTTGGACCCAAATCAAGGCCATGTGCTCGCATCGAAAGATGGGTTTTGCGACTACAAGCATATCTACAAACCAGGCAAAACGAATATTGCTGACCCTCTTTCTCGTTTGTTATGTTATGTTTACTCTAATCCTGAACCCTCCGAAGCAGATTCTCATGTTCACCAGATAGTTGAGCATTCGCGACCACTATCGTTAAGGGAGATTAAGAAGAATTCCAACAGCGATTCCGAGATATAATTAGTAAGAAAAGGCATTTATGATAAGGATTGGGTCGATTCTGTAAAAGCATATAAGATTTTTGAGAATGAATTATGCTTCTATAAAGAAATACTTCTGAGAGGTAAAAATATCGTTGTTCCAAAGAATCTGATAAAAGAAGTTTTGAATGCAGCCCATGAAGGCCATCCAGGAATAGTCGGAATGAAAGGTCGATTAAGAGCTAAAGTTTGGTGGCCCCGTATCGATAGAGATGTGCAAAATCTTGTGAAATCGTGTAAAGGATGCACCGTAGTGGGTATGCCAAATCACCCTTTTCCCCTTAAAAAAAGAGAACTCCCTACAGATTTTTTAGTACCTCTTCCTAGTGGAGACTTTCTATTTGTGTTAGTAGATTACTACAGCCGTTACAAAGAAATAAAGATTTTCAGAATAATAACTAGCGCTCAGACAATAAAAATTTTGAAAGAAATTTTTATTCGATTAGGCTTTCCCAATTTTTATATCACCGCTGACAATGGCAGACAGTTTGTCAGCCAAGAATTTAGGTCCTATTGCGCTGAATGTAATATAAGGATATATCACACTATTCCGTATTGGCCGCAACAGAACGGGGAAGTCGAAAGACAAAATCGAGATATCCTAAAACGTCTACGAATCTGCAAAATAGTGGGTAGAGACATGAAGGACAGTTTATACGAGTATCTTATGATGTACAATAGTACATCTCATTCTACGACAGGAAGTTCACCATCTGAACTCTTTTTTTAAGAGACAAAATAGAGATAAAATTCCATCAATAGAAGCAATAATAAGAAGCGAAAACATGGATTCAGATATAAGAGACACCGATAAAACTAACAAAGCTAAACGCAAAGAATACGCCGACAGGGAAAGAAAAGCTTCTGAAAGCATTATTGCTCAGGGTGATAAAGTCTATGTAAAAAACATGGAAAAACCAAATAAACTTTGTGCAAACTTCGACTTAACACCTCATACTGTGGAAGTAACAAACGGAGGAGAAGTTATGGTCAAAAATGATAAAACCGGTCAAGTTTTGAGAAGAAACATTGTTCATTTGAAAAAAGTAGAAGGTCAATGGACAGTTCAAAATAATGAAAGCCAAAATATAGATGATGATTCTGAAGAAATCATATCCTAATTTCTTAGGCAAACCTGTTTTTTTCATACAATCGTTATGTATATTTTTATTTTCGTTTAAAGATGATTTATATTTTGCAGAAGATATGTTACTTTCTCTAACTTTCTTCAAAAAAAAAAATACATTATTATGTTATACTAAATATGAAAAAAAAGAAAAGAAAAAAGGAAAAAGGTAAATGAATAAGGAATTAATAAAATGAAACAATGCGTAAAATATTATTTAATTGATTGAACTTAATTTACCGTGAATTTATTAAATTTTTGAAATAAGGAAGAGATGTAGTGTATGTGAGTGGAGAGATTATCTTGCACTTGCAAATCCGATCGTGTATGATAACTTGATAACAATCACCATCACCATCTCGAGCACATGTGCATACACACGAGCTTAAACGAGAGAGTCAGTCGGTGACTGGACCTCAGCGTGGGCGGTGTCCGTGTGTTGGCGAGCCGGTGAATATTACAGGACCCTTGCGGTATACCGTTCTCAAGCTTCGATTTGTTTGATATGAAGCCGTTGGTGTTAACATAAAAGATTCTTACAGATAAAAAGTTTTAAATTTTTTTGAAAAAAAAGAGATTTTGGAATGCAGTTTCTTAAGGTTTAAATTAAAATTTAAAATATTTTTCTCTAAATCCTTTTAAAAATATTGAATTTCCAAAAATTAAAATTTTAAAAATTTAAAAAGAAAAAAATTAATGAAATTAAATTATTCATAATATTGGTATGCAGTATTAATTTGGCTACTTAGATCTTTTTAAATATAAAAATATTTAAAATTATTTATTTAAAATATAAAATATAAAAATACTGAGAAATCAAATGAGCTGTTACCGAAAACGAAGATTAAAAAAACCGTTATATGAAAGGTAGACTGTTCCCGTAAATCAAAATCGTTAGAGCCGTTTTCGAGAAAAATAAGCTTTTCTTAAAGGTCATATGGCAGCTACCGTTATTTTTAGGCCTAGGAATTAAATTTCAATTTCATCTCTGGGGAATGCCAGAAGAATCACACACACCAAATTTAAAGACAATCGCTTAAGCCATTTAGAACTAAAACAAAAACTTTAAACTTAAAAACACTTTAAATAAAATCCAAAGTCTATGAAAAATAAAAATAAATCACAATAAATCAATCGTTGTTGGTCATTGTAGGTCTGGACGCCTCGGAAAACATTTCTGAAATGTTTATGAAATGTTTTTTTGTTCCACCTCCCGAACGGAAAACTTTTTTTTTTATTTTTCTAACATTTTAGTCTGGTTGAAAGGTTTTTTTGTTTTTATTTGTTTGTAGGTATTGTGGTCATGATGAAAAAAAGCGACGATATGATTGCTACTTTTTTACAATTCTTGTTGAAGTACAAAACTGAATACATAAAATGGGAAACAAATAAACATTTCAGAAATGTTTCTGAAAAACAACATTTCAGAAATATTTCTTAAATGTTTTCTTAAACAAATTTGAAACATTTCAGAATGTTTTGTAAACAAATGTTTCTTTGGTTTATACACACAACATAGCTCTGAGAGTTTCATATTAAATTGTGTTTTTTTCATTTGTCCAAATATTGTTTATTATGGACAAAATTCTTTCGCCTGCAGCATTTGAACCTGGCAGACCCAAGCCGAACTCGACAATTAGTAAAAGATTTTTAAATTTTAAACTTTTCTTCGAAAAATGCTCAAAAATTTCTTTCCTTTTATAGGCCACAATTTATTGTTTTGTTTTTGTTGTAATGCATAAGGTTAAAAATGGTTTTAGTTTAACAAATTCGTCAAACAAGTTTCAATCATTGTTAGATGTATCTCTCCGCTTTTGGTTGACTGAAGATAACGATGATTCTATTTCTGGCCAAGTAGGAATGTTTCAGAGAAGTACTTAACTAAAAACTTCAACTTTCTTAATGATTTACGTATTCATAACAGGCTATGTAAAATTCATGAATATTTGCCTAACAGTCCTTTTGACACACAAAAATATAAAACGCATAATACAATAATTATAAACAAAATTTAAAAAAAATCGAAAGTTTTGTTATTCGAATATGTATATGGAAATACGGGACAAACCCGGAACTAAATAAAAAAATACTGAACAATTGTACGTCCGGGGTTTTCTAAAACCTTAGTACGGGACTGTCCCAGAAAATACGGGACTGATGGTCCCCGTATTTATATTCCCTATAATCACAAGTAAAAATGTTAAATTAAGGAAAATTAAGCATCAGTGTGTTTAAAATTATTGTTTCACAAAATGATTTTTAAATACATATCATAAAATATTTTAGCCAGGATAAAGTTGAAAGTATGTGTTTAGTCTTTTGCGAAATAGAATAATTTTCTCTAAAGATTAAGAGAATATTTCAACATTTTCAAAAAATAAATGAACAAAATCTAACCTCAAATATAAATTTGCATTACAACTAGAAAATTATGTACTTTTTGGTAAAACAAAATCTTCATCATAAACTGGCATTCATAATCATTCACGAAACTATTTCACTTATAAGTTATAAGACACTTGTGATTTAAATATCAGAGCGCATTCTCCATAAATATACTCTCACTATCCTTGGAAGGATATACCCATGTACGTACATACCGTCGTCGGTTGGATGTATAAATGTATAGTGTACACCCAGATAATCTGTTGCCGACTCCCCAATGGTTCATAGACAATCTCCTGAATGAGCTTCCCTCATTTCCCCGTTTATGTTGTTTCCCAACTCAATCTAGGCAGAGTGTGCTTAAAAAGTTTTACGTTTTTTTAGTTTTCCAAGTTTCCTATAGCACCTGCTTATGGCTTATAATGTCAATCCTAACTGAACGCAAATATGCAAAAGAATTAAACTCTCTACAGGGACAGATATCCTGAAAGTTTATTAAAAAAAAAGACGAAGTAAACTTTTTCTCCCTTTTCTTACGTTTTGCTGCTTCATTCAAGCTGGTTTGAGCTCTAGAGATTAAAAGTGATAATAGTTGTTCGACAAAAATAACTTTAAGGACCAGTAAAATTTCTGATGATGGAAAAAATAATCTTCAGGAAAATGTTGGAAAAAAATCACATCTACATAATGTAAATGATGTCTATTAATCATGCATTTCGATCGTTACCTAAAGACACTTTTAAATTATATTGAAACAAAACCTTCCCAACAGGACCTATGTACCTACAGAAAAAGAGAAAAATGTTAATAAAATAATGAACAACTCCATGGATGCATATGTTAGGCTGAGAAAATGTCCATCAAAATAAACTCCGTAGACACCCGTAATGACTGTGTCGGCCATCATGTGCCAATAAATTTAATTAATATCCTTGTGGGTAAAAGTGGGTTAGTAATGTCGTCGTCTCTATGTGATGGAATTCCCCATGCAAATGCTCCACTACAGCTTAATTTAAGGATAAAGTTTTGTTGATACGATTTTTTTCTTTTTATTTGCCTTTTTGTTTTGTTTTTTTTTTCTGGGTGAAGAGGAAGGACCTTTTCGCATATATAACCTAACTAAACCATTCTATTTGGATTTGGTGTTTTTCTCACAGCCCATATAACATTTCTCGTTCTCTGGGGCACTGTGATGGTTATCCCATAGCCCTGGCAGATATGAGTTTCTACTACCTACAACTAGAGATGCACGTATCTATTCTCTATTCCGAAAGTGGTATTCAATGGCTTAACAGTATTCAACTAGCGAGATGGAGAAAACTTTATCGTTGGTATCGCATTCGGATTTGGATTCGCAGCCATGTGTGTCTCGAAATGGGAAATCGTATAAGACAACGAGGTGAATTTTTAATTTTGTTTTTCTGACTGTTAAGTCTATGCAGGATGGGATTAGGTAAACAAAGAAAGAAATTAATACGTGATGAGGGCGTCTAGAAAAGGATTCAATAGACTGCGAAGAAGATAACAGCAACAAAGTCAGTGTGGTTATTGAAACGGTCCGTCAAGTTTTGTTTCTTTTCGAAAGAAGTTAAGATACTTATTAGTTATAAACAACTACATATCTATTTAAATCACATAGACGATAGTTCATCTCTGGATTGACATTTAAAAGAGGTTTTGGCAATATTTCTTGAGATAATCAGCCCTATCACAGGTATCACTGCTCCCGTCATACCGAAAATGTTCGTAAGAAATTCGAAGTTCGGGAAAAGTGGTATCCAATAAACCCGAACGAATAGGAAATTTTACATAATTTTCTACTAACAATTATTTTGCTCGGATGTCGCGAGAAACAGTTTGTTAACACGCAAGTAAAAGAAAAAATGTAAGTATTTTCAGTCTAAGGAAAAACAAATATTTAACAAAAGGTCAAAAGTGAATACCAACAAAGCCCAATTCTAAAGCTTTTGTCGAGTGGATTAAATGCGAGATGCGACTCTTAAAATCCTACGTTGTAATTTTAATTTCCGTTTTCTCCACGCGCCTTCTTGATTCATTTCATAAATAGCAATCACTGAATCCATTTTTAGATAACTTTTTCAAAACACAATTGAAATATACGCAATAAAAGTGAAATTTGTTTTTGCTTTTTACATTTTGACACAAATCAGCTGATTCCGAAAATCCGAAAAGAGGTTTGGATCATGGCTGATTCCGTTCGGGGTTTGTGATTTGAATCAATTTCGTATTCGTAGCGTAGCATTTCATTCGGAAATTTTCTACGAGGGAATCTGTTATAGGGCTGAATAAGCGTTGAGTTTTTATTTTATTTTTTTAGTTGTAAAGTAGCAAGGATATCAATGACGCTCAGATAGATTGAGAACAAAATACAACTGATTTTATTTCGTAAAACAATTAATTTCATATCAAGAGTTCGATTGAAATATAAAATAGACCTTAAAAATTTGTATTGCTACCAAAATTTTTTTAGTATGACTTCTTTGAAATAAGAGAAATTTAATTCTCATTGTCCTAGAGGTCAATGCTGATATTTAAGCAAGAAGGGGTGGCCATTGGATGTGGTAGCTTTATAATAATCAGCGTTAAGGTATATATTTTTGCCTTTCAAATTCTAAAAGTGATCTAGGATAAATGTTTAACAAAGCCAAAACGAAAGCGTATCTACAGGTGGTGGCTCGGCAAAAGAACTAGAGCATTTTATAATCTTAACGTTGAGCGCAGGAAGGATGAACCGCTTACTCAGGAGAAAGAAAAAAAATTACCAGCAACGTGTGGCCGAGGACATGCAGAGGTGTTTTAACTGGAAAGAGGTGCGAAACATTTGCAGAAGAGTGAAAGAGTCAAAATATTATTTAATTAGCCGTTGTGGGCTCTGCAAAGATAGGGATGGAAACACAGTAGTATAGATATGCAGTCGATATTATAACCATTTGGAGACTCTACTTCAACCGCTCTACTTCAGCCGCGATCACGGCCAATTTTCCAATATTGATCGACCTGGAACAATCAATCTAGATGATAACTAAGAACTAAGAACTTCATCCTCTAGGCCAAACTGAGATCCAAATAGTTGTTGCCAGAATAAAAACGAATAAAAGACTTGATGGGCTACGGTGCCTAGCTTTTTATACACGCTGGAGTTGGTCTGATCAGAAGCACACACCTTCTGCAAAATATGGTCGAACGAAATTATGCTCAATGATGTAAATCTCAATACCATCTTCCCCATCCACAAATAAGGAGATCGACTAATCTGCACCAACTATTATTATCTATTAAACATGGCTTATAAGATCCTATCCAGCGTTTTATGTGAACGTCCGTTTGCTAACGGAATAATAGGTCCTTACCAAGCCGGCTTTTTTATATTTCGCCAGATCCTAGAGAAAACCCAAGAATTTAATATCGAGACCCACCATCTGTTAATCGATTTTAAAGCTGCCTATGACAGTGTAAGCACGGATGAACTGTCCCAGGCCATCTCTAGCTTTGAAATTCCCTAAGCTGATACGTCTTATCAGGATGATCATGGAGAAGCCTAGCTGCTTTGAAGAGAACTTTGACACCACCAGAGGGTTACGACAAATTGATGCACTGCCGTATAGCTTTTTCAGCATTGTGCTTGAATTTGAAAGAGTAGTATGGAACACCCAGCCAGCACGAAAGGCACTACCTTTAATAAATCAACAGAATTATTGGAGTTTGCTGACGACATTGATGTGGTAGAATGAATTAAGAAATTAAATGGACTGATTATAAACGAGGACAAAACGAAGTATATGCTTTCATTAACAAAAGTGCAAGGTAGTCGAGAGAAAACTATACGTGCCCTGTTAGCGATCCAGAAAATAACGAATGGCAAAGAAAATAAAACAACGAGCTGTACGTGCAGTACTGCGACTAAAACTAGCCACCGGCTAAGATGTAGAGCGGATGAAGATCGACGCGCAAAGTCTCCGACGCCAAGACGCCATACTCGATATAGTCAAAAGTCCAGGTTAACCAAATAGAGAGAGACCGCCGACTGCTTGGAGGGTGAAATTATTGACGGCAGGCTAGAGAACGACCCGGCCGGTCTAAGACTAGCTAGCGGCTAAGATGTAGAGCGGATGAACCTCGACGCGCAAAGTCTCCGACGCCAAGCCATACTCGATATAGTCAAAAGTGCAGGTTAACCAGATAGAGGGAGACCGCCGACTGCTTGGAGTATGAAATTATTGACGGTAGGCTAGAAAACGAACCGACGGGAGGGCCATATAAAACGTGGCCTACAAGAACCACGCTATGTAGCGCCACCAAAATTAAAAAAAAAATAAGTAACTACAACAAACGGCTATTTAAAAAGCATGTGCTCGAGCTGGTAAGGTAAAATAAGAGGGGGAAAATGAATCACCCTATTAAGAGACTTTTGCAAATGGTGGCAAATTTCAATTCTGTTTTAATATTAATGGATCAAACAGATGTAGAATAAACGTCCATAAGTCGTTTAACCCTATACTATTTAAGAACGCCCAATATTCTGAAAGAAGCCTATCCACGTCGTCAAATCCCTCGCTTTGGCGATTTGCACTGGACGGCTAGATCATTCGATTTCACGACTCCAGACTTTTTTTTGTGATGTGAATTGAGGTAACGGGTTCATGTCATTTAAGCAAGCCTAAGACTCTTGAGAATGCCAGATATTATCGCCGGAAATCATGACACAAGTGATGGAAAATACCATTAAACGAGCCGCTATGGTCATTAATTACGACCGACGCGACGACGGCGCGCAGACACTTGACCAATATCATTTTCACGACTTCATTATAAGAATCAAGATTCAGGATGGAAAATGGAATTCTTAAAGATTTGCAAATTGTCTTTATCGATTTTAAAAAAACAATCAATAGGCAACCACGAGATCTATTACGGGTTGCCCCAAGCCTATGCCAAGTTGTGCACCGGGCTTAGCGTCCTGAATAAGTCCTTCAACTACTGAAAAAGGAAAGATCATGAGTCTGTAAGAAAATTTACAAGATAGATATTGACGGCAGCTGCAATGGAAATGCCTTGAATCGGAGAAATAAGAAGCATGGAAAACCATGTAAGCCCGGAGAAACAAGTTCAAAAGATAATAGCATGTCATGTTCCAAGGTTCCAACACTACTGCAGGCTCAAAAACTACTACTACTAATGTAACTAACTCTACATTTAGTTGGCCTCAAAGAAAAAATAATTCTAAGCCGAAAAGCCTTCCGAAGTTTTCTAGAATCAATCCGGCGAACTTCACTTTATCAGTGAAATGTCTAGAAATGTCAGTAAATCCGCAAATGGAATTTGAGGTGCGCCTAACTAAAAGAAAGCCCTTCAAACAGCCCTGGAATTCGTTCACACATCAGAGTGGGTATCCGTTCTTCTGTGCAATATTTGTTGGTAAAGTTTGCAAGAACCATGGCTGAAAACTTTTCAATTTAAGTTTGATGCAGTGTGTACATCACAGCAATAAACCGGAAACGAAAAATTGAACAAACTGCACGTTAGAGAGCGTTCCTACTACGAATGTATTATTGTACGTGGCATTCTCTAAAAGGCGAACCAAACAAAGGTGATTTTGCACCATAACCACCGCTATGGTACCCGCGTCGTTCCGTGTTATACGTCCAACTATTCAATCCAAATTGTTCCTAGCCTTCACTGTGTTGTATACCATAAACCAACCAACCAACATCCTGGCTCCAATCCACATACTCCCACATGTGTGTGTTTTTCAAACCCGAAGAAGATACATTCTTATTTCTTTATTCTTTGTGGGAAATGCTAGTATTGAGCGGCAGTCGAACGAAAGTAATCGGATCTTCTCACTGAACTCAGTTGGGTTTTTAATAAACGTTCGTCACAGCCGAAAATGCAAACCGAGACAAAGGACCATCAATTGTGCTTTTATATCAACACTAACAACAACAACTAGGCCATCGTTTTTCAGCAAAGAGGCAGGTTAAGCCAACGATTCCCGACTTCGACAATGAATCTGGCGTTCCACTCTCTTTCGGCGTCATGCTTTAAAATCCAATCAATTCGAACGTGATGTGATTAAATTGTGTGTGTGCGTGCGTGTGTCTTAGCAGGATTTGGTTCCTCTTCTATCATCTCTCCTTACCAAAAGAACACGGTTATTTATCCAAGTGTAAGAAATGCCTCCCAAAAACGAGTAATTCAATTGAACAGACGCAATTTCCAATAAAGAACTCGAAGAAAAAAACATCCTGCCATACAAACTCTCAAGGCCGCTGACGACACAATCAGTAATATGAGCACAGGAAACGGAAATACAATATATAAAAACACAAAAAGAAGAAAGAGAAAATCCGGAAAAAGAGAAGTGGAATTTATGATGGTGGTTGGGTTGTTTTTGTCACCTCCATGCTCCATTCATCTTGCTAACTTGGCGAGGTCCTTTCACTTACTTTGTACAAGGAAGAGGATTGAAGCGTGCGGCAACTTAAAACATACGAACGTGCTCAGCACCTTGTTCTCGTTTGTTGGGAGCAAGTAAAAAAAAAAAACTCATCGCTATTAAGATTCACCTGGCTTTGTGATAATTATGTAACGCATTCATGTGAAATAATCACATCAACTAAATTTCAACTAACAGTCATCCTCATCGTTGTCGACACAATGGTTTCGATGAAATAGATTCAATTTGATGGCAGAAGAGGCGCCAACTTCAAGAATACAATTTGCATTATCGGTTAGGATTTCTTTAAAAGAGGAAAACAATGAACGCGATGGGAATATTAATCTCCTGCCTTGATAGTTGTAATCTGTGTCGAAGTTTCGAGTGTCAATTCCCAGAGACGTTTTCAGATTAATATCTAGTTTTTATTTTGAATTCCTTTTGGAGCAGTTTGGGAGTCGACGTTTCATTACGTCAGAGATTTAAAGGGACTTATGAATCATCAGAGCTAGTCTTGTAATCAATAATTATTGTTAATTACAAAAACAAATAATTTTTAAATTTAATCCATACAAATTAATGCACCAAAAAGAGAACTAAATAATACAGTACATCCCAAACTTTCGACTACGCCTGATGATGGAATTTAATCCAAAACGCGTTGCATTTTAAATATAATAAGAACTGTGTTAATTTTGTCTTTTAAAAAAATTTTAATTAAATAATAAAAAAAATAAAAATTATTTGTTTTTGTAATTAAAAATAATTATTGATTTAACAACTACACAGTAGGAGACGAACCACATGCATAATGTTAGTCTTGTGTTTTATATCAATTTTGTAATTTTTAGGAGGGATTGGGATTAATCCTAGAAATATGTATCCTCGTAACTTTTAAGCTTGTAGATGAATAAATTTGGTATAAATGAATTGTTGCGACTGGTCGATAGCTTGAGGGTTGTTAAGACGCATCTGGGGTTACAAATTTCTGTATACATCACTATATGTATAATATAATAAAATTGAAGCCGAAACCTGACCGCGCATCACTCGTATACGACAAAACGAAATTGAACAAATCTTTATTTAATTAATAGGTAATGTACACGAGAAACGTAGAGGACACATTTTTGTTTAAATTAATTAACTAAAACTTTGCAAATTGACCAATGAAAAAATTTGCTTACCACATCATGCAAAATGACAAAAAGATCTACGATGTACATATGTATATTTGTTTTGTTTTTTACAATTACGTATATTAAAACTTTTTAATTTAAGCTGCGTTAACACCGTCTCCGTCACCGCCTGTGCCCGCTCCTTTGCTCGCGTTAGCCTCGGATACAAAAATCGTATTTTTATTTTTTCTAACATACGTGAAATACCTTTCATTTAATCTTCAATTTTAAGATAAAGTCTTCATTTAGAAAATAAAATTATAATAAAAGATGATAGTGACGTCAAGAAATGCTTTAATGGCGATTTGTATGCATCATACCAGCATACCTGGTATTTCTGTATATCATTGCATTTCTCTATAAAGTATAGCTCGAGTGAATAGGTGTTTTCGTAGCTTTAAGAAGTGAAATAAGAACTTACAGTCCCTATGCCATCTGTTTTAAAGTAGAAGAACGAATGGCTTCCATATAATAATAAAAAAAAGTATACTTGTGTTCTGTCATTTTGCCTGATGTGGTAAGCAATTTTTTTCTTTGGTCAATTTACAAAGTTTAAGTTAACATATTTAAAAAAAAATGTCCTATATGTTACTCGAGCAAATATTCTATAAAATAAAAAAAGATTTGTTCAAATTCGTTTTGTCGTTCTCGCGTGATGCGCGGTCAGGCGAAACTGCTTCAATTTTATTATACCTACATATAAATGGTAAACATTTCTTAAATAAAGACTTTATCTTAAAATTGAAGATTAATTGAAATTGTTAAATAAAACGGTTTTATTTTAACGACTTTTTAAAAATTGAAAAAAAATCAAGAATGCAAACCTATGCACAAAAATAATATACATTTATAAAAAAAATTAACCTTCAAAATGTTGATTTTTCAAAATAAAAAAATTAAAAAAATAATAAAAATACAAAAAAAAAGTTATTCGAAAATATTTTAATGTGAAATTATTTTGGCAACCTTAATCTTCCTGAATATCAAATTTGATTTTAGATGGTTAATAACTTCTTGAGAAAGTTGAAGAAAAAAAATTGTCCTCTGGAAGGTACCGTTTTTAGCCTACCACCTTATATGTTCACCAAAACATTAAGCCGCACCTACAGTAGTACACATATTTTTTTTATAATAATTCTTGGAGCCGTTTCCGAAAAAAATAAGCTTTTACTTAAATTACTTAACTTTTAATGAAAAACTTATTTTTCTCGAAAACGGCTCCTACGATTTTGATAAAACTTTCTGAATGGTGTTTTTTATGCAAAATCTATCTCTTAGTTTAAATTGATTTTTCAGAAAAAGTTTTATAACGGTACCTCCCATATGACCGGTTGTTTAAAATCAGACTTTCTCGTTAACTTATTGACGGATTTTGATGAAATTTTCAAAATATATAGTGTTTTATAATTTAAAAAATATTGCTTATTAACATTTTCAAAAAAAAAAAATTAATTTTTAATATTTTTTTTAAACAAATTATTTTGTTTTTTGAATATTTTGAAAACGGATCTATAGATTTTTTTTTTATTTTTCTTCTAGTATAAACTATAGAATTCTTTAAATTGACATACTCAAAAATATTTTCAAATATGTTTTCGAAAAGCTTTTCTTACAACACAACTTACAACATTTTTTCCAAAAAAAACGTTATGAATAGTGTTTTTTTGATTTCATAAAAATTTTATTTGTTTAATATTTTCCCCAAAATTTTATTTCATATTGATCGGCTAAGCCCTAGCCGTTAGTCAAATAAAAGAAGGTGACAACCTACATACATACCTACGTATTTTAAAGCATTTCATCATCATAAAAGCACACAGAATAAATAAGGAAGCCTATGATAAACACACAAAAACAACTAACAAATAAAAAAACTATTCGAATACTACTGATTGCAAAAATTTCAGTCGAGAAAACAAAAGTTTACACCTGCCTATAAATAAACAAAACCACTGTGTTAACTTTTAATATTATCTTTATACCCAGTTAACAGTAGTTGGAATGTGTATCTTAATTTTAGTACCTATCTTCCTTCCAACCTTATTATAGGTACCGAATATACTTAATATATTCCATTAAAACCTACCCACACCATTCGTTTATCGAACCATCAAACATAATTAAGCTATTTTAATTAATTTGATTTCATAAAGTAAATTATTGTTATTGGGACCTATATAGGTCCCCCTATACCTAGCATTATTGACCTACTGCTGATTCCCACGAATCTTTGTGCCAGTTGTTCAAATTTGTCCATACCAAAATAAAAATTAAACTGAAAAAAGTCCTTTATTCTTTCTATTATCATAGCAAATTATATTATAAACAGTAAACAACAAGGGGAAAGATAATACACTAAAAAGCTGCAAAAGCTAACAATCCTATATATTTATGAGTTTATCCCTTTGTCGTGACGCATATTCGTTCGAGCTTCAACCCACAACGATTCTAAGGAAGTTTCACGTCAAAAAAAAACATTAAAATTAAATCTTTGTCAAAAAGACGCCTGCACTTAAAAACGATTAGCACATAGGAGTGGGTACGTTTTACCCAGTCGTGCCTTTTATTTAGATGTGTGTGGTTTTGAAGAAGAAATAAAACGCATGTAGTTTAATGTTATGGCCAAGAATTTAGCTTTATTATAAAGATAGGGGTTTGCATTATGTTTTAAAAATGATTTCGGGGAAGTGGCGGCTGGCTCGAATAAATTCCAGCCGAGGCCCAATTTTCCCAATTTTGTGAAATTCGGGATCGTTGGCCATCTCATTTTGGGCCCATTCACCGAACGTGTGAATCGCTTGATGGTCGTTCGGGTTCAATTCTTGCTCGAGTTATATTTTGTAAGCCTGCAAACCAAGATCATTCCGCAAAATCTTGCATAAAGTGGATGGGCACATCTGCAATTGTTGCGCGCAATGGCGGATGGACTCATTCGAGTCTTCTTCGATACTCTGCTCCATCGAAACGAATCATTATTTTGGTAATAAATTAGCACAATTTGCAAACTTGTTCAGGAGTAAGTCTATTTATTATGAAATAGCAAACCAAACTGAGCATAAATCAACTGACAGCTGTCAAAAAGACCAACTCCGAAAAAAGTATTGCCAGATTGAAAACCAAACGTCTATTAAAATAAAAGAAATATTTTTTTTTTAGAAAGTTCTTTCAATTAGTTAATTAGTTTATAATTTTTTTCGGAAAAACTAAGTTCGCAATAAAATTTGGAAACTAAATGTCTATCGAGGAAAAAAATATTGAAAATCGTTCGACCAGTTTTTTTAAAAAGTCGTTTTTTTTTGAAAATTTTTTCGAAAAAATATTTTAAATTTTTTTTCTAGTATGTCGTTATAAGGAAATCTGTAGTTTCATTTGGGAAAATTATTTTTAAAAAGTTCAATGAACCCATTTTCAAAATATTTCAAAAACCATATTTAAAAAAAAAATCAAAATTTTTTTTTTTTTTAATTTTGAAAATTTTGAAATGCAATATTTAACTCTCTGTGTGCAAAATATTGTTGAAATCGGGGTAATAGTTTACGATAAAACCGCATTTGAAAAAAACCGGTTATATAAGAGGTACCGTTATAGAACAAATTTCGAAAAATTCATTCTACATAACTGAAAGATGTATTGTTGTAAAAAAAATAGCACCCTAAAAGTTTTATCAAAATCGTTAGAGCCATTTTCGAGAAAATCAAACTTTTTGTTTAAAATTGTATGGCAGGTACCGTTATTTTTCGACCTAGAGCAAAATTGAAAAACACCCCCTGATATACTACCTAATAAATACTAAAAACCAAGTTTAAAGCAAATCGGCACATGCGTTTAGGCTGTAGAGGTGCGAACAGACAGACAGGCAGACGGACGGAATTTCCGGACCCACTTTTTTTCGTCTTCTCTATCATCATATCAATATATTTGATTGTTAGATTTTTTTTTGCAAGAATCCATAACTTTATAGGGCCTAATTGCTTGCAGTGGCAGTTCTAGATTTAAGTATTTTTAGTTTAAGAAGCAGAGATTTCAAAAAGTTATTGATTTTTTGATCTAAGTGCTTGTGTTGTTTTATAAGTTGAAAGCGGAATCTCAGAAGACAAAGTCCTTAACTACCCCAAAGTTACAGCTGTCTATCCTGATCGTTAGGTTTTTGTCGAAGACATCGATGTTGGGTTTCTCCTTTTGATGAGAGCCCTCATTGCCTGCTAAGCTCATTCCTGCTGCTTCAGTATCAATACTGACAGAAGCACTACTTACATCACTCGCCGTTTACTTCTGATAATTTCAAAATCATCAATATAAAATTAACCTATCAGGTTGTTAAATGATCTTTGGCGCTAACACAATACTACAGAAAAACTTGTTGTCATATTGAGAAGAATGATGCCTCCTTAATGGTCGCAGTTCAGAGGGTCTTCTTTAGTAAGGATCGGGTAAACAATCTAATATTCCATTCATCGGTCTTCCATTCTTCTGACCGTATTTTGTTTATGGGTTGGTTCATACTTCTAAGCCATCGCTTGCAACTTTGAAGATTTTGCAACTAATCAATCTACTCTATCCCCTTCTGTAATTTTTTTAACCGTTATAAACGTATGACATACAACTGTTTGGTTATTCCGAAGCAGGGCAATCGTAAATGATGCGTTAACAAGGCTATTCCAAATGAAGAATACAATTGGCCCTTATATGCAGAATTAGCAGGTCCCCTTGAAATATATCTCCCTGCCAACCGTTATTAATTTATGAAATACAAAATAATTAATAACACAAGTTTGTTTTAGTCGTACGCATCAAGAAGATTTTGATTTGGTAATAAGGAAGTGGATTAAGCAAAATTTAAATTCTTAAAACACTCAAACACTTCAAACATATTTCATATTTCATACATTTATTTGAAAAGATTTATACATTAAGATACATCTTTTAAAGGAGTATAAATTTAATTAGGTATTTCATTAAGATGTGTTACTATTTATGTTTAGTAAAGTGTTCAACAATTTTTGTTTATTGAAGTTTTAAAAATTCAGACCTTAAAAAGGATAAAAGAAAAGTAAAAAAAAATTCAAAAGGAATAAGAAAATAGAAAAAAAATAGGAAATAAGAACTGAGAAAATAAAAGAGAAAAAAAAATATTTTGTTACTTAAAATCTGTGATTTTTGTGTTGAGTTATCAAAACCTGAAATAACTTTCAAAAAGCATTATTTTCCTAGAACATTTCGCAACTTGCCCACCAAAACTTAGAATAGAATTTCAATATTAAAAATATTATAGTATCAGAATTCAGAATTGTTTGCATCTAGTAAAAAAGTAAATCAATTAAATACCAACAAGAAACTTGGTGATTGCATTTAAACTCCCAACAAGAACATCCAGCTGATTTTATTGGAGTGAAACACCTATGACATCCCACTGCTCAAGAAATTGATTTGAAATATGATGCCTTTGAGTAGAAATGTTAGTAGTAGAATCTTTATTGCTTCTGAAAGTATGTGATTGAAATTACCTTTTTCCGTTTTCAGGATCCTGCTACATTATTAACCGGAACAATGGTTAACACATTTGATGATCATCTGCAGCCGGTTGTACCATAAAACCTGGAATTGCCATATTCCTGATTTCGCCTGTGGAAGTGTGGAGGAAGAAAAATTAGTTTTGGCTTTAAGATTCATTTTGGTAAAAAGTTGTTGACTTTTGAGCCAACCGTATCAACATAAATGGGCCCGGTAACGTAGTTCCCAACAATGTCTTCAAAGTATTTGGATGAATTCCAGAATATTATGTATGTTTTCTATAATTTAATATATCCTTTCATAATCTATGAAATATTTTTCATTTTCAGAGTTAGTCTCAACAAACAATATATATGAACATCGATTATAATCTTATGAAGTCAACTCAACAATTTGTCATGAACTATCCATCTAACTTAAAGATAATATATTTTGAGTTTTCAAACAAAATTCTGCGGTCTCAATCAGATGCCGGGCCTAACAGCGTGTGCTGAAGCTTTATTTTGTTTTAAATAAATAAATAAAAAGTAAAACATTATACTTTTAAACAAAAGATAGAACTTCATTTTCAATTAGAAGGAAGAGTATGTTTTAAATAAAGATAAATAAATAAATAAATGTTCACATAGTGTAAAGAATGAATCAAACTGTTAATTAAAATCTGTTTATTACTTATAATTAAAACAAGAAAAATATATTGCACTACTTGTACACTTCAACGATTCCGCTATTTCCATATTTCTTGAATTTCAAGTAGCTGAAGAAAAACTTCTCACTAAATATCGTTTCTCCCAATTATTAATCACTCAGTGCATAGAATGAAAACATTATCCCTAAAAAAATATATATATATAATAATTAGGGACTTATGTGCCAATTTTCATGCTGGTCCACCAACTACTTTCCGATTCTAATATCAAAAACTCTAAAATCAAACAAACAAAACTTGATCTTTTTCATTTGGCATCCTAGAATCGAAGCTTCTGACATCACATAAACAAGCACCAGGCTAGCAGAATTTTCAGTAGTTAGACAACCTACTTTTTTTGCTTTGCCCATTTTATGAGTGAAAAGTCGTAAACAAACCATGCGCAAATAAGGTACGGGGCAGACGTAAGCGGTGACGGTGACTACAGCGACTTCGCTAATCCCGCTACAAATAGGCGGGAAAAAATATTCAAACCAATTGCGAGCAAACTATGAGCGACTCGTTATGGAAACGTCATTTGGTGTTTTAAACTTAGATTAAGTAATTCGATTTAGAGTTAGCAAAATGTAATATAAGTTAGTTTTAATTAGCTTGTAAACTAACTAAAATACCATGTGATGATATCGTATTATGATTATTAAAATATTGTTTCTCCTCTTCTGATTTGTGATTTTTGATCGCTGTATAAAAAAGTGTTGTCAATCCGTACAACGCGTCAATTTGCCCTTTATCATAGGATCAATGAAGGTTTCTTCGTTGTCATGGTCGTTATTGCTTCGCTTTGCGCAAGGCTTTGCTTACAAATTATTGCACATGGACTAACGTAGAACAAAGTAGATTGTAGTTACCTACAGAATATTATACGACGTTATTATTAATGTACTTACTTAATTAGGTGGCGCTACAGTTCGGGACGAACCTGGGCCTCAACCAACATGCCTCTCCAGCCAACTCGGTCTTTGGCTAGCTGCTCCAGTTTTGCACTCCAAGTTGGTTCAGGTCGTCCTCCACTTGAGCGCGCCACCTAAGGCAAGGTCTTCCTTGACTGCGTCTATCCTCTGGGATGGAATCGAAGATCCTGCGAGCCGGAGCATTGTTGTCCATTCGCTCTACATGACCTAGCCATCTTAAACGTGATATGCGTATTTTTTTGACCAGGTCAATGCCGCTGTACAGCTCGTATAGTTCTTGGTTGAACCTTCTCCTCCAAAGCCCGTTAACGCAGATAGGGCCAAAAATCTTCCGAAGAATCTTACGCTCGAAACGACTAATGATATCTTCATCCGCTTTAGATAGAGTCCATGCCTCGGCGCCATAGAGCAGGACTGGGATGATTAGGGTCTGATACAGAGTCTCCTTTGTCTTTCGAGAGAGGGCTTTGCTACTCAATTGCCTTCCTAGCCCATAGAAACAGCGATTGGCAAGAGTAATTCTTCGCTTTATTTCTGACGAGATGTTGTTGTCAGATGTTATAGCGGATCCGAGGTACACAAAGTCCCTAACTACCTCAAAGTTGTACCTGTCTATTGTGATGTTTTGTCCAATCCGCCGGTGTTGTGTGTCCCTTTTTGTGGACAGCAGGTACTTCGTTTTTGCCTCATTGACTGCTAGTCCCATCTTAGCCGCTTCAGCTTCAATGCTAGCAAACGTTCCACTGATAGCTCGCCGAGTTCTGCCAATGATGTCTATGTCGTCAGCGTATGCCAGCAATTGCACAGACTTGAAAAAAATTGTCCCACTACAATTGACTTACGAGTTTCTTATAATTTTTTCAAGTACTAAGTTGAAGAAATTGCACGAAAGCGCATTACCTTGTCGGAATCCTTTTTCGACGTCAAAAGCTTCTGTGAGGTCAGAACCAGCCTTGACGGAGCAGCGAGAGTTCTCCATCGTCATCCTACACAGCCGGACGAGTTTTGTGGGAATGCCAAAACCTTACATGGCTCTATATAGCTCGTCTCTATAAATGCTATCGTACGCGGCCTTAAAATCGATAAAGAGGTGGTGGGTATCGATTTGGAATTCTTGGGTGGTTTCCAGGATCTGCCGTAGAGTGAACATTTGATCGATTGTGGACTTTCCTGGTCTGAAACCACACTGATAGGGGCCAATCAGGTTGCTGACGAAAGGTTTCAGGCGTTCACATAGTACGGCAGAGAGGATCTTGTAGGCGATATTCAGGAGACTTATTCCTCTATAGTTGGCGCAGTTTAGAGGGTCTCCTTTCTTGTGGATCGGGCAAACGATGCTGAGGTTCCATTCATCAGGCATACTTTCTTCTGACCAAACTTTAGAGATGAGTTTGTGTATGCACTCCACCAGGTCATCTCCGGCCGCTTTAAAAAGTTCGGCGGGTAGTCCGTCGGGTCCAGCAGCTTTGTTGTTTTTGAGTTTAGATATTGCTATCCTTACTTCATTTTGGTCAGGTGGACGGAAGTTTTGTCTGTCATCATCCATGTTGAATGGTTCATTCTGCCTGACAGCGGGATTTTGGCCTTCATCGCCGTTTAACAGTCTGCAGAAATGGTCCTTCCATGTACTCAGCACCGACTGTGACTCTACTACGAGGGTTCCATTCCTATCTCTACAGGCTTCTGTGCGGGATCTTTTTCCTTGGCATGTTCTTTTTACCTGTTGGTAAAACTTCCGCACGTTGTTCCTGGAGTAGCATCTCTCAATATCTTCGATCGCGCGCTTCTCATGCTCTCTCTTTTTCTTTTGGAGAAGCCGGTGTTCTTCCCGTCTTTTCTGCTCGTAAAGCTCGCGAGCAGCTCTCGTCTTTCTTTGCAGCGTCGCTTTATATGCCTCTTGTTTGGCTGCATGGGCCTGCCTGCATTCGTCATCAAACCAGAGGTTTCGTGGTGGTGGTCTGGTGAAACCTAGCACATCAGTTGCGGCATCTCTGATGGCTTGTTGGCAGTGTTGCCACTGATCTTCGGCACTTGATGCTGGCGGTACTGGATTTCTTGAGAGGTTACGGGATATTCGATCGGCATAGGTTCGGTGTCTTGCGATTGCAGCTTTCCGGCGTCATACTTCCTCACAGTATTACTCCGTTGTTGTGGAGTTCGGGTTATTCGCATTCTTACCTTTGCTGCAACAAGGTAGTGATCCGAGTCGATGTTAGCTGCTCGGAAGGTACGAACATCCAAGATACTGGAGGCGTGTCTTGCATCGATCGCAACGTGATCAATCTGATTGACGGTTCTTTGATCTGGGTGTCGCCAAGTCCCTTTGTGTATATCGAGATGAGGAAACCGTGTGCTTGCAATGGTGACGTTATGTGCCGCTGCGAAGTCAATTAGCCTAAGTCCGTTTTCAGACGTTGTGTCGTGTAGGCTATGTTTTCCGACAGTCCTACCAAAGATTTCCTCTTTACCTATTTTGGCATTAAGATCGCCTAGTACGATCTTAACGTCGTATTTAGGGCATTGCTCATAGGTTTTGTCGAGGAGCTCATAGAAGTCATCCTTGGTGGCGTCATCTTTGTCCTCTGTGGGGGCATGAGCGCATATTAGGCTAATGTTGGCGAATTTAGCCTTGATACGGATTGTCACAAGTCGCTCACTTACGTGTCGAAAGCCCAAGACTTCTTGCCTAAGTCTACCGCTTATGACGAATCCGCACCCAAATAAACGCTGTGGTCTTCTTGCGCAATCACCGTAGTACACGTCACAGTTTTTCATCCTCCTTTTGCCCGGCCCATTCCATCGCACTTCCTGGATGGCAGTAATTCCTGCTCTGTAGCAGTCTAGGGCCTCCGCTAGTTGTTTGGATGCACGTGGTCTGTTAAGAGTTCTAACATTCCACGTGCAGATCCGAAGGTCGTTGTTCTTGATTCGTTTTTCCGGGTCGTCAACAGTAAATCCGTCCTTTTCCGAGGCTATTGGTCGCTTCGTAACTTTTTCTTTTTTCCGTGGAAGGGTTGTTAACCCCACGCACAACCCCCAACCTGGAGGGCCAGGTTCTTTGTTGGATTCGTTGGACAAAAGGAACCGGAGAATCCGGAGTCAGTAACCCACTTCGGGGATGTGAGCGCTGCCGTTGGCCCATTAAGGGTTCATCCGCCACCATCTCTATTTCAATGCACTGACTTGCAGTTACGAAGCGACCAATAGCCTCGGAAAAGGACGGATTTACTGTTGACGACCCGGAAAAACGAATCAAGGACAACGACCTTCGGATCTGCACGTGGAATGTTAGAACTCTTAACAGACCACGTGCATCCAAACAACTAGCGGAGGCCCTAGACTGCTACAGAGCAGGAATTACTGCCATCCAGGAAGTGCGATGGAATGGGCCGGGCAAAAGGAGGATGAAAAACTGTGACGTGTACTACGGTGATTGCGCAAGAAGACCACAGCGTTTATTTGGGTGCGGATTCGTCATAAGCGGTAGACTTAGGCAAGAAGTCTTGGGCTTTCGACACGTAAGTGAGCGACTTGTGACAATCCGTATCAAGGCTAAATTCGCCAACATTAGCCTAATATGCGCTCATGCCCCCACAGAGGACAAAGATGACGCCACCAAGGATGACTTCTATGAGCTCCTCGACAAAACCTATGAGCAATGCCCTAAATACGACGTTAAGATCGTACTAGGCGATTTTAATGCCAAAATAGGTAAAGAGGAAATCTTTGGTAGGACTGTCGGAAAACATAGCCTACACGACACAACGTCTGAAAACGGACTTAGGCTAATTGACTTCGCAGCTGCTCATAACGTCACCATTGCAAGCACACGGTTTCCTCATCTCGATATACACAAAGGGACTTGGCGACACCCAGATCAAAGAACCGTCAATCAGATTGATCACGTTGCGATCGATGCAAGACACGCCTCCAGTATCTTGGATGTTCGCACCTTCCGAGCAGCTAACATCGACTCGGATCACTACCTTGTTGCAGCAAAGGTAAGAATGCGAATAACCCGAACTCCACAACTACGGAGTAATACTGTGAGGAAGTATGACGTCGGAAAGCTGCAATCGCAAGAAACCGCCAGAACCTATGCCGATCGAATATCCCGTAACCTCTCAAGAAATCCAGTACCGCCAGCATCAAGTGCCGAAGATCAGTGGCAACACTGCCAACAAGCCATCAGAGATGCCGCAACTGATGTGCTAGGTTTTACCAGACCACCACCACGAAACCTCTGGTTTGATGACGAATGCAGGCAGGCCCATGCAGCCAAACAAGAGGCATATAAAGCGGCGCTGCAAAGAAAGACGAGAGCTGCTCGCGAGCTCTATGAGCAGAAAAGACGGGAAGAACACCGGCTTCTCCAAAAGAAAAAGAGAGAGCATGAGAAGCGCGCGATCGAAGATATTGAGAGATGCTACTCCAGGAACAACGTGCGGAAGTTTTACCAACAGGTAAAAAGAACATGCCAAGGAAAAAAATCCCGCACAGAAGCCTGTAGAGATAGGAATGGAAACCTCGTAGTAGAGTCACAGTCGGTGCTGAGTACATGGAAGGACCATTTCTGCAGACTGTTAAACGGCGATGAAGGCCAAAATCCCGCTGTCAGGCAGAATGAACCATTCAACATGGATGATGACAGACAAAACTTCCGTCCACCTGACCAACATGAAGTAAGGATAGCAATATCTAAACTCAAAAACAACAAAGCTGCTGGACCCGACGGATTACCCGCCGAACTTTTTAAAGCGGCCGGAGATGACCTAGTGGAGTGCATACACCAACTCATCTCTAAAGTTTGGTCAGAAGAAAGTATGCCTGATGAATGGAACCTCAGCATCGTTTGCCCGATCCACAAGAAAGGAGACCCTCTAAACTGCGCCAACTATAGAGGAATAAGTCTCCTGAATATCGCCTACAAGATCCTCTCTGCCGTACTATGTGAACGCCTGAAACCTTTCGTCAGCAACCTGATTGGCCCCTATCAGTGTGGTTTCAGACCTGGAAAGTCCACAATCGATCAAATGTTCACGCTACGGCAGATCCTGGAAACCACCCAAGAATTCCAAATCGATACTCACCACCTCTTTATCGATTTTAAGGCCGCGTACGATAGCATTTATAGAGACGAGCTATACAGAGCCATGTCAGGTTTTGGCATTCCCACAAAACTCGTCCGACTGTGCAGGATGACGATGGAGAACTCTCGCTGCTCCGTCAAGGTTGGTTCTGACCTCACAGAAGCTTTTGACGTCAAAAAAGGATTCCGACAAGGTGATGCGCTATCGTGCGATTTCTTCAACTTAATACTTGAAAAAATTATAAGAAACTCGCAAGTCAATTGTAGTGGGACAATTTTTTTCAAGTCTGTGCAATTGCTAGCATACGCTGACGACATAGACATCATTGGCAGAACTCGGCGAGCTGTCAGTGGAACGTTTGCTAGCATTGAAGCTGAAGCGGCTAAGATGGGACTAGCAGTCAATGAGGCCAAAACGAAGTACCTGCTGTCCACAAAAAGGGACACACAACACCGGCGGATTGGACAAAACATCACAATAGACAGGTACAACTTTGAGGTAGTTAGGGACTTTGTGTACCTCGGATCCGCTATAACATCTGACAACAACATCTCGTCAGAAATAAAGCGAAGAATTACTCTTGCCAATCGCTGTTTCTATGGGCTAGGAAGGCAATTGAGTAGCAAAGCCCTCTCTCGAAAGACAAAGGAGACTCTGTATAAGACCCTAATCATCCCAGTCCTGCTCTATGGCGCCGAGGCATGGACTCTATCTAAAGCGGATGAAGATATCCTTAGTCGTTTCGAGCGTAAGATTCTTCGGAAGATTTTTGGCCCTATCTGCGTTAACGGGCTTTGGAGGAGAAGGTTCAACCAAGAACTATACGAGCTGTACAGCGACATTGACCTGGTCAAAAAAATACGCATATCACGTTTAAGATGGCTAGGTCATGTAGAGCGAATGGACAACAATGCTCCGGCTCGCAGGATCTTCGATTCCATCCCAGAGGGTAGACGCAGTCAAGGAAGACCTCGCCTTAGGTGGCGCGCTCAAGTGGAGGACGACCTCAACCAACTTGGAGTGCAAAACTGGAGGCAGCTAGCCAAAGACCGAGTTGGCTGGAGAGGCATGTTGGTTGAGGCCCAGGTTCGTCCCGAACTGTAGCGCCACCTAAGTAAGACTTGCATTGAATTCTCCTAATGCCCTTATCTCCAAATACGTCGAAGTAGCTCATTAGGGCGTCTGCTTCGTTGACTGTTGACGCCACCGTTGGTCCAATTGGTTGAGCTCATCCTCTTTCTGAGGACGTACTGTTGTTTATTTTTTTGAGAAGAATGAGGATAGTGTGTATAACAGTTGATCAGTCGCAGCATTGTCCAGGTGTAAATGAAATTATTTAGCATTTCGCTGTTTTTCATGAATCAAGCTCATTTAAATGATTCGCTTCAGCGCCATCTAGCTATGAGTTACAACAACAAATATAATCTGTTAAAAAATTGAATATCTGAAAGTATCATGATGATCGACCGACTTACTTGAGAGTTTTAACAGCACAAGCAATATTTTGATATCACATTAGGTTAGCAGAATTTTTTGTAGGTACTGTTCGTAATTTGTTCTAAACCCATGTAATGGTATGATAAGTCGTAACAAAACCATGTGGCAAGCAAGGCACTAACTAGGCAGACAGAAACGATGGCGGCCAACGCCCAAGGTCAATAGGTGTTTAATTAAACCTAAATTAAGGCATCCACCTATGATGACTGCGCTTGTTTCTCCTCTTCTGATTTTCAATCGTTGTGTAACAACAAAGTGTTGTTGTGCCCTTTATCATTAGATAGATAAGCGATGGTTTGTTTACAACATAGTCTGCTTACAACTTTTTGCACGTGGGTTGATGAAGTAGATCAAAATAGAGAGTAAATTGTAGGTACCTACAAAAACTATGCTACCCTGTTAGTTAACAACAAAATAAAAATTTCTGACTTTATTTGGACACTATGTATGTATAACATCTGAATTGCCAGCGTTGGTGTACAAGAAATTATTTTGTACATCGGTGTTTTACCCAATCTAGCTTAAACAAATAATACGCTTTAGCGTCATCTAGTTACGAGTTACAACAACCAAGTCGATGGCATATAAATATTCTCCGTGAAAATTGCATATATGTAAGTGGTATGTTATGTACTCTCACGATGAGCGAACTTAAAGCTTTGACAAAGACAAGTAATTTTTTGTTGTCACACCAAAGTAGCAGAATTTTTTGTATGCAAACGTTATGCAAACGGAAGCGTTTAGCTTAAGTGATAGATAGCGGCAGGGTTACCTTTGGGACTCCCTTGCGTCATTTTGACTCCTTTTCGAAGCCTGTAATGCAGGATGCCACTTTTCTAAAATAATCGAAAATGGACTCCTTTTTACAAATTTAGGACTCTTTAACAATTTAAATAATTTTGGTATAGTACACAATTTTCGTTGAATACTTTCTCCGAATTAGGCCCTTTTTTGTTTAAAATCGGCTTATATGATTTTAATAAGAAAATTTAACATTACCCCAAAGCTGCGCTAAAAGTATGTTTTTAAAACTAACGTTGAAAAAAAATAAATTTACTTAAAGAAACCGACGAAAAATAGATTCTTGCCAATCAATGCTTTCTGTCCCAAATGTATTAAAAGATAAGCAGGTCGAAGTTTGGGTTCCTAATACAATTTTGGCTCAGAACTATTGGTAAAATGCTCCAAACAACTAATATTTATAGACTTTAATTTATTTGTTTATTTATAATTTTATTATATATAGTTATAAGTTTTTTTTATATTTTAAATTTTTATGTTTCATTATTTTGTTGTAAAAAAAAATTATTTATCCTTTTGTTTTTTGTTTATAAAATTAATCAAAATATAATTGTTGGTATCTAATTATGTATGTTTTTCTCATAATTTATATGGGACTCTTTTCTTCAGCCAGGACTCTTTTTTTTGAAGCCTTCGAAAAAATGTTCAGAGGTAACCCTGAAGAGCCATAGCGATAACTCTAACTCCAATATATAAATAGACAAAGGCAAAAGCAAACTTAAAAAAAATTGTTTTTATTTTATAATAAATGAAAATAATAAAATATTAAAGCAATGGAAAATCACGTTGTCGTTATTTAATTAGTTAGATTGTACAAAACAAAATATTAAACTGACAGTTGAGGGCTGAATTGTGTTCGAGAGATCGGCGTTATGTTCGGTTCGTTCAAATTCGCTGTATCACGTAAATGTGCCCTTTAACACAAGAAAATATGTGAAGTGCAGTTATTGATCTATATCCCCCAGGTTTCTAATTGGAAAGCAGATTCATTTACAAAATTTTACTCACAATGACACTACTCCAAATTCAGAGTTGTCAATATTTCAAAATCATTCTTATTTTAATTTTAATCAATGAGCCGCGTTTTTAGTTTTTTTAACTAAAATACCTATAACGCTCATTTAGTAAAATACCTATAACGCTCATCTACAAAAGCACACTGATTCTTTTTAGATCAAAATTCTTGGAGCCGTTTTCGAGTAAAATAAGCTTTTACATAACGGTTATATGACAGGGACCGTTAATTTTGAGCTAAAAAAAAATCAAAAAACCCCTCTGTAGAATGCCAAAACAGCCTTATGTTCCAAATTTGAAGACGATTGGCCTAACCAGACTCAAATATGTTTATCTATCTTCGTAATGTCATGTTTGATTTGTTTGATTGTTATATCAAACTTTTTAATCTGCACGAATGCATACCTTGCATTGTAGTACCTATGATCGCAAGTATACCTAATGGAATGGTTGGATGGCTTTCTATGAGCCAATACTTGATTTGATACAGATACAGACTGTTTTGAGATGACATAGAAACATGGTTTATATTAAAACCGGGTTCGTGTTAGCGTACAAAAAAACGAAACTAAAGGAATCTATACACATAAATAAAAATTAGGTGTCTGTTTTAATATCAAAATAATAGCTTTTTACTAGATGCATATGAAAGTAACTATATGCAATGCTTATAACAAAATACAATTTTTAAAATGTCTGTCTTTCTGTCTGTTTGTTCCGGGTAATACCGGGAACGGCTGCACAGATTTTGACGGCACTTTCACTGGCAAATTGCTGATGTTCTAGGGAGTAACTTAGGCTACTTAAATTACCCACCAGGGGGCGCTGAGGTGTTTTTTTTTTTGAAAATTCTCTTTTTTGGACCAATTTTGATGGAATTTTCACAGGCAGAAAACTTGTACTGTCAGAATTAAGTAAGACTATTTTCAATTACCCCTAGTTGGTGATGGATGCCTTTTTTAAAAAATTCTTATTTATGCCCTCATTTTGACGGGACTTTCACAGGCAGATAGCTGATGTGTGAAGGTGTAACTAGGGCCATTTTAATCACCCATTGGTGCCGCTGGGGTTGTTTCACAAGCAGATAGCTTATTTCTAAGAAGTAACTAAGGATATTTTGATTACTAGGTGGCGCTATGCCGGGTTAATTTTTTCAAAAATGTATGGCATACCCAAGCAACGCCTGGTGGTAAGCTAGTGCTAAATAAAAAATAAATTGTACGACTTGATCGCTTGTACTTTTCCTCTTGCGAGCAGTCACATCGTCAACCGAAATTTGGAACATTTTAAGAACATTTCATGATTTGTGTTCATGTATGTGAGTTTTACTTGCTCAAAAAATGTACGTTAAATAGTTTCCAACGTAAGAAAATTGACACCATTAAGGCGGGACATGACACCATTCATGCCGCCTATAAGCTAGTATTTGATTTCCAATGGAACAATGCTTAGAAAAAATGTACGGTTGCCTGTCTGGTTAATCTGGAAAAGGCTTTCGACACCGTATTCTTAGAAGGTCTTTATATACATACATTAACCAGATGGGGCATGCGTGAAACATGGTTATACATATAAAGAACAATCCAAATTATATTTCCGCGCGAACAACTTTTTTCGGCTCGATCGATTTGAATGACATTTTTAGGAGATCTTAGGACATGTTTGGAGATGCGCAATGTTATAATCAGATTTCAGATAAAGTACACTTTAAAATAATTTAAGTAGCTAACAAAATCAGTATTAGTATTTTGTAAATTATAGTCGACATAAAGCTCAGATTTATCGTTATAACCTCCTTGTCCATATTAAAAGATAAAATGTAATTCCCGTGGTATTAAATTTACCATAACACTACGGAAATTACATTTTATCTTTTAATATGAACTTCTAACCTTCTGTTAGTTACAAATTCAAAAGGAATTGCATGTATTCAAGAACTTGAACCATATTCGGAATTCATAAACACATTTATAAATATTTTTAATATTAATAATTAATATTAAAATTAATTAATATTTCAGTTTTTTAACCTCCTCAGCATTTCTTTTTAATTCATGTATCATGTCCCAGTTCTGCGCCAGATTTCTTTTTAAAAGAGAACAAAATTCTCAAGCATTTCCCCACGACATATTTGTTTTTACAGAAACTTGGTTAAATTCAAGTTTCATGGACACGGAACTTTTTTCCCCAGAGTTCCTAGTATATAGAAAAGATCGTCATAATGGAAATGCAAAAGAACTAGGTGGAGGTGTTTTTATTGCGGTAAGAAACACATTTTTTTCTTCGTCAGTCTTTTTTCCTTTTGAACTATCAATTGAATTAGTCTGTGTAAAACTAACTGTGCAGGCAAAAACTTTGTATATTTGAACTCTCCATGGCTATTGATTTTGTTATAGATTTGTCCTGCCGTGACAGCAATATTTTACTTTTGGGTGATTTTAATTTACTTTACATTGACCGGGTTCCATCTGAGGATGAATCCTACTTAGAAGCTTCTTTATCTTCATCACAAATAGAATTTTCTTTTCTTGATAAAATTATTTCCACTGACTTACAGCAACCAAGCTGTATTAAAAATTCAAAAAATCGAACCCTCGATTTAATATTTTCCTCTGACCCTATTAGTACACTCGTTCTAGAGTCAAGATCTGGAATCACTAATATAGATAATTACCACACACCTCTGGACATCTTTCTTGATTTGAGTGATTGAATTTTAGAAAACAGTAACCCTTTTGACTGCTCCTATACTTATGACTTCAGAAAAGCAAATTTCCATGTGTTGTCTGAAGATTTATTTAGTTCAGGAATTGAAAATATTTTATCTTGTTCCAATATTGACGAAGCAGTAACCAATTTTTATTCCACCCTTAACAACTGCTTAAATAGAAATTTCTCTTTAACAAAATCAAACAATTCAAGCCATAGTCATCCATGGTACACTAAAGAGCTGCGCAGTCTTCGTAACAAAAGAAATAAAAACCGAATTGAAGCAATCCAACAAAATTTAATTCGTTTTGCCCTGAAGGATCTACCTTGGAATGATCCTTTTAGTCTTCCACCTTATGAACATCGAATCCAGCTTCTTCAGATGCAAACCCTTCACCAAAGGCGTGTTAATAACGATTTAATATTTCTTCATCAACTTATAAAGGGCGAAATTGATGCTCCTTATTTATTAGCCTGTATTGGGTTAAATTACCGTGGAAGATCTTATCACCTGCGTGGATCCGAACGCGGCACGGGACCCAATATGTGGCGCCTTGATCGGTATTCAGAAAATCTTTGGTAAACACAAGCAACGCCGGGTGGGTCAGCTACTTGTTATATATATGCCTTATGAATTATGACATGCTTAATATTGTTTGTCTATTTCAACATTTGATATTAAAAATGGTCTGCAAAAGGGGGCGATGAACTCGCCATGGCTAGGGTCGTTTTTACCTTTATAAGACGGTTGTTTTATAGCAGCTACCTTGACATCACGGTAAAGGTGATTTGCTACATGGCCCTCATTAGGTCTATGCCTAAGGATGTCATATGTAGTCCAACGTTGCACCAGAAGAGATTTCACATTTCTGAAGTTTATTTTCCATTTCGAAGTATGGCAATTCGTTGAATATTGCCACAAGTCTAGTCGGAGCTTTCAGCTGTGTAAGACGTCTTTATCTCGCTCGTGTATTGATTATAACAATCATTCCTAAACGTGTAAGATCACCCAAACCCGAGGACAATTTACTGTCCTCGGATAAAAAACTCTGTTCCAATATGGATAACCTAAATTCAAAACATAAAAAATATTCCAATAATTGGAAACACTCCAAATATTGGAATCCCTTACAGTGTCAGCCTGATGCTGATAACGACATTGAAGAAATGGACGATATTATCTCGCCTAGAGAAAAAAAAGTATATGTGCCTCCAATTAAACTTTTGCAAAAGTCTTGCGATTATGTTCACCAAATGATGAAATCTTTAGAAGTGAAAGATTATTGCATAAAAAAACTATCCATCGGGATCAAAATCAATTGTGAATTGTTAGAATCACATAATAAAGTGCTATCTAAATTAAAAGAAGAAAACTGTCAATTTTTTCACATGACCTAAAAAGCGCTAAAGCTTTCAAAGTGATTCTCTATGGTTTAGGTGAAATGAATGTAAACGAACTTAAAACCGAACTCACTAACCTCGGGCTTTTGTGCACCGAGATAAAAGCAATTACGAAAAAATATGAACAATATTCAGACACTTTTTATTTAATCTCTCTTCAAAATGGTTCTATAAAATTACACGAATTAAGGAGGAATGTTCGCTCTATTTTCCACACACAGGTAAATTGGAGTTTCCAAAAAAAAATAAAAGGCAAATTGACACAATGTCATAATTGCCAAATGTTTGGACACGGCGAACGAAATTGCCATATAAAAACATACTGTGCCAACTGTGCTGGTTCACATAAGACTGCCGAATGTGACAATTCTGCAAAGCATAAATGTGCTAACTGCAATGAAAACCATGAAGCAACTGATGTCACGTGCGGAAACAGAGCGAAGTACCTTGAAATGAAAGATAAATCATCAAAGAGATCATTCTCAGCTCATCAGAGAACTCTCTACACACCTCGATCATTGCGAGTGCCAGCAGCATCGCAAGCTTCTCTTAATCCTTTCGTGGAGAGTCAAGTTTCTTTTGCCTCCATGGTAGACTTTCCATCGCTCCCGCAACCTCAGCGCGGGCGACCGATCAATATGCAGGGTAACAATGTAAATACTCAACGATTAAATGTATTGGAAAATAATTCTCTCGTTCCAAATGCCGACAGCATCCATGCCGATGCAATCAACAATGAAAAGCTTTTCTCCATTGAAGAACTTAATTCTTTAGCTATGGAGATGATTACTAAATTATCAACTTGCAAGACAAAGTTAGACCAGTTCAATGTTATCGCACATTTAGCCACTAAGTTTTTGTATAGTCATGATAAGTAATATGGTAGATAGATATATAAAAATTATAACTTGGAATGCAAGAAGTATTCACAACAAATGTTTAGAATTTTTCAATTTCTTAAATAGTCATAACATTGACGTAGCTTTAGTGACAGAAACTTGGCTAGAAAATGATTTACATTTATCCACACCTGATTACAAGTGCTATAGAGTTGATAGGATTGAAAGCCAAGGTGGTGGAGTAGCAATTCTTATCCGTAAGTCAATTCAACATTCGCTTTTGCCGGTTATTAGAACTCAGTTGGTGGAAAATGTTGGAATTGAGATAAAATTAAGAAATATGAGAACACTTAAAATTTATTGTGTCTATTTTCCCGGTGGTTCATCCTCAAACTATAAAAGAGTATGCTTGAATAATGACTTAAGAAAACTTTTTGCAATAAGAGGAGACTTTTTGATTGGTGGTGACCTAAACTGCAAGCATAGAGACTGGGGTTGCAATAGGGCAAATTCCTATGGAAATGTTTTGTCTAATCTGTCTGTAACGTTGCCTGTTAGTATTTTGTTTCCTCCTAGTCCTACTTATTTTCCTGCTAGTTCTCGTGGATGTCCTTCTGTCCTTGATATTTTCATAACAAATACGTCAAGTCAATTAACTTCTCCAATTACATTGAATGAGCTGAGCTCTGACCATAATCCGGTACTCTGTCATCTTCTTAGGTCAGGTGAAACTAAACTCCAATATTACCAAGACTTTAAAAATGCCAACTGGTCTCGTTTCAGATCAAATATGAAAACAAAGCTTCGAAATATACCTACTGACCTAGCAAGAGTTATAGATAAGACTGATGTTGACAATATTGTCCACAGCTTTACCCAAAATATCATAACATCTATTGATGAATGCGTTCCAAAAGTTGTGAAAAGGAGCAATTTTGCAAGACTTCCTTTACATGTTCTTCAACTTATTAAAAATAGAAACATCCAAACAAGAAATTGGCAAAGATATCGTCAACCTATGTTTAAAGACCGTGTTTCATTTCTTAATAGACTCATCTCCAAGGAATTGCTAGTTAAAAGAAATAATGACTGGAATAATAAACTATCTACTCTAGAAAAAAACTCAAAACCATTTTGGAATATCGTCAAAATTGTAAAGAACAAACATAGACAAGTTCCTTTTCTCAAAACGGATACAGACACCTTTTTTACTGATATTGAAAAAGCAAATGCGCTTGCACTTAATTTTTCTAAAAATCATGCCGTATCACAAAACCTTGGTAATGTTACTACAAATGATTTAGTAGATAATGCTGTACAAAACTTAAATAATATAACCGTTGAAACACCACCAAATTTTTTAACGTCACAAGAAGATGTTGTAGAAATTGTGAAGAGTCTAAAAGTCCGGAAAACTGGAGGCCTTGACCAAATAAAAAACATCTACCTAAAGCATTTACCCAAGATAGGAATTTTGTTTCTCACATTTATAATAAATTCGTGTCTTAAAGTACGATATTTTCCAGACTCTTGGAAAATAGCTAAGGTTGTGCCTATTTTAAAAGCTGGAAAGCCAGCCGTAAGGGCTGAAAGTTATAGGCCAATTAGTTTGCTCAGCAGTATAAGCAAAGTTTTAGAAAGAGTTATACAAAGAAAGATGCTTAGAATAATCTCAGATAATAGTTTATATCCTGATGAGCAATTTGGATTTAGACGATTTCACAGCACTTCACATCAAGTTCTCAGGATATCTAACATTGTCAAAAGTAATCGTGTTTAAGGAAGATCCACAGGTATGATATTATTGGACATTGAAAAAGCATTTGATTCAGTTTGGCACAATGGTCTGATATATAAAATGTTATTTTACAATTTTCCTTCTTATTTATGTAGTCCAAAGTTTTCTGTCGAATAGATGTTTTAAAGTTCATGTTAATGGTAGTGTCTCTGAAGTGATAAGTTTTAATTACGGCGTTCCTCAAGGCTCAGTCCTTGGACCAATTTTATATAATTTATTTACATGTGACTTTCCCAAAATTCCTGATTGTGAAGCAGCAATTTTTGCTGACGACACAGCAATACTCTCCTCGCATGAGTTTGGTCTCAATATTGAGATCAACTTAAACAATGCGATTAGAATATTGGTAGATTATTACAATAAATGGAAAATAAAGCTTAATGCTGATAAGATGCAAGCGATCTTTTTCACGCGAAAAAGAAAAGCTTGTTATCTTCCAAGCAATCAATTGCAAATCCTTGGAAAAGCTGTTTCTTGGGATCGTCAAGTCAAATATCTTGGCATTCATCTTGACACAAAATTAACCTTTGACCATCATATAACACAAACAATAAAAAAAGTTAATATAGCCATTAAAATGATGTTCCCATTCATCAACAGAAAATCCTTATTGTCAAACGAAAATAAAATAATAATTCATAAAGTTATTTTCCAAGCTATTCTTTTATATGGTTGTCCTGTATGGAAGAATTCTGCTAAGTGTCACATACAAAAATTACAAGTTTCTCAAAATAAACTTTTGAAAATGATGCTTGGCCTTCCTTGGCACCACTCGACTTCAGATCTCCATAGAAGGGCGAATGTTGGATTGATATCTGAAAGAATTGTTAAATTAACAAATAAATTCCTAAATCGCATTGAACTTGCTGATAATAACCTCATAAATCAACTCAATAATTAATATACAACTAAATGAAATATGAAGATTTGCAAACTGTGATAAGAACTACCTGATTTTGTATACGATGTTTAATTTGTTAAAATGTTAATTTATATTTTTTTTGTTAATATATTATTTATGTTGTTTTATGTTTACTTATTTATTTCTTCATTTCATGTACTTATTTATTTATTTATTATTTATTAACTTGTTATATTTATTTATTCATTTTGTTTCAATTTTGAAATTTACCATTTGTTTATTTGTTTATTCACTAATTTATTTATTTATTTACCTAATTATTTATTTATTTATTTATTTATTTATTTACTTATTTCCTTGTTATTTATTTATTTGTTTATAATTTATTTACTTATGTTGTTTAATTATTTACCTAACCTACTTAACTATTTTATTTATAATAAATTCTCTTTCTTCTAGTCACTAGTTATAAATTATCTTAAGTTATAATCTTATAAATATTTTTTTTTCTTTTTCTTTCTTTAAGGGAGGTTTTTATCGTATTTCCTCCAAAAAATGATTATGTAATTAATAAAATAAACTTATAATCCTTAATAAAATAATGTTCTAGCTGTAAGATACACTGTATCAAATCACTATAATGTAAAATTTGCGGTAGCAAACCATTGTAAAATTTAGAACGAAAATAAATATATCTATCTATTGCCACAAGAGGGTTCTCATGTCCTCAATTTTTGAACCTGTTCTGTTCTTATTTCCCAATAATTTGGAAATAAAAAGCTAAGGTAATACCAATTCCAAAACCTGGGAAACCTGCAAAACTCTCTACTCACTATCGTCCGATAAGCTTGCTAATTTGCCTAAATAAACTGCTCGAAAAAGTTCTTAAATATAAAATATTAAAAATCGTTGATGATTAAAGTATTTTTCCAAATGAACAGTTTGGAGTCAGAATGCATTACAGCAATCTCATCAAGTCTTGAGGGTCTGCCAACATGTAAAGAAAAATCATTTTCCTGGGAAATGAACTGGTCATGTTCTACTCGACGTAGAAAAGGCATGATGGGATCTAGGATCTAGCACAAAATAGTAGGTCGTGGTTTTCCAATCTATCTTGTAAAAATTATTCAATGTTTCATTACCAATCGATATTTTTGTGTTTTTGTTAGTAATAGATCTTCAATTCGTTATCGAATTAACGCAGTTGTACCACAAGGATCTGTCCTAGGTCCCTTTTTATACAAAATACAACATATACACTTCTGACATTCCAAGGCTACCAGAATGTAAAAATGTAAATGTCACCTTTAGGAACTGCAAGTATCACAGAAAAGGTTACTTAAAATGATACCTTTAGATTTACATAAAAGAGCAAATGTTGAATTAATTTCTGTAAGAATCAATAAACTCAACAACAATTTTCTACTTACCACTGACAATCTCTTAATTAACCATAACTCTGATGTAAATTTGATTATTTTATGTAAATAATAAATTATCGGTTTATTTGTTATTAAGTTCTTTAAATGTTATATATTTATTTATTCAATTATTTATTAATTTATTTATTCATTTTTTTAATTTTTTTTTTGTCTATACCTTTATTTATTTATTTGTTAATTTATTTATTTAGTTGTTACTAAAGTAATTATTTATTTTCTTCACTAACAATATACTAACTTTAAAAAATTCAAATATTTATTTACTATAATTTACTAATTCAAATTTTATTAACCCACTTCATAACTTAAGTTTTAGAATTTTATTTTTATTTTTAGTCAAAATGTACCTGCCATTACCATTTTCAAATTGAAGGTTTTCGTTTGTATTTCCCTTCAAAAATAAATATCCAAACCAATCCTAAACTCAATATAAATTAAAATACTAAATATACTATATGTTTAATATATCAAATCTCTGTATGTTAACTATGCGGTAGCTAACCAAATGCACATATAAATACCGAAAATAAAAATCTATCTAAAAATAAAAATGTTTAACATTTTTAAATTCAGATTATTTAATATTTTTCAATATCTGTAAATTGAATATCCTTGGGGGTCATTCACAGATGAAGTGTAACTTAGCTTATTTGGCAATAATATGGCAAGGCCTTTAGGTGTTGTTAAATTAGGCGAGGAAATTGAACAAAAATTGTTTTTTTAATTGAAACTTTACAAAGCCATCGTTTTTATGTATGTACATTTATATTTGAAAAAGGCCCATAAGAATAATAATATCATATTTCGAAACTTCTGCCAAAGTTTGTTTTGATTTTTTTTCCTCCCCTAGATTTTTGTTATTATTGTGTCCATTCGGGAAACACGAACGGTTCACTTTTAGACTAGCTTAAGGCTATGAAATTGTGTGTGTTTAACACAAAGCTACACGCAGCTCTTTTAAAGTCAAAAGGCAACATTTCCGTTTCCCAGAATTTGGCCTTTTCGTTTAAATATACCTATTTTAGTTTTGTTGGAAGTTTATATGCATCACTAACTATATATATATCCACACAGAATAGGATCTTGGACCATACTGGCATATCAATACTGACAGGATGTGGGGATACAGCCTTATGGTTTTAGGACTTTTCTATTGTATACGAGAGGTAAATATACAAAGTTTAATGAACTTGCACACCTTTTGCTGATAAGTTAATGGTGCCATCTGAATGTTCCCTTATTCAATATCAATCGAACCAAATCATCCAAATCGAACTAATCACTCTATGACGAATGAATTAGTCCTTTTTGTTGAGTCCGTAGAAGAATACGGCTATAAACATGTTTTAAGAACTGATGAACATACATATAGAGTTCTCGAAACAAACAACATATAAACTGAGATTAGCAAGGAAAACATATGTTGGGTTTCGATATTTCTGCAACCAGGAAGGGGATACAAAAGCTTGACCTGAAGACTCACGATTAATTAGGAATATGTACTTGGCCTAGATTTGGCAATTGCCATAGCTGAGGATGAAGATGGAGTTTTATGATTTATCGTTTGGTTAATGAGTGAACAACATAACGCATTTATCATGTAACTTTATTATGAAGCGAAGGCGATTGCAAAGGGAATAATATGCAGAGGATACAGAAATTTGATTGGGTCCTTACGAATGAGTTACATTGGGTAATTACAGGAGTAATTACTGTGAAAGTGCTGTTTAGATGGCGGAAGCTGAGATGGTGGATGGCTTTTAGAAAGCTTATTAAATATTTGTTGGGAGTTAGTGGTATGGGGTTCTATCTGAGTTTTTGAAAGTATTAAAGGTATTTCACTTGAGGTCCAGGAATCAAATTGAATGGCTGTAAAATGCCTCAATGGGTTTATCTTTAGCCCAACTACATTAAAGGAAAAAGTATGTAGAAATTTTCACCATCGATTTCGATGGATTCGTGATTTTTTCTTTTCTGAATAAAAAAATAAATTGCACGACTGGATCGCACGTACTCACTCTTATGTGAAGTCAAAGCGTCGAATAAAATTGGTAAAAATAAAGAAGAACTTCAAAGTTTTTATTCGATTTATATGACTTTTTATTGATCGGTTGGGTGCTGTATGAATAGGGTAGGCACTGAAAGGCATCAAACTGGTGATGCACAGTCGCTGCAACTATATCGTACACATCAATTGTGCTTATTTTACCTCCCCGCGGTAACCACCGGGTACTGGTCTGTCCATCCGGACATTCCTGCTAAACTTATAAGCGCGAGTGTTGAACACAGAAAAAATAGCAACACTATAATGCTCTGCTTTAATGACTGTTCTGATCGATTCGCAGAAGTCTTGCACGAGCCCCTCAGAAAGAGGACGTACGGCGGATGAGCCCAACCAATTGGACCAACGGTGGCGTCAACAGTCAATGAAGCAGACGCCCTAATGAGCTACTTCGACGTATTTTTAGATAAGGTCATTAGGACAATTCAATGCAAGTCAGGGCATTGAAATAGAGATGGTGGCGGATGAACCCTTAATGGGCCAACGGCAGCGCTCACATCCCCGAAGTGGGTTACTGACTCCGGATTCTCCGGTTCCTTTTGTCCAACGAATCCAACAAAGAACCTGGCCCTCCAGGTTGGGGGTTGTGCGTGGGGTTAACAACCCTGCCACGGAAAAAAGAAAAAGTTACGAAGCGACCAATAGCCTCGGAAAAGGACGGATTTACTGTTGACGACCCGGAAAAACGAATCAAGAACAACGACCTTCGGATCTGCACGTGGAATGTTAGAACTCTTAACAGACCACGTGCATCCAAACAACTAGCGGAGGCCCTAGACTGCTACAGAGCAGGAATTACTGCCATCCAGGAAGTGCGATGGAATGGGCCGGGCAAAAGGAGGATGAAAAACTGTGACGTGTACTACGGTGATTGCGCAAGAAGACCACAGCGTTTATTTGGGTGCAGATTCGTCATAAGCGGTAGACTTAGGCAAGAAGTCTTGGGCTTTCGACACGTAAGTGAGCGACTTGTGACAATCCGTATCAAGGCTAAATTCGCCAACATTAGCCTAATATGCGCTCATGCCCCCACAGAGGACAAAGATGACGCCACCAAGGATGACTTCTATGAGCTCCTCGACAAAACCTATGAGCAATGCCCTAAATACGACGTTAAGATCGTACTAGGCGATCTTAATGCCAAAATAGGTAAAAAGGAAATCTTTGGTAGGACTGTCGGAAAACATATCCTACACGACACAACGTCTGAAAACGGACTTAGGCTAATTGACTTCGCAGCGGCACATAACGTCACCATTGCAAGCACACGGTTTCCTCATCTCGATATACACAAAGGGACTTGGCGACACCCAGATCAAAGAACCGTCAATCAGATTGATCACGTTGCGATCGATGCAAGACACGCCTCCAGTATCTTGGATGTTCGTACCTTCCGAGCAGCTAACATCGACTCGGATCACTACCTTGTTGCAGCAAAGGTAAGAATGCGAATAACCCGAACTCCACAACAACGGAGTAATACTGTGAGGAAGTATGACGTCGGAAAGCTGCAATCGCAAGAAACCGCCAGAACCTATGCCGATCGAATATCCCGTAACCTCTCAAGAAATCCAGTACCGCCAGCATCAAGTGCCGAAGATCAGTGGCAACACTGCCAACAAGCCATCAGAGATGCCGCAACTGATGTGCTAGGTTTCACCAGACCACCACCACGAAACCTCTGGTTTGATGACGAATGCAGGCAGGCCCATGCAGCCAAACAAGAGGCATATAAAGCGGCGCTGCAAAGAAAGACGAGAGCTGCTCGCGAGCTCTATGAGCAGAAAAGACGGGAAGAACACCGGCTTCTCCAAAAGAAAAACAGAGAGCATGAGAAGCGCGCGATCGAAGATATTGAGAGATGCTACTCCAGGAACAACGTGCGGAAGTTTTACCAACAGGTAAAAAGAACATGCCAAGGAAAAAAATCCCGCACAGAAGCCTGTAGAGATAGGAATGGAAACCTCGTAGTAGAGTCACAGTCGGTGCTGAGTACATGGAAGGACCATTTCTGCAGACTGTTAAACGGCGATGAAGGCCAAAATCCCGCTGTCAGGCAGAATGAACCATTCAACATGGATGATGACAGACAAAACTTCCGTCCACCTGACCAACATGAAGTAAGGATAGCAATATCTAAACTCAAAAACAACAAAGCTGCTGGACCCGACGGATTACCCGCCGAACTTTTTAAAGCGGCCGGAGATGACCTGGTGGAGTGCATACACCAACTCATCTCTAAAGTTTGGTCAGAAGAAAGTATGCCTGATGAATGGAACCTCAGCATCGTTTGCCCGATCCACAAGAAAGGAGACCCTCTAAACTGCGCCAACTATAGAGGAATAAGTCTCCTGAATATCGCCTACAAGATCCTCTCTGCCGTACTATGTGAACGCCTGAAACCTTTCGTCAGCAACCTGATTGGCCCCTATCAGTGTGGTTTCAGACCTGGAAAGTCCACAATCGATCAAATGTTCACGCTACGGCAGATCCTGGAAACCACCCAAGAATTCCAAATCGATACTCACCACCTCTTTATCGATTTTAAGGCCGCGTACGATAGCATTTATAGAGACGAGCTATACAGAGCCATGTCAGGTTTTGGCATTCCCACAAAACTCGTCCGACTGTGCAGGATGACGATGGAGAACTCTCGCTGCTCCGTCAAGGTTGGTTCTGACCTCACAGAAGCTTTTGACGTCAAAAAAGGATTCCGACAAGGTGATGCGCTATCGTGCGATTTCTTCAACTTAATACTTGAAAAAATTATAAGAAACTCGCAAGTCAATTGTAGTGGGACAATTTTTTTCAAGTCTGTGCAATTGCTAGCATACGCTGACGACATAGACATCATTGGCAGAACTCGGCGAGCTGTCAGTGGAACGTTTGCTAGCATTGAAGCTGAAGCGGCTAAGATGGGACTAGCAGTCAATGAGGCCACAAAAAGGGACACACAACACCGGCGGATTGGACAAAACATCACAATAGACAGGTACAACTTTGAGGTAGTTAGGGACTTTGTGTACCTCGGATCCGCTATAACATCTGACAACAACATCTCGTCAGAAATAAAGCGAAGAATTACTCTTGTCAATCGCTGTTTCTATGGGCTAGGAAGGCAATTGAGTAGCAAAGCCCTCTCTCGAAAGACAAAGGAGACTCTGTATAAGACCCTAATCATCCCAGTCCTGCTCTATGGCGCCGAGGCATGGACTCTATCTAAAGCGGATGAAGATATCCTTAGTCGTTTCGAGCGTAAGATTCTTCGGAAGATTTTTGGCCCTATCTGCGTTAACGGGCTTTGGAGGAGAAGGTTCAACCAAGAACTATACGAGCTGTACAGCGACATTGACCTGGTCAAAAAAATACGCATATCACGTTTAAGATGGCTAGGTCATGTAGAGCGAATGGACAACAATGCTCCGGCTCGCAGGATCTTCGATTCCATCCCAGAGGGTAGACGCAGTCAAGGAAGACCTCGCCTTAGGTGGCGCGCTCAAGTGGAGGACGAACTGAACCAACTTGGAGTGCAAAACTGGAGGCAGCTAGCCAAAGACCGAGTTGGCTGGAGAGGCATGTTGGTTGAGGCCCAGGTTCGTCCCGAACTGTAGCGCCACCTAAGTAAGTAAGTATTGATCGAAAAAAATACGTAAAATAGTTTTCAGCGTTTAAATTTATTTCTATAAAAAATATGAAACAGTGTGATTTTTTTACTTGCGATTATAGGGACTATAAGGCAAGTTTAGGATTCGTGAATATGAAAAAAATTGAGACAACAATGAAACATGACATTACGACCATAGAGAAGTCTAAAAAAGTGATCGAGAAAAAATGTCTGTCTGTCTGTCTGTCTGTCCGTAAGAATGGTTTTTAAATTTAGGAAAATTAAAGTTAACATCAAAGCATTTATTCGATTTTTGTGACTTTTGATTGTTCGAATAAAGTACGTTAAATTGTTTAGAGTAAAATAATTTAAACGCCATTTTATTTCTGTAAGAAATGTGTGTGAATTTTTTTTCAAATTCGTAGGAGCGGTTTTTAAATAAACGGCTTTTTTAACGATTTTTTTTTAATTAAAAAAAGTAGTCTAAGAATACAAACTTAGCACAAAATGTACATACATTTCAAAACAAAATTTTAAAAAAATTCAATTACCCGTTTTCAAAATACTGATTTTTCAAAAAAAAAAAATTTAATTATTAAAAATACAAAAAAAGGTTTTGGAAAAAAATTAATGCGAAATTACTTAGGCTACCTAAATCTTCTTGAATATCAATTTTGATACTAATCGGATCACCAATTTTTGATAAAGTCGAAGAAAAAAAACCGGTCCTGTGGGAGGTACCGTTTTTAGTCCACCATATTAATTTTTTTCACCAAAATATAATGCTTTCCTACACCGGTTTTTTTTCATAAAAATTCTTGGAGCCGTTTTCGAGAAAAATAAACTCTTACAGAACGGTTATAATGCAAGTACCGATAATTTTTGAGCTACAAAAAAATTGAAAAAACTACTTTGTTGAATGTCGAAATAGCCTTAAAATCTAAATTTGAAGAAGAATTGCCCAACCTACAGTCCAAAATACATCCGTACAAACAGACAGACAAAAAGACGGACAGAATTTTGCCAGTAACTCAAATACGTTTCTCTATCATCGTAATGTCATGTTTGATTGTTATCTCAAAATTTTTAATCTGTACGAATTCATAACTTGCATTATAGTACCTATAATCGCAAGTAAAAATAATATGGTGGGTTAAAAACGGTACCTCCCATAGGACCGGTTTTTTTTCTTCGACTTTCTCGAAAACTATGGTGATCCGATTACTATCAAAATTGATATTCAAGAAGATGTAGGTAGCCTTAGTAATTTCGCATTAATTTTTTTCAAAAACTTTTTTTTTTGTATTTTTTTTTTGTTTTTTTTTGGAAAATCAATATTTGAAAACGGGTAAGCGATTTTTTTAAATTCTGTTTTTCAATGTATGTTATTTTTGTGCTTAATTTAGTATTCTTGAATTATTTCTTTTAATTTTTTTTATTTAAAATTTTACTCAATACAATTTAACGTACTTTATTCAAACAATCAAAAGTCACAAAAAATCGAATAAATGCTTTGATGATCACTTTAATTTTCTTAAATTTTATTCTACAAAGCGACCGCACATACGAGCGAGTACGTGCGATCCAGTCGTGCAACTTATTTATTGTGCACACATGATGAGTGATAACAACGACTGTTTTAATTGTGACCGTTCACTGACATAAAGACAACAACACACAATGTCTGCAGACTTTTTATTGACTCGTCCTGGGTTTGTGGAGTACTTTTATTAGAACATGGATCAACCAGAAAAGGTACATATGTGTTTTCGCTTCTTACTGCCCGCATATAATATATATTCTTAGTGATAATTTTGAAGGAAATTCATTATGTATAATGTATGCCCTTTTAACAACATGTTTTATTGCTATCGACTCTGGGTTTTTCGCCCATACATATTTGAGCATTCTCCTTTGTCATTAAGGACTTGAATTTGAACAAACCTCGTTTATTTTGTTTGAAACAAATTGTTTTAAGTATTCAAAGTGTTTTAAATATTAAAATATAGTGCTTAAAAGAAAAAAAATCAAAAAGAATAAACAAAAATGAAACGACAAAACTCGTTTACTACTGATACAACTTTTACTTTTATTAAAATCCAGTCAATAATAACGTCATCTAAATGAAATCCATCACGTATATAAATAGTTAAATTTCGTATTTTGTATGAGTTTCGTTTAAGCTCGGATCGGACAGACCGATTTTTCCTTTCTATATGGACTCGTGTATTCTTGATATACTTGGTAGCCCAGATTTCCCTTTATCTAGCAATGAACCGGTCTTCTCCAACTTTTTAATCTATGTCCGAATAAGGACTTCTTGGCGCATTCATGATAAATACAAACAAAAATAAAACATTCATAATTTTTTTGTATACAGAATTATTTCTTCGAATTTGATCAAGCCCCTTCCGAACCAAAATCCTGGCTACGGGCCTGCAAACATTTTTCAGCTCCATCAAAAGTGACTGAGGCAATTTCTTGAGCACTCCGAAATCTCAAGAGACGTGAACTAGCTAATTAATCTTTTAAACAATTGAAAATCTTGATATGTATTTGCTTACCGAGAAAGTCACCTTAGGGAAATTAAACAATTCGCAGCATTTTTGGCGAACACAAAGGTATTCTGTTTCCTTGAGGCAAGTCCTTTAAGGTCACAAGACATCATTGAGTTTTCGAAGCATTAAATTCCATACGTTTAATAAAGTCCACATTGAACAATGCTTGCAAGATCAGAATTTAATGAACTAATCATACGCTACCATTGCAGTTCTGAAAAACAGGGTAGTATATATCACCAGTAAAATAATATATAATGGTTTAGACGTCTTAGATCATTGATCATTGATCATTGATAAAAATGAGGAAGAGCGTCGAAGAACAGACCCTTGAAGCACACTAGAAAGGTAATTTCCCAATCCATTGAATAAGGGGACCATCATTAAGAAGTTTACGTGCCTCAAGATATTTCTTAGTCTGATATTTCTTTATCATCGTTTCCATGACCTGGAAAAAAGGAGTGTTAGTGCGATTGTTCGATAGTTTGAAGCGGATATACTTGGACCCCAATATTTAATTATCAAAATGCAAGAAAAGTTCAAAGGATAGTAATGTAATGGAAATTAATTCAACTGTAGTCATTTCCAGCTTCATACACCGTAAATCAATGCAGATGAAAGAAATTTTCTACCACCAAGGAGTTAAAATGTTTCACGGAAGTGCAGCTTTTCGTAGTTCCTCCTACTACTAACAAAAAATAAAATAAACAATTTTCTTGCATCCTCTGCGATGACGTTGTTTCCATGTACAAGACGACCAACGTTGACAACAAACAACAATCCTTCAAGCCACACTCTAATGGCGCGTGTAACGTTAGTCCTTTCCTCCAGTGAAATATGCAAATTTCTTAGCGGGTTTTCAGTTATTTTAAAGTAATTTAATTAGGTAAGCGTGATGTAGGGCACTGGGAAAATGGTTTATGTATGCCTAATAGGAAAGCAAACATGTTGCGGGTCTTCAGTGATAATCATTTTGAACATGAAGTGTTTGTCTCTAGGGCAAATTATGTCTCTTGTCCGAGAACATCTCAATTTGATGGGAGGTTTTCTTTTTTTTTTTTGTTGTATTTTTAAAATTAAATGCAGAACGTGATACCTGAATTGAGTGAATTGAGGGTTAGTAACAAGTCTAGAGGTGTCGACCTTCGTGTTGAAACCATCCACATAGACAAAATTTTCAATTTTTCTTCTTAAATTATTTTTTGATAAATCAATTCAAATTGTTAACATATTCCTTTATTTATATAAGCCACATGTTTATCAATATCAATTGAACATGAACCTTCAAATCGGACAAAATAAAAGCCATAAATGTCAAGAACGTGGGTTGTCCACATTTATCTTTGGCTGCCCTCTACTTGCCGGTAAAATGGTTACTACTTTAACGTGACTGTATCCCATAATGCTGTATATCCTGTCGCATATAAATTCATAATTTGGACGGTGTCCAAATTGCAAATGTTCAAATATCAGAAGGCGGCGGCGGCATAGCGACCCCAACAAATACTTCCAGCAACAGCCTGAAACTAACTTTCCTATTCGAACCCACTTTCCATATTGCCGGTATGGTATGTATAGGATGTTTTCCTTCTGCTTTCACTTAACTGACCTTTTTTCGCAATGCAGTGCTGTTAAAGCAAAGCCCGAGTCGTATAGCAGTGCATTTGTATAGGAAGTCAATACGGACTCTGTCATTTCCTGAAGTTAGTTCGACGCCCTTTTTCTGTCAATATCGTTGTCGCCCCATTTGCACACACATGATTGTGACGGAGCCATAACCATTCGTCACTCGAAAACGAGGTAAAAAATGTTCGGTTTTTCTAGTCATTTTTTAATGATATTTAAAGGATAAGCGAGTGATATAAAGTAAGTATAGTTGCTTGTTGTTTTTATGTGTGTGTTGTTTGGATATTCAAAAGTTTGTTTACACATTTTGAATAGTATATGCACTAGTGACTTGCATTAGCATCAATATTGCGATATTCCTTGTCACAAGAAATAGAATCTAGTTTTTGGTGCGTAATAGAAAAAGAGGGTAGTTTAGATAAATTTACACAGAAATAACAGTGATTGGCTAGTGAAAGTGAAAAGAAAAATGGAAAATGGAAAACATCGATTTATATTTTTGCTGTTTTTGTTTACAAAACAAAATTATTTTATTTAATTTTTTATTTATTCAAGACGTCAATTTAGTAGAAAAAAGAATATTTCACTCACTTAACTTATCTACTCTTCAGAAGATTGATTGCTAATCTAAGTACCTATCATGAGCTTCCATACGCGTGCAGAAATATTCCAGATTGGCTAAACATCTTAACGAAAATGCTACACGTCTCTAGCGTTTTCCCAGTATTCTACACTACTTTAAGAAAAAAAACGAATAACGTCAAATTCGACTGATGTGTTTAATTCTCTATTTGGTTAGTGTGATGAACTGTTAAACGTTCGATAAATAATCCTTCGGCCAAATTTATAACCGGCAGTCTTTTTATTTTAAGTAAAAATCGTTCTTCTACCCATAAGCAAGAATCAAACCCCAACCATCAGTTTTAGATGTAGTGATGCTGATTGAAAAAAAACTCAACGATAATTCCCATCGCTACGTTATGGCAGGGTAGAAGGCCCAGTACAAACAGTTTTCCTGTCATTTTTACTACCAACGTTCTAACTTTTTCATACTACGGGATCTGGGACTATATATGCCTCAGACCGTTTTCAATAAAGCGTATCCAAGCATGTAATAGGCGTGTGTAATTTAAAAAAAGAAACAAACGTATTTTTTCGGCTTTACTGTAACTTGATACCTTTTCTTTGGTTACATTGTACACCAGACGGATATGGGTTTCCCGGAAAACAAGTTCATTAGGATCTCTGCTCAACATAAAAAAACGAGGGAAGTTTTTTTTTAAGCGGAAACAATTGAACGGTAGTGAGACAAGTTCTTATATGTGCTCCAATTCCGATTGGCATCTATTAATTTTATTTGGGTAATTGTTTTCGCATGAGTTGGTATAACGATGTTGTAAATGTAGCAACTGTATGATCACATGACTGGAAATAATGGCTGTTTGTTTAATGTATACAATTTTAAGGAAGAATTTGTATCAGGAAATAAGACTAATAGGGATTTTTCTTGAGTTTTGTCTTGTTTTATTCTTAAACTGGCAGTAGATGTCGTTTGCTAGAATTTTGTAAATACATTGTCATAAATGTCAGACAATTTTTTTATAAAATATTTGTAAATAGTGTTAAATTGGCTTGAAGAAGGATTTTAAGGACCTTTTCCTTTCTGTCCATTATTATATTTTTTTAAATGTGAACATTTACAATTTGTCTTTTATTATAGAATTACATTCTATTTGTGTGGACCAACATACATATTAAATAAATAAAAGTAACGACTCTGGGTTCAAATAGCTTGCCTGCGAGATCTTTTTTTCACGACAGTGGAGCACTGGGTACAAACTAAAGACTTTATTCCCACTTTACTTAAATTAAAGTCTATAGACGCAGAACTATTATTAAGAAGGTTTAGAGCTTCATATTTGCAATAGTTTGTTCCATGAAAGTCAACTTGCAAAAATTCCAATCCACGCAGGTGGTAAGATCCCCCATGGTAATTTAACCCAATACAGGCTAATAAATAAGGAGCATCAACTTCGCCCTTAATAAGTTGATGAAGAAATATTAAACCATTATTAACACTCCTTTGGTGAAGGGTTTGCATCTGGAGAAGCTGGATTCGCTGTTCAAAAGTGGCAGATTGAAAGAATCATTCCAAGGTAGACCTTTAAGAATAAAACGAATGAAACTGTGTTGGATTACTCCAATTCAGTTCTTTCGGTGAAGCATACTCATACTGTGGGCGTACGTAGCAATTGTACTACGAAATAGTCACATATGGATCATTAAATACCTTAGCCCAGCATTTTATGAATCCAAGCTTAAAGCTAGCTTTTAACAATAAAATTAACGTGGTGAATAAATTCAAAGTTGGAGCTAGAATGGATACCCAAATCCTTAAAACTGAAGACGCGACAGAGTTTGTGGTGCGAAATATGATAATCGAATGTATTTACGATACGTTTTCTAGAGAAGATAATCGTCTGACACTTTTACAGGGTTAAGGGAAATGCCCCTTTTTCTGCAGCAAATACTAAAGCTATCAATATCTGCCTGCAGAATTCTGCGATCATCGTAAAAAATTTAAAAAAATAATTCAAGAACACAAACTTAAGTCCAAAAATAACGTACATTTAAAAACAAAATTTAAAAAAAAATCACTTACCTGTTTTCAAAATATTGATTTTTCAAAAAAAAAAAAAATTAATTATTAAAAATACAAAAAAAAATGTTTTCGAACAAAAATTATTGCAAAATTACTTAATTTAAGGCTTTTGATTGTAATCGGATGACCAGTTTTCCAGAAAGTCGAAGAAAAAAAAAACCGTCCTATGGGAGGTACCATTTTAGCCCGCCATATTAATTTTTTTTCACCAAAATATAATGTATACCTACAGTAGTACATAGATTTTATTTTTATAAAAATTCTTGGAGCCGTTTTCGAGAAAAGTAAGCTTTTACGTAACGGTTATATGACAGGTGCCGTTAGTTTTTGAGCTAAAAAAATTGAAAAAAACTCCTCTCTTGAATGTCAAAATAATAAGGTTATTTTGACATTCAAGAGAGGAGTTTTTTCAAATTTTAAGACGGTTGGCCCAACCATTTAGGCTGCAGTCCAAAATACATCCAGACAGACAGACAGATAGACAGACGGACAGAATTTTGCCAGTAACTCAAATATGTTTCTCTATCATCGTAATGTTTGATTGTTATCTCAAATTTTTTAATTTCCACGAATGCATAACTTGCATTATAGTACCTATAATCACAAGTAAAAAAACAGGATTTTATCAGAACCGGTCTTACAATTTTTGAAATACATTTTTCATAAATTCTTTGTTATTTCAGACGTGTGATGGCGTAATTCATTTTTACTAAAAACCGTTAGGTAGTGTGTACTTTTTATAAGTAGTTCAAACTGTGTTATTTTCAACATAAATGTTACATTATGTCAAAGATCTTGCTTTCCAATTTAATTAGGCTCATCAGAACAAGTATGTGCGACCCAGTCGTGCCCATTTTTGTAATACTATTAGGAGAATGCCATTGGGGCCAGCCGAACAATAATCATTTAACGAAGAAAGAAGATCAAGCACTGTACCTTGCAGTACATGGATATGAGTACAGCTAGTTTGCGAAAAGGTTTCACAATCTGCATACCTTTTCGCACACTAGCTATAATCATATTCAATGTTGATCAATAACCATTGGTTCTTTAACAAAAGAATAACGAAAATTTGCTGCAAACGTGTTAGAAATATCCACAGTTTTTTTAACTTAATGTTATACTATACAAATACGTGAAGATAGCTGGAAAGTCGACTGTTTCTTTAAATTAACAAGGTTCCAAAATTTCTTAGGGTCACCTTTTAAAGTAAAACAAATATCATTTATGTAGATTTTATATAAAATATTTCAAAGAGTATTAAATTCATCAAAAGTACATAGTGCATAATCCGAGTTGTACATTGGAGAAAGAGTTTTAAGGTAAACCTTCCATGATTTATTTCTTTTGTATAAGTTACACTATAAAACACCTATAAAAAGTGCCAAAACCACAACACATGATGGTTTTTAGTAAAAATGGAGTACGAATAGAAGAAAAACATATTCAGAATGTTGGTGTGCAGAATTAATTTTGCTATTTAGATCTTTTTAAAATAAAAATAGAAATCTAAGTAGCCGTTACCGAAAAAATGGAAAATTTATAAAAACGTTATATGAAAGGTACCGTTATTAGACTCTTCCGCTAACTTAATTTTTTTTTAACGAAATGATAGCCAATACCTTTAGAAATACCTTTAGAAATACTCTCAAAAATGTTCATCAAAATCGATTACGCCGTTTTTTGAAAAAAAAATAAGGTTTTTCTTTACGGTTATATGGTAGGTAGCATTATTTTCAACCCTAAAAATTAAATTTCAAAAACCACTCTGAGGAATGCCAAAAGATTCACACACTAAATTTGAAGGTAATAGCTAAGGCCGTTAAGGCTGCAGCTCGTTTTACACCCATACAGACAGGCAGACAGACAAAAAAAAATTTTCAATAATTGTGTTGGGCTCTTCTATGTTCGTAATGTCATGTTTAATTATTACCTCAATTTTGTGCATATTCACGAATACTAAACTGCCCTTATAGTTCCTAATAATCGGGTACAACCTTCCAAGTAAAGACTTCGATATCTGGGTTGTGTTCCATCAACTCAATTAAGGCCCGTTTGCTGATACGATATCTAAATATTTAAGTTCAACTTAAGCTAATATGTTCTACTTTTTCCATAAACAAATACAAACATAAATATTTAAGTGTCGCTTAGGCAACCGGGCCTAGGTCTTTTGGATAGTATTCAAATCAGAGCATTCACGTCAATCGAATTTCGAATATCGACCGAATGTTTAATTTCTCTCTATTTTCTACCAATATTTCTACAGTCAATGTTCAAGGGAAACAGCCAATTGCATATTCCTTTGTTTTTAAACCAAGCCACTTTAATACTCTCGCTTCCATGAATTGCAACTAATTTTATTTTTACTGGTAAAAACAGAGATTCATTTTTCAGTCGTACTTCAAATGTGGAATGTTTTTCCAATAATAATAATAATAACGGCGCGTTAAAAAATGTTAAACTAAAGTGCATCGGCGGCAACTCCTTTGTAAACCCCTCTAATTTTTTTTAATTCTTGATAAAATTGGATGCACAAAGTTATTTCTAGGTAACCCACTCAAATGTTATTTGAGGTTAACTGTTGATAACTCAACTGCACTTTAATTTTTTATTTCACAGGAATAAAATCTTAACTTTATAAGTTTAATGCTTTACAAAGATATAATGTGAAATATAGGTCTGCTATCTATCATCAACACCTACAAAGCAAGTAAATTTTTGTTCAGTTACAACCTTGAAATATGCGTATACGCCTTAGTGTCCGAAAGATTCACACAACAACAATGACATTGTTTTGTATGTTGTCTTACAAAAATGTTATTACCAAGCGTTCTATGTATATTTTCTTTCAAAACATATTTTGGTAAAAATTTTCGTTATGTTCAACATTGTTTTTTTTTTAATTTCTTAATGTTTTAAAGAAGATTGCCCAGAACCAATATAATATATTTTGATTTTTAAACCACTTCTTCCTCTTTTATAGCAGTTGATTATCATAAATTGCTTGGCGCTCCTTAAGGAGTCAGAAAGCAGAAAGCAGACAGGTCTAGTGGCCGTATCTGTGTTGTGAGCCTACAGAAACGGAGAGGGCCTATATTTTCCCGCCGAATCCTAACGGCTTTATGAGATGCACGTTGTCGTTTCTTTGAAAGAGGCAGCAAAGTAGTAAGAAATACTAACAACTTAACCTCGGGGCACTAGTTTGTATAAAACCATCGGGAAACTAATAAAAAATGAAAACGATCTAATGGAATATGGTTCCTTGATTGCATACTCCTTTCTAAACAAATTTCAGTTTTGCGAAATTTAAAAATTTGAAACGTTTCCTGACATCTTAAATAAAAAACAATTTTTGTTTTTAGAAAACAGTATCTGCCAGTGAGCAACGTAAGTATTTAAATACCAACGGCGGCAGAGTAATGGCTTTTTACCGGTTCGTTGTCACAATCTTATTTAAAATTTGCCTTAACTCACAGTGTTTTATTTCCAATTAAAACCGGAACAGGAAATGATATAATTTATTCATTTTTAATAATTCCCCTGTCGTTATGGGGGGACCTGATGTGTCATTTATATTTCGCCGAATTTCCAGCAAATGTTTGTCCGGGCTACCATCCTAAAAGTCAAAGCTCTTTCATGCAGTTATGCCCTTCACACCCGTCCTTTTTCCTAGAGCAATCTTACAACACCCACTCAACGTTTTGGCTAAATTCAAATCAAACGCCCCGACAACAGCGGGTGGGCTGAAATTCTTTAAACATTTTATATTAAGTATATGTAATGTACTATGTACAAGTATTGTAAAACATTGAAAAAGAACGAATAATAAGTGGAATGGAAGTAGGCAGCGGCAGACATAAGATGGTTGACGCGCAAAGAAAACGCAGCCATCGCTAACTTTTGCCTGGACCGGAAGAACCAATTGAGTCTAAGCAGATATGTACGTACATACTTCTTATGGTAATAGTATTGTTTTATATTCAAATGTATGTAATCTCAAATGGATTCTGATTTGCGAGCGATGAACTTCCTTGAACTCCATCTTTACAAGTGTTTCCATGGAATAATGAATCGAAATGAAAAAGTTGTCTGATGGCTGAGGAGAATTTTATTTTATTCATGAGAAGTTGTGAATTTAAAATTGACAACATTGTAGCCTGAAAATAAAAACATGAAGGAGGAATTTTCTTATAAAGTTTTTTTTTTACTTTCTCAGACTGTTAACTTTGAATAAATCTTTTGTTTTAGTTTTTAGAGAATCTATTAAAAACAAAAATTCAAAGCAGTGAACCGTGTAATTGTGTCTGACTTAGATGCCGCTGGTTCCGTGTGAAACCGAGCCACGATTAACAAATACGGCGAAGGTTCCAAGGTCGATATCTGCTTCTACGGGCTTAGAAAAATAGTTCTTTTCGTGTACATAGGTTTCTTAGAACAAATTGCACGATTTGAACGCACGTACTTGCTCATATGTGCGGTCACATAGTCAAACAAAGTTTAAAAAATATTATGAGAACATCGAAGTATTTATTCGATTTTTGTGACTTTTGATTGTACGAAAAGAGTCCGTAAAATTGTATTGGCAATATAATTTAGACGCCATTTTATTTCTTTAAAAAATGTGAAATAGTGTGATTTTCTTAAATCGGATTTTAAATAACTTAACTTTAAATAACTTTAACTTTTTTCAAAAAAAAAATTAAAAATAATTTGAGAATGCAAACTTAAGCACAAAAATAAGCTTCATTTAAAAACAAAATTAAAAAAAAAAAAAGAAAAATCACACGGTTTTAAAAATATTGATTTGAAAAGAAAAAAAAATAAAAATAATAAAAACACTAAAAAAAGGGTTCAAAAATATTTCAATTTAAAATTACTTGGGCTATCTACATATTCCTAACTGGCTGAACACAATGAGAAACTGAAGCTGAAGTTTGAAATTTAGCTAAACTTCACTCAACTTCAACTTGCACTTTACGCTTCAGCTTCAATTTTGACATATCACCGAAACGAAATAGGCTAGTTCAATGTTTCTGAACTATCCGAGATCTCTTTTTTTCCGATCCATTAAATTTGACTGAGAAAATTCCTTGATCACTACGAAATCTCAAGAAACTTGAACTAGCTTAATCAAACGAAAACAAAATGTTGGAGGGAAACACGGAATTATTTATAGAACTGGTTAAACAAGCGATATTTTATGGAATTTAACCAATCCCAACTATAAAAATATTGAAAAGAAGGCGCAAAAGTGGAGTAATATTTCGATAGCATTTGTTTATATATATTTCATTCTTGGCAGCAAAATTGACATTCCGTACTTTATCATTGTGTTCGAGTCAGCTTCATCACTTAGCTTCAATTTTGACGTGCTTCAATTTTGCGTTTCAGTACTTAAGCTTCAGTTTCACCATTGTCTCCAGCCAGTAAATATCAATTTTTACTGTAATCAGATAACTAGTTTTCGATAAAGTCAAAGAAAAAAATCCAGTCCTATGGGATGAGAGGCACCGTTTTTAGCCCACCATCTTAAATGTTTGTTCACCAAAATATAATCCACACCTACAGTAGTACACTGATTTTTGTTTCCTTTAGCCGTTTCCGAGAAAAAAAAAGCTTTTACTTAAGGGTTATATGGCAGGTACCGTTAATATTTGAAAATATATGAACATTTCAAAATAACCTTAAGTTCTAAATTTAAATACCATTGGCCCAACCGTTCCAGCGATAGTCTAAAATATATCCATACAGACAAGCAGTGGAAAGGCTTTACCTGAGCACCTGCCGATTATGGCTTATTCTCACGGTGGGCCTACCCACTTTGGAGGCACCTTGAGGCGCAACAAAACCCCAAGCGTGGTTTGTCACACCACTTTATTACTAGAGTGGCCTGCCAAACTACTCTAGTTGCAAATAACGAATTTATTATGGTAAATCCATTCTCCTTGCTAAGAAGCAAGGCCTATCAGCATCCCTAGTATCAAGGTTAAATAAGACAATGTACACACACTTCTTTCGAAGCCGTGCCATCCTCCCAGAAACTAAAGATACCTTTTCGCTTCCGCATTTGGAATAACCACATCCCCGATGAAGCTCCAACAAGGGGGCCTAGCGCGATTTTAACAGGCAGCTGCTACCGAGCTAGGCTCGTGTAATCAACTGGAGCTCCTGTTAACCCATGGTCCCTAATTTAAAACCCTAGGTAAGGCCTTGCCCGTCTCTCCGGAGACGCACTTGTGGATCGACCCCATAAAGTCGCTGGCCCACCAACCATTAAAGCAACATATCTAAGAAATCCTATCTCCCTGCTGCCCCGCCTAGAAGCCAATTCTGTCATCCCCGACCCTATAGAGGAGGAGCTGTAAGCAGGCTCTTACTGCTGGCGCTATCCCTTTCCTTAGGCCTATTCTGTCCCGTACCTAAAGGAACAGACTCCTTCAACTAGTAGAGCTTTAATATCTGAAAATCAAAACAATGAAATGCCGCCCCACCTCATCAAGATACATCAACTTTATCACCAGGATCATCACCAGAATCTTCTTTTGAAATATCTGAAACTCCAATCGGTGCAGATCATCAAACCACACAGAAAATGGAGAACTTATCAACAGTTGCGAAAACTCCCGACGATTTGGGATTTCAGACAGACAGCAGCAATTGTTTCAACGACACAGCAAGTTGATTTCAAAGGACAATTTTGCCATCGTTGTAGATAAGCACAAAATCAGACGTGCCCTGGAGAAGGAGAGGGCATCCTTATTATCTTTGTCCATGTCACTCCAAATACTCCACTTTGGGATATATTTTGATGGACGAAAAGATAAAACTCGAAGGATGATAGATATTACAAGGACGCTTATTATTGAAAAGCATTTAAGTTTAGTAAAAGAGCCTGGATCGGAATACTTAGGTCATCTCACTTTCAAATGGAAAAGCTGAAACCGTAAGTAAAAAAATTGAAAGAGTAGTTCTTTGATGAAAAGAGGATTGATAAATCAAAAGTGATGGCACAGTTATATATACGGGTTCCAAAGGGGGTGCTATTCATCGTTTGGAACTAGAGCTCGGAAAACCACAGCCGTCGGTGCTATCGGCACCGGAGTCGCCACTAACAGTGCGCTTTCTGCCTAGCTTTCATTTTGAAGGACATAGACTTCAATTCTACAACTTTTTTATGCACTGCTGTTATGATAAAGAGTTTATTTACAAAGCTATTTGAAAAAAAATTAAAGATGTCCTAATTGGCCAACTCTTACATGATGAAGTTTGGTGGGCCCAAAACATATTATTATGGTCTCATTTGACGCAGAATTAAATGCTCTACCACTTATTTAGACCATTTTTGAAAATATTGAATGGAATTATTGCGAAATAAATACATATAAGGTTTGTTATTTTATGACTAAAGTTTTGACATTTATCGTAACATTTCAATTCGCTGTATCTTTTGAATTTTTTGTAGGAAATTAGATTCTCCATTTTTAGATGTTCCATTTTTCAAAGACTATATCTCAAAAACAGTTCTTTATTTTCAAATATAGTGCCAAAGTAAATTGTAGGAAATTTTATCAGCTTCATATTTCCTTCAGAGTTTATTTTTCTACGACGAACCGTTTTCGAGATATGCGGGGGCAACCGTGGGAAGGTCCCTTTAAATCATCCCCCCACCCTGCGCGGCAAACCGGATTACCGGGGATATTTTTATTGCGGGTAGAGAGGACCCATCCCTACACATTCCTGCAAAAATTGGAACTACATGGATTTTTTTTGTATATAAATTATTTTGCCTGGACTATAACTCTTCTTTCTTAATATTTTATTGTTTTTTTTTTATTTTGTTTTAAATGCTCGGAAACGTTTTATAATATTGGGTTTTATTGATGTTCCCTGTGCGCACTGGGGCATAGCTGGTCCGGTGTGAGTTTATCATGGAACAGCCCAGTTTCTTTTGACATTTCTTTTCATTTAAATTTGTTTTCTGTAAACAGTGGCAAATAAAAAGAATTTAATAAAATGACCTACGAAAGCAATATTTTGCTTATAAACATGAATAACTTAAAACCTACAAAATAATCTATAAAATATTTGAAATCATAAAATAGCACACCAAATTTTCAAATAAGTTCCTCTATTCTCTGAAAACCAACGCCAACAGCTGATTTGAATTTAAATTTTGAATTTTGACATCTATAATTTCTCACCCCAAGAAAATAGCTGGGGCGCGAAAGGGTGCACTCAGTGAGTGCCCGTTATTCACATCGAACACAATGCAAAAACACTGGGCCAAAAAAAAACACCCATAAAACATTTCAGGGTACACCAGTGCGCCCCAGTGCCGACATCGAACAAAGCTATTGATAATAATTTTCATGGAAGTAACGAGCAGTAAAGCTAGTATTAGACGGTCCTTGTAATTGGTCACTGCAGTGACATTCTGACGTCACTATGACCTAGTTTTCTGTCCTAAAAGTGTCACGTCGTGTAATAGTCCTTGTTTTGCATGTCCTTGCAGTGACCAAAACAGTGACAGGCACAGTGACACGTCACTTTTATGTCCCTGCAGTGACAAATTACAAGGACCGTGTAATAGCCCTGTCACTGTTGGTTGGACACAGTGACACGTAGCCTGTCCCTGCAGGGACTGTGTCCCAACAGTGACCTGGCAGGAATTTCTGCCAGGTCACTGTTGGCACTGTTTGGTCTCGGTTGAGCAGTCGGAGTTGAACACACTTTTATTCACTAGCTTTGATGGTGCTATCAGATTTGCAATTTCGTATACCCAAAATACGAGTTGACGGCGAGATGATGAAAAAAAACTTTTTATTTCAAAGAAATTTGCAAAATTTAAACAAAATGAAGAAAAAAATATGCAAAAAACATTTTTTTGAATTGTTTTTAATTTTAAAAAATATTTCAAGCTCGTTCCTAGAATTTTTATTCTCAAACGACGACAAACGTTTTCCGTCAAAGTTTAAAGACCTTGTCAAACAGAGAGCGTTTTTACGCCGCGTTTCAACGTCACGTTGTAGTATACAGCAATACATATCCCATATCATAAGGAGCGCGTTTTCAACGCCGCGTCGATTTCAACTCGGCGGCAATAAGCGTCGTCTAAGCGCGGCGTTGAAATAAATTACAAATTATTATTTTGACGCCGGGTTAGAACAGATTATTTTTTTAATTGTTTTGAGAATTAAAGGCTTTGTCAAACAGAGCGTGTTTCTTACGTGGCGTTGAAAATTTTGAACGCGACGTTGAGATTATTTTGACGCGGACTTTTTAACGCAACGTTGGAGAAATAGTCCATTTCCGATTTGTTGCCATATCTCGTCCTTCAGAACTACATATATTCTTACATGTTTTCTTATTAAACATTCTATCAATTTTTCCATGATAAGCAATATTTAATATAAAAATAACACAAAAACAAATATCAAAACAATATTTTAAATGACTTAAGGCCTCGTCAAATAGAGAGCGTTTTGAGGCCGCGGTTTTACGCCACGTTTCAACGCCGCGTTTTAATATACAGTAATACATATCCCATGTCACATAGATCACGTTTTTAACCTCGCGTCAAGTTCCACACCGCTTCAAAACGTGGCGTTAAAACGCTGCGTTGTGATTGATTACAAATTATTTTTTTATTAGAAAGATTTTTTTTAAATTATTTTGTGCTTGGTGAATTAAGTTATTCTGAATTTGTTGTAGACATTTTTTGACTCACTTTGTGTCATTTAATATTGTTTTAAATGGAAAAAAATAACCTGATTGGCATTTGGTGAAAAAATGAAAATCACGCGCTGCGGATAGCTCTATGTTTGACGTTCTTTAACACCGCATTTATAACTCCGCGTCAAAATAATCTCAATGCCGCGTAAAATAATCTCAATGCCCCGTAAAATAATCTCACCACCGGCTTCTGTTTGACGAAGCCTTTAATTGAGGGTTATTAATATATTTATTGAAAATATCTCAAATTGTGCACATAGATAATATATATATATATATATGCTCAAAAAAATAATCTTTTCTAACGTGGCGTCAAATAAAATAAGTTGTTATTTATTTCAACGCCGCGTGTTGACCCAGCGTATTGACGCCACGTTGAACTCGACGCGGCGTTGGAAACGCGCTCTTTTTGATATGGGGTATGTATTGCGGTATATTACAACGCGGCGTTGAAACTTGGCGCTAAAACGCGGCTGTTTGACGAGACGATAGAGCTGTGGCTCCTCAGCTCTTAACTCTGGTATTAGTTTTGCACAAAAACCTTCATTCTCACGTTGCAACAACCATTTTTTGGACCACAATGAACGAATTCTTTGCGGTGGACTTTGGTTGTTTTGTTGTCGTAGTCATCGTCACTGCTGCTTTCCAATATCTAGGCCGCAAGAATCGCCACCTCTACCATATTTCGTGTGGACATACTTTTCACTTTTGCCTTTAATCACTGTAATTGGAAATGTATTACTTATTATTTTGTTTAATTAAATTAATTTAGGAAATTTAACCAAAACAACCAAGCCACAGGGACTCATTTGAGTGACGCCGTGCAATAGTCAATACTGAAAATGATAAATGTCAACTATCAGCTGCTTGAGAGTTGTCACGTCGTGTAATGGTCACTGTTTTGTATGTTTTGCAGTGACACCGAGATACAGGGACAACAGGGACACACATTGACGTTCATTGCATTTTGGGACAACAAGGACAGACATGGGTCATTCGTGTGATAGTCACTGTAGCTAGCTGTGACTCGATGACCTTTGTCGCGGCAGTGACGGTGCTGGGACCTATTTTGTTGTGACGTCACAGTGTCCCTGCAGTGACCAATTACAAGGACCGTCTAATGCTAGCTTAAGTGTTTGATGAAAAAACGGACGGAAAATGATAAGACTTGCACAGGTTGAGTTTTAAAAGCAGAATAATAGAAAAAATTCTAAACATTTTATTTTCATAGTAACAGGCATTTTTTAAAGTGTTGCCGATTTAAATTAACAGAGTTGAGTTGTTCATTCAAACTTATAAAAACAACACTTTCCCTGAATGAATAATAACAAACAAAATGTGTTAGCCAAATAAACCTAATCGTTTTACATCTATGTTATGTTTTGTAGATGGCAAAGCTTTTGTAAAAATGGCGGCTAGCATTTCATCAGTCGGAGTGTATATTACATTGACAATACCATATTGAATTTTTTCACGAATGAATTTGGCTTTTGTTTCCACATGTTTTGTCCTATTAGAATATTCGTTGAATCGCACTTTTGTTATCACAAAAAATATTCATTTCCTTTAAACAATTCGGGAATAACTCTTTTTCCAGTCGTTTTAACCACGCTTTGATTTTCGAGGATATTTTCTGATTCAAGTCAAGTGGTGTTGATACTGGATTACAGTCTGACATCCCAAAGCGACTTAAAATCTCTGAAATATATTGCGCTTGGTCAATAGCAATTGTTTCAGCTGACCTATCCGGTTGATTTTGAATCTAGCTTCTTCCGTTTTTCGCATGGAATGTGCACCATCGCCTTGCATCCAAATTCGCGAAGCATTACCAAATCTGGTTTTACCTTAGACCATATCTCTTCTGGAGTTCGTGTCTTCTCACCTCTGCACGGAATTCGGTTTAAAATATAAGCAGCCGTGGATGCAGCTTCAGCCAAAACCGTTGATCAAGATTAGCATCAAATAACATGCAACGCACTCGTTCTACAATGTTTCTATTTATCCTTTCAGCAGCTCCATTTTGTTGCGGAGTATACGGGGCTGACTTTTGATGTTGAATGCCACACCCAGATAAAAAATTTTGAAACCTTGAGTTGCAATATATCGTGCCGTTATGACTGCATAATATCTTGATTTTTTTTACCACATTGATTTTCCACAAGGGCTTTGAAAACTAAGAACTTTTCGAAAACTTCAGACTTGTTTCAATGGATAGAGATATAACATTCTGCTGAAGTCGTCCACAAATGTCACAAAGTATCTATACCCTGAACAAGATTTGATTGGCATTGGTCCGTACACGTCAGAATGGATTAAATCTAAAATACATTTCGCTCGTGTACCAGTCGACTTAAATGGTTCTCTTGTTTGCTTTCCCTTGATGCATACAACACATTTTTCATCCATGACTTCACCAAAAGATACACCATTGACAGCAGTTTTCAATTTCACCAAATTGTTTTTACAGATATGTGCCATTCGACGACGATGACTGGCGTCATTCTGTACTTGCAAGCAACATGATCCGGATTTGATGAATTCGACATAAAATAATTAGCCTATACATGTTGTCAACCAATGATGCTGATGCTATCATCTCCATACGTTCGTCAAATATTTTGCAGCATTCTTTCCCAAATTTAACAGTTTTGCCACTATTGACTTATTGGCTCACCGAAAGTAAATTTGCACATAAATTTGGAAGATATTGAACATCGTAGACTGTAGCCCTAGTTTTCTTCGTACCATTTAAAAGAGTTAAACTTACATCACCTGTACATTCAACAGGCAGTTTTACATTATTAGCGACAACAATTTCTTTATGCGTTGGTGATCTTTGGTTTTTAAGAGATAACTTGCTCATCGTCATGTGCTGATGCTCCTGAGTCGACATACCAAGCACCTTCAGGAACTTCACTTTTGCCTAAGAAAGAAGTAAACATAGCAACTTCGTTTGTTTTATAACTTACTTTCTTTTTATTTGGGCATTGCCGTGCAAAGTGACCTATTTCACCGCAGCTGACATCTGAATTTCGGTTGGGGCTTCTATTTTTGAGATTTGAACTTGTGTTTAACAAACATTGCGCTTTCAGTTGATTTCACATCGTATTTAACTTGTTGCAGCAAAAGGGACTTCACCGCATCACTTTTCAATACCTTTGTTGAATTTTCTAATGCCATTACTAACGCGTTGTAGTTTTCAGGCAGCCCTGCCAACATCAACGAAGCCACAACTTCATCGTCAATCTTCAGACCAGCTTTTCTTCCGTAGTCTTCCATGGAATCACACTCGCTCAGCTTTAATTGCACAAGTTGTTTCAGCAAATCCACTTTCCTACAAAGACCGGTGTCTTCAAACGAATTGGTTAGGCTATCCCACGCTTCTTTAGCCGTCGTTGAGTCTGCTATGTAAGAATAATTTTGTGTTTCAAGCAACAAAATTAATTCCGACTTCGCCTTCAAATCAGTAGCCAATTATGCTGCTGTAGCTGTAGCAGCTAGTTCCTTTTCGAAGCAACTCCATAGTGTTTAATCACTAAATACGATTGTGCAGCAATTTTCCTCACGTCAAAATTTTCTCGTCCCTTTAGTTTTTCTACACACGCAACGTTTGAAGCCATATTCAGTTTTGTTTCTATCAAATATTTAAATTAACAGATAAACAAATTTTCGGGATCTGGGCAACCTGATGAAAAAACGGACGGAAAATAATAAGACCAGCACAGTTTGAGTTTTAAAAGCAGAATAATAGAAAAAATTCTGAACATTTTATTTTCATAGTAACAGGCATTTTTTGAAGTGTTGCTGATTTAAATTAACAGAGTTGAGCTGAGTGGATATTGTTCATTCAAACTTATAAAAACAACAGTGTTGTACCTTCCATTTTGAAATCTTGTTATGGGCCAATTTTTTTAAACAACGTGCCGACGGAAGTGCCCTAATTTTTTTTAAATATGAAGTTTCAAAGTTATCTTACAGATTTTTACTTGCGATTTATAGGGACTATAAGGCAAGTTATGCATTTGTAAAAAAAAAAAAAAATTCTAACAATCAAACATGATATTACGATGATAGAGAAGTCAAAAAAGTGGGTCCGGAAATTCCGTCCGTCTGTCTGTCTGTCTGTCTGTCTGTCTGTCCGTATCGATATCTACAGCCTAAACGGTTGGGCCGATTTGATTCAAACTTGGTATATAGTATTTTTAGGGTGCTCTACCCGACAGTTTTTGGAATTGGCATTCTAGCTCCAAAACTAACGGTACCTGCCATATAACTTTTATTGAAAAACTTATTTTTCTCCAAAACGGCTCCTACGATTTTGATAAAACTTTCAGAATGATGTTTTCTGTGCAAAATCTATCTTCTAGTTGTAATAGATTTTTCAGAAAGTGTTTTATAACGGTACCTCCCATATGACCGGTTTTTTAAAATCAGACTTTCTCGTTAACTAATTGACGGATTTTGATGAAATCTTCAAAATATGTAGTGTGTTATGATTTAAATAATATTGTTTATCAAAATTTTCAAAAACATTTTTTTTTAAATTTTAATAATTTCTTTAAAAAAATATTTTGTTTTTTGAATATTTTGAAAACGGATCTATAGATTTTTTTTTAAATTTTTCTCCTAGTATAAACTATAGATTTCTTAAAATTGACATACTTAAAAAAAATTTAAAATATGTTTTCGAAAAGTTTTTCAAAAAAACATTTTTTTGAAAAAACTGGTCGAACGATTTTGAAATGAAAAATTCATAAAATAGAAAACAGCAAAAGAAATAAGATGGCTTACAACATTTTTTCCAAAAAACGTTATGAATAGTGTTTTTTTGATTTCATAAATTTTTTTCCCCAACATTTTATTTCATATTGCTCGGCTAAGCCCTAGCCATTAGTCAAATAAAAGAAAGTGACAACCTACATTACATACATACTTACGTATTTTAAAGTATTTTTCATCATCATAAAAGCACAGAATAAATAAGGAAGCCTTTGATAAACACACAAAAACAACTAACAAATAAAAAAAAAAAACTATTCGATTACTACTGAATGCAAAAATTTCAATCGAGAAAACAAAAGTTTACACCTTCCTATAAACAAACAAAACCACTGTGTTAACTTTTAATATTGTCTCTATACCTACTCGCTTAGCAGTAGTTGGAACGCGTATCTTAATTTTAGTAACTACCTTCCTTCCAACCTTATTATAGGTACCTAAATCCTTTATAAATTCCATTGGTCCCATATTGGGACGTATAAAGGTCCCTTTACCTAGCATTATTGCCATACTGCTGATTCCGACGAATCTTTATGCCAGTTGTTCAAATTTTTCCATAACAAAATGAAAATTTAACTGAAAAAAGTCCTTTATATCTTTCTATTAGCAAATTATATTATAAACAGTAAGCAGCAAGTGGAAAGATAATACACTAAAAAACTGCAAAACCTAACAATCCCTTTACCGTGACGCATGTTCGTTCGAGCTTCAAACCACAACGATTCTAAAGAAGTTGCACGTCAAAAAAACATTAAAATTAAATCTTTGTCAAAAAGACGCCTGTAAAAAGGATTAGCACACAGGAGCAAGTACGTGCGACCCAGTCGTGCCTTTTATTTTTGAAGCATAACTCAACGAAACTTGTTTTTCTTACGAAACTAACAATATTTATTTTAAGATTTTTTGATTGCGATAAATAGTTTAACATGATTATTTTGGATTACGTTTTATGTATGTATAAAAATAAAAGACCTCAAAATTTGAAAATTTGTGACAACCGTACCTAAAGATGTGGCTAAGGGAATCGATTTTCATCGTGTTTCTAAATATTGCCCTTAAATGTGAACCAAGTAAGGTTTATTTTTTTTTCTTATTTTTCCTAGTGCGGATATAACCTCCTCGTTCCCCCGTTGACCGCTTGGTGTTGACTTACGGGATACCCTGTATACGTTCTCTAGGCACTTGCAGTGTATATCTTTACCTTACCTTAGGTGGCGCTACAGTCCATGGTGGACATGGGCCTCAACCAACAATCTTCTCCAGCTAGCTCGGTCCCTAGCTAGCCTCCAGTTTCGTACGTGGAGTCGGTTGAGGTCCTATTCCACTTGTGTGCGCCACCTGATTCTCGGTCTTCTTCTACAGAGCCACCGCGGTCCCTCTGGGGTGGAATCGAAGATTTTCCGGGCCGGAGCATTTATATCCATCCGCTCTATATGAACCAGCGATTATAGATATTGAATTTTTACTATTTTAGCTAGGTTTTTGTCGCTGTAAAGCCAGTTCTTCATTGTTTCTTCTTCTCCACTCTCCGTTAATAGTTACGGCACCAAAAATCACCTGAAGAATATTTCTCTCGAAGCACCCTAAAGCGTCCTTATCCGCTTTTGACAATGTCCACACGTCTGCATCATAGAGCAGGACTGGAGTGCTGATGGTCTTATAAACGGACAATTTAGTTGCCAGAGAGGTCTTTGCTTCTAACCCGCGAAGAAGCAGCGATTGGAAAGTTCTTCGTTTGATTTCAGCGCTGGTGTTGTTGCCTGAGTTAAAGGCATATACAAAGCGAAAATCTATGAATTGTTGGTGAACTGGAGAATGAATAAGCAGAAATTCGTGAATATTCGTATACGAATTTCCAGCTGTGGATGTAAAACACCTAGACTTTTTGGCGGCATAGCCAGGTAAATTCTTGGAATGCCCAAACGAATGAGCCTAATTTCAAACGCACTTTTAAGTAGGTATATACTCATTCTTTGGCTGAATAATAATTAACTAACTAAATAACTAATACGAATGTGGAGCCCTTTTCCCGGCTCGACTTTTTCCCTACCATTACTTTTCCGATTGAGCAGGTCAGTATTTTGTCGGAACTGAAGAACGTTTAACGTTGTTAAATAGTAGGTCAGGCCAGCTAGGTACAGTAAAAAGAAAATTTATGAAATTTACAAAAAACATGCTGACTGGCTGTGTGGGTTTAGACAATTTAAGTTAAGAAAATGCTTAAAAAGCTAGTTTTAAATATTTTCTAATAGCTTATGCCTGAATAATTTATAGTGGCAGCATCTGGATAGAAAGTTTGTTAATACTAACTCAGTATAATTAACATTTTGCACAAATGCATTGCTAAAAATGGTTTCAGCTATAAGGAATCTGTCTTCCAAATATTAATCAATCGACAGGTAGTTTCCGAGCCGTCTTTTCAATATTATTACTTTTCAAATTCGCTCTTATTTTTATACTTTCTCTGCGGGAGCTAAAAAAGTCGAAGATCAATTATAGAATTAAAAACAAGTTTGAGTTCATTTAAACAAATTCAAAGTTGAAAATTGTTTGTGCATTCTGTAAATGATGACGGTTTATGTGCAACCCTGAAGTTTCCTTGAACCTCGACCATGTACTTGGTACTTGGAATGCTCTGACCAGTTGTGGGCAACTCACTGCCATTCATGTTTCGAAGACGCATATCCGTATAAAACTTCGCACCACTGCACAAGCAGAACCAATCAACACACGAGTCGTCTTTCAAATCATAACCAAATTACCGCACCATTACAGAAGAATTAAGTCCATGAAAAATGATAGTCCAACTTATTTTCACTCACAAAATAAACTTTTCTTTTAATTCTCCAAGATTCCGATTGAAATACACATGCGGTACGATATAAAATAAAAATTCTTATTTTCTGCCTTTTTTTAAAACAAATTACAAGTTTTTCTCATCTTGAGACCAAAAAAAAAGTTTATCCACGAACAAAAACTAATTTTTATAAAAGAGCGTCTTAAACACTTAGTGGGGCTTCCTTCTGAAAGAGCAGCCTGAAAAGATGAAAAAGAAGCCTTCGAGTTGTGAATTAATAAATAGGAATCGTGTACTGACCTTCTGTGAGTTTTGCTCGTCCACCAGTAGGCTGGCAAAGGATCGTTGAACAACCAGCGCATACAACGACTCCTTGGGCATGACTAAAGACAGTTGTGATCTTGTAACATCCTGGGCATTTCACGTCCATGAAGTAAGAGTTTGGGTGCTGCACCAGACGCTTAAGCTTGTGCTTGCGTTTCTCCTCGGTTGGTAATGGATGAAGTAAATCTTTTGCTAGCTGGCGAGACACAAGAAATAGTAAATAATTAAAATTTTATCCATTTATTGGGTTCTAGGTGAAATTAATTGATGGGTACACAATTCTTATGATTTATTGGATACATTGTTATAAAATCTTAAAAATCTGATGTTATTTCAAAGTGGAAAAATACACTTTTCTTTATATTTTTATAATCTCGTTGAGCACAACACACTAAACACCCAAGTACATAGTTAATTTTACGCATGGGACCTGTCATACAAATTTCCAATGCACTTTTTCTTCACTTTCTTATATTACATTCACTTGTTTTCTTTCGTTTTTCGATGTAGCATAATGTGTACTATCATTTAAAATCAATTTATTTATTCCTTTTTATAATTTTAAAGGCAGAAATTCTTTTTTTCAATAAATTTTTACTCACCGGCATGTTTCTTCTTTCACAGCTAACACGGAAAAGGAAATAGACATTTTGTGAGCGAAGTCAGAATGAGTTTGAAAATCTTTTTATACGCTCTTGCGACATCTGGTAGTTAACATAGAAGCGTGTACTAAATGTAATATTGTGAAATAGGGTCGGGTTACATTCATATAAATTTACATTAATTTGTGAAATGCAATATTTGATGAGTAAATTGTTGTTATCATATCGAATAGATTTCCAAAAGGAAAAAGAACAAAAGAAATACACCTTTCGAATGAAACGTCTCATGCTATTTTCAAACTGATGATAATTTGGTGTTACCATGGACCTATTAAGTATGGACTGCTCGTAGCCAACCTCAGGGGGTCGATTCCCTGTCACATTTTTTTTTCTTCACGCTAAATTCGATTCTAGATCTATGATAAAATGAAAACAAACGTCATAAACTTTTCACAATGTTAAATAACTTTTTTTTAACCAAATCATACCGTGAAGAGCACCGCAATTTTGAGATCAAGCAACCTGGCTTAGCAAATTCAAATGATGGGAGACCTATTCATTGTGCAGCGAATTTCGATTTTTTATATTTATTTACTTAATTATACTATTTTGTTTATTCTTTTACATTTTTAACGTTTAATTAATAAATATTGTTAGTTACATTATATTATCAACAAGAAATATGTAAAGATCCATATGGATCTTTGTCGATAAATAAAACGATCCAGATTTAGATGCATTATTTTGTGTTCAATTTCTATTACAATACTGCAAAAGGGCCATCTGTTTTCCAGAATTAGTACTATTTCTTAGATCTTAAAATAGATCCAGATAGAAAGCAGGATTTAAAATTGTTATTGTAGTACGTCCTAAGACATAATCCAGACCCGAAGATAATAAAACACATCCGAAGAAAAAAAACATACATTATTTCGCTTTTGTCTGATGACAGAGTAAAATCATGAGCGCATTCTTTTTCAGTAAGTAAACGCCCGTAATAAGGGCGTTCCTTATTTTCTTAAGGAGTTTTTGGTCGATCACTTATTTTTTAAATTCAATATTAAAAGACTATATAAAATGTTGTCTTGTTTGTCTGTTTTAATTACATGGTTGTTTAGTCGCGTTTACTCAACAAATTTAGTTTGCAAATACTCCTCAACAAATTTACAATATGTTTAAAAGGTATATAAGAATTTAATTTTGTTTGAATTTTTCAGATTTTCCTGGGCAAAAAAAATCAAAATCTTTTCCATTAAGGCTCCTAAATATAATATCAACCATTTTGCACTCTGCGAAACTAGATGGCGCTAGCTAAAACACCCATCTTGATAGTATTATAGATTTCATATACAATGGGTACATTCATGAAAGTAACTTTCGGATAGGTTACATTGCTTTTTTTTAATTAGCATAGTTAAAAACAGCTGTTTTCCAGCTGATTTAAGAACAGCTGATTGGAAACAGAAAGAAAATCCAAAGGTATTCTAAAATTTGTTGGATACTTTTCTCAACACGTGAACAGTTGATGAATAGCTGACTGTGTTTCTCTTTTACTTCGAATTTTGAGAGGTAACCTATTTGGTTGGATTTGTTGGTTCACAAAAAAACCCAAACACAAGCAAGGTAACCTACCCAAAAGTTATGCGCGAAACAGATTGAACCAGCAACAGCAACAGCACTAGCAACAGCAGCCGCCATTATTTTAGAACCTTTGTGTTTCAATTGCTCAAGCTAGAATAAATCAGCAACAGCAACGTCAACAGAGTCGTTAGACCAAAGTCCTAAATTTGCTGTTGCTTTTCCATTGATACCAACTTTACACAAGTGATATCCAGGGGCACCATACTGCAAAAAAAACTGACAGTGTTATTGTTTTAAGAAGACGATGCTGGTCCTGGTGGCAATGTGTTACATTTTTTTTGCTGGTGAGCGTGCTGTTCGCTGTTGACGGTGCTGGTGCTGTTGCTGGATTAATCTGTTCCACGCTTCGTGAACGTACGCAATGACCTGGGTTAATCTTTTAAACCCAGAAATTAGATCCAACTCGACGCCTAGATGGCTAATTTGAAAGAATCGATAGAAGGTAATAGTATGTTTGTTGTATTTTTATGTTACGACCCATAGAAAAAAGAAACAAAAACGACAACTGGGCGGATATTTCTCTCTTCGTCTACAAACTGAAAAGTACCCATTCAGCGACATATGTGTAATATTCCCTGTACATTTCTTATGGGACTACTAATATTTTATTATTATTTCCCTTTTGTCTGATGACAGAGTAAAATTATGTGCGCATTCCTTTTCAATAAGTAGGGCGCCCGTTATAAGGACTTATTCTCTTAAGCAGTTTTTGGTCGATCCCTTATTTTTTAATTCAATATTGAAAGACTATATAAGGTTCTGTCTTGTTTGTCGGTTTTAATTATATTGTTGTTTAGTTGAGTTAGTGGTACATATGTCAAGTTTATTGCGTAAAATTAACAAACTCAAGAAATTTATTTTGCAATTACTGCCCTCTTAAAATATGCAAAACGTTATGGGTATATATAAATTTAATTTGACCATTTTGCACTCCTTCCCTGTGTGAATATTTTGTCACCCCTCATTATCAGTTTTCAGCGATACGAAAATGATTTAAAAATAACACCAAAAAGTGTCGATTGTACGGAAATGACAACCAACCAGCAGTCCATACTTAATAGGTCCATGGTTATGACATATAAATACAATGGAAAATAATTTATTTATTTCATGTAATAGAATTAAAAAATTGTACTCACATCTACTAGTCTTCAAATCTTTTTTTTGTTAGCATGACTGCTAACCATTCAAAGGAAACATTTTGTATAACCCAGATCGATTTATTATTACGGGGTGAATTATATGGGTTATTGGCGATAATAAAACACGGATACTAATATAATTTGGATTCACATTCCTAATCTTCGGATTGGATTGGGTACCCAAAACCGGATTTTTTTGTTAACGAACAAATCCAACCTCAGTGGTGCATTCTTTTATTAACTATGGTTGACAATCGTTAACAATTTACTATTTGTCGTTCCAAAATGCCAAATAGTTACGATTCGTAACTATTTGGGAAACATCGTCCAAAAATGCATTGTTGAAGTGTCAAATAGTTACGATTTATAACTATTTCCAACTCATGTCCATGATATGAATTGAGATTCTGGATCTGTCAAAGTGAAAGTTCGTTTAGAATTCAAATAAAAATTCAAAATTCATAATTTTTTTTTGGTTTTAGTGATGTTTAAAAATTAAAGTGGATTGACAATGATTACAAATTTGATCTTTTGCAACGATAATGCAAATAGAACAATTTTCGATGGCAAACTCTGAATTTAATAAAGCATTCATTTGGAAAAGTACGTTGATTTTTTTTTTGTTTTAATATTTGTTTGACAGATTAACAATGTCTAACAATAAACCGTTTCAAAATGAAATCGTAACAATCCCAACAAAGTCTAACAATGACACTTTAACCAAAATTGTGTACACAACAACGATAGTCACCGATAGTTAATAAAAGAACCCCTGTCAGATGTTACCTCTCAAAATTCGAAGCCAAACAAAAACACAGTCAGCTGTATCATATCATATCATATGTTCCTTCATAGAGAAAAGTATCTTCCAAATTTTAGGATACCTTTGGATTTTCTCTCTGCTTTCATATGTTTTTCAATGAGCTGTTTTTAACCATGGTTATTACAACAAAAGCAAAGTAACTAATCCGAGCATACCTATTAGCAAGGGTAAAAACAGCTGATGCACAGCTGATAGTAAAACACATAGAAACAGAGAGAAATTCCAAAAGTATCCTTTAATTTAATGGATGCTTTTCTTTTTGATAAGACGTTTGGGAATGGCTGACTGCCATTTTTTAAGGATAACATTTATAATACTACTAAAATAAGGTAAACTGAGATTATCTCAAATCTTCCCCAAAGCTCCTCGAAATCATTAGGATTTCCACACACATTTTAACCAACCCAGGTCAAGGTTTTAAAATAATCAACTCGAAATCTACTCAAAAGTTATATGCTGAAAGCACTCACTAATTTATTAATTTTTCAGTCATAGAAAAAACTATGTACGTATTATATATGGACTGCTAGTACCATAAAAAAAAGAACTGCGACTCGTACCGACCATGCCCTGCAAACCCTGAAATTTTATTTTGTGTATGTGAATACGTGTGAGATTCATGTGACAAGCAGCCAACCAGCCATACCTTTCGTGCCAACATAAATGCAAACGTTTTAGTAGTCCCATAAGAAATGTACAGGGACCGGTACACATATGTCGCTGAACGGGTATTTTTCAGTTTGTCGACGAAGAGAGAATTATCCTCCCAGTTGTCGGTCTTGTTTCTTTTTTCTATGGCTAGTACCCTACCTCAAGTTTGTTTCATTTTAGGCTATGCAATTTTTGGTGACATTATAGCTCTTGACTACAACTAGCGGAAAAAATTAAAACTCAATTTTGACATTCCATCCAGTGATCCTGGACTTTGGTAGCAGGTTTTCCCACGTTGGCATGTTAAAATTTCCTTTTTTCTCATCGTGTTATTTACAATATCCAGCAAGTAATAATTACAAAAAAAAACACTCATGTACCTATTTATTGAAATAGTTTTTTTAAAGAATGGCTTGTTAGTTTTACTTTACTGGTAAATTACAAGTTTATAAAATCTTTAGAACCTAAACTTTTTTGCAATTTTGGACTGTCATACTGCAAACTTAATAAAAGCCTTACAGTCGTCACAAGAAATAGGTCTCAACCTCTGGCCATTTTGTCTGGATTGTTATTAACTTTGTCTTTTATCGTTATTAAAGAACAAATAGTTAGAAGGAATTGGTACGTTGGTTTTAAAAGGCACATTGCCTTTTAGATCAACTGGATTTTGGACATATGTAGTTTGAAGGTTTAGAATGAGATGAACAAATGTCAAAACACCTTATCTACTGCCTAAGTATTGTGTTATTTGATCATAATTGATTAGTTTCTTTTAACATCTTAATAAAATCAAAATATTTATATTTATAGCGTTTTCACACCAACCTAAAACGCGGTTTTCCTGAAAAAAAATCCAAAACCTACGCCAAAACACAGGTTTTACCATACGTTTTTTGCTACACTGAAGTTTTCTTAATAGCCTATTCACACCAAACCATAAACGACATTTTACTCGTTTTTCTCAAAACAAATTTACTAAAAACGACTCGTTTTCCCATTCGATTTTTATAAACGACTTGTTTTGCAAAACGACTCGTTTTCGATAAAATGATTTGAAAACGAGTTGCAATACAAAGATGAACCAGTCAAACAGATCCTTATGTCAAGAGAAATTGGTAAGATTGTGAATTGGTCTTAAAAAAAGAAGAGCTGGTTGCTTACTGTCAAAAAATATGTAAATAATAAAAAATTTAATTTTATTACTTTTTTATTAACAGAAAATGGAAAAGAAGAAATGCAAAAAACCTTCGATAAAGCTCGAGCGAGGACTTCTGTGTGCCAAAAATGAACCAGTCCTGTCAGGAAGTTGGAAGCATGGCCATAATTATCTAGTGAAGGCGGTGGAGTTTCTATGCGATTTTGTGATGTGTGAATAGTGTTTAATAAAAAAAAAATCTTTTTAAACCAATATGTGTTTGAATGATATATTTCTTTTTTCTAAAGTGCTTCGGTGTGCAAACGGAGTAAATAATTGGCAAAAAATCAAAGTTTGATTATGTGTTTTTTTTTTGGCTATTGTCATAACAATTGAAATGTCAAACAAAAACGAGTAAATGTTCGGTGTGAACGCTCTACTCGTTTTAGTAAACGAATAGTGAAAACGAACTAGGTGTGAATAGGCTATAACCAACTGGTTTTATATAAAACTTGTAGCAAACTAGTTGGAGTACCAAGATGATTTAAACAAACATACCTAATCGAAAATTCAGCTACATACCAAGCGCACAAACGTCAAAAAAATCATTTTGTTCTTCTAGTGCTTTTAGCACGAGGAAGTTGTCCACGATCTAAAAATAAAAGCCAAATATCATTGATGTCGAACTTCTATGGATAGAATTTAAAAGTGTCAGGTATGTTTTACTGTCGGGAGCTTCTATGTCAAAATTTTAAGAGTTAATTTTTTTTCCAGAAGTGGGTTCACGAGAGCTAGCATCGCAATCTTAATTTTAGCGACGTTTTTGACAATTGTTGTATGAAGGTGTTATTAGACTAGCAGTCCATATATATAAAACGTCCATGGAAAAAAATGATACGCAAAAATACCAGGATATGCTGAATTGATACATACAAACCACCATCTTGGTATTTTCCAACGTCACAGACATCTTTTATAGGGTTCTGAATGAAAGTTTTCTTCCTCCGGCTTTTATGAATCGAAACTATATTTAGTTATTAAAAGAAGAAAGAAGTATTTGCTCCAATATTAAAGAAGCTGGGGGTATTCGCCCCAATAGGCAATAGAAAAGAATTCTTTTCTGCGCAGTAGATCGAGAATTAAGTGACTATTTTCCCACTTAAAACTCACAGATGGCTCTAGCTTGCACTAGGAGTTAGACATTTTTTTTCTCAAACTGAGTATTGAACTGACGACCTCCGGGTCGGAAACAAATACCAAATACCATTGCCGCCCGTATCCGAAATACATTTATCATTTCTCAATAGAAAAAATCCAAAAGCCAACGAAAGTAATCGGCCGAAATAAGGGATGGAATCGGCTAAGTTGATATATGATAACTGATTGTCACAATCAAAAAATTCATTCATTTCCGATAGTCACATGTGATCATATTACATTTTTAGTCTGCATTAAAGTGATTACCACGAAAATTACAAATTCTGGCATCACCTAACCCAGACTTAATTTTTTGATTGTGACAATAACTTATCATAATCACCTTAACCGATTCCACCCAAAGAAAAAAATATTCTGAGAAATATGCTAAAAAATTAAAAAATATAAATCAACATTCTATTAAGAAATGTAGATTTGCAGATTCATGTAAGACCACCTTAAAAGTACCAATTTTTTTAGTACTACACGATGAATGCATTCATTTTAAAATGTCGGTCTGAACTGTCACTTATCGTGAAGAAAGAAAAGTGGAAGCGCCTTATTTACTTTTACTGGTTTTTTTATTTGTTACTGAAAATTTTGCATTAAAATGCTTGAAAAAAAACCAGAAAAGAAACAAAATGATTCAAAACCAAGAGATGATGGTGTGGAATTGGAAAATCAGTTTATATTAAGAATTCCAGAGGTATAACTCTAAGACACCTCTATGCTCAGCCTCGTAACTTTTTTTTTACAGGAACCCGCAAAAATACTGCATGAAGCACTACTTTCCGGAAACCTCAAGGATCGCCTTGCCATTAAAATGGATTCTGATTTACGTTATGGTGAGGTTCGCTTTGACCATTGGCTGCTCCACGCCAAAATTGTTGATCTTCCAACAATCATTGAATGTCTCAAGAGCATAGACAACAAAAGTTTCTATAAAACTGCAGACATTTGTCAAATTGTAAGTGTTGAATATCATTAATAGATAGAATAGCTCCTAGTTTTTCTATTCAAAAGATGATTTGCAAAGAAGAACCTGATGCACCAGTTCCCGAAGACGAGTCACCCAACAAAGCAAAAAAGAAGGATCCCAACAAGGTCGACAAGAAATTCTTGTGGCCTCACGGCATCACCCCACCCTGTAAGAATGTACGCAAGCGTCGTTTTCGAAAAACTCTCAAAAAGAAATACGTTGAAGCTCCAGAAATTGAAAAAGAAGTTAAACGTTTACTTCGCGTAGATAATGATGCGGTCAATGTTAAATACGAAATTATCAATGAAGACGACGACAAATCTGGTGGAATGCTCAATTCCAAAGATCAGTCCACAGACAACGAAGAAACTCTTCAAGATGATAAAATGCTTAACGATTCCAACAAGGACATCAATGTCGAATCTGACGGTGAAGATGAAAGACCCTCGTCGTTGCCAAGCAATATGCGTGATGTTGCCGAACACGATATCTTCGGCGAGGAGGTTTCCTCTTCCGACGAAGAAGATCGTCCGGTAAGGCGCGACATAGAAGAAACCTCACGTCTTTCTGCCGATGACAGTCGCATGTCTGAGGAGTACTCAATGTCTGGAGGTCAAAACAACACAAAAGAAATTGTTACCGAGTTCAATAAGTCCATGTTTGGCAGTCCTAAAGGTCCTTCCAAATCATTTGGAGGCTCCAATTCTAGTCTAGCTGGCCCAAGTGGTTTCTATGAGGAACAAAAACGTAACGATTCCGACGACGAATACTCAAACGAAGCTCAAATGAGTCGCGAACAAATAACAGCCAAGATAGCTGAATTGCGCGGACAATGCGACGACCTCAAGGTGCAACAGTCCCAGAAATCTCAAGAGATCTCTTCAATTCAGAATCCAACTTTGAAACAACGTTTGCAGGAAACTCTTGAAAACCTATTGAGTCAAATCGTTGAGAAGGAATTGGAAATTCAAGATTATCAAAACATGCTTTAACTGTAAATTGCACTAAATTTTTTATTGTTAACTAAATTATATACATTTATCGTGATTTGTACATAAAAAAGAATAAAATTGCGATAAAAATACCATTATATGATAATAAATTAAGTAACCACCAGGAATTTTGTTTAAGTAGATGTATGACGATATCAATTACACCTATTTGGATTGCCATTGGTTGTAGAGCTTCTATATGGTTCTCTAAAGAAATTCGAAGTTTGGAAATGTTGGTGCTCCGGCTTGTCGAGAGCGACTTCTGCTTCGCGAATGTCATTTTTTATTGTAGCCACTAACGCTTCCAGGGAGTCAAAGTTCTTTTCTGGACGCAGGTACCCAACGATGATAACTTTAAGAATGCAGCCATAGAGATCTCTGTTGTATGCATGCAGAATGTGCGTTTCCTATAAGTATGACACAAAAATAAGTATTTATATAAGAGAAGAAAGTACAGACTGTAGTGTGCTTTAAATAAAACTTATTCCTCTAGTAAGGCACACGCGTTCTAATCGTTTGAGGCTTTGTAAGTTACCTGTGTAAGCCCAGCTTTATGGAAACAGTATTAATTACGAAAAATACAATTAAATTTGCACAACTGGGTCGCAAGTACTTGCTTCGTAAGTAAAAATTTATATAACTATTTGACTATTAGATTAGTATTGTTAAATGTACCTTTTTTCGAAGGCGTTGTTAAAATATTCTTAATATAATATTTTGCTGGTGACATGAAGATTTTAAAAACAATAAAATCTAGCAATGACCGCATTCTTCTGCCGGCAGATATTGAAAGGTTCAATATTTTAGTGCAGAAAAATTGGTATTTCTTTAAACCCCAAACCTCAAAAAACGAATATCAAGTGCATTTGATTATTATATTTTACAGTAAAAACTCAGTCGCGTTTTCAGTTTGATGTTCAATTTGGCTTACATTTAGAATTTATGTACCCAACATACATTTTATTGTGAATAAAACAGCTCTATTCTTGGGTTCATTTATTGATATAAATAAATTTAATGATCCATATGTGACATTAATTGTACAATTTCTTCGTTCGCCCCGTGTCTTGAAAGTGCTTATCATGTATGGACTATGCTACGAAAATCATAAGGTTTGAATCCAAAACAATTTCATATGTACGTTTTGCTCTTAAAAGTCATTCTTTCATGGAATGATCCTTTTAATCTGCTCCCATATGAACATCGAATCTAGCTTTTTCAGATGTAAATTCTTCACCAAAGGCTTATATTAATCTTCTTGTTTTTAACTACATATATCATAAAAAGGGGTTGATCCAGAAAACAAATATTAGATTTAATATTTTAAAATGAATGTTAAGATTTGAATATTATGTAGTTTAATAAAACTATACATATATAGTTTTGATATTTTCCGAGTCTAAGTTTTTCAAGATTTGATCTGTAAGTGAGGTTGAACTATTATTATTAAACTACATAATATTCAAATCTTAACATTAACATTGGTTTTGAATGCTTGCAAATCAAAATGGCAAGGGAAAATATCGCCGCGTAAACTATTCCAGATTCGTGTTGTTCGGCTGAAAAAAGAATCCCTATATTTCACGGTACGTCAGAAATTGGGCTAAAGGGTGAACTATGCGTGACGAGTAGGAACGGTCTCAAATATATGGTCGTTCCAACGGAGGTCGTCGTTGACACATATACCGAGTAATGAAAGCTTTTCGGTTTATTCGATGCAAGTGCCATTCATGGACAATGTCATTGGGGGTATGCTTAGTTTTAACGACAAAAGATAGCATTGAGTTTTCGAAGCATTAAACTCCACACGACTATTACTCCATTTGACAATGCTGTATAAATCGGAGTTTAATGAGCTTATCATACGGTGCCGTTGCGGTTGTACGTCCGAAGGCGAAGGGCGTGAATCGTCAAACGAATATAAACAGCTGAGGGTAGAGTCGTCAGCAAAACAGTGGATTAGAAGTAACAGACAAATGATCGGTTATAAAAAGAGAAAAGGAGTGACAGAACGGAGCCCTGGGAACAACAGCATTTATTTTGGGAATCAGACTTCAAATCGTCCAATATAACTTGCATTAAACGGTCCAGAAGATAGCTTCTTATCCATCGATCCCAAAAGCACACATTTTCGAGAAGAGAGCCCCATGCCAAACTCTATCAAATGCCTTGAAAATATCAGGCGCAATAATTATTTTTAAACCAAAGCAAAGTAAAGATTTGTTCCAATGTTCGGCGAGATATGCAGATCACCAGTGGAACGATTACTGCGAAAGTCATATTGACGGTCATGGAGAAGCTTTCGGTTTTCGAGATATTCCTTAAACTGACGGATAATCAGCGTTTCCATGATGAGGGAGGATGGGTCACCTTTCTTAGGGACAGGCTGGACAAATGCTGTTTTCCATCTTAGAGGAAAGATTCCAGAAAAGTAAAAGCAATGGAGAAGCTTACGCAGTGGTTTTTTTCTATATGTTAATTATGCGTCTGTAAGGCACAATGCCTTTTAGAATGCAACCGGATGTAAGACGACACTAGTTATAAGAATTAGAGAGATAGGAAAGGTTTTTTTCGGCGCAGTAGATCGCGAATTAGGTGACTATTTTCTCACTTAAAACCCACGAACGGCTCTAGCTTGCACTAGGAGTTAGAAAAATTCTTCCCAAACTGAGAGTCAAACTTAGGATCTCTCGCTTAACAAGGAAACATCTTATCTACCGCACCACTGCCGCCCGCCTGCTTTGCCAGTGTGGAAGAACACCTATTCAGAAGAATGTGGGGTATACCATCCGGGCCAGTGGAGTTGTGTGTATCCTTCTACTCTTGCTAATGTACGATTGAAGTTAAAGTATTGATAGTTGTTTTGCGAGTCGTTTTTTTGTTGTTTCGAATTTTCTTCTTGACTTCTCGATATGACATGAGTATCATTTGCCGCTTTGTCAGCTTGTACGTTGCCGAATATCCCAGCGTATCCAGGTATCCACATAAGTTTTGATTTTTTCGAATGTCCAATAAGGTGATCCCTTATTTTGTTTATAATGACTATGGTGTTGTTTAATTTTGAATAGCGTTAAAAACTGACCGACTGCTAATGGACTTCTTTAATTATATGAACGCATTCTTAAAAGTAGAGCTAAACTTTACGTAAAAATCTCCTTAGTACAAAATTCAATGACGACGTCAATTCAATTTTTCAATTAAAATTCTCTAAACGAATTCCATCAGCAATAACAACTGCACATTCAAAGGAATTTCCAGTAATAAAAACCCCAAATACTTCCCGTTGTTTCCACCACCTTGGCTCGTATCAAAATTGTCCCTTATTATGGATTTGGCAACAAATTTTAGAAGAAATACACCCAACAGCATCTATCGGGTATTATCACAATGTCACAAATTGTTTAAGCTCCCGGTTTTAGATTGATATATGTCTGAAGAAAACTAAATCTAAGTGTAATTGCATTTTTTGATCTAGTAGTTTTGCTCAAGTTTTTTTTCGAAACATGCATGCTCCATTTTGGTTTTGTATTTGATCTTTCTTTAACGTCACCCCTGATGTTCAGTTATGAATCCAGGGATTTGCATGCACACTTTTGGGAATGTTTTCAGGTGTTTAAGTGTCGTTAGTTATAGTAATGATTTCTCCTTTAATCGCCTTTTACTATAAGCCGGAGGCACTGTAGGAATATTCTACCACATCCCTGCACACGGAAATACCGTGTTAGTAATGATTTGAAATGTCTTCATCAACTAATTTGCTTGAAATGGGTTAACTCGTGGAGGATCTCAAAAATTTCGTGGAAAAAACTATGGCGGTAGGAGAAGACTTTTTTATCTTTACGCTTTAAAACCAATATTTCTAACCAACTAGTGCTCCACTAGATAGTCGTTTAACGTTTTCTGTATGTAAATAATTCGATTGATTTGTATTGTTGTTATTATTATTGAGCATGATCGTTGATAGAAGCTTGTTTTAATACTTCAAAGAATCTGAGGTGCATTTTGTTTTTGATTATTTTTTATATGAATTAAAGCTCTCAGCAAATGCCAAAAAAAGAATTTTCATCTCTTTCCTTCTAGCAAAGTTCTCTTTAAGAAACTAATAGCGAGTTTCATTGAAATTTCAAAGATTTGATCTGAAAATCAAGATTTGCTCTTTTCAATGAAACTTGTTTCATCATTTAATCCTAGTATTGGTCATTCACTGACAAGCATACACAGTATTTGATATCACACACAAAAATACCAGGCATGTACAGTATATATATTTAAAATTCCATATTTGTATTTTCTCACTTCAAAAACACCTTTATTTGTTATTTTGTATATTTAATGGATATTTGTTAATTTTTTGACTAAGCACGGCCTGGCACAAGTTCACAACAAACAACAAAAATAACAAAATATTTTCCATTTGACGTTTGACCGAAAGACTATTTACATGTATGTGTGCATTCAGTTCAAATCTGCCAACCCATCAGAGATCAAATCTTTCGTGTTGAGATTTGATCTAGATTTGCTCTTTTTCTTGCAATGAAACTCTCGAAATTGAAAAAGATCAAATTTTTTGACAGAAAGAGCAAATCTTTTCTTGAATGAAACTCGCTATAAAATTAAGCAAGCAAACCCAAAAAATATTAGGATTCTTTTTTTTAACAGCTAAGATTTTATTCTCATTGCGACACAGTTAACAGCAATTAATAAATGCTGCTTCATGTTATACTACATAGTATGTATAGTACTATAAGATTCAAATACAAATATTATCAGCGAAAAATTATAGAAATATTTTAATTCGTAATATGACGGCCTTTTATTGGTTATGTTCGCCTGAAAATACGCTGTAAATTGATATTATATGTTGTTGGAAAAAGAATTTCTCAACTATATTTTAATAACAATTTTATAAAAAAATGAAAACAATCGTGACCAAGCCCTCTGTGGTTAATGATAGCGAAATAGGTACACACCAATCATTTTTAAACACATATGTATGTATGTATATTACATGTGTTTTTAAAAAAAAACAATATTGAACTATCAAAGCAGAAGATTGATTTTATAAAAGCAGCACCACACGTAAAGCGGTTATTGTTGTAACATTGATTTTATTTAATTACTTTAGTTTTCATTTCGTAGATTGTTTTAAGTGGAGCGTGGACGTTAAGAGCTTTAAATATTTTGTCAATAAAAGCGGAGAACTATCAATCATCTATTTATCTATTTGTTGCAAATGAAACAAGAGTTGCCAATGTTGCTACGTCAATTAATAATTATTCCTCTATTTGTGTTATCAAGTTTCACGTTCTTACACAAACAAAAAAACCTAAACATAAATAGATTACAAAACAAATCTTTTTTATTATCTTCACAAGCTTACTACTACTCATAATGACCCACTTTAATGGGCTTGCCTTTTGGCATTCAGTCATTTAAAATCACTTACATATAATAAATTAGATTAAACCTAATTATGACACGTTATCAACTAAATGCACTTAAAATATAAATTTGAAAGTAAATTTTGAAGGCGAAAAGATGATTTCTCTTCTATTTAAAAAGCATTAACACACACACATATGTGTGCAACTCACATTACAAAAGATAGCAGCCGTGTGAGGTAGTGTTTTATACTTTTATCAATTTATTATTAGTTTTTTATTTGCTTGTCCAGATCCACCCACAAACTGTAAGGCCACTAATAATCAATCACGACTTCTAACCCCGACTTCATCTGGGTGGAGAGTGGATTTCAGATTATATGATTTTTATTATTTAAATCAAAAGCCGTTAAAGAAAATTATTTCTATTTCTCCTTATTTCCCAAAGTAGCCTATATAGAATTAGGGTGAATGCAGTAACTCTTCCATTTACCAATCTTTACAAATTCGGACAGCCGTTGAGCATAACAAACAAATCTCCAGCTATACAAAATTTTACATTTAAGCTTCTCCCACAGGAACAGTGCATTTTTCGGGGATTTTTTAATCCAGCACTTCATCTATCTACCTACCAAATTTCATCGAAACCCGTTAAGGTGTCAATAGCTTAAAAGCAAGAACTTATATTTATTTGAAGTCTTACCAAAAAAGTCTTCAGAATGAGTGAATCCAAAATGTTTGATACAGTTTACCCCTGAGACTTTTAAGTACATTGATTTTTACGTGGGCCGCACTACTGAATGTGAAATGGTTAATTTAATTTTCGTGGGGCAATACCGCTATTTATTTAGCTTAAGACAAGCTTATCTTAAACTAACTTAAGACTATTAAACTTACGTCTAACATAAATCTGATGGATTGGGAGGATGAATCCGGAGAAGTGGTCGAAACACGTTTTATTCGAATTTACCCTCCGCCACATACTATTAATATATTCGTGAAGCCATAAAAGGCACGATTAGTATGAATATAGAAAAGGCGAGGATTTCTTAGGTTACCGAAATTTATAGTGAAGAAGGTAAAGTTGTACAAAGTTTCACAGTCGACGGAACATAAGGTCATATCGTACGAGGACAGACCACGAAGGGTAAGTCTAAGGAAACAGCGTTGAATGCTCTCCATCATCGAGATGTGAATCTGCTGATGCGGATCACACATGCTAGGCAGGTGTATTCAAGTAGCGGGTGTACAAAAAGGTTATGTAGGCGGATTGAGTGTTGTAGGTGTCGGAAAATTCTTTGGACTAGCCATTCATGGACAATGGCATTGGGGGTATGTTTAGTTTTAACGACAAAAGACAGCATTGAGTTTTCGAAGCATTAAACTCCACACGACTATTACTCCATTTGACAATGCTGTATAAATCGGTGCCGTTGCGATTGTACGTCCGAAGGCGAAGGGCGTGAATCGTCAAACGAATATAAACAGCTGAGGGTAGAGTCGTCAGCAAAACAGTGGATTAGAAGTAACAGACAAAAGATCGGTTATAAAAAGAGAAAAGAAGTGAGAACGGAGCCCTGGGAACAACAGCATTTATTTTGGGAATCAGACTTCAAATCGTCCAATATAACTTGTATTAAACGGTCCAGAAGATAGCTTCTTATCCATCGATCCCAAAAGCACACATTTTCGAGAAGAGAGCCCCATGCCAAACTCTATCAAATGCCTTGAAAATATCAGGCGCAATAATTATTTTTAAACCAAAGCAAAGTAGATGCGGATCACACATGCTAGGCAGGTGTATTCAAGTAGCGGGTGTACAAAAAGGTTATGTAGGCGGATTGAGTGTTGTAGGTGTCGGAAAATTCTTTGGACTAGCCTTATGTATGAGTTGGTCTTAAGGAAGATATTATCGATATGTGCCAACAAGTTGAGCTCTCAAACAAATAATATGCCAAGATCGCGAATCGAATCCACATTAAATATGGGTTGATTATGGATTATGGATTGTTTTTCGCTTTTATTTGATTTACATTAAAAGTTTTGTGTTATGTGTACCGGGATCTCCGGCCAATTCCTTTCATATTTACCTAATGCTCGAACTAAATTTAATAATATTTTAAACCGGAATTATGCATGCCGTATGGCTTTCGACGTAATAATGGTGAGATAAGAATTGACACATGGCAAATCAAACTTACTATTTTTAATTACTTGTTTAGATATGAACAAAAATACTACGGCTGCAAGATAATGCGAATCTAGCCATAATATATAACATCTTAAATAATAATTTAAAAGAACTTTATCAAAAAGAAGATAACTCATCAGACATCGATACATTTATACATTGCATATAGACTGCCTATAGTACTATCATGAGACGTGAAAAAATCATAAACACACATGCCGCTTGGAGTGCTAGTGTAGGGATATTTTATTTGTGAAAAAAAGAATAAGAGCATGGTTTTTAGTGTTATGCTATATGCTTTGTGCTTGGCTTCCTGCGCATGTGCAATGTGAGGCAGGAAAAAAAAGACGGCGAATATGAAATAATTGAGTATCTTGTTTCGCTTAGCTGAGGCGAATATTTTTTTGTTGGGATTTATACACGATCCAGCATTTTCATTGTTTACATTTTTTTTTTATGGACGAGAACTGGTTTGTATAGTAAGTAGTAAGGAGACAGCTCATACCTATACAATGTGGAAATATAAGAAAAGTTGGAGACTATTATTTGCGTTAATTTGTATGTCTAGTTGTGTAGGAGTGTTTTTGTTAAAAATATATAGGTATTACCAGCAGATGTCATCCTGCATTTCTTTAAATTCTTTTGATTTGTTTACCTTAACTTGTTAAAAGGTTTTTTTTTTATAATTATTGGATAAATTACTTACAAAATTTCATAAAAAAATCAGACTTTTTCGGAGGGTTTTCCCAAAGTTTTCTTTCGTAATTATTTATATATAATGTATATATATTATATATAATATTTTTTGTTTTCTGAAATTCTGAGTTTGAAATACCTAAGTTTTTTACTTGAGATTTATAGTTATAGGTAGTTATGCGTTCGTAAAAAAAGAAAAAAAAATCTAAGAATCAAACATGACATTACGATAATAGGGAAGTCGAAAAATGTGGGTCAGAAAATTCTGTCTACAGCCTAAACGGTTGGGCCGATTTGATTCAAACTTGGTACCTATATAGTATGTTTAGTTTTTCGAATTGGCATTCTAGCTCCAAAACTGACGGTACCTGCCATATAACTTTTAATGAAAAACTTATTTTTCGCGAAAACGGCTACTACGATTTTAATAAAACTTTCCGAGAGGTGTTTTCTATGCAAAATCTTTCTTTAAGTTTTAATGGATTTTTCAGAAAAAGTTTTATAACGGAACCTCCCATATGACCGGTTTTTTTAAATCAGACTTTCTCGTTAACTAATTGACGGTTTTTGATGAAGTTTTCGAAATATATAGTGTTTTATAATTTAAATAATATTGCTTATTAAAATTTTCAAAAACATTTTTAATATTTTTTTTTTTAATTATTTGGTTTTTTGAATATTTTGAAAACGGATTCATAGATGTTTTTTTTTTAATTTTTCTCCTAGTATTAACTATAGATTTCTTTAAATTGACATACTCAAACAAATTTTAAAATATGTTTTCGAAAAGTTTTTCAAAAAACTGGTCGAACGATTTCGAAATGAAAAAATCATAAAATAGAAAACAGCTAAAGAAATAAGATGGCTTAAAACATTTTTTCCAAAAAACGTTATGAATAGCTTTTTTTTCTGATTTCATAAAAAATTCCCAACGTTCATTTCCTTACAATTTTAAGTATTTTAAAATCCAGATAAAGAAAATAAACAAGAAAAATAAAGTTTTATAAATTAAATGTTTTGCCCCGTAACACTCTCAAATTTGCTGATAGCACAGCAAACAACCAGCCCTCTTGAAGATACGATCAACTCTTATCTATCCTCCTTTTTTTTTGTGCCTCAAACCACAATTTACTACATCTCAGTTAGAACTCTTCCAAATGACGCAATCAAGACAACATTGATATAAACTAAAAGTCGTGCACGTTTAATTGATCTTAAATTAAAATAATTGCCTGTTGATTTACCAATACCCACAATTCACTTACCATGCTTTTGTGTTTGTTTTCATAGAATGGATTCCAGCCAACACTCATGACCATTTTATGAACATCTCCATTGTCAATGTTCGCCCAACCATAATAGACTCCTGTAATGAATTCCTGTGGCAGCGCCTGCACCACGTCTAAGGAAAAGTTAGCTATTTTGCAAAAAATCACAAGGAAGTTATTTAGGAAAAATAGCAGGTCATCTTTAATATTATGCAACTCTTAAAGTAAATCTCACCAGTAGGTATACCCAGTTCTTTGGAACCACGTCCAAATCCAGGAACTATTTCTCCAGAAGCGTAGTGTGGTAGACATTGTTCCATTTTCCTAAAGGTGGTTATTGAGCGGGATGATGTAGAAAGAACGTCTATACGCCTCGCGAGCTTATTGGCAACTCCAGCTATAAATCGCAAATTGAAAGGTCTGAAGACAACACCATAATAAAGCAGAACAATCGCGTAATTGTAATTTTGTTGAGTTAATGTGAAAGTTATTAGGCGCTATCATACCCTAAACAAATAATCATGTTAAAAATCGTAGTAGAGAGTGGAGCCGTCAAAGAAAACTAGAAAATTTGGACTGCATTTTCCAATTGATGTGGAATGTGGTTTTAAATTTGCTTTTTTTCTTTTCGCCAAATTGACATTTCTTTCTACAAAATTTCTCACGTTCGGACAGAGAGAAAGATTTAAGAGAGAGGACAATGGACATATATATGAAATACTAGTCTAATGTCAGCTAAAATGTCGCCAAAATAGAGAATGCGATGCTAGCTCTCCTGAACCCACTTCAGGAAAAATATAACTACTTCAAATGTTGACATAGAAGCTCGCGACATCTGTTTTTAAAAATTCAAAAGTCGTATTTACCGGTAAAACGTAACTAAAACTAAAATAGAACCAACTTGAGGTAGGCAACTAGCAGTCCATATATAATACGTCCATGCCCCCCATCATCACTGATATCTCACAAGTTATAAGAAGAGGTGACATTTATTTTGTGATTTTTTCGTATTCATTCTCCCCCAAAATCACAACTTGTGAGTGTCACAGAAACTGTGAACTCCTTCAGATCAGATAACAACTCACAAATCATTTAAGATTTGACATTTCAATAGGTTAGTTAGTCACAGTTAGTTATAGTCACAATAAAAATTCACCATGGTGTGGGGAGTTTCGTTGTGATTTTTCTTGTGAGGATTAGGGGAGAATCCAATAAATATTATCGAGTCACAACAATCCTCACAAGAAATAGTCAAAAGAGCTTGTGACTTGTGATTCGTCATAAGGGGGAGAATCTGGATATTGATTATGGGATGGTTTTTTTAATTTATTTAGTTAAAAATGTAATGTGTAATGTAAATTTATTTCATTTCGTGGGTTGAAGTGAACTATGAAAATGAGTCTGATGTCAAATGAAAACTTCAATTAAGTTAATATTATAAAATATTAAATTATGGGAACATTGATTGACTTTCCTCAGTTTAGCAGGTTTGTTTGCTCACTTTCCTTAGCGAATTTATGAAATAAATGTATCTGGGTCACAGAAATAAATGTCCATACAAATGTAAGAATTTAGCTGGGTTTTGAAAATTGCCTGCATACACGCCTTTATTTAGTTTGCAGTTCCCGTCAACTACATTATTTACAGCTTCTTGTATGTAATAAATATAGGGCTACCATCAGTTTTGGAGGATGATGCAAACGTATGAAACGAATTTGTTTACAATATCCATGATTTGTGGTTTTACGTTTACCGAAATCTGATTTCGGCAGAGATTTCAAGATTTCATTATGATATTCACAACAATAAAAAAACCTAATTGTCAAAATTTGCATTTAGTATGGATTATATAATATGGTTTTACTGTTCTAGTTAAGTCTTTATGATATCAAATTTATTCGATTTGACATTCTTGGATTTCCAATTAGCTTTCAAAGTGATTTCGCCGAAATCTCTTATATCAAAATCCCAAAACTTTATTGGAACTAAGAAATGCAGGGTTTTCCCAGATTTCAACAGAAATATTTGTACATGTATACACTACTTAGAAGACTTTCATGAATCACAATTTTTCAATTGCGAATCAAGTCGCAATGACTGGTGCTGAAATCATCAATTGGTGTGGATATAAAATAAGAACAAACAACAAAAGAGTATTAAATACTGGTAAAACATCGGTAAATGTTCTCGCCTCCACTACTAAAAGTTAGTTACGGAACAACCAGGAAGATCGCCAGAGGAAAAATGACATCTTGCGAGTATTATAGAGAATGTATATATACAATACTAAAATCCGTCATTTTTGCCATATTCTATTACAAAATATGAACATTCGTTAGCAAAGCTTTTTTTCTTTTTCTCATTCTTATTCAACCCATTGTATTATTGCATTATTAGTACTCTCATGAAGCATCATTTTTTTAATTGCTCCACGCCTACAAGAGTGGAGCTGAAATCACCAATTGCCTGAAGAAATCATTGCCGCCGTCCGTGAGAGAATACAAGGCAGTCGATTTCGCGTTCAAACAAATAAACCATTTCGATGATATCTCACACACACTTTGTTTTACTTAAGTTAAAAGTTAGGAAGCGCTTAATGAAAGATCCTTTACAATGACTCAAACCACATATTGCTTACTTCTACATAGCATCACGTACTCCTTTGTGCCTGTTTTGGTGAGAGGCGAAGGGAGCAGATATTGAACTGAATTTTCTCCAGATAGTACAGTTCCATTTCTATACTGTTCTATTTTTCGATTATTGAGTTTGTAGGTGTGAAAGAAGCAAGAACATTTTATTATTTAATGCCTTGTTACACTTAAGCAATAGTACATGAGTTATCACAACACAAAGTGGACACAATCGATTAAAAAGTCACCATATGGTCAGGCACTTTCTCTCAGGTTTAGTGTCAGAAATTCCATACATATTCCTTAACCAAACGTATTTCCGAACTCAGCTAAGATGTGTCACTTTGTCAGTGACTGGCTGTCAAGAAAAAATAATCTTCTTCGTTGCAAATCTTCAAACATTCTAAAATCATATATTTTTTTATAAAATTATCTGCATTTTACGGCTAAAATCCTTACTAAACCAACCAAAAAGGTAATAAAACACAGTTTAACTGGAAAATCCAAACAACATTCATTATTTTTCACCGGAAACTACTAAAATCGATTTCATGTTTATCTTCGAACAAAGTACAAAGAACCTTCGCTCCGTCATCGTTGCCTTTTACTCTAAAAAAAAGTAAAATATTTTTCATTGCAGACATGACGCACTCAGTGCACACTGAACGAAGTATACACGAAATGCTAAAAGATACCCCGCCGATGAATGAAAGTGGTAGTGCCATTCATTCGGGTACAGAAGGCAGGCCATTTAAGCCCCCAAATAGTTTGCCACTGCGCAATCATTCCGGTAAGACTTCTTTGAAATCAAAACTTACTTTAATAATTGTGTTGCATTTGCATATATGCTTACTCTCTATTATATTAAAAAGCACCGGCAACTCCAATGAGTCCAAGCAGCCCACAGAATGGAATTGATACGAATTTTCTTCGAACCGGTGCCTCAAAAATTGACACTATAAAAAATTGGAGCATATCGACTTATAAGTGTACACGGCAAATAATGTTAGAAAAATTGGGTAAATCACAGCGAACTGTTGATTCAGAACTAGAAGCCCAGATCGAGCAGTTAAGGGAAACTCAAAGGAAATATCTGTCTATATTGCGTTTAACCAGAGCGTTTAGCTCGCATTTCCATCACGTAGTAGTGACTCAACACGCCCTGGCCGAGGCGTTTTCAGATTTGGCTCAAAAGAGTCCCGAACTGCAGGAGGAGTTTACTTGCAATTCGGAAACACAAAGAAATCTGACGAAGAACGGAGAACTACTATTGAATGCTTTGAACTTTTTTATATCATCTGTGAACACTTTGTGCAATAAGACTATTGACGATACTTTGCTGACTATTCGTCAATATGAGACTGCAAGGTAAGATTAAAATGATAATATATATGTACATAATTTTTTTTTGCTATTAATAAGGATACTCGAGAGGAGTAAGTTATTACTTTCTAAATGTTTAAAAATGAAATAATAGTAAAACATACCAACATAAATAAAGCAAACTAGTAGGTATCACTGGTTCACCGAAATGGTTCATCACGATTACATTCCGACGTCATACGAAAATAGGTCATTACACTGTCATTGTTCACAGTGGTATCATTGCTAGCTAGAAAGACGATCAAACGAATGACGCAAGTCTGTCGTTGTCCCAAAATGCAATTCGTGTGTCATCGGGATTTTTGCCATTCGGTGTCATCACAGTGACATACAAGGTGACATACAAAACAATGACGATCACACAGCTTGAGCACTTTCAACTTCTTGAAAGTTAGATAAAACCGTGACACAAGACATTTTTCGTGATGACGAATATACGTGATTCGCTGGCATCCACTTCACGGATGTCTAGCTCGTCTGCTGCCTGCTGCCAACAATCATACCCTACGTTCGTGACCATGCATCCTCAACCCCACAAAGGTGGGGGTTTCTGAAAAGCCGTAATTCGTGGGAAGATACAGCCTGGCTCGCCCACGGGTATTTTTACTTTCTTGGTTTTTGAACTTCTGAACCAGCAATATTTCTTTTAAATAAAAATTAAATGATAATTTATTTGTATTTACATAAAAACTCAAAAAAAATATTTTTTAGTAATTCGGTTCGTGAGACCAATCTTGACAACGATGACATAAAAGTATTCCTGTCGTGCCATTATTAGGACACTGTCATCATAATGACCAACTGAACAAAAAAATCAGATGACAGGGTTTTTACACGGTAATTCAAATGGTCATTGTGACGACCCAACAATTATTGTCATCTTCCCGTCATTCTTGAAGTCAGTGCGATGAGAGCATTTTGGGATGGCATGACGACTTAATGCAAATAACTGTGTGTTCTTCCACACTGGCAAAGCCACTGCGTAAACTTTTCCATTGCTCCTACTCTTCTGGAATCGTTCCTAGAAGATAGAAAACAGCATTTATCCAGCCTGTTTCTAAGAAAGGTGACCCATCCTCCCCCTCCTCCTACCGACTCATTGCACTTACGTCCCTTCTTTCCAAGGTCATGGAAACGCTGATTAACCGTCATTTTAAGGTATATCTGTAGTGCCCCGTGGCTTAGTGGTTAGTGTGTTGGACTGCTAAGCGAATGAGCTTGGGTTCGAATCCCGCTCATAGCCACTTTCTTTTCCGGGGTACTGCCTCTTGCGAGGAACTGACAAAACCTCCAAGAGTGAAAAAAAATGTCTGGAAAAAGTGCATCTCATCTAGCCGTTCGGATTCGGCCGTAAATTGTAGGTCCCTTCCATTCTTGCACATTAACATCACACACAGAGGAATGGTTGAGAGTATAAGTCACTAGGCCTTGGCTCCTTAAGGAGCTGTCGCACCAATAAATGTATTTATTTATTTTTGAGGAATATCTCCAAGGCATTTGATAAGAGTTTGGCATGTAGCTCTCTTATCGAAAATGCGAGCTATTGGGATCGATGATATTCTTGTTCGTTGGATAGAAGGTATCTTCTGGACCGTTCAATACAAGTTGTAGTGGACGGTTTCAAGTCTGATTCCCACAAAATAAATGCTGGTGTGCCCCAGGGCTCTGTGCTTGGGATTATAGGGACTATTAGGCAAGTTTAGGATTCGTGAATATACAAAAATTTTAGATAACAATCAACCATGACATTACGATTATCGAGCTGCAGTCTAAACGGGTTGAGCGATTACCTTCAAAAAAAAAAACCGTTAAGTATTGTGGTTTTGATAGTTTTTATAAGTTCAAACTGTGTTATTTTGAACGTAAATGTTATCTGTTTTTGTCAAAGATCTTGCCGTCCAATGTTATTAGGCACATAAGAGCAAGTATATGCGACCCAGTCTTGCCCATTTTTTATAAATGATCTTCTGTCTGTTACTTCTAATCCACTTCACTGTTTTGCTGAAGACTCAGCTTTTCAAATTCGTTCAATAATTCACGTCCTTCGCCTTCGGACGTACAATTGCAACGGTACAGTATGTTAAGCTCATTAAACCCTGATTTATACACCATTGTCAAATGGGGTAATAGGAATCTTGTGAAGTTTAATGCTTCGAAAACTCAATGCTGTCTTCTGTCGTTAAAGCTAAACGACATTGTCCTTTTATTCGGCTAAAGTCTTGAGTGTAATCAAAATAGTTAAGCAAATGTTACTACAACTTTTTGAGTTTCTGAGATCGTATAAACAAAATGTCTTTCAAAGAGAAGGGAATAATAACAAAAAGGCTTACATTTAAACACAAAATTTTGTCTTGCCTAAAATATTTGAACTTTGTTCACATACATTTTATTTAAAACAAGCTGGTGTCACGGTTCTTTGCTGCCGCTCTGTTGGTTTTTATGGTATTCGAGCTTCTCACTTTTATATGCTCTTTCCAACACACTTGCTAATGGGACATTTGTACTATGCCTATAACAATCACTTTTTTATACTATACTATATACTAACTATTTTATACGCGCACAAGGGATTTGTGTTTCCCTTATAATGTTTTGAACACACTGCGCGAGCATAGGATGGTGAGAGAAGGAGGGACACAGAATGTGTCGATTAACATTGGTTTTGAATGTTTTCAAATTGAAATGGCAAGGAAAATCCTCGCCGTGTAAACTATTCCAAATTCGTGTTGTTCGGCTAAAAAAAGAATGTCTATATTTCACCTAATTCCTAAATTAAGCTCTGAACTGATAAGAAATCATTGCGAGACGAGTATTGCGGGAGAAACTTTTAAGGGGAGGAATGCAACTGGCTACTTTGAGTGAACATTTTTTTATAAAAAAAAAACAATAAAACAAGAAAAGTCATGAAACATTGCGTCGGTGTTCGCGAGCAGCAATTGTTTCCGAAACAGTTCTATATCCTATCAATCTTGTATTTTATCGAGCAGGTGTAACGATGTTCGAGAATTACCTGGCCAGAGGTGGCAGTCATACTCGAGTCTTGGCCGTATAAACGCTTTATAAATTGTAGCCAAATCAAAGCGGGAAAAAAACTTCTTACACCGATACAGAAAACCTAAGCATATCTCGAATATATATATAATAATATATATCTTATATAAATCTCAAATATATGGTCATTCCAACGGAGGTCGTGGTGCCCCGTGGCTTAGTGGTTAGTGTGTCGGACTGCTAGGCGAATGAGCCTGGGTTCGAATCCAGCTCATAGCTATCTTCTTTTCCGGGGTACTGCCTCTTGCGAGTAACTGACAAAACCTCCAAGAGTAAAATTTGTCTCGAAAAAGTGCATCTCATGTAGCCGTTCGGACTCGGCGGTAAACTGTAGGCCCCTTCCATTCTTGCAGATTAACAACCCACACACAGGAATGGTTGAGAATATAAGTCACTAGGCCATGGGCGAAGGACGTGAAAGAAAGATCAAAAAAGAAAATAATGTCTGCATTTCTTTGTTTGACGGCTCCAACTCTAGAACTATTATCGCACTTACATCGGTTAAATAACTGATTCTGATTCACATTTCACATTTCAAGGAAACATGTCTTTTTATTTTGTAGGGCATTATTTGAATCATTCAAGAACCTTCCTTTTGATATTATATGTATAGATTCATATTTCCGCTTTCTTCTAATAATTTATTACTTCGTAATTTTCTATTGTTCTTTCAAACACATTTGCTGGTAAGACATGCGCGACCTACTGGAGGTTAAATTTTAATTTGCCTATAACTTCTTCTTAATTGCATGCAATGCACTTACAAAGTTACATTGCAATTGGATGAACGCTATGATAGCCATCAAATGCGAACAAACAAACAAATTTTCATATCTACTTTGAATGAATTTTAAATTAAATTGAGTTTTATTTCGTTCAAAACTTGGAATAATGATCCGTTACCAAATGAACAAAAATTAAATAAATAAAAAAAACGTTGTTTTTTTTCATTCATGTACATATTTTATTTAGCACACATAATTCATATAATTTTATTATCTGTGGTTCTAGCTTATTTGCTTGTTTTTATTTCACTTGAACGATTTTTCAAAGCAAAATATTTTTCACATTTAATTTTCTTAAATTGAAACATAACAAGTTTAATGTTTGAATTTTTTAAATTGTTCGACTATAAGTCGGTAAAAATATACGCACGTAAGATGATACCATCATGAGTTGTATGGAATCTACCTCGGGGCAGATGTAGAAAAAACAAAGCGCATTAGAATCTGGTGAGCTGGGCACATAGCTCGAATGAGCTAAAAGGAGCCACCTCTTATGGTAGAAGACAACGTGACAGACCTTGCTTACGTTAAAAGGATCATGTAAACCAGGACGATCAAAGTCTTGGGTTGCGCATCGACCAGAAATCAGGACGCCTGGAAGAACTTGTTCAACGAGGCCCGGATCTGATCCCGGTTGCGCCGATGAAGATGATGATGATATTTATTTTTATTTTAAAAAAGTTCGTTTTTCTACCTTTTTCTAATAAAGGGATATATAAATTTTATTTAATAAATAAAAAACTACATTTTTGTGAAAACAATTTTTAAAATAATATTACCATTTAAGAAGCAAATCAAAATGTTTTGACTTTTTTTCAGAGTCGAGTTCGATGCCTACCGAATGGACTTAGAAAATTCCAGACCAGAAATGCCACAAAGTCCCATATCAGAAGAGGCGCAAAAAAATTTCCTTAGGCAAAAAGAACTCTACGAGAAGCTTAGAGCAGATGTAGCCGTTAAAATGCAATTCCTCGACGAAAACAGGGTAAAATCTTAACATGATTGCATGTATGCAAGATTGCAAGTTAATATATGTTTTCCCATCACTTAGATTAAAGTGATGCACAAGCAACTGGTGCTTTTGCACAATGCAATTGCTGCGTACTTTTCTGGGAATGCCATAGCTCTAGAGAGTACTCTCAAGCAGTTTAATATAAAGGTATTCCTTTTTATCAAAAGTTGAAATAGAATGCAATAATTCCCTATTTATTTCTTTAACAGTTGAAATCTCCAAACACGGCAACAGGATCCTGGTTAGAGCAGTAGTGTTCAATTCAACATTCGCCACCGGTATCAATTGACTTAGAAAGTATATCCCATCCATAGTTCCCCCGGGAACAACACCCGAGTTGAACATTTTTAAACTCCATGTATGTTTTAATCTTCTTAACTGAAATAAAAGTAAAACACCTCTCGAATCCTGAAATCAAAAAAAAAAACAAACCACAAAGTTCTCAATGTAATCTCACATATAAAACCCTCACTTCGTTGCCCATTTGTAAATTTTTAAACGTAAAATTAATCTAGCTAGGCTACACATTTTATAACAGAAAAAAAATCAAACAAATTCAATCAGTTTTTTAAACATTTTTTTTTTCTATGGCAGCCGAACATACAACGCGTCATAACACCAAACTAAATGACAAGAATTACAAAAAAATAGTTTTGGGATATCGAATTACCTTTTATTTGTCCCACGCGAACAGATTTCACCCACGGTGGTAGCCCCTAACTTGCACTTTGCAGACTTATTTCCATGGCTATGATCAACAGTATTGCAACCCCTTAGAATTAAGTAAAAAAAAACGATGTTTAACCTAGTCAACGTATATAATTACATTCTGTATACATGTAACTTATTATATATAAACAAACAAATAGTAATAAAATTATATATCGATCAAATTTCTCAGTGATTAGTTCTTTTCTAGACTTAAATCCTTCAGCTTATTGTGCAGCTGCTCTTCATCTTCCGCTTTGAACATTTCCTGGAAGGTGCAATGTAATTAGTTTATGTTGTCGTCTTAGCATATTATTCTTATACTTACAGGGTCATATATAACTTTCACTATAAGCGAACAGCTAGGACAAGTAGCCACTTCTTCACCTTCTATTAGCTCATCCTATAATTAAAATTCTCTCAATACAATCGAATCAATGTGGTTGATGTTGTACTTACTTTTGATATTTGAAATCTATCGCCGCAAGGACAGGGATAGTAATACATTTCTTCTTCCTCGTCATATTCAAAGTCTTCAATTTCAACTTCATCATGATAAATACTCATTTTTTTTCTATTCTTATAAGAACATAATAAAACATAAAGTCAGAAATATTGATAAGATCGTGGTTTTCGTTGTTGTCGACTCAGAAGACACATGTTATGAGTGCATCTGAACTGACAGAAGTGATGTGACAAATGAACTGAATTCAACTGCAAATGACGTTTATGAAATGAACGTATTCAATGGTAGTTTATAAGTTCAGTAATACTCAATAAGGCTTCTGTTGAAGCATTTTTATACAAGAAAGGAAATGTGTTTATTTATTTTGCTTACCTAAAAAAATTTATAAATACAAATATATAATACCTACTGCTTAGATCTACAATGAAATAAGGTGTACATGAAAGATTTTTCACAAGGCCGATTGCAAAAACGGTGAGCTACGTCTACAGGGTTATATGTATACGCATGAATGGCCGAGTGCCTAAACGGCCGATTCGGTAATCCGTAACCAGTCACAAAATTCTCAAGGTAACCTATTTGGTTAGGTTTTTTCGCTCACAAAAAAATCGGATTTCTGGTATCCGAAATGCAAATCCAGTAAAACTGTGAACTCAGCCAATGCCGAGAAATAAAGAGGACGAGCAAAAGGAATGTCAATGGGTACGTTCATGAACCTAACTTTCGGATAGGTTACCTTTCTTTTGTTGTAATTAGCATGGTTAAAAACAGTTGTTTTCCAGCCGATTGAAGCACATATGGAAACAGAGAGAAAATCCAAAGGTATCCTAAAATTTGCTGGATAATTTTCTCAACACGTGAACAGCTGATGAACAGCTTCGAATTTTGAGAGGTAAGGTTTTGTTCGTTCACAAAAAAACACAAACATAAGCAAGGTAACCTACCCAAAAGTTACGTTCGTGAACGTACGCAATAACACGCGATGCAAATCCTACCCACAGCTCGCCGAGTTAACACGATTTAAAATATTTCTAGTTCACTTACTCTCTTTTTCGCATTTATTTGCGTCTTTGCAAGAACGTCTAAGTGTAATATCGCACAAAAGAACATACAATTTTCCTCCATTTTCTCATATAAATAAAGTTAAAAATTATAACACTAACAAACTGATTTGGAAAAATCTTCTAATAGTTTGCTGAATTCTGCCGACTTGATTCTAATATAACGAACTTCCTTATCGATACTACTTAGTTTTGTCAAAATTGTGACAGCCATGAAAATAACAAAAGTTGATTACCCTCGGCCTCGATTGTCCATTCTTGTACAAACGTTTTCGTTTTCTATACAAAACACAATATGACGGTAGAATTCTCAAAATTAAATCTTTACGAATATCTCGGAGTGCCCATCGAGGCCCAAGAAGCAGATATCCGAAAGGCATATCGTAAAAAAGCTCTTGAATGCCATCCGGACAAAAATCCCGATAATCCCAAAGCAGCCGAAACTTTCCATATACTTGCCAGAGCCTTGGAAGTTCTTACCGATGCAACAGCAAGAGCAGCTTATGATAAAGTTTTTAAAGCGAAAAAGGCAGCCGAGATCCGAAACAAACAGCTAGATAGCAAAAGACAAAAACTAAAAGCAGACTTAGAACAACGTGAACGGGATGCCGTCATTATAAGCAAACAAAGCTCTAAAAGTGGCTACACAACTGTACAGAAGACCGATGAGCAAATACTTCAAGAACAAATAGATCGACTGCGTAAAGAAGGTTCCAAATTACTTGAAGAAGAGCTTGGTGCTATGCACCGTGAGGTAACAAAGAAAGTTGTCCCTCCTAAATTTGATTCAACTCTACATCGAATAAAGATCAAATGGAAGGCACAAAAAAGCGATCCTTTAAACGGTGGTTATACCGAGACAAAATTATTGACTTATCTTAAAAAGTATGGAGAAATTGAGGCTTTCGTAATGTCCAAAAAACACGGCAGTGCATTAGTGGAATTCAAATCTTTAGAATCTAGTGAAATGGCATTGGCTTATGAAAAAGGAGATATTAGCAATAGCTTGACTTTGGAGTGGATTACACCGCCACCAAAGCAAGCGACAAACGGATCTAGTCTTGGTTCATCGACTGACTTTGAAAGCTTGGTTCTGAGGCAGTTAAGGCAGGCTGAAGAACGTAAGCGATTGATAGAACAAATGCAGAAAGAAGATGAAAAGGATTCATAGGCATTTCAACTTCAAGTGTTTAACTATTTAAGATAATGTATTGTGCTGATGATGGTTGTTAATGTAATATTTAAAATAGTAGATTTTTTAGTGCTTAAGCTACCTATTTTTCAAACAAGTTTGTCAGATGAAAGAAATTATTGGTTCAACATATAATTTTGTTTTATTTTCAGAGTAAAAAAAACCTAAGCCAATATAAACTATCAAATTATTATTAAAAAATCAAACTCGGCTTATCCGACAAAAAAGGTTGTAAAATTCTCTTTTTTATCTCGCGAGCCCTTAAGGTACGTACATATTTTCTAACATAATATGACTGACGTACAGTTTAGGTTACGGGATTCTTTAAATGCTGCAAATGCATTGCTTGCAGTGCATTAAACAAACTGATCATAATTCTTGCATCCTATCTATCTGTAACTGGCCGTTGGAAAATTATTTGAAATGTACATAAACATTGTAGTCAGGTCAGTTTCTCATAGGATATTCATTAGGGGTATTCACGATCCGGTGCAACAAGTCTTGTAAAATTGCTAAATTTTATTGTTTTGTACATCGTGAACGCACTTGTTATATGTATATAAATGTATTTATATATTAGGTAAAATAAATAACACTAAAAAACTAAATAAGTATCTTTATTATTTAAAATTAGGACTTATGCATGTAAGATATATATTTTTTACATAGATATTTAAATGCTTTCCTAAAGTATAGATTTGTTTAATTAAATCTATTTTTTGTTTTTAATATTCTATGAACTCTAAACAGATCATTTCATAGTTAAATTAGGTTATTTAAATTGATTACATGGTTTGGACTTTAATTTGTTTTTTTTTCATTTGTCCAAACATTATTTAAGACTGAATGAACATTTTTATGTTTTTGAATACAAAATAATTCATAATGAACATTTACTTCAAATAATGAACTGTTCATTATAATACTGAACGGATGTCACCGTAACTATAAGCAAGTTATGTATTCGTAAAAAAATTCTAACAATCAAACCTGACATTACGATAATAGCAAAGCCTAAAAAAGTTAGTTAAAAAAATGTCTGTCTGTCATTCGGTATGTATAACGAGCTGCAGTCTAAACGGCTTAAGCGATTCAAATTTGATATGTGTGATTCTTTTGGCATTCCTCAGAGGAGAAATTGAAATTTTATTTTTAAGGCTAAAAATAACAGTACCTGTCATCAACGATTTTGATGAATATTTTTGAAATTTTTTGATGGTACTAGCTATCATCTGATCAAAACCAAATTTACGGAAAGTCTATTAACGGTACCCATTCATATAACGTTTTTTTTAAATTTTGGTCTTTCTTATTAACGGCTCTGGATTTCTGTCAAATTTTAATTATGAGAAGATCTAGGTAGCCAAATTAATTCTGCATACCAAAATTTAGAATAACTTTTTTTTAATTGAAATTAATTTTTGAATTTTTTTTTGGAAAAATCAATATTTTTAAAACTAATCAAAAATTTATTAAAATCCAAAAATCAATTTTCGAAATACTTTTTTTCATAAATTCGTTATTATACAGAACGTGTGATGGCTTACTTACTTACTTAGGTGGCGCTACAGTTCGGGACGTGGGCCTCAACCAACATGCCTCTCCAGCCAACTCGGTCTTTGGCTAGCTGCCTCCAGTTTTGCACTCCAAGTTGGTTGATGTCGTCCTCCACTTGAGCGCGCCACCTAAGGCGAGGTCTTCCTTGACTGCGTCTACCATCTGGGATGGAATCGAAGATCCTGCGAGCCGGAGCATTGTTGTCCATTCGCTCTACATGACCTAGCCATCTTAAACGTGATATGCGTATTTTTTTTGACCAGGTCAATGTCGCTGTACAGCTCGTATAGTTCTTGGTTGAACCTTCTCCTCCGAAGCCCGCTAACGCAGATAGGGCCAAAAATCTTCCGAAGAATCTTACGCTGGAAACGACTAAGGATATCTTCATCCGCTTTAGATAGAGTCCATGCCTCGGCGCCATAGAGCAGGACTGGGATGATTAGGGTCTTATACAGAGTCTCCTTTGTCTTTCGAGAGAGGGCTTTGCTACTCAATTGTCTTCCTAGCCCATAGAAACAGCGATTGGCAAGAGTAATTCTTCGCTTTATTTCTGACGAGATGTTGTTGTCAGATGTTATAGCGGATCCGAGGTACACAAAGTCCTTAACTACCTCAAAGTTGTACCTGTCTATTGTGATGTTTACACGTGTGATGGCTTACTCCATTTTTACTGAACACCGTTAAGTGTTGTGGTTTTGACAGTTTTTTTTATTTTTCTTCGTTAGTGTTACTTGTTTTTATTTTTAATTTATCCGACGATGTGAAGGCGCATATGAACAAGTACGTGCGATTTAGTCGTGCAATTTATTTTTAATGTAGAGACCAAGAGTCTCTACATAAAAAAAATAACGAAACAAACGTAAGTGAAGAAGTTGAATGTTTTTAATTTTACAGATTGTTAAGACAAAACTTTTTTTTTAAATTAATGCAAACCATATCCACGTAACCCATACCAACTGTAATGAAAATAAAAGGAAAATAATATGAATTTTTTAAATATGCTTCTCCAAGTTTGCATAACTATCTGGTTTCATTTTTTAACAAGATCCTCATGAATGCTGAAATACCCTCTACGTTTAAGAAGTCTGTTATTTTTCCAATCCATAAGAAAGGTTCTTTAAATGCAGTGGAAAATTATAGAGGAATATCTTTTATGAACGTTATAGCAAAAATATTTTGCGGAGTACTTGCTGTAAGACTCGAAAGGTGGATTGATTTGAACAACATCCTCACAGACTTCCAAGCTGGATTTAGAAAAAATTTCTCAACAGTCGATCACATATTTACTCTTTCATCAATAGTACAAGCGTTTCGTGCTAGAAATAAGAAGGTTTATGCTTTATTTATAGACTTTAAATCCGCATTTGATCTGGTGAATAGGAATGCATTGCTATACAAGCTGTCGCAACTTGGAGTTTCCACGAGATTTTTCAAACTTATTAGAAATATGTATACCGATACGGAAGCTGCAGTTTGGGATGGTGCACTTTATTCTGAAGCTTTTAAAACTGATACTGGAGTTAAACAAGGATGTCCTCTCAGCGCTTTACTATTTTCTTTATTCATAAACGATATCGTTAATCATCTCCCCGGTGAAATCCGAATTGCAAATACCATTATTAACGTGTTGTTATATGCCGATGATCTGTTGATACTGTGATGTGGCAACAAGTGTAGATACATTTTGTAAATTAACGCCATCTGTTGGATTCATTGTGTACAACAACCAACATTTATTGTGTACAACAACCACCATTTATTGTGTACAACAACTATGCCCCTAGAAGTATGCTACATATTTGCAACATGTTTTAACTTAGTACTAAATCGAACTTGACGAAACAATTCGAGACTCGAATTAGTACCGAAAGCTTAGATTGTGCCAGAACCAGACAGAAGCTTCCAGAAGCTTTTAAAGTTGTATAAATACAAGAGTAGATTGCATTGACAGTTCAGTTTATTTTCGAAAGTGGAATTGTTAACAACTGGAAGTATTAGTAAAAAGTGATTGAATTGAGATTAAATAAAAAGTGTTGAATTATAAAAACGTATTTGAATTGTGAATAAGTGAAATAAGTTAAATTGGTGTTATTTAAACTGAAAGACGTTGTGTTTTATAAAATAAAGAGATTTGTTTTATTATTGTGGAATTTTGATTGAGTTTTATTTGTCGAACCCCAGGCCAAAATATCACATTGGTGTCAGAAATTGGGGATAAAACTTAGTAAAGTGCTAGAAAATTCCATAGTGACATTTTCTAAAACAGTTTCGGTGACTCATTTAATTGTGAAAGTGGAATTTTCCAGAAACTATTGAACTGATTGTGCTATAAAACTGTGAATAGCGAGTATTTTTGTTAAAAATAGTGTTGGAAAAAGATCTTTCTAGAAGAGACATTAAAATAAAACTGACTGTGTTGCGAAAATAGTGTTTAAGTTACATAAAATGGGTCGCAAGTTAGAACAATTGACAACAGCTGAGTTGAAAGAAGAATTAGGAAAACGAAATCTTCAGACTTCGGGGCTGAAAAAGGAACTATTGCTCCGACTTCAGAATGCTATCACTCAGGATGGTGGAGACCCCGATACCATGTTGTTCGATGTTGAAGAACAAGGGAGAGAATGCACAGTAAGTACAGCCGATGAAATGCCTGCTTTCATGAAGTTGCTTCTGTCGAAATTCGATGCTTTGGAAAGTTCCTCGAAAGAACAAAAGAACTTTCTCGAAAAACAACAGAACGTTCTCGAAGAACAAAAGAATGAGCAGAAGAATTCGTTGGAAATTCTCCAGCAGCAACTAAGCGACCAAAAGAACGTTCTCGAAAGCAAATTTGATGGTCTCGAAAACAAACTCGATGCACAGAATGTTCTCTTCGACAAAAGACTTCAAACAATCGATCAGAAATTCGAAGCCAAAATAGAAAACTTGGAAGAAAAGTTCGTAAGTGTAGAGCAACAGTACGAACATCTGGCTAAGGAATTTGATTCTTTGAAAAAGCAGAAGGTTCGGGAATATTCGAGCGACGGTCCACGAAGAAAGGAAATGCAGCCCCCTGTCTTCGACGGTCAAACATCATGGCCAATTTATAAGAGGCAGTTCGAAGCTGCCGCCTTGACGAACAACTGGGACAACGAAGACAAATCAATTGCTCTTACGCTTGCTCTCAGAGGAACAGCTGCCGAATTGCTGCAGACCATTCCTGAAGACAAACATCAGGATTATGATGCCATGGTCAAGGCAATCGAGATGAGGTTTGGCGACGACCACATGCAGCAAGTTTACCGAGTCCAGTTGCGCAGAAGGGTCCAGGCAAGAGGTGAAACGCTACAACAATTGCAAGCTGACATTGAGCGCTTGGCGAATTTGTCTTATCCCAATACCAGCAGGGAAATCATAAACGAACTTGCAACCGATGCGTTCACTAATGCCATTGCAGATGGAAAACTACAAATGGCTGTGAGAATGGCAGGTAAGAAAACGCTCGCTGAGGCTTTAGCATTTGCCCTGACAATGGAAGCAGCAGACCAAGCTTCGCAAGGTAGCCATCGCGTCAGGGAAATGGCTACGCTAGAGTGCTCATGTCAACGTGTCGACATTGAAAGACAAAACCCGAGCACTGTTCGAGGTCAAATGAGATGCTGGAATTGCAACAAGCTAGGACACCTACAGCGACAATGCAGATCTATGCCTAGACAGGTAAGCTGCCCACATTGCGCAAGGAGGAGGCATAATGACGAAGCATCTGGCAGGAATAACACTCACACTGCTGGACAAGCTTCTGACCAACAGCAGGCGGGAAACGCCTTCGCGGGGCTGAAGTTGGTTGATGGAATCGACGCCCCCAGGACCATCATCCAAGTTTCGCAAACTACACGCTGCAGCAAGAGCTTGACAGTGGAGACAGTCATCAGAAACAGAAAATGTGTGGCCACTATCGACACGGGTGCCACAGCCTCCATAATCAGAAGAGACCTTGTTCAGACATCATGGCTACATAACACCAGCTGCTACACTCTGAAGACAGCTACGGGAAAAGCAGCAAAAGTATACGGGGAGGTATTTCTAAAGATACAACTGGCAGGGTTGACCTTCTCACATGCATTCTTGGTAGCCGACATATGCGACGAATGCATCATTGGAGTGGATTTCATGAAGGCACATGAGGTAATCATAGACCTTCGAATGCAAGTATTAAGGTATCGAACCGTTGAGATCCCTATGGTATACGGAAACGAGAACGCTGTGAATCTTCGGGCGGTTATAAGCAGAGATGAAGTCCTACCACCTTCTTCAGAGACAGTTCTTTGGACGCGTTTGGAGGGTGATCCTGGGAACCACCGATTCTATTTCATTGAAGCAGATAATAAAGAGGACTTTCCAAGCTATATCGTTGGAAAGATTTTAGTGGAACCAAAGAAAAACATGGTTCCGGTAAGGCTGATGAATCCGAACAAACACTCCGTCAAGCTCAGACAAGGAGAGGTGATTGGAAGATGCGTACCCATTGCAGCCATATCGACAACATCTGGGAGTGATTCTGCGAGTCCTGTTTCTGCAACAAAATTGGCTGAGGTATGTAATGCTATCCTTGGAAACTGTGAGCTAAATCAGGAGCAGAAAACCTTGGCCAAAAATCTCATTGGCGAGTTTGCTGATATATTTGCATCGCAGGATGGAGACTATGGTCGAACACACCTAGTACAGCACCGAATAGACACCGGCGATAGCAGACCGATCCGACAACCTGCTAGAAGACTTCCATTGGCAAAACAGTCGGAAGTCGATGAGATGATATCAACCATGGAAAAAGACGGTCTAATCGAAAGCTCAAAAAGTCCGTGGGCATCACCCGTTGTACTAGTGAAAAAGAAGGACGGCAGCACTCGATTCTGCGTGGATTACCGGAGGCTCAACGATGTCACCAAGAAGGACAGCTACGCCTTGCCTCGAATAGATGACACCTTGGATACCCTTTCTGGAGCGAAATGGTTTTCCACCCTCGATCTGAAAAGTGGTTACTGGCAGGTACAGATCCATCCAGAAGACAAAGAAAAGACCGCTTTCACAACGGGAAATGGACTATGGCAGTTTACCGTTATGCCATTTGGCTTGTGTAACGCTCCAGCCACCTTTGAGCGTTTAATGGAACGTGTGTTACAGGGTCTGACATGGAAAACCTGCCTGGTGTACTTGGATGACGTCATCGTTGTGGGAAAGACGTTCGCTGAACATCGCGACAACTTGAGGGAGGTGTTTACACGACTTCGAACTGCACATTTGAAACTAAATCCAAAGAAATGTGCTCTGTTCAAAGCTGAGGTGAAATATTTGGGACATGTGATATCATCAAATGGAGTAAACACTGACCCGGAGAAAATCGAAACCGTGAGAAATTGGCCAGTTCCCGAAGATAAACACCAGCTGAGGAGCTTTCTAGGTCTCGCCACTTATTACAGGAGGTTCGTCAAAGATTTTGCCGGAATCGCAAAGTGTCTGCACCAGCTAACTGAGAAGGGTAGACAATTTAAATGGTCAGGTGAGTGCGAAAGAAGCTTTCAACATCTAAAACAGCGACTTTGTGAGGCACCAATACTAGCTTACCCCACCCCTGGCAAAACATTTATTGTGGACGCGGATGCTAGTAACGTGGGTGTTGGAGCAGTTCTGTCGCAGATACAAGATGGGCAGGAGAAAGTGGTAGCCTATTTCAGCAAAGTTCTGTCGCGACCAGAGAGAAACTACTGTGTAACCAGACGGGAACTCCTTGCTCTGATACTGGCGACAAAACATTTCCATAAATATCTGTATGGACAGAGATTCATCCTGCGTACCGATCACGCCGCTTTAAAATGGTTGCTACAGTTCAAAAATCCTGAGGGGCAGGTAGCAAGATGGATCGAACGATTGCAGACTTACGACTTCGAAGTACAGCATCGCAAAGGAAGACTGCACTGCAATGCGGACGCGCTTTCCCGCAGACCATGTGAGCCCAGTTGCAAACATTGTGCGCGAAAAGAGGAAAAGGATGAAGGTATATCTGTCCAGAGAATAAGAGCCGAACCTGTAGAGGGTTGGAGTGCCGAAGAAATTCGTAATGCACAAAAAGAAGACCCTGACATCGAGCCAATCCTTGCATGGAAGGAATCTATGGAGAAACCAAACGCAAGAGATATCTCCGACAGAAGTCCTACTTTAAAAGCATACTGGGCGCAGTGGGACTCTCTCCATGTGGAAGATGGTGTTTTGCGAAGAAAATGGGAAATTCCGGATGGAAGATCCTTTAAGATGCAGCTTGTGGTTCCACGATCGAAAGTAGAGGAGATCCTACGAGAAATGCATGCTGGAATATCCGGTGGGCACTTGGGAATCAACAAAACACTGGAAAAGGTACGGGAACGCTTTTATTGGCTAAGCGTGAGAAACGATGTAGAGAGCTGGTGTCGAAAGTGCATAACATGCGCAGCTAGCAAGGGACCCAAAGTCAAAACACGAGGTAAAATGCACCAGTACAACGTGAGCGCCCCTTTTGAAAGAATCGCCGTTGACATCACAGGCCCGTTCCCGGAAACTGAAAACGGTAGCCGTTACATCCTTGTTGTCATGGACTACTTCAGCAAATGGCCGGAGGCTTTTGCGATACCCAATCAAGAAGCTAAGACCGTTGTCGAGCAGATAGTGGACCACTGGGTCTGCAGGTTCGGGGTGCCTATGGAATTGCATTCCGACCAAGGGCGAAACTTCGAGTCGAAGGTATTTCAGGAAGTATGCGCATCACTCGGGTTAAAGAAAACAAGGACAACACCTCTTCATCCACAGTCTGATGGAATGGTAGAAAGATTTAACAAGACCTTGAAGGAACATCTGTCCAAAGTCGTGAACGAGAACCAACGGGATTGGGATCGGCGAATTCCTTTATTTCTTATGGCCTACCGGAATGCGGTTCATAGTACAACTGGATACACTCCATCCGAAATTCTATTTGGACGAACTGCCCGGCTTCCAAGTGAGCTAAAATTCGGATTTCTTATTGAAGACCCAAAATGCGAAGAGGACTACGTGTTAGATCTTAGAGAAAGGATCAACGACATTCACCAGAGAACAAGAAACAACATAAAAATTGCGAGTGACCGCATGAAGACCAGATACGATGCGAGAGCAACAGCACCTGAATTCAATGAGGGAGATCTGGTATGGCTTTATAACCCACATCGCAGAAAGGGAAAATCGCCCAAGCTTCAGCAGGACTGGGAAGGTCCCTACCAAATAGTTACGCGCATTAATGACGTCGTTTTCAGAATCCAACGAGGACCAAGAGCAAAAATGAAAATTGTCCATGTGGATCGACTGCATCGTTACCACGGAAACAATGATGATGTGCTTGTTCGGGACGAACAAAACTAAGAGGGGGACAATGTGATGTGGCAATAAGTGTAGATACATTTTGTAAATTAACGCCATCTGTTGGATTCATTGTGTACAACAACCAACATTTATTGTGTACAACAACCACCATTTATTGTGTACAACAACTATGCCCCTAGAAGTATGCTACATATTAGCAACATGTTTTAACTTAGTACTAAATCGAACTTGACGAAACAATTCGAGACTCGAATTAGTACCGAAAGCTTAGATTGTGCCAGAACCAGACAGAAGCTTCCAGAAGCTTTTAAAGTTGTATAAATACAAGAGTAGATTGCATTGACAGTTCAGTTTATTTTCGAAAGTGGAATTGTTAACAACTGGAAGTATTAGTAAAAAGTGATTGAATTGAGATTAAATAAAAAGTGTTGAATTATAAAAACGTATTTGAATTGTGAATAAGTGAAATAAGTTAAATTGGTGTTATTTAAACTGAAAGACGTTGTGTTTTATAAAATAAAGAGATTTGTTTTATTATTGTGGAATTTTGATTGAGTTTTATTTGTCGAACCCCAGGCCAAAATATCACAATACTTTCTGAGACGCCAGAAAATCTGCAACTAATGATAAATAGACTTGCAGAATATTGTTCAAAATGGGGTCTTGTTATAAACACAGAAAAGTCGAAAGTTATGGTTTTCTCACGAACTACTCGAGGTGAAGTAAGATATAACTGGATGCTTAATGAAAGATATTTGGAAGTAACGAAGGAATATAAATATCTGGGAATAAAGCTTAACCCAACACTGAACTTCGAAAAACACCTAGCGGAAAAGCCAACGTCTCGCAAAGCCTTATAAATCTTACATGGAGGAAAATTTTTACAAACCAACACATAAACCTTTCAACAAAATACGCTATTTTCAACTCAGTCGTAAAGTCTACTCTATGTTATGCTGCGCAAGTCTGGGGTATGAATGAATACGAAGAAATTGAGAAGCTGCAGAGAAATTTCGTCAAAAAAATATTCAGTCTTCCTAACACTGTACCTACATATGCTATATATCTAGAAACTGGTTTGCCGAAGTTATATACAACTACGCTAAAGTTGCAAGCTGACTACATAATTAAAGTTTGCGGACAAAGAGAAAATCGTTTGAATAAAATTATGCTGCTTTATGAAATAAGGAACAAAGACTGGTGGTTGGGCAAATGGGAAAATATTGGTGAGGCTTGTGGAGAAAATTTGCAGATTAACCCCAACAATATTCTTTTCTTAAAGGAGCAGCTTTACAAAATAATCCAAAAAACGGAAGATAATGTACGAAATTAGCTGATCGAAAAAGCATGTCAGTTAGAAAGCAGGATTTTATACAGCCAACTAAATTTCAATCTATGTGACAAAAATTATTTTCGAGACTCTCTACACTTCAAAGATATTTCGTTAATATTTAAAGCAAGAAGTGAGGTCCTTTATTTAAATGGTAGTCCGTATAATGGAGGTTTTAATCAATTCTGTGATCTTTGCAATCATAAAGCGAAGGAAGACTGTTTCCATTTTTTAAGCATATGCCCCATTTTCAAGCAACAGAGAATAACATACTTCGGAAAACGTACACTTTCAATGCAGGAAACAATAGACTTACTAAATGGAGCAGACTGGATAAATCTTGCCAATTTTCTTAAAGTTAGTTACACCTATAGGATGCTACTGCTATCAGAATATGCTTAAACATTTAACAAAGAATTAGCTTAAAAGGTTCAATTTTGTATTTTATTTTATTTTACCAACCGAGCTGACGGTAATACCAAAGCTTTAATATTCATTAAAAAAAAAAAAATTTGTAAATGTATTGAAAACAAATAATAATAAATGAATTTTTACTTACTTACTTATTTATTTAAAGGAAATGAATTTCATAAGAAAAATAAATTTTAATAAAAATAATTTGCACGAGCTGTCACAGCTAAAATTAAAAAAAATATATTAAGGGAACTTTAAAGTTTTTGTTTGATTTTTGTAACTTTTGATTGTTCGAAAAAAAGTACGTAAAATATTTTTCCGCAGAATAATTTTAACGCCATTTTATGTCTTTAAAAAAATGAGAAGTGTGATTTTTTTTAATAGGAGAAAATAAAAATAATTAAAGAAAACAAACTTAAGCACAAAAATAGACCGTGTACATTTCAAAACAAAGTTAAAAAATTATTTATTGATTCTTCATAATAGTTTTTTATTTAATTATTAAAAATATAAAAAAAAGTGTTCAAAAATATTTCAATTTGAAATTACTTTGGCTGGCTACATCTTCCTAACTATCAATTGTAATAGGATAACCAGTTCTCGAAAGTCGAAGAAAATAAACGGTTCTATGGCAGGTACTGTTTTTACCCTATCTTATTATTTTTTTTCATCAAAACATAATCAACACCTACAATATAGTACACTGGTTTTTTTCATAAAAAATCTTGGAGCGGCTTTCGAGAATAACATGCTTTTATTAAACGGTAATATGGGAAATGCCGTTAATATTTGAGCTAATGTAGAATGTCAAAATAACCTTTATGTACTAAATTCAAAGGCGATTGGCCTATCCGTTTGGGCTGTAGTCCAAAATACATACGTACAGCTAGACAGACAGACTGAATTTTGCCAGTTACACAAATAGGTATATTTTTCTTCAATCGTAAGGTCATGTTTGATTGTTATCTCTATTTTTTTAATCTGCACAAATGCATAACTTCCATTTTAGTACCTATAAAAAATGCATTACAAAACCTATTCTAAATATCAAATAATTTGCAAGCAAGTTATTGCCAGATTTGATAAAAGTGATACATTTTTACTTGCGATTATAGGGACTATAAGGCAAGTTATGCATTCGTAAAAAAAAAAAAAAAATTCTAACAATCAAACATGATATTACGATGATAGAGAAGTCAAAAAAAGTGGGTCCGGAAATTCCGTCCGTCTGTCTGTCTGTCTGTCTGTCTGTCTGTCTGTCTGTCTGTCTGTCTGTCTGTCCGTATCGATATCTACAGCCTAAACGGTTGGGCCGATTTGATTCAAACTTGGTATATAGTATTTTTAGAGTGCTCTTCCCGACAGTTTTTGGAATTGGCATTCTAGCTCCAAAACTAACGGTACCTGCCATATAACTTTTATTAAAAAACTTATTTTTCTCGAAAACGGCTCCTACGATTTTGATTAAACTTTCAGAATGATGTTTTCTGTGCAAAATCTATCTTTTAATTTTAATGGATTTTTCAGAAAAAGTTTTATAACGGTACCTCCCATATGACCGGTTTTTTAAAATCAGACTTTCTCGTTAACTAATTGACGGATTTTGATGAAATTTTCAAAATATGTAGTGTTTTATGATTTAAATAATATTGCTTATCAAAATTTTCAAAAACATTTTTTTTTAAATTTTAATAATTTTTTTAAAAAAATATTTTGTTTTTTGAATATTTTGAAAACGGATCTATAGATTTTTTTTAAATTTTTCTCCTAGTATAAACTATAGATTTCTTAAAATTGACATACTACAAAAAATTTTAAAATATGTTTTCGAAAAGTTTTATAAAAAAAAACATTTTTTTGAAAAAACTGAAATGAAAAATTCATAAAATAGAAAACAGCAAAAGAAATAAGATGGCTTACAACATTTTTTCCAAAAAACGTTATGAGTAGTGTTTTTTTGAATTCATACATTTTTTTCCCCAACATTTTATTTCATATTGCTCGGCTAAGCCCTAGCCAAGCCATTAGTCAAATAAAAGAAAGTGACAACCTACATTACATACATACTTACGTATTTTATAGTATTTTTCATCATCATAAAAGCACAGAATAAATAAGGAAGCCTTTGATAAACACACAAAAACAACTAACAAATAAAAAAAACTATTCGATTACTACTGAATGCAAAAATTTCAATCGAGAAAACAAAAGTTTACACCTTCCTATAAATAAACAAAACCACTGTGTTAACTTTTAATATTGTCTCTATACCTACTGGCTTAACAGTAGTTGGAACACGTATCTTAATTTTAGTACCTACCTTCCTTCCAACCTTATTATAGGTACCTAAATCCTTTATAAATTCCATTGGTCCCATATTGGGACGTATAAAGGTCCCTTTACCTAACATTATTGCCATACTGCTGATTCCGGCGAATCTTTATGCCAGTTGTTCAAATTTTTCCATACCAAAATGAAAATTTAACTGAAAAAAGTCCTTTGTATCTTTCTATTAGCAAATTATATTATAAACAGTAAGCAGCAAGTGGAAAGATAATACTACACTAAAAAACTGCAAAAGCTAACAATCCTATATATTTATGTGTTTATCCCTTTGTCGTGACGCATGTTCGTTCGAGCTTCACCCCAAAACGATTCTAAGGAAGTTGCACGTCATACAAAAAATATTAAAATAAAATCTTTGTCAAAAAGACGCCTGCACTTAAAAAGGATTAGCACATAAGAGCAAGTACGTGCGACCCAGTCGTGCCTTTTATTTTCTAAGGTTATGCTATCCCCAGTGGTTAATATTTTCTTCCTTAGGTCACTTGAAACGCATTTTTCCGAAATGTAAGAGCGTCGCTCTTTTTTTCGTAGGAGAGTCTATTGATGCTGCCTCGAGGTAAATTTTAAGGGCTCTCTTCCATTTCTCCCACTTCAACCCAACTGATGTTGATTCTCCTTCTAGGGAGAACATTTCCAAATTCGGTAACGTGCTTGCCATTTCTAGAAAAAACTCCTAATCTACGTAAGCTTTCCCACAATATTTGATTGTTGTTACTCCAATAGTTGGAAATATTCTTGTTTTCAATTAAATGAAGGCAGACATACAACCTGATGCGACCCGCCATAAAATTTATTATTTTTATTCATATTTACCATTAAATGTAGGTTTTAACGACAAATTCATGCAACGCCAAAGCTTTTCAATTTAATGAAGGTATACTATTAGGAACCATACTTACTAAATGCAGGTACTACAGACCAAATTTTCTTTTCTTTTAAAACATTCTCAATTTAATGAGAAACCATACTTTATTTCTCTTTCTATATACATTGCCAATTTACATGTATTTATCAAATACTTCTAAGGAAGTTGCACGTCATACAAAAAATATTAAAATAAAATCTTTGTCTAAAAGACGCCTGCACTTAAAAAGGATTAGCACATAAGAGCAAGTACGTGCGACCCAGTCGTGCCTTTTATTTTCTTTAGACCCAAAGGTTGATTTTAGGTGAGTTCAATTTAATTACAATCTTGTTAATAGAGTATGAACATCCGATTCCAAACCACGAAAAATTTATTCAAGAATATAAAGTTAAAAGGGTTCAACTTTTTCGTAAAACGCGTTCTGCGAGATTTTCACAGTTTAATTTTCTTTGACAGATTTTTATTCCCACTTCTTAAAATGTTAGAAGTTGCTGATGCTTATTTAAATCCAAGCTTTGTGGGAAGTGGAACAAATCTCAACAAAACAAATACCGACTTGGTGTTCGTTGAAAAAATTACGAAAATCTTTGTCTTGGCTTAAAGTTACATTTAACATTTGTAAAAAGAGATTTGTATAAATACAAATAAATAACTCAAGAAATAAAAATAGTTCCTTACATGTTGGAAATAGTTGGAAAACAGTTTTTAGCTGTACAGTGTTTGTTTTATTTGACACAATAATTCCAACAGCTGCGGTGTCCGAGTGGTTAAGGAGATGGACTTGAAATCCATTGGGTTCTACCCGCACAGGTTCGAATCCTGTCCGCAGCGACAGATTTTTTTTATTTTTTTTTTTAAATCGCAAAACAACATTTTTACTTGCGATTATAGGGACATATAGGATTATAAGGCAAGTTATGGATTCGTGAATATTAAAAAAATTGATATAACAATCAAACATGACATTACGATCATAGAGAAGTCTAAAAAAGTGATCGACAAAAAATGTCTGTCTGTATGTATATCGAACTGCAGCCTAATCGGGTAAAGCGATTATCTTCAAATTTGGTGTGTATGATTATTTTGGCATTCCCTAGAGGGAAAATTGAAATTTTATGTTGAGGCCTAAAAATAACGGTACCTGCTATATGACCGTGTAGGAAAAGCTTATTTTTTCTCCAAAACGGCTCCAACGATTGTGATGAAAATTTTTAAGAATTTTTTTGTTGGTATTGGCTATCATCTTATTAGAACCAAATTTCCGGAAAAAGTCTATTAACGGTATTAACGTTTTTTTTTTAATTTTGGGCTTTCTCGGTAACGGTTCTTTGGATTTCTGTCAAATTTTATATTTGAGAAGACCTAGGTAGCTTAATTAATTCTGCATATCAACATTTTAATTAAATTTTTTACTAATTAAAATTAATTTTTGATTTTTTGAAAAATCAATATTTCTAAAACTAATTATTAAAAATATTTTAAATTTTATATATACATGTATATTAATAAACTCTAAAAAACTGCATACATAAATTTCCAAAAAAAAAATTCAAAAAACTAAGAATAAAAAACAGGATTTTATCAAATCTGGTCCTACAATTTTCAAAATACTTTTTTCAGAATTTTTTTGTCATTAAGACTTGTGATGGCGTACTTCATTTTTACTAAAAACCGTTAAGTAATTTGGTTTTGATACTTTTTATAAGTTCAAACTGTGTTATTTTCAATCTAAATGTTACTTGTTTCTGTCGAAGATCTTGCTTCACAATGTAATTAGGCACATAAGAGCAAGTACGTGCGACCCAGTCATGCCCATTTTTACTTTTCTATCGGTCAATGCAATTTACATCTGCGGCAAAATATTAAAAAAATGATTTTTTTTACTAAAGTAAAGTAGATGCTAGTAGAAATCGCAAGGAACTCGAAAGAAAATAAAATGCCTGCATAGATATATGCTCAAAATTTATTTGCTAAAAAAGTTACATCATAAAAGAATTTTAAAATTAATAACCTAATTATTTGCTTCATCCACCCTCAGAACTCTCCCATCCAAAAAATGATTGCTATGGTTGCAAGCGCTATTGAATGCATCGCGTGTTGCAAACACAACAAAGCCATAGCTCTTGGAGAACCCCTTACTTTTATCGAATATGACCGAAGCATTGCTTACATTTCCAAATTTTGAAAAATAAAGCTGCAACTCCCGACTTCCTACTGTCCACGCCAGATTGCCAACAAACAGTTTATAAGTTTTTCGAGCAACTGACGCTTGAGACATTTTACTTTTTTTTCTAATTTACTTGGAGACTTCGACTAAATGGATGGTATGACCGCCCATCAATTCAATTAAGTCCACTCCAGAGAACTTCCCAATGTCGTCGATATTTATCTGGACCGCGTGCAGGTTCCACTTTTTGAGTAAAGCTTCGATGGACCAATCAGCACTACGTTCTTGGTATGTGAAAATGAATTTTGCTTCTGGATTTCTATCTAACAAAAAAGATACTGTAACCACAATGTCCTCGAAAACTCCTGGATCATAGAAACAGTCAGCTGCGATAATAAGATCTAGTGTTCCCAAGTTGAAAACACTGTTGAGTAGTAAACCCCAACTTAGACCTATGACATCAATACTTTGACCAGGAACTAAATTATTTGCTAAACAAGCTTTGCGAATGTGTGCCAAGGATTTGGGAAGAATGCAATTGTCACTTAGAACAACCTGTGCTCCACACTTTGCAGCCAATATTCCAGGAAGAGCGGTGCCAGCACCAAGTTCTAGGACTCGTTTTCCAGCTAAAGAATGACGTCTTTCCCACAGAAACCAAGCGAGAATGGGTGCACAAGGCCAAGTGTAAAATGAGTAGCCGGATTGCAGGAGCTATAAAAGGTTTTTAAGGAATTGTGAATAAAAATTAGCATTATTTACAAATACGATAATAATTAATCAAAAAGCTTATGTACCTCAGGAATATGAATTTCTAACGATTTTTCAGGAGAAATTCCTTGACTTTGTTGTGTAACGTTGGTGAAGACGAATTTCTTCAAATGCTCTGTAGTTGATCCATCGGACATTTGGAAACTTCCCGATGTCATTTGTTATGTCAAAATGTAAATCAAGTTGAGGATTTGCGTATAACCTAGTATTTTGTTTATTGTTTTTAATATTTTATTTAATGTGCGCAAGCCTAGTGGGAGATGTTTCCTTTCATCGCTTGACGTTGACGTTTGCTGTTGGCATGCAATGTGTAGAAGAATAAAGAATTACAACATGTACCCCCTTGCCTGAAACGCAACAATTTAATATTAAATACGATAAATCAGATATCCAAAATCTGAGTTTTTTGAGCGAGCAAATCCAACTACATACGTAAGTTACCTTTCAAAATTCGAAATAAAAAAAGAGGAACATAGGCTGTTCTTCACATGTTCCTTCAGACAGAAAAGTATGCAACAAATTTTAGGATACCTTTGGATTTTCACTCTGTTTCCATATATTCTACAATCAGTCCCACCGTGTCTCTACGACCTATATTTTATAGAATACCATCTGTCATTGTCATAGAAAGAAAAAAAAAAAAAAGAAAATGCCAGAAAATTTGTGATGGGCAAACGCAGACTATTTCATTTGAAGAAATGTCGGGTTCTTGTTCTGATAGCATTAAAATAAAAGATTCTACTTTTTTTCCCATAGAAAGCTATGAGCTGAGGAATCTGTTGAATGACATATTTTATTGAATACTGTTTTCAGTATGAGCAATTTTCATAGAATACTACCTACATACATAGCTTTCTATAAAATCTTGCTTGTCGTGTAACCGGGTTATGTATCACTCCAAAAGGTGTAAATGTGAATGCGCCCAATTACAGCAACAAAAATGAATCCGATCCAAAAGATACAAATGCGGTAATTTATAGGGTTTTTATTTTAAGTTCTGATCAGAGCACGGAGTACAGCCTGAGCAAATCGATTACGAGTATGATCAGATCTCTCCGATCTAAAAAAGAAACACACTTGAGCGCTGAATTGTCATATTTTGTTGAATGTCAATTGCTCCACTTTAAACCTTAAATACAAACATAAAAGAAAATAAGTATTATTTTCTTATAAAAATGTATTTTAATTATTTACCTTCCGAAGAACCAGCTATTTCGACCGACGCCATTTTGATGTTTGTTGTTTCTTCCCAACAAAACAAGTCTTTTGTCAAAACACAAAAAACGAGTGAGTTGGCCGCGTTCAGCCTTTTACTCCATGTGCTCGGTCACTTTATTCTGAGCTCACAGAGCGCGCTCCGATCGAGCTCCGATTGAAAAAAGAAACACAAGATGAGCGCTCAGAATGCTCAGAGTTAAAAAAAAAAACAAAGATCTTTTTTTTTACAGCTTAGTGCCCTGCTCTGAGCTTAAAAATAAAAACCCCTTAGAAAAAAATTAACGAACAGTATTCATTATAGTCATACCCTAAAAAGGAAGCGTCAAAAAGTCTGTTCCTAATCTGCGAATTCGTACGAATTTTTACGAATTTCTGCTAATTCCTGTTCCCGTACACCAAAAATTCGTAGAAATTCGCAGGAGAGAGCTCGTGAGAGAGAAAATAATTTCCCCATCCTGCGAATTTCTGCTCAAGAAATTTTTGAAGGCAGAAAAAAGTAGCAGCCAAACGTCAGTTTGACAATTGAAAAGACAATAAATTAAATCAAATTTACGACACGTTTGATAAAGATTGCAGTTATTTTTAAAAGTTCATAAAAAAACATAAAAAACCGTTGGTTCTGTAAACTTTTCCATGGATATTGTTGACGAAGTCCAGCAGGGTTCAAACAAAACATTTCCCTTGAAATAATAAACAAAACATTTTACAAATGGTTTCGCAATAATTAGTTTCCACCAATCTTTTGACATTTAAGTAGTGATGCTCGAACTTCCGACAGCTTATCGATAGTATAGATAGTGAAAAATATCGGCTATATCGATAGTTTAAAAAACAATCGAACGACTATGGATAGTTTAAATAATTCAAACTTACCTTCACATTTTGAGCTTGAGGTTATTCAAGAGATGGAAACCTGTTGGAAAAGCTAATACTCTGTGCTTAAACGATTATCAGATTTTCGATGAGAGCCTGAGCTATGTAAGCTATGAGAGACACAAAGTTCTTGCTGCACTGACAGCCAAACATTTTTCATGCAATAGATAAAATTTTGCAGCTTCCTGATTGCTTTGAAATTTTGAACACAACAATATCCAGCCAAAAATACATAACAATTTCCTCTTACACGAGGAATTTCCGCAGTTAATAAGCGAATAAAACCTATTGCAGAAGAACGCCACTCGTGCTGTCTAAAACCTTTTATATAACTTTTTACAATTTCATTATGGCTAAAACACAATTACGCTTTAGCTTCGGTTTCGCCTGACATATACAAGTTCAACCATAGGAAATCAATACATCTTATGACAATGTCGCTTTGGCTTTGACGTTACGTTTGGTTTGTATATAATATAAGGTAACGTGACTCAAACGTAAAGCTTAAGTAGAAACTGGTTGAACTTTTTCTCGCTTTAACAGAAAAAAGCAAAACAAAATCCGAAATTTAGAAAATGTCATATAAAGCGGACACAAAGCGTGTGAAATGGAACGTGATTGTGTTTTAGCCATAAGGGTACTTATAAATGGTGGTAAGCTTCACTTTTGTTTTATGGATAGACAGTCATAAATCTAAAAATTTGAACAAGCCTATCGAATTTGATGACTTATAATTTGCGCCTATTCAATTGATAAATGTATCGATAGTATCAGTACTATCGATATTTTTTGCAAAACTATCAATGATATCGGAAATAAATACTATCGATACTTTAGCAACACTAGGAAAGAATGCTGCAATTTTTTTGGTTTAAAGCGTTCCCGTACTTTTTTCGTATTTGCCGGTTCATTAATCTCCAAAGAGGTGTTGTATTGCTGCAACGAATAATCGTGCTCACCTATATCATGATGATCTTCGTTGCCTATATTAGTGAGATGTTGCTTAGTAGGCAGGTGTGTGCAAGAAATAATGAAGAGGAGTATTAAGCATTTAAAAATAGCCATTAGAACAGCATATAGATCTATACTAATAGATTTCTATAAAAATATTAAAAATGTATTTAATTTCGTTTTCATGGAGCAGATAATTGTCATATATTAGCTTGACCTACACTGGCTATAGCTAAACTGACTTAGATTTACCGACGATTTGAAAAACCGTCATCCCGCTACGTGTTAGCGGGATCTAGAGATACCGTGAATAAATCACGGTATGACGGTTCGCGGCGGTATAGTAACTCGTCATTCCGCTACTCGTTAGCGCCGTGGCGGTATAGCTATATATGTTTTTTTGTACGCCCCTCTTGTAATTAAATGTAGAGTAAGTTTTCCAGCATAGCCTTAGTTTTTTTTATATATTTTACTTCTTTCTCTATATTTAATAATAGGCTTAAAAATAAATGGTAAGCCTATAATTGTTAAGCTTAGAGCTAGGGTTGAAAGTATACAACAGGCTTTGTGTTTACTATGTAGCTCTTTCAGGTAAAGCATCAAAAATCTACAAATTTTTTTTGTAATTTTCTTCGATGTTTTTTTTGCTATGAGCCTTGCTAATGAATATATCTATTGCGGTATGACCGTTATTACACTTAATGTTAAGGTCTGCACCTTTTTCTGTTAACAGCTGAGCTATATCAAAATAATCCTTTTGAACCGCAAGATGTAGAGGTGCAAAACCTTGTTGCTCACAAATGTTCATATTGGCTCTAACTTCCAATAACATTTTCACAATTTTTGTATGGCCTTTTTTAACTGCCAGTAGCAAGGGAGTTCTGTTACATTTAGTAACAGCGTTAATGTTTACCTTAAGCTTCAATAAGAGCTTAACTGTTTTAGTGTTACCATTATGGCTAGCTTTATGCAGCCTGGCGTTGCCATTAAAATCTTGATCATTTGCATCTATTCCTTTTGATACAAGAAATGTTACCATTTTTCTATTATTATGCTCAATAGCGCAATCTATTGCATCAAAACCATGGTTGTTTTTTGTGCAAAAAAACTCTTTAAGTTTAATTTCATCGTTACTTGGTTGTTGTCTTTTTGCAATAAGTTTAACTATTTGCATTTTGTTGTTATACGCTGCTAGGAAAAGCGTAGTGTTATTTTCTGCATCTTTGGCTTCTATATTTGCACCTTTCCTTATCAGATATTCTATAATTTCTGCTCTGCTGTCATAATGTGCAGTGCATTGATAGATAGTTAAAAACAAAGGAGTGCGAAAATCATATAGCTCTGCTATCTCTCAAAAAGAGAAAATATCCCCTCTAGTCAAAAATCTGACTGCTGCGAATTTTCTGCGAATAATTATCGGGAACAAACCTAAAAATCTCTTGGGATTTTTCTCTGGCTTGATAAAAGATACAAGACATCAAAAAAATATTTTTTTTTTGGGTGAGCGGTCCGGTCTCACAACTAACTGTATTTTGTGTGCACAGCATTTTAAGGAAATTCCAGACTACATTATTCACAGATTTGATGTTAATAAACTAATTTGCAATTAATTATTGTAAACTCTGACAACAACGTCCAGATGGATGAAATCAATGATTTTTTCGACTTCTCCAAGAAGTTTGAGCGTGTTACAGTGCCAGCAGGATGCCTAACATCGCGTACAACAACGTTTCCCCAAACTGCAATTAATCCTAGAATACTAAAACGTGAAGAAAAAGGCAACGAATATGCCTTGGAATATAGCATGGCCGAGAAAAAACGCATGATGGAGGTAAGACTAAACTAATTCCTTTAAAATTAGAAAGCTTTGTACCAAGGCCTTTTCTTTCTGGCGCAGGAAGAAAATGTCTCCGCTGGTCCATCGTCATTTGCCTACGCCGAATCTTCTGTGTTTTCCGAAATGGATACATTAGATGACATCGATGATGACTATGAAGAAGGTCAGGCACAAAAAAAGTTAGGCCCAACTGATGATCCCATCTATGATAAGTATCATTTCAATATGCAATGGAATGACGGACTCCCAATTCATGACTCCCATAAAGAAATAATAGAAGCGATACGCGCAAAACGTGTAATTATTCTAGAAGGTGACACGGGATGCGGTAAAACAACCCAAGTAAGTAAAAATGTTTCTAAAATTAACCAAAGAAATACCTTCTAAAGGGCTTTTGCTCCATAGGTTCCTCAGTATATTCTCGAAGATGCGTACAAACGACGCGAGCGAGTGAACATTGTTGTCACTCAGCCGCGTCGGATTGCTGCAATAAGTATTGCCCGTCGTGTTTGTTCACAACGAAAATGGGAAGAAGGCAGCATTATTGGTTATCAGGTTGGTATTGCCAATAAGAAGTTCTTTACATTACTTGCTTCTTGCTCTGTCTAGGTGGGATTACACGCTAACATGTCGGAAGATACTCGCTTGCTGTATTGCACCACAGGCGTTCTCTTACAAAAACTTATCAAAGAAAAATCAATGCGAAACTATACGCACATAATTCTTGATGAAGTCCATGAACGGGATCAGGATATGGACTTCCTCTTAATAGTCATTCGGCGGTTGATGATGACAAATTCAAGAAATGTTAAAGTTATTCTCATGTCCGCCACTATCAATACCGGAGAGGTTCAATTCTTTAACCTTTAATCAAATTATCGTTTTCTTGATCGTTTCCTTCATAGTTCGCGGAATATTTTACTTTTGGAAGATCTCCTGCACCCGTGATTAAAGTTGATTCAAGACGGAATTTTGTTGTAAAGGAGCATTATCTCTGCGAGTTGTCCAGAATTAATAATGTAAGTATGAGTTTTTTCAGTTTTCCAAGAGTCTCTTAAAAGGAGGATATCGTAGTTTTTTGTTTAGTCGGCTTTGTTCAAATGCTTAAATGGTATATTACTACCCAAACATTCAAAACGTATTTAGGTTTCCTTCGAAGGTTGAAAAAGTTCTTCGCCTCGTCTGATCTGGCTACAGTATATTAAGCATAAATATATTCGACCAAAACTCGAGTATAATTCGCACATTTGGACATTTGCTCCCATAACCCACTTGAGTTTTCTAGATAGAATTCGAAAAACAGCTTTGAAAATGATGTTTCTTGCTTTTCATGATTTTATTGTTATTTCTATAAACAATGCTCTAGCGAAATAGCCAGTTGCATTCCTCCCCTGAAACGATTCAATCCTCGCATTGCTAGGAATGTCCATAAGTTTACCCTGGAGCCTAACTTCGGGCGTACTGTGAAGTATAGAGATTGTTTCTTTAGTCGCACCACACTTTTTTCCTCCCATTTTGATATGCAGAACCTCAAAACTAATGTGCATCGGTATCTCCTCTTTCATCCCTCCTCGTTTCCCTAATGCTTGTACGGTGTTCAAACATTTTAAGATATAAAAACCCCTTTCTCCCGAGACAATTATAAAAACAAATTCCCAGACATATCCATACTATTCTTAACCTGCCAATTGGCCGTACACGTTAAATATCCCACTCAAAGCTTTGGTTTGCTAGGTTAAGATTGTTTTTACCTTAGTGTCTGATCAGTGCCATTTTCACAGATTGTTATCTTCATTCACTTTTGTTTGTCCATTTTTGCTCCATTGGACATTTTCTGTGGCTATCGGGGATTTTGGATGTAACATGTATACCGATTGATAACGAAAATGCAAAAATTAACTGCGCGCTTTGTTTTTCCTTTTACTGATGCCTTGGTCCGTTCGACCATCGACTGACACAACATTACCTTGATACTTGAACTGCATCTCCTCCTCTCTATGGTTTTGACTCGCCGCACCATTATTTTGCTGCAGCGATTGACACAATTGGAAGAGCACCGATGTTGTTTAAAAGGAAACATCGTCAGCATAGTACAAATGGTTTAGGTCTTAGCTCATTAATATGTCTATTGGATACCAAAATGTTCCGCTTGGACACCTTCAATCGCAAGTAAGTAAAATCAACTCCTCGCCTTATTCCCTGTCGCAATTTAAATGCATCAACAAATCTTGCATTGTAATATAGTTTTAATCTGGCGATAATTTGTCACCAACGCGATCTAAAAGTTTTCAAAGTCGACGGACATTAGATACAATGGTGATTGGAATTAAGTCGATTCTTCCAATACGATTTGCAAGGGGAGCTGTTGTATATCCTCTCCCGAAAAAGGGAAAGGATAATTCCAATCGAATCTTCGGTCGATAAGTTTTCTTCCGAGTATCAGCAAGGTATCCGAAAAAGTTCTCAATAGAGTTCTGTCCAAGAGGCCGAGGACAAGAATATAATTGCCGACACCCAGCTCGGCTTTAAGACGGGGCATGACACAATTCACACAGGACGATTCCGAAGAAGATACAATCTATGAAATCTATCTCGAAGCTGATGTTGTTGAAAAAATAAAGCTCGGTAGACTCCGGTGGGCTGGACACCTAGCTCGCATGAGCGAAGAGGAACCAACTCGGAAAGTCTTTTGCGGTACTTTTTATGGTAGAAGATAACGTGGCAGACCTTGCTAACGTTGGAAGGATGGCGTAGACCAGGACGCCCGAAGCCTTGGGGTGCGCAATTGGATGGCGTCGGCCAGCAATCGGGATGTATGGAAGAATTTGTTGAAGGAGGCCCGGACCGGATCCCGGTTGTTGCGCCGATGATGATGATGATGATGATGACACAATTCATTCCGCGTCTAAGCTAGTATCTGCTATCCAATGGAACTACGCTAAGAATCAATGCACGGGTGCCAGTCTGGTTGATTTGGAGAAGGCTTTCGACACCGTATGGTTAGAGGATTTTTATCTGAAGCTAACCAGATGGGACATAAGTAAACCACTCCTATATATGCTTTACGTTTGATATTAAAAACGGTCTGCAACAGGGAGCGGTGAACTGGCCGATTCTCTTTAGTATTTACACCAGCGATCTCATTGGGAGTCTACCTCATGCAATTGTGTATGCCGACGATTTAGTTGCGAACAGAGCAGGTCCAAAAGTAGAAGTCATTAGAGAGAGAAATTCAACAATACTGTAGTGATTGGAAGCTGAAAATTAACTTCCAGAAATGTGAAACTATCCTGTTTAGAACCCCTTTGTCTAGGGCTTCTAAGGATACGAGAAAGAATTGGCGTAAGCTAGTGATCGCTGGGCCACATTTTGAACAGTTATTTTGTGTTGCCTCTTTCTTTCGCACTCTCCGCTTAATTGTCTAATTTGGCCCGTCAGGTATTTTGTGGAAACGAAGTACCACGTACCTTAAGCCCACAGGCTTTACATACAAAAATCAACAAACATATCAAGAGTGTTTTTTCGCTGATGCTGATTTCAAGACATGCTTACCCAAAATGAGCTGGAGGCCTACGTTGTCTGGGCCAACCTTGGCATTGAACACACCCCCCATTGTGGTTATGATGTCGAACTGTTTTCAGCTTTTCTCCTCCATTTAGTTTCGCTCTGTCTGAGAATACAGATTATTTCACCATCTATCTGCCCGAAGTTCATATGTACAAATAACAAACGTTCTATGTCAATTTTCGTGCGTAAGTCAAAAAAGTTTTGCCTGTGGAGTTGAAGTATTTCGACGTGTTCTAGTTGTCGCTTCCTTATTTATAGTAATAACAGGATTACATGAAAGATGCCACAAACCCAAATTTAATGTGGGGTTTACTACAGCCGTTGTGACTGTAGAAAGACTCCTACCTTTGAGACTCAATAGCATTTGTTTATTTTTCATTTAAATACATTTCTCGTTCCACCGTTGGTGTTTCTACGGATATGGTTATAAACCCCATAAAAACACCAACACTTGGATGGTTCAATACAAACCATTAAAGGAAGGTAGACTCATCCGCCATCAGTCTTTAATGCCTACCCACATTGACTCGTTACCAGTTTAGGATGTAGGAATGTTATCATGTTTGGGAAAAATGAGTCGTACTTCCTACGACCTATTTGTAATGGGTTGCCGATTCGCCGAAGCCAGTACTTAAGCCCACAGCCACGTCAAGGATATGCTAAGAGGAATATTAGTATATTACTAAAATATCATGCTATTATTGATGTTTTTGTGTTTTTTTTTCGACAAACATGAAGCTAAACATTTTTGATACTTTTCACAATAACTTTTAAAACTATAAAAAAAAATGTTCGTCTTTTAAAGGCAGTCTCTAAGCGTACTCTATTTCATCCTTGCAGTTTTTCGGGATCTGGTGACATTCGTTGCAGAGTAAAGATCTACTCACATTGAAATATTCCAAAACTCACATATTTTATAATGAATTCGAAACATCACTGCCTGAAAATCAATACACTGTCTTTAGCCAGTAGAAAAAGAACGCCCTAGACAAAAGGGTTATGGACAGGATAGTTAAACATTTCTAGAAGTTAACTATCAAGTTCAAAGTATTACAATATTGCTGAATCCTGTCGAAGTCACTCTAAGAGAGTTTTGATATTCTCAACTTTTGGGTCTGTTCTGAAGTGGGCATGAAGTGGGCTTCCAGTGCGATCGATGGTGTAAATGCTAAATAAAATCGGGGAGTTTACCACAGAAGTCACATAGCCACTATTGACAACAAACTTTTTGCTATTAAGTATGTCGTCAAGTAAGATTAAGACTTTCTAACCATATCGTGTAGAAAGCTTTTTTTCAAATCAACCAGGCAAGCACCCTTGCATTGATTCTTTACATTGTTCCATTGGACAACAGATACTAGCTTAGATGGGGTATAAATGGTATTATGCACCTCCTTAAAGCCGACCTGGGTGTCTGGAAATATATTTTTGTCCTCCGCCCACTTGGACAACTCATTGTGTGATACTGTTTTCTTTTTATGCTTCAATTTGGTTAAGACCCTATTGGTATTATTCTTGCGGAAAATTCAGCCTTTTCTATTTCGTGCACTTTAAATGTGATTGGTTTGGAGTAGTTGTTGAAATTTCGACTAATTTAAAATATATGATGATCTAAGAGTTAATTATTTCGTGTTCAGCCAAACCGTTAAACGCATACTCACTATTTTGGTTGCAATAGTTCCCGTAAGTTTATATTTTTATTTCCAAATTTACGAAAACGACTTTTATCGAATCGTCCATACGAAATAACAAATTAAATTCAACACAAATTTTCAGAACGTTCAAATTGACTACGAAGAACCCGGCATCAGCAACGAAATGTATCAACTCGCTTTGAAACTGGTCATTGTTATTGAAAATATCGAAAGCCACGAGAGTTCGAATAATCCAAATCAAAAGACATCGATTCTAATATTTCTTCCAGGTATAAATGAAATTGACAGAATGGACAAGAAACTTGAAACTATACAAAATATGTAAGCTTGATTGCATACACTGAAAATAAGTATCTAATAGTATTAATTTTATTATTTTATTTTAAAAGGCAAGGTTCCGGTGTTAAGCTAATGCCCATACGCCTGCATTCTATGATCTCACCCGATGAGCAGCAAAAAATCTTTCATCGCGCTCCGCCCGGTCATCGTAAAGTAATTTTAGCTACTAACATTGCAGAGAGTTCGATTACAGTTCCTGATGTAAAATATGGTAAGAAAATGTTGTTTGCATTTGAATTCTGGAAAAAAAAACAATAAATTAACATTTTTTGTTTAGTAATTGACTTCTGTTTGACAAAATCTCTTATAACCGATACTAGTACAAATTTTACTTCATTGCAATTGCATTGGGCATCTAGAGCGAATTGTCGTCAACGAGCCGGTCGTGCTGGACGTGTTATGAATGGAAGAGTTTATAGAATGATATCAAAACAATTTTATATGGTAAGTACGTAAAGGTGCCACGGATATGCATTTTTTTTTTTTTTACTTTCAGGCCACGTTTCTATTTAATCAGTAAGGAAGTATTCAATTTGGTCCAGTTCTTTAAAGTTTAGATATGTACAAACCACGATCCATTTCTATACGGGTATATACACAGTTACACAAGCTTCATAGTTTGTTAAAAAAAAAATTGTATTCCTTAAAGCTTTACGCCTTTACCAACACTTCTTATTTTATTAACAATTTCTTGTCTGATACAACTAATCTAATTGTTTTGCCGACGACAGTACTATCAGCTCTTCATATTCGTTTCCAGATTCACAACCATTTTCTTTGAATGTTGAACTCCAACAGCACATTTTGTGGAATGAGCACATATTTGACGCTGCTAAGAACGCTGCAAAGTGTCTAGGTTTCCTTTGAAGATGCAACTTATTTTTCACCTCATCTGCTCTGACTACAGTCTGTAAAGCGTCTATACGACCAAAACTTGTATAATTTTCACATTTTGGTCGATGCTGTCATAGATAACCCATTTCCTGTGAAAATGGAGGACGCCATCAATCGTCTTTAATAATAACGAATTTTTGAAAAAAAAAAGTGTTTCGAAAATTCCAGTGTTTGATAAAATCCAGATTTTTAGTTTTTTTAAAAAGTTATTTATAAATAGAAAAAGTCATTCAAAATGTTGGTATGCATAATTAATTTGTCAAGTTAGATCTTTTCAACTATAAAATTTGACAGAAATCAAACAAGCCGTTAACGAAGAAGACGAAAATTAAAAAAACCGTTATATGATAGGTACCGTTAATAGACTTTTCCGTTAAACACGGTTTTTATTTAACATCGAACAGCTCAGTGCAACATCTCTATTTTTCGACATTTCTTTCATTTAAGGGATCTATTATAACTCGCGAATCGCTAGAAATATTTGGCGAATGCGAATATTTGGTATTACTGTTTTGAAACGCCTAATTACTTTCGCCTCATATTTCAAAAAATGTGGCGAATTGGAATCTCGTTCCATTACCATTAGCGAACATTCGTCTCTCTCTGTCAGAATCGGACGAACTGTAATTCCTGATGACTAAAATATAAGAAATATTAAAGTAAACATCAAAGCATTTATTCGATTTTTGTGACTTTTGATTGTTCGAATAAAGTACTTATATTGGGTGAAATAATTTAAACACCATTTTATTTCCTTAGGAAATGCAAAAAAGTGATTTTTTTTTCAAAATCGTAGGAGCCGTTTTTAAATAAAACGGTTTTTATAACAACTTTTTTTAAAAAATAAAAAAAAAATAATTCAAGAATACAAACTTAAGCACAAAAATAACCTACATTTAAAAAAAAATATTTTAAAAAAAAATCACACCCGTTTTCAAAGTATTTTTTTTCAAAAAAAAAAAAAAAAAATTATTAAATATTCAAAAAAAAGTTTTCGAAAAAATTAAAGTAAAGTTACTTAGGCTACCTACATTTTCTTGAATATCAATTTTGATTGTAATTGGATCACCAGTTTTCGAGAAAGTCGAAGTAACAAAAACCGGTCCTGTGGGAGGTACCGTTTTTAGCCCACCATATTAATATTTTTGTCACCAAAATATAATGCATACCTATACACTGATTTTTTTTTATAAATATTCTTGGAGCCGTTTTCGAGAAAAAAATAAACTTACATTACAGTTATATGACAGTTAACGTTAATTTTTGAGCTAAACAAAATTTGAAAAACTCCTCTGTAGAATGTCAAAATAACCTTAAGTTCAAAATTTGAAGACAGTCCAAAATACATCCGTACAGACGGACAGACGGACAGAATTTTGCCAGTAACTCAAAAATATTTCTCTATCATCGTAATGTCATGTTTTATAGTTTATCTCAAAATTTTTAATCTGCACGAATGCATAACTTGCATTATAGTACCTATAATCGCAAGTAAAAAGCAGTTTATTTTTAAAAACTCGAGTTTTTTTAAACAAAAATCTTTTTTTTCTTTGTTTGTTTAAATATATAAATTATAATAAAACTCAGTCGGGGCGATGATTCCCATGTGGGTTCAATCCACATCTAGCTATTTCAGGCAGTCTAGAATCCAGATTTCGTCAAGAACGTCGCTTAAAACAACAGACACTGCAGGTTGCGAGAGCTCCAGCTCGAAGTCGTTTCCGACAGAACTTTGTTATCTGTAACTACCGAGGAACCGCAAGGTTGAAGCTAGTTTTATGATTGGTGAAATTACTGAACTTTGAGTTGTTTGAAATTATGAACTCGTGATATTTAAAACCTATGAGCAATGCCCTAAATACGACGTTAAGATCGTACTAGGCGATTTTAATGCCAAAATCGGTAAAGAGGAAATCTTTGGTAGGACTGTCGGAAAACATAGCCTACACGACACAACGTCTGAAAACGGACTTAGGCTAATTGACTTCGCAGCGGCACATAACGTCACCATTGCAAGCACACGGTTTCCTCATCTCGATATACACAAAGGGACTTGGCGACACCCAGATCAAAGAACCGTCAATCAGATTGATCACGTTGCGATCGATGCAAGACACGCCTCCAGTATCTTGGATGTTCGCACCTTCCGAGCAGCTAACATCGACTTCCGTCCACCTGACCAAAATGAAGTAAGGATAGCAATATCTAAACTAAAAAACAACAAAGCTGCTGGACCCGACGGATTACCCGCCGAACTTTTTAAAGCGGCCGGAGATGACCTGGTGGAGTGCATACACCAACTCATCTCTAAAGTTTGGTCAGAAGAAAGTATGCCTGATGAATCGAACCTCAGCATCGTTTGCCCGATTCACAAGAAAGGAGACCCTCTAAACTGCGCCAACTATAGAGGAATAAGTCTCCTGAATATCGCCTACAAGATCCTCTCTGCCGTACTATGTGAACGCCTGAAACCTTTCGTCAGCAACCTGATTGGCCCCTATCAGTGTGGTTTCAGACCAGGAAAGTCCACAATCGATCAAATGTTCACGCTACGGCAGATCCTGGAAACCACCCAAGAATTCCAAATCGATACCCACCACCTCTTTATCGATTTTAAGGCCGCGTACGATAGCATTTATAGAGACGAGCTATACAGAGCCATGTCAGGTTTTGGCATTCCCACAAAACTCGTCCGACTGTGCAGGATGACGATGGAGAACTCTCGCTGCTCCGTCAAGGTTGGTTCCGACCTCACAGAAGCTTTTGACGTCAAAAAAGGATTCCGACAAGGTGATGCGCTATCGTGCGATTTCTTCAACTTAATACTTGAAAAAATTATAAGAAACTCGCAAGTCAATTGTAGTGGGACAATTTTTTTCAAGTCTGTGCAATTGCTAGCATACGCTGACGACATAGACATCATTGGCAGAACTCGGCGAGCTGTCACTGGAACGTTTGCTAGCATTGAAGCTGAAGCGGCTAAGATGGGACTAGCAGTCAATGAGGCCAAAACGAAGTACCTGCTGTCCACAAAAAGGGACACACAACACCGGCGGATTGGACAAAACATCACAATAGACAGGTACAACTTTGAGGTAGTTAGGGACTTTGTGTACCTCGGATCCGCTATAACATCTGACAACAACATCTCGTCAGAAATAAAGCGAAGAATTACTCTTGCCAATCGCTGTTTCTATGGGCTAGGAAGGCAATTGAGTAGCAAAGCCCTCTCTCGAAAGACAAAGGAGACTCTTTATAAGACCCTAATCATCCCAGTCCTGCTCTATGGCGCCGAAGCATGGACTCTATCTAAAGCGGATGAAGATATCCTTAGTCGTTTCGAGCGTAAGATTCTTCGGAAGATTTTTGGCCCTATCTGCGTTAACGGGCTTTGGAGGAGAAGGTTCAACCAAGAACTATACGAGCTGTACAGCGACATTGACCTGGTCAAAAAAAATACGCATATCACGTTTAAGGTGGCTAGGTCATGTAGAGCGAATGGACAACAATGCTCCGGCTAGCAGGATCTTCGATTCCATCCCAGAGGGTAGACGCAGTCAAGGAAGACCTCGCCTTAGGTGGCGCGCTCAAGTGGAGGACGACCTCAACCAACTTGGAGTGCAAAACTGGAGGCAGCTAGCCAAAGACCGAGTTGGCTGGAGAGGCATGTTGGTTGAGGCCCAGGTTCGTCCCGAACTGTAGCGCCACCTAAGTAAGTAAGTAAGATATTTAAAACTAACTCAAACGCATGTTTGTTATTCCAAAAATATAAAATAAATGAATAACGAGTAATTTGTTCCTTACAAAGTGTCAGGTAGTTCAAGTGGGTTGGAACTATGTATCTCTCAAACTCCTCCTGAATCTACAAATCATATTTTTTTTCATCCATCTGTCTTCGTCGCCAAAAAACAAACCTTTATATTTTCTGAAATCTTTTTTAATAAACGAAACCGTACACTACGTTCAACATGAACTTGACTTAGCACATTCAGTTTTTAATGTTGGTAGCTTTGTTATGACAGGCGAACGTCGGAGTTCAAACTTCTGCAAACAGCTGATTTGAATTTGAATTTAAAATTTTGACAGCTCCGATTTCTTACCCCAAGAAAAAACCTTGGGCGCATGAGAGTGCCCTCAGTGCGTGTGCGGTGTTCACAACACTAGGGCGAAAAAAGTGTCAAATAAAACACTTCAGTGCGATATCAGTGTACCCCAGTGCGCCCCAGTGCCAACATCGAACAAAGCTAATACCTACCAAAATACCCTCCAAAATGTTCATCAAAATGTTTGGAGTTGTTTTCGAGAAAATTAGCTTATCCTTAACTATTATATGGCAGGTACCGTTATTTTTAGCCCTACAAATAAAATTTCAATTTCCCTCCGAGAATGCCAAGAGAATCACACGATACTAAATTTGAAGGTAATCGCTTAAGCCGTTTAGGCTCGTTATACACATAGAGAAAAAAAGACACATACATAAATTTTTAATCTTCTCTATGATCTTAATGACATGTTTGACAACTCTTCTATATTCACGAATGCTAAATTTTGCCTTATAATACCAACGCAAAAAAAAGAGCTTAAAAATGATAGGTTGAACGAACAATAACAGGTGAAAAACTGCCCTGAACCGATTTAACCGTAAGGCTCGTACCGGTTTTTGTTCATATTCACGAACCCATAAATTGCCTTTTAGTAGCTATGTAGCAAGTAAAAATAAGCATTTAAAGACACTGCACTACAGCAAACCGTAGTGCGTCAATTTTGTTTGATTATAACGGATACCTAACTCTACAGGTAAACCTATTCTGAATGTTTAAGCCACTTGTGATGCCAGAGAATATTTACTTATGTTGACGTTAGTTGTCCTGGACCTGGGGGCCTATTCCTGAATACGAGTCGAGTGAGATGTCACTCGAGAGCTAACAGTCGAGTCGAGTAAGAATCGGTATTCCACAACTCTAGTGAGAGCCAAAAACATGGCATGACTCCGAAAATGTTGAACACACCCTTTGAATTGTAGCTAACTTCAATAAATGTTGACTTGACGTTTCACAAAAAAATCTCTAATCGTTAAATGTAATTTTGTAATTTTAATTGTAATTTAATAGTAAATTAATCAGTTTAAATCGTAAAAGTGCAAAAAAAATTAATATAATAAGTACAGAGATGTTTTATAAAACAATTTTTGTATATTTGCTGCAAGTAATGGAGCACACATTTAAAACAAACGCCAGATCGTCGTTTATGCCAAATACCTAACACCAACAAATATTTAAATTTTGTATCAAACACTTCATTATTCATAACAATTAGAAAATTAGTCTGTTTTTATTTTTACCTACATTTTTGCATCCATCACCGCTGCTCTCGAACACTTTTTAAACATAAATGATTTCTCACAGAAAAAAGCGTCACTTTCGAGTTCAGGAATAGGTATGTATGATTCGAGCGCCATTTGACGTTCGACATTCGAGTTGGGGAATACCGATAATTAGTGAGTCGTGTTCGAAAATACCAATTTGTCGATCTCACCTGAAAACTTACTCGACTCGTATTCAGGAATAGGGCCCCTGTACTTGACTCAGAATATGGAAAAAATTACAAAAAAAAGAAAAAGAAATAAAAACAATGTTGTGATCATTAGTGATAGCTAGATACAAAATTATCAGTACAGTGAAGGTAGGACGCCTATCTCTCACTCTGACCACAGTGGAATCTCATTAAACTGTTAGAAAACGCAAATATTAAAAGATTTCCGTAGTGCATATATGGATCATTGGTCTTAAAAAGCTTTAATAAAGCACCATTTGTGAAAGCTCTTTAGGAAAATCCAAAGAAAAATCAAGCATGATTTGCATTATCAAAGAAGTGGTAAGCCGAAGATAGTGCTTTTTCAATACGCAAGAAGAGGGTTATTTAATTTGTAACAACAATTCGTATGTAAATCGTAGGTAAGTCAGTGGTTGAGTTTTTAATTTCAGTAGGTATTCAGAGAATATATCCACCAACTGGTAACATTTGCATAAATAAAGCTCTCAAATAAGGTTATATTAATATTAATACAAAATATTAATGATCAATGCAAGTTTAACTGTGAACCATTATTTTAATTTAGAATTATTTGGACGAATTTGGTATACCTGAAATGGTTCGTTGCCCTCTGGAGACACTGGTTCTAAAAGCGAAACTTCTTGACATGGAACCTCCACCGGTTATATTAGCTTTGGCAATGACGCCTCCAAATCTTTCCGACGTACATAATACCATCTTAGTGCTCAAAGAAGTTGGTGCTCTCTATAAGACTGTAAATGCAAAATATTCAATCCAGGATGGTGATTTATCATTTGTTGGTCGAGTTATGGCTGCCCTACCACTGGATATTCGTGTCAGTCGTCTCATTATTTTTGGCTACATATTTAGTGTTCTCGAAGAAGCTATTATAATAGGTACAAACAATTAACAATATTGTTCAAATCAAAATAATAATGTATATTTTTTTTTTAGCGGCGGGCTTGAGTGTAAAATCGATTTTCACATTCTCTGACAAGAAAAGAGGTGAGTTGGCGGCCTACTCTCAAAAACTTGCATGGGCTGATGCTTCAGGTAGTGATTTGTTTGCTATGCTAAAAGCATATCGGGTGAGAAAGCTCAGTTTAAAATATCTTGTTCAACTATATGCCATAATTTTTTTTAATATTCAGGTTTGGTGCACAATGCGCGAACAACATAATATGAACGAAGAATCTGGTGAATATACGTGGGCCGATCGATACTTTATCAACATTCGTTCCATGAAAGAAATGCACTTACTTGTAATGGAGCTTAAGGAACGTCTTATGGGATTGGGCATTAAAGAGACTACAGCTTATCAGCGCATCCATTGGTTGGATCGAGAGAAGACGATCATTTTGAAAATTGTCATAGCGGGCGCATTTTATCCATACTACTTCCTTCGTTCTAATTTGAATAATTCAGAAGCTGAGCGCTCAACTTATCATACTATATTCGGAAATGATCCATGTAGTACGGTTTACTTCAATAATTTTAACACAAAACACATTGGACAGTTGTATACGAAATCTATCAAAGATCTTTTCAAGCAAGCACGTATACATCCAAGAAATATAGATGTGCGTTTTCAGCCCGGTTCTGAAAAAATATTGGTAAACTTTAAGAGTGATCCCGAAGATGAGTATAGCGGAGAAAGTAGCAATCGAGTACAGGTTCCTGGAAGTGTGCGTCTTGAGGTGTACAAGGCTATCAAAATGAGACACTTAAGAATTCCCACTGTTATCAAGGTTATGGAGTAAGTATTTTTTTTTAAACGTAATTGTTGAAGCTAATCCGGATTGAACGTTAAAATTATTTTCCGTAATTAGTCCTATTTTAAATGAAAACTGTCTGAGAAACATGTCTTGTGTTTGCTCTTCCGATTTTTTAAATTTGTTTTTTTTTTTATTGCGGGCGGCAGTGGTGCAGTAGATAAGATGTTTGCTTGCTAAGCGAGAGATCTTAAGGTCGACTCTCAGTTTGGGAAGCAATTTTTCTAACTCCGAGTGGAAGCTGGAGCCGTCCGTTGGTTTAAGTGAGAAAATAATCACATGTTTCTCGATCTACTGTGCCGACAAAAATTCTTTCCTATCTCGCTAATTCTTCTAACTAGTGTCGTGCAACATCCGGTTGCGTTATAAAAGGCATTGTACCTTAATGACACATAGTTAAAATATCATTATAAATATTATTATTACTTCAAATAATGTACACTTTAAGATTAAATTGCAGTTTTTCGCAGGATAAATGCTCCTAATAAAAACATTCTTACCATACAAAGTTTTCATTTAGAATTGGTTTGATGCTTCAATATACCCTCTATGTGTGTTGAATAACCGATATAGTCAAAATAAAATTAATTTCTTGAAATGTTCAAATAGAACATACTTTCAATATACAATTTTTTTCATTCCAGTGCTAGATCAGGGATTAATTACGCAGAAGAACGTGGCATTGGTGTCATGTTCGAAGGAACCTGGATACCAACCAAGAAACAAATCAAGAACCCAGAACTTGTTGTCATTCCGACAGTATTTACCAAGCAAGCACGTGGATACATTACACATGTAATTCAAAGAAAAAAATCCAACAATAAATAAAATTGCTAACATGTTCCCATAACAGATTGAAAATTGTGGAAAGTTTTTTTTCCAACCCCTTACTGAAATGGAGCGTCTTAAAGAAATTTCATCTCTGTTGAACTGTCCCGAAGCTGATGACCGTAAATTCCTCAACGCTTCAGCCGTATCAAAAGGTATGCTATTAGCTGCACCCTTTCAGGGAATTTATTATCGAGCACGAGTTGTTCAGGTCATTCATAGTTCGCGACAGCATTTGGAGTTCCGGGTAAGTCCCCACACATATTTTTAAAACCTAAATTCCTGTTATGACATTCAATTGCAGGTGCTTTACATTGACTTCGGCAATACATCTGTAGTTAACTTTACAGAACTACGCCGCCTATGTTTTGAAGCTGAATATCTGGTAGACATTCCTTCAAGGGTGTACGAATGTCGTCTTGCTTTGATTCAGCCATCTTCTGTTAAAAGTCCCAGTGGAAAGTGGCTAGACGAAGCTATGGAATATTTGCAAGAAGTGGCCGATTCTGGGGTAGTCGAAATAGAAATTTATTCGGTGGTCACTAGTGTATCATCGGTGTTAGTTAAAATGGGTGACACTACCGTTAATGAAATTCTCGTAGATAAAGGCTTTGCAAGAAAATCTGACGAGAGTTATATGTCAAAGGTAAAAAAAAAAATTAAAGGTCCCCCATTTCTACATATATTTTGTTTTTGTATTTAGACTGATCACGATTTGAGAATGAGAAAACAATCAGTAGCAGAAAGATTTATGCAGGAAGATTTCTCCAAGCAAAACGAAGAGTATTTGCGATCAATTCAACCAGAAATTGACATAGAAATCGATCCACCACCAACAGATCTCTGCTTAAACACCATCTTACTCCGAGGACCTTTCAGTCCACTGGAAGCAAAAATTTTCTCGGCAACACGGGTTGGTGCCTGGAAGGGTGTTACTGTGGAACGCGAATCAGTTAATTCTGTTCTAGTAGACACCGATCCACAGGATGTCCATGAACGTTTAATTGTCGCTGCTGGTGTTTCTGAGACTATCGATAGGAGCTCACTGACTGCACGCCAGACGACTCTTATGCCAAACATTCATGGTTTCGCTGCTCTTATGACACTAATCTTCTGCCCGACCATGCAGATTCATAGGAACTCTAGCAAATCGAAGTATGTATCAATTTTAGCTGGCTTAGGACATGATGAGAATTATAAGGCGTTGTTTGAAGAGCATGATATGGTGTTGCATTTGGATTCAGAAATTTTAACATCTGATTTAGAATTGGTAAGGCAATGAACTTACACCAAAAATAATAATTGAGCATTTTATTATTAAGATAAATCAAATTCGTTACTCCATGGATACGATTTTGTACACTGATTCAGGCGATGACAAACCCACAGTTGTGCCGCATATTCGTGCTGATCTGGCTGCTAAAATAAAGAGTCTCCTTATCAAGTAAGTAGATTTATATTCTTTCGAAACTTTTAACTTATCATAAGGTTTTTTCCAGACTTCTAAGTAAGACTCGAAAGTATATCGAGACTCATGTTGACTCTCAGGACCATGTTTGGGTTCAACCTGACGAAAAAGACGTCATCGAGTGTCCCCTTATTTATGGACACAGAAGTATTTTTCCTATGCACTCAGCTTTACGACTTTATGATGAGTCATTTGATCGTATGCATGCTCTTAACTTACACTGTCGAGAGCTGCATCGTCTCAAACAATTGTATGTTTCAAAAACAGTTGTTTCTTTTGGATATAATTTTATTTTGGTATTTTTTTTTTAGTGACGGATCTGTTATGGCCACCACCTGCCAACTTTGTGATCAAACTTTGGAAAACATAGTGCATCTACGAATTCATTTGCTCTCACAACTCCATAGAGACCGTGAATATCAAATCAATTTTAAAGCTCCCCATTAAGGACATAACTTTTCTTATGATTAGCCCATTTTTACATACTTTTGACGGTTTTGCAATGAAATGTTTTTTTTTTCTTTTAGGACTTAAAGATGAATATAATAATATTTATGTTAGTTTTTTCCATTAATAAAGTTTTGTGAAACTTATTACATAAAGCGTTTTTATTAAAATGTTGGTTAATGGGTTATCATGATAACACAGAATAAAGTTGTATCTAGCCGTGTGTCTCTGAAATAACCAACTTTTTTTTAAAACATCGCTTTTTACTTGCGATGACTATAAGGCAAGTTTAGGATTCGTGAATATAAAAAAAAAATTGAGTTAAAAATCAAACATGACATTACGATCCTAGCGAAGTCTAAAAAAATGTGTCAGTATGTATAAAAAGCTGCAGCCTAAACGGCTTAAGCGATTACCTTTAAATTTAATGTGTGTGATTGTTTTGGCATTCCCCGGAGGGGAAATTGAAATTTAATTTGTAGGTCTAAAAATAACGGTACCTGCCATGTGGCCGTTTAGGAAAAGCTTATTTTTCTCGAACGGCTGCAACGATTTTGATGAAAATTTTTTGAGAATTTTTTTTGTTATTTTTAACTCTGCATATCAACATTTTGAATAAAAAACCGTTAAGTATTATGGTTTAGACACTTTTCTTAAGTTCATATAGTGTTTTTTTTTCTACGTTAATGTTACTTATTTTTTAAATTTTATTTGACGATGTGACCGCACATATGAGCAAGTATGTGCGATCCAGTCAATAATTCTACTTTTCTTATTTTCCCGTCGCTCAAGTCGCAAGGTACGATTTGGATTGGTTCCAGGGATGAACTGTTCATCAGCCCTCTATCATTTCCGTGAATGTCAGTGTCCGGAGACCCATCGGAGGGTAACAAAGTTTGTTTCGCTGATTTGCCGCAGATCATTGCGTCATCGGTAAATCACTGGACTTGGAGATGATTGACGATATGGCCTTGATTGCCGCCGGGCTCTATGAAAATATCAATATTTTTGTTCTCCAGGTTAAAAGATAAATGGTGCTTTGCGGCTGCGGCTACTGCGACTGAGAGCACTTATGCCTGAAAAACACTACTAAAGTTTGGCAGCTTTATAGATATATTTATTGGTGGGTTTATCGAGAAGATACCAGACAACAAAGACGGCCTTGTTTTCTGATTCGGTTTTTCTATATTTTACTTCATCTTTAGGTAGGTATTAATTATATCAAATTCCTAATCTTCAAAACAATATTCTATTTTTGAATTCACACATTTTGTGGTTATTGCATTAAAAACTATACATAGGTATTAAGATTTTTGTTCTACCTTTGGAATAATCTTAAATAATTTTTTTCAAAATCGCACCAAAACTTTGAGAAGAGCGCGAATTACTCATTAGAATATTAATGCAAAATGTTATAATTGCTTCGCGAGGGGAAACACATTGGGAAGTAAGCACCCAAGGTACACCCAGCAAGAGCAACGTCAGGCCGTTCAGCTAGCTTACATCCGCCAAGCCTCAAACGCCAAAGCACACGATTTCTCGAAAACTCAGAAGAGGGCAAAAAACAAACTTAACTACTAGTAAAGTAATGTCATGGCCATAGAGTAACTATACTTTTACATTTTACTTATACATTCGTCAAAAATCCATTTTTGAGGACCTTCTTCCCTCAGCATTCGAAAATACTAATAATAAATTTTATTTAAAAAAAAAATGTTGGCAATAATTTTTGTCAACAATTCACTGACAGTTGTTGTCAACAAGAACAAAATGAAATGTCAAAATTAACAAAACTTTTTTTTTTTTTTTCTTTGTGTTTTAATGCCGACAATGAATGATATACAAAAGAGAACACGAAACACAATGAATGATATACCAAAGCAACAACGAAAATTGAGGGTTTTGAGGCGTGGAACGTACGAAAGTTTTTCCTCTATATAATATATTTACTCTATGGTCATGGCATTTCAATTCAAGCGATTTGAAAGCCAAATTACATTGGTGTGAGAAATTTTTGACCGCCTTTACACTTTATATGATCAGCGGTATCGCAATAGTCACCTCGACTAATCTCGCATTATGTGCATTGTATATACATTGCTAGGCAGTTTATATACGTACAATGATGATTATGTGCTTAGAACAAAGTTGGAACTATACCTACTGAAAATTCTGCTAGCCTGGTGTGGACAAACAAAATAAAGAAATGAAGTTGTTTTCGTATCTGATAGTCCAGAAAAATCTTCAATCTGTGAACTTGGAAGCCAAACGAAAAATATCGAACGAGATCCAACTTATTTTTTTGATTTAGATTTTTGTGGCATTTAAATAGTATTCGATTAGTAATCGGTACTCGGTAGTCGGTCGATCTTCGATCACCATGAAAGTTCCATTTAAATATATGTAGTTATGTGTAGTACATCATGTATGTATTTTTGTAAAAGAAGAATGTTATCAACTTTGATTGATCACTTGCTCGGTTGCTACTACATAAATGTACATAATATAGTTGGCACTGACCCTGAAATATAGTGGATTTGGATAGAACTATGCTATAAGAATATATTTAGATTTTTACTTGCGATTATAGGTACTATAATGCAAGTTATGCATTCGCGCAGATTAAACAATTTTGAGATAACAATCAAACATGACATTACGATGATAGAGAAACATATTTGAGTTACTGGCAAAATTTTGTCCGTCTGTCTCTCTGTCTGTACGGATGTAATTTGGACTACAGCCTAAACGGTTGGGCCAATCGTCTTCAAAATTAGAACTTAAGGTTATTTTGACATTCTACAGAGGAATTTTTTTTTAGCTCAAAAATTAACGGTATATGTCATATAACCATTATGTAAAAGCTTATTTTTCTCGAAAACGGTTCCAAGAATTTTTATAAAAAAAAATTAATGTACTACTGTACACAAAAAATTTAATATGGTGGGCTTAAAACGGTACCTCCCATAGGACCGGTTTTTTTTTCTTCGACTTTTTCGAAAACTGGTGATCCGATTACAATCAAAATTGATATTCAAGAAGTAAGCCTAAGTAATTTTGCATTAATTTTTTTCGAAAACTTATTCTTTTTTGTATTTTTAATAATTAATTTTTTTTTTTTTGAAAAATCAATAATTTCAAAACGGGTGTGATTTTTTTTTAATTTTGTTTTTAAATTATTTTATTTTATTATTTTTGTGCTTAAGTTGGTATTCTTGAATTATTTTTTTTTAATTTTTAAAAAAAGTTGTAAAAAAAACCGTTTAATTTAAAAACGGCTCCTACAATTTTGAAAAAAAAATCACTTTTTTACATTTGCTAAAGGAATAAAATGGCGTTTAAATTATTTCAACCAATACATATTAACGTACTTTATTCGAACAATCAAAAATCACAAAAATCGAATAAATGCTTTGATGTTCACTTTAATTTTCTTTAATTTTATTCTACAATGTTCACATATGAGCAAGTACGTGCGATCCAGTCGTGCAATTTATTTCTTGTGTCGTTTGAAATTTTAAAAAAATTGGAAAAAAGAAGAAGAGCTTAAGTATCCAGAATATATTTTTATTTTATAATTTTTTTTTAAAAAGCTGATTTCAATTAACAGCTAGATATTAATGCCTGCTGAAATTAAATAAAAAAAATAATAATTTAAGAATATTAAGATTTATTTATTTATTTTCATAAAATATACTTTTCCCTTTGATTGCAAACGGAGTTCTAGCATTTTTGCTATACAATAATCTTATGTACAAAACATTTAAAATACCTGCAGTGGCATATTTTCATTTTACAAAAAAGTTAGATATGATTTTTTTTTAAATTTAATTTTAAAGTAAAGTATTAAAATTTTTTATTTGATTAAGAATAAAGCGTCCAAAAAAAGGTGCCATCTTTAAGCACACATTGTATAGCCCGGCATTCGATTGAGAGGCTTACTGCACAGACCACATATTTTACTTTTGAAAACTCCAAATATCTCCAGGTTAAGCAGATTGTTCATGTCAAATTGTAGACTTGACTTCGTGGGATTATGTTCGACGTTCATGATATTTTGTTCGTTAACGCCAACTCTGAAAATCAAAAAAAAAATATTATTTCAAAGATTATGTATTTATTATGAAGAGATTTAAAACTAAAAATAAAAATACCTAAATTCAAAATCTTTTTTATCGGTCGGATAATGAAATGGACTTGATCTAACATCCACTTTGTAGGCATTGTTAAGACTTATGTAAACGGGCCCATGGGTTGATACGTTTGTCTGTGGTTCGAAGGTCAAAAAGTTTTCCCCAAAATGAATCTTCAAGCCATAATTGCTGCTCTTTTCTTCGTCCACAGGTGGAATCAGAAATATTGCCATTTTTGGTTGTGTAGAACAATCGGCAGCAAGAAGTGTCAAACACGATCCATTCCGTTGGAAATATTCGCTGATGTTGATCGGATGATCATCAAAGGTGTTAATCATTCCATTGATAATGGAACAGGATCCTGAAAACGAAAAAAAATTATGTCAATTACTTTCGAAAGCAATTGAAAATTCTTTTACGAACTTTTTAATCCGGTGTCGTAAGAAAACTGCTCAGAGGCGTCATATTTCGAATCTAATTTCTGGAGCAGTGGGATGTCATAGGTGCTCCATGTAACATTGTTAACTCCAATAATCAGCTGGAAGTTGTCGTTGGGAGTTTTAATAGAAACATCAAGTTCCTTGTCGAGATTCAATCGTTCCACCTTCTTGCTGGACAGAGCAGAAACAAGATGGTCCAAGCGATTAGACCAAAGGGCAAACCATTCTGGCATCTATAGAAATAAATTGAAGGTAAAAATACCGTTATTTTAAAAACATTTCTAAGAGAAAACCTCAGAAAATTTCAAATCGATTCCATATCGTGTGATCGAGGTGAAGTTTTCAAAATTAATACGTTTGCAATATTTGGACGTTGGTATGGGACTAAATTTTAGAACCTCTTTTGGACAGTAATCAGTATCAATGAGCTCGGTATCGTTCAGGAAATATTGGTGGGCATGTTCCGAGGGCTTAAAGGGAAAGAATACTTTATGTAATTTATTTGAGATAAGTGGATATTTGAACTGCATAAACTTACCCCTGCAGTTGCAATCATAATTACTGTCGATGTGTCGTTTGGGCATGATTGTTCAACCGATGTTTTTCCAAATATAACTTTGCCATCAAGAGTGTGTGGTCGCTTTGTGAAAACTAAAGGTGAGTATGTAAAGTTAAGACAAGCCTGAAATGTAGTTAAAAAACAATTAATTAATATGTAATTTCATTTAGGAAAAAAAGTTGTAACTTTGCAAGGAAAGATCTGACATCTATCGGATTATAAAAGCATTAAACAATTAACTTAAGAGAATGAAGGATATGACCATTAGACTGGAGCAGTGAAGGAGCCAGCAAGATCAAGATGATTCAAATTCAATCTTGCAATACCCACGGGTTTGGCCTACTTAGCCATTTATGCAATTCGGCCATTGTGCAGGAACCTTTCGAACGGGATTTTATTTTTCGGAGGGCCCCCTGTTAGGTGCTTGTCAAACCTCCCAAAAGCTGCTTTTTTGTCATCTGTACATTTTCACTTTAATGGATACATCAAAAGAACAGGCTTTACAAGGCTGATACTATTTCCGGAATTTGCATCAAAGCTGTTTGCATTCATCCCAAGGCAAAACTTGGTGTTCAATCTCCCCAGCTGGATTTTCGGTCCCTAATTTTCGAAAGAGAATGATGTGACAATAAATTAAGCCTAGTCTATGTGCTTATTCTATAATCTACAGAACTATATGAACGATAAATTTAGGATACATTTAAAGTTATAGAGGTACAGCTCACACTCTTAGGAAATCAATGGCTGCATTGAGGGAACATTTTTCCGGAGCGCCTTTTCTCAATGAGGATTCTTGGTGTTGAGTCTACCTGCTTTGAAGGACCTTGGAGTAAAAGGCTCGACCAACTTTTGAGTTGCACAGCGAGAGCGACAAGTTTTCGTTTTATTAACGATTCTTTACTGACTTTGTTGGCAAATAGCAAGTAAAATTATTAATCTTAGCAACATTTACAGAAAACGTTTGTTTGATCGATATTTTATTTTGTTCAAATCAAATAACGACGAAAATAAGAGCACTCCTAAAAGGCAGGAATTTAGTTTAAGAAGTGAAAAAGAACTGCTTTTCAAATTCTGTGTACAACTTAAGTAAACAATAACAAATACTATGACATCAGTAAGTTCTAATATGAATTGAATAAATCAGCAAAAAAATTGTGTCCTTAAACTGAACTTTTTTCAGCTTGAAGCTAAGCGTACCCAATTTCGAAAGTACTTGGAGAGAAGTGGTGTTGTCGATGCATTAAGCAAGTCTTTGATTAAACTTTACGAGGAACAAAACAAACCTGACGACGCTATCCGTTTTGTACGCAAATACATGTGTGAATCCTGCCCAGATGATGATATGTATGAAGTTCTCAAAACCAAACTGGAAGATGCCAATCACACGGTTGCCCGACTTGAACAAGAATTAGAAAGGATGAAATCAAAAGTGTAATATTTGATTCCTTCTACCACCCTTCCATAAATACCCATATGTACATGATTATTAGTATCCTAGTACTCACATCCTCATTTTGTTCTTAATAGAAAACTAACTCCAGATGAAGTAGCCTCCATTATAGATGAAGGCTTTAAATCCCTAATGGAAGATCAAGAGTGTGGGGATTCCCTGTTGCGCAAGCACTTAACGAAGGAAATATGCGATGAGTTGAAAAAAACCTTCACTCCAGCCCCCTTTGAGGCAAATCTGTTGGATTGTGTGAAATCTGGATTCGAGCACCATACATCATCGGTTGGGGTGTACGCAGCCGATACCGCTTCCTATGACGTCTACAAGAGTCTATTTGATCCCATAATAGTAGATTATCATGGTCAGTCGGAAAATGCAAACGAAGAACGTCTGCAGAAGGACAGCGACTGGGGTGACATAGATGAAATCGAAAACCTCGACCCTGATCACAAGTATATTGTTTCGACAAGGATTCGTATTGCTCGTAACTTGGTTGAGTATCCTTTCTTTCCCAAGATGACAGAAGGACAATATGTCGAAATCGAACATAAGGTTCGCTGGTAAAATTGTATATACATAGTTGACCAAAATTAATTATTTAAAATTCTAGGTTCGAGAAGCATTTGAGTCTTTGGAAGAGGAACATGCTGGAGTCTATTTGTCCCTAAAAGACTTGGATGAAGATACCCAGACGGAAATGGTGTGTCGCAGAATATTGTTTCGGCGAGGCGATGAGTTTCTTACAACGGCCGGATGCTATCGTTTCTGGCCCAATGGTCGCGGTATATTCTACAATCCGGCAGAGACTTTTCTCGTTTGGGTTAATGAAGAGGATCATTTGCGGATTATTTCACTCACTTCCAATGGTGACTTAGGTATTTTTTTTGCCACAAAAAATATTCAAGGGCACACCTTATTTGTAAAACATCTCCTTTTGCAGGTGATGTGTATCACCGAATGGTGAAAGGATTGCGTGCTTTGGAGGAACGTTTAAGTTTTGCCCATCATGATCGTTATGGTTTCCTGACTGCGTGTCCCAGTAATCTTGGTACGACTTTGAGGGCATCGGTACATATAAGACTACCATGCTTGTCAAAAAATATGGACAAATTGAAATCACTGGCAGATCAAATGAATTTGCAAATTCGCGGAACCGGAGGGGAACATACTGACATTGAAGATGGTGTCATGGACATATCGAATAGACGTCGTTTAGGGTTTACAGAGTTCGAATTGGTAAAAATTTTGCATAATGGAATAGCAGAAATTATTAAAGCCGAAGAAGAAGCAGAAATGAATGAGTAGGCTAAATATTCTATGAATGATTTGTTTGGTTAAACTTTTTTTTTTTGGTAAAAATCTTTCCTTTTTGATTTCTATTAAAAAAACATCTTGATTCAGTATTGCTTAATTTATTAAAATTTCAAAAACAAGCAACTGGAATGTACAACAACGAACTGCACTGAATATCAATTTTAAAAAATCAAATGACAATCGTAATAATCGTTTGATTTGTTGGAAGAATCTCAGACGAACAAAATTAAGCTTCTCAATTACTTGATCGATCCTAACTACTTTAAAGAACAAAACCATATTTTTATAAATGATTTTCTGCCTGTTAATTCTTATCAGCTAAACTTTTTTGCTGACGCTTCAAAACCTTAGCTTTGCATATTGGTTTTGCGATTCACGTCCTTCGCCTACGAACAATTTACACAGCATTTTTAAATGGGCTAACGACATACGAGTACCGAACGACAATATATTTTAAACGGTGAATTGAATCTTAAGGTTCCAGGTTCCAAATCTAACTAAGTAAGCTAGAGTAAGCAGAATTTATAGACTTTGAAAGCTTTTAATATCTCAACTTAAAGAAATTAAAACAATAGTCTAAAAATTATACTTTTAAACCACTCTCTACATACCTTCCAACCATTATCATCCGATCCAGTGGTTCGTTCAATATTGCCAATAACATTATACCACTTAGTTTTTGTGGATTGTTTAAAGTCCATTGTTGTATTCCACTTATGTAAAATATTATTTGATACATCATCCGTGTGAATCATAGTCAAATCGAAATGTTGCCCAATATTATCATCTCCGTTAATGATTTGTGTATTGCAGAAGCATCCTTCAATCTTTAAAGAAATAAAACATTAATTTAACTTTAAAATCCTAAATTTTACTTGACGTTTCTTACTTTTGTGCTTTTGTCATTTGTCACCAGCAACGAAAAATTTCGATCATGCCCCAAATGAATTGAACTCAACTGTGCAACTCCAAAAATGTGCATCAATATGTTTATAAAGCTGCTTCTTGAGAAACCACTAATATGAAAAAGCAAATAGAGATGAGATTAATTTAAAAAAAATGACACTTCTACAAACTTTTCCATAAATTCCGACTTAAGTAGCATTCCGCAATATTTTATCAGTTCATTATGATTGGTGTTCACAGCTAATGAAACGCCAAGATCATCTGAGTCGTATTTAAATAACTGAAACTAATGAAAAGAAAATCATTGCACAGATCTTGAGCAAACGTCAGTTGAAATAACAAACCACTCCTTGCTTCCTGTCAGGTAAAATAAGTTCCTCAAATGGTTGCATAGATGATTTGGTGATGAAACCTTTGGTGGAAGTAAGTGATCTGGACTTAAAAGACATTCCACTTGTGAGTTTCTCTGGCCTTGAGAAAGAATACTTGAGGCAAACGCTGGTGATGTTCAGAACAACATCGTTGTTGAATGGAATATAGATTAGGAATCCTTGTTCCCGATTTATTTCATGATCCAAGTTTAAGAACGGATTATAACTTCGACTGCGACATGATGCATATGATGAATACCTGTGGTATTTTTATAAATAAAAAAAAATGAGATTTTGAGTATTTAATATTTTAAATTAAATATTTACAAAATTTAATGATATAATACAAATATCTATTTATATATATAAATGAATCTTAGCAATTGCATTTTTTTAATTTTTTGTTCTAGAAAACGGATACTAAGTCTAGGAATATTAGACAGAATAACCTTATTACAATAAATCTCGACAAAGCTGAATTTTGATGGAATGCTTCATTTTTACGTTCTAAACATTACCTAAAAAGTACCCTTAATTAAGAGTTTAGCAAACAAAATTAGGGGGTAAAGCGGGAAAAATTCAGTTTTTTTTTTAATTTACGGTTTTTTAAAATAAATTGCACGACTGGATCGCACGTTCTTGCTCTTATATGCGGTGTTTGTGTGCGGTATATATAAGAAGAATTTCAAAGTTTTTATTCGATTTTTGTGACTTTTGATTGTTTGAAAATAGTACGTAAAAGAGTTTTCAGCAGAAAAATTTAAACGCAATTTTATTTCTATAAAAAATGTGAATAAGTGTAATTTTTTTCAAAATCGTAGGAACGGTTTTTATTTAACAACTTTTGTTAAATATTAAAAAAAATGATTAAAGAATGCAAACTTTAGCACAAAAATAACCTTCATTTAAAAACAAAATTAAAAAAAGTTCACTTACGCGCTTTCAAAATATCGATTTTTCAAAAAAAAAAATAAAAACAAATATTAAAAATATACAAAAAAAAAAGTTTTCGAAAATATTTTAAATTGATACTATTTAGGCTACCTACATCTTCCTGAATATCAATTTTATTTGTAATCGGTTAACCAGTTCACGAGAAAGTCGAATAAAAAAAAAACGGTCCTATGGGCGGTGAGGTGCCGTTCTTAGCCCACCATATTAATTTTTTTTTCACCAAAACATAATGCTTACCAAGAATAGCACACTAATTTTGTTTCATAAAAATTCTTCGAGCCGTTTCTGAGAAAAATAAGTTTTTACATAACCGTTATATGACAGGTACCGTTAATATTGGAGCTAAACAACAAATTCAAAAAAACCCTCTGTAGGATGTCAAAATAACTATGTTCCAAATTTGAAGACGTTCAGACTGTAGTCCAACATATACACATACGTACAGACAGACAGCCATACGGAATTTCGCCTGTAACTCAAATATGTTTCTCTATCATCGTAATGTCATGTTTTTATTGTTATCTCAACATTTTTAATCTGCACGAATGCACGAAATATTTATTTTATTTTGTTTAATTACTCCCAAAGTGTTTATTTTTTCTAAGATTGATCTGAGAACTACTTGTTGACAGTAAAATTATCTACAAAACGACATATTAAGTGAATTTGTTTTTACGTTATACTGGTATTTAAAAATACCAACAGAATTATAATATACTAAGTACAGTTATACTTTCTTCTAAAAAGCCGTTTTCAAAGCATACATAGAAGAAATATCTGGAAAATGGAAAACTTCTTTTTTTATCGGCAATACGGCTTTCGACGGAATCGTTCCATTAGTGATCTGATTGCAATATTGCATATCTCATCAAAGATTTGAATAGATTTTTATATTTCTTGATATTTAAAAAGCATTTGATAAAGTCCGGAATTGAGTTCTTTTATCAAAAGTGCATGCTTCTGGTTTTGTTGATTTTGTTGTTCGTTGAAGATAACAAAAGGTTAGCGTTAGAAGGTTAAAAGTCCGATATCTACCAAATAAATGATACATTTTGCCTCTGACAGTCTTCCTTATTCTTGTTAATGATCTGATCAGATATCTCATCTGAAACTTCTAAACCACTTCACTATTTTGCTGACAAAAATACTCTTAGCTTTTCATACAATTTCTCAAATCAATTTCAATTTATTTCGGATGTGGAGGAATTACAATGTTCTAATAAAATTGTTTAATGGGAATTAAAAAATTGCATTTAACTTAATGTTTTAAAAAATAAATTGCACGTACTTGCTCTTATGTGCGGTAACAGCTTGGAATAAAATTTAAAAAATATTAAGGGAACTTCAAAGATTATATTCGATTTTTCTGACTTTTGATTGTTTGAAAAAAGTACGTAAAATAATTTTCAGCGGAAAAATTTAAACGCCATTTTATTTCTTTAAAAAATGTGAAAAAGTGAGATTTTTTTTTTCAAAATCGTTAGAGCCGTTTTTAAATAAAACGGTTATTTTTTAACAACTTTTTTTAAAAAATAAAAAAAAATAATTCAAGAATACAAACTTAAGCACAAAAATAACGTACATTTAAAAACAAAATTTAAAATAAATTCACTTAACCGTTTTCAAAATATTGATTTTTCAAAAAAAAAAAATAAATTTTTTTTTTAAAATACAAAAAAAAAAGTTTTCGAAAAAAATTAATGCAAAATTACTCAGGGTGCCTACATCTTCTTGAATATCAATTTTGATTGTAATCGGATCACCAGTTCTCGAAAAATTCGTCCTATGGGAGGTACCGTTTTTAGCCCACCGTATTACAATTTTTTTCACCAAAATATAATGCATATCTACATTAGAACACTGATTTTTTTTTATAAAAATTCTTGGAGCCGTTTTCGAGAAAAATAAGCTTTTACATAACGGTTATATGACAGGTACCGTTAATTTTTGAGCTAAAAAAAAATTAAAAAACTCCTCTGTATAATGTCAAAATAACTGTGCATTTTTTTCGTAATGAAAAGTAACATATTTTTCAATCCAGCAACTCATCCACCTGTCTACCAAATCAAATCCATAAACGTTGATGCGTGATTGCGGAACAAACATCCAAATATCCAAACATCCAAACATTCAGATTTTTAATTTAATTAGGATACTTACGAATTTGACAATTTAATCGTTTTTGTTTATTAATTTTCGTATTAAAACACAAAAACTGTTTTTCTATCTTTTAATTTTTAATTATTCACATTGGTTATCTAATGAAATTACATGGGATAATTTTTTATTAAGTTAGTATTATATATATATAATATATATAATATTTCCAAACAACTTTTGTTTTGTATTTTTAATATATTTTTTTTTAATTAATTTTGAAAAAATCAATATTTTAAAAACGTGTAGGTGGATTTTTTTTTCAAATTTTTGTTTTTAATTTAAAGTTATTTTTTTGCTTGAGCTTGAATTCTTTAATTATTTTTCTAATTAAAAAAAACTGTTCCTACGGTTTTGAAAAAAAATTCTCACCTTTTCACATTTCTCAAAGAAATAAAATGGCGTTTAAATAATTCCGCTGAAAACTATTTTACGTACTATTTTTCAACAACCAAAAGTTACAAGAATCGAATAAAAACTTTGAAATTTCCTTAATATTATTCAAATTTTATTCGCGCAATTTATTTTTTATATTAAAGCTCAGCAGAACTTTAAAAAGACTCTTATGGCTCATTACAGTGGTTATCTCACTTTTTCAAAACTGCTCTGTAGCAGCGTTGAATCAGTGGCGAAAGCAAACTCTTTTGCAAGCTTACCACATAAGTGTCATTCTAAAAGAACGTCGGAACGAAAGATCAATTGGAATTTCGTACTGCTACTGAAAAAAATTATAAAAGAAATTTTGTAGATCTTACAATTCTTCACAAACCCTTTTTTTATGGCTAGTATGAGCATGATTATGATAATTTTGGCACCGAAAAGAAATAACTGGACAAAGTACAAACCTTTTTTCTATTGGAGGGGGGATCTATGCTAAGAAAATGCATTGACAAAAAATATATTGAAAAATAACGGTAAAACTCACAATATTATAATATACCTCCTTTTTAAGCAAATAATCTGCCCTATCATATAGTTTTTTAAATCCTTAACACCCTATTAATAAAAAAACGCTTATTACACCTTTATTTCATGAGATACCTAAACCAAGGTATAGGACTTAAGCTACATATTAAAATTGTGCATTAACAATAACAAAATGTACGTAAAATAGTGAAGCGACGTTCACCAAAAATCTCTTAAGAAAATCTACTACAATAATTAAGATGCCAGTTGAGTAACTTGAAATTTTCACGAAATTTCTCAAACTTGGATTCTTTTGTATGAACAAAAAACACATTATTGAACGCACCTAATAATTAATTTCAGAATAAATTTGACACATCTGAATCTTATACCTTCGCTAATCCACTTTCTTCGGAGGGTTAGCTTAGGAAAAGTCGATTAGTAGAAATTGTGTTTTATTGATAACGTTTTGCATTAAGTTCATGGAATAAGTCCTAGCATTTCGGTATTCCACGTTTATTAGTTTTGCCTGTAAATATCTATAAAAACTTTTGAAAAATTCAATTGAAAATTTCAAAACTCAAAATTTCAGAATTTTTCTAGATTTTTGCTTTCTGGATTATTGCTTTCTAGATATCGTGGTAAAGTCCCAAATTCAGCTTGTAGGGAAATAATGCAAGCTTAGCCCTTTTTTCAGTTGTTTTGTACAATTTTAGTAGTTTAATGTAGTACAATCTTTTTGCTTAATTTTTGTTCATGAAAAACTTGGTTCTTTGAATGTGAGCATTACAAGATTTCTGCCTTGTTCGAATGCTTTCGGTTTTCTTCAACAGGTTTGGCTTTATAACTATATATTTATTCTCTAAGCAAGCCGAAAACCTTTCTACAGCTCGAGTCATACCATGAATTTTCTTTCAGTACGATGTTTTAGCCAAAATGGTAATGAGATATAATATCAAATAAACTAAAAAAAGAAACTTATAACGTCACTTGGAATGTCCAAAATCACACCTACAACTTACATCCATGAATTAAAAAAATTTGGTTGTCTGAAGTCGATTTACGAACTATAATTTTACGTGATAACGTCATAAGAAAACCTTGATGACACCAACACCAACATACAGCCCGTTAACTTACACCATATAAAATTCCACATATCACGTCACAAAAATCTAGTACTAAATATACTACTAAGTACTAAATCTAGAACAAAAAAAACAATAGTACTAAATTCTAGTACTAAGTACTTCAAATCTTGTACCAAAATACTATTGTACCAACAACTTATTACAAATAGGCACCAGTATTACAAAGCGTGTTTTTTTAGACGTGTGGTTTTCAAGAAGAAATAAAACGCATATAATTTAATGTTATGGCCAAGAATTTAGCTTTATTATAAAGATAGGGGTTTGCCATTACGTTTTAAAAATGATTTCGGGAGGTGACCCGTGATCTCGTTTTGGACCCATTCACCGAACGTGTGACGCGCTTGATGGTCGTTCAGCTTCAATTCTTGCACCAAGATCCTTCCGCAAAATCTTCCATGAAGTGGATGGGCATAGCTCCAATTGTTGCGCGCGATGGCGAATGAACTCATTCGGGTCTTCTTCGATACTCTGCTCCACCGAACCGAACCGTTATTTTGGTAATACATTTACACGATTTGCAAACGTTGTTCAGTTCAGGAGTGAATCTATTCATTATGAAATGGCAAACTAAACTGAGCATAAATCAAGTGACATCTGTTAAAAAAACCAACTCCGAAAAAAAGTATTGAAAACCATACGTTAAAAAAAACAACCTTTATTTAACTAGCGGTACTCGGCGTGCGTTACTAAGCCCTAGAAAAAACATGTTTTAATGTAAGATGCGAAAATAATGCTAGCGGCACCAAAATTTCACAGGAATGATCCTTCTGTAAATTTTATTAAAATCCGTTGGGTGGTATAAGAGTACATACTCGACATACATACTCACATACATACATCTCATTTCGCCTCGTGCTCAGAAAAAGTTTGCGATCGATTTTGGTTGAAAAAACCACAGTATCGCGGTAAGCGTAACGCGTTACTTTTCTTGTCAGAATGAGTTATGTATTTCGTATGTTTAGCGTGTCATCGATTAATAAGACGTTATCACGTCAAAAAAAAATATTAACGCATTCACAAATTACCTGGCGTCAATTTGATGAGTCCTCTTAATGGCATCAGGTAAAGTATGCTGCGTTATATTCCCCCTCAATGAAGTCAAAACTGTGGTTTGCAATAACACATCAGCTGCCGTTCCCAAAACTGTTGGTACTGTGTATTTGGTCATAAATGGCCATCGCACAGTCTGCATGTTGATGTGACTATCTGTTGCAATAAGGAAGCTTAGGCGGCTCATTACTAAGGATAAAGCAAAATATTTAGATAAAATTTCTTTTAGTCGAATTTTAAATCTTAAAATTACAATCTTTGTAGCTAAGGTCCATGTAGCTCTGCTGGTTGAGATAGAAAGACAAAACGGTTTTGCCTTCCATTTGTATAATCAATTCCAAGTGAAGAGGTTTATTTTCAATTCGAGGAGCTTTCAAAAGCGCTAAAATGGCTTTCAAATTTTCGAACTTCATCGTATTTGCATCGGGCTTCATCAGTCGGCCAAGCACAGCATCCGGCAGTCCACGAGCTTTTATGTACAGCTTTTATAAAAAAAAGAAAAAAAAATAGAAATAAATATATCAAATAAGAACTCTAGTCCTTACAGCTAATTGTCCTGTGAATTTTCCGAGAGCTTCTGTATCAAATTTAAAATACCCAACAACAGGCAGATCTGATACTGGATCTCCAACGACGAAAGCTTGAAGCATGGCCCCAATACCGAATTTCGAGTCACGGTAGTCGAAAATATAGTTGCCAGTTACCCAGTAACGGGGTTCAGGCTTTTGCGGAAGGTGTCGATGCATATAAGACAAAAGTCTTCGTCTAAATAAAAGTTATCATAAAATGACCAAATATCGGATTTTGTTCTGAAATATTTGATTTCGACCTACAAATGTTGATAGCAGGGGAAAGTTGTTTCCGAAATACTAATAATAGTTGTCCGATAGTAGTTGATCATATGGGGACAAGTTTCGCCTTGGATGATGCGGTGAATACTTATGAGACGGGCTGGAGTTGGGTTTGAAATGAGGAGTAAGGTAACAGCTGCTACACGTAGTTCAAGAGTTGCATTTTTCGACTCGAAAATTGGCCAGTAAATTTCGTAGATCTATTAAAAATGATATGATTTTTTTTATTATCAAAAGGGAAGTTTTAAAAATTGTTGAATACCTTATCAGGCCGAGTTGTGGCTAAGGGCAATGTGGCCCACGCAGCAAGGAATTTGATGTCAACATTCTCATCATCATTGTTTACTATTGGATCCAAATAATTGGCAACATTACCGAGTTGCAAGTTACTCAAGCCTTGGAGGTATAACATTTTGTTTTCATAGTCATGCTCATCTGAAATACAAGTAGATTATTAAAAGCGTTAGTTTTTTGTTTAGAGGTAAAACATAAGTTATTTGAGTTTTAATAGATTTTTTAATCCACCCTCAAGTCCAAGCGGGGTCTTTTTATCCAACTAAAATCTATTTATTCGAGCATAGTTAAGGCTTGACATAAGGATACAACAAAACTTAACTTAATTCTATAAAAAGAAATTGGATTGGTTGTTTGAATGTTTTGAAAAGAGAATTTTTGATAGATGCTTTATTTATTTAAAAGTCAAAGAAAATAATTTGTATTGTTACAGTTGCATATAGCATTCGAGAAATCGGATCGAAATGACAATAGTTGGGGCTAAGATAAAATAAAGAATTGGAATGGAAATTGGGGGCATTTGTGTTAAGAGATTAACTCCAAGGAAGAGAATTGAGGAATTGATGTTAACTACTGGCAATTTATGAACAAAGAGGATGTCAGTTATTCTTCGTCGTTTTGTCATAGATTTTAAGGTGATTAGTTCTAAACGCTGATTGTTAAAGAGAACAAGCGGACAAATCTCTTTTGAATGCTTTCTGTTCTAAGAGATGACCAAACTTCAAGAAAATGTCTAACAAAAGCCTGTTTTTTTATGAAATAGGGAACTCTTTGAACGTTTAAAAGCCCATCTACAAGATAGGCATCACGATGATTTAAATTAAAGATTAGGAGAAGATAGCGGATCCAAAAGGAAATAGCTGGCAGAAATCGAAAATCAGAAGATAAAATATTTAATGCAAGAGGCAAGAAGTCAATACATAGATTTTTATAATTCGTTTGGACCACATCTACAGGGTGGGCCAAAAGAAGTCATCCATCCGATGTTGTTTGGCTCTCGTTTTTTTCTAAATGAAAAACTTCGATTCTGTTTTTTGATTATGTTTATTTGAACCTTTAGAATCGTATTGGTCAAGTCGAGAGATGATATCGGCCAAATGGGCGCCGTCACAATTGATTGCCATACGGGTTCGTCTTATGGCATTTTTGATCACTTCAGCGAGAACGTCGGGCGACAGATTCTCGCATTCGTGTCGAATGTTGTCCTTGAGGGCTTCCAGAGTCTCAAGCTTGTTCACGTTCGCACGGGACTTCAAAAAACCCCACAAAAACAAGTCTGAAACGGTTCAATCGGGCGATCTTGCGGGCCAGTGGAAATCGCCAAAACTAGAGATGAGGCGACCCGGGAACGCCGCCTTCAGAATATCGGTTCATGTCGGTTCATGTATCGCTCCATGGCTTGTTCACTTGTATTCTGCATCTGTCTAGTCCACAAATGTCAAAACAGATTTGACATTGGCGGCCATTTGCAAAAATGAGAGCATCTTCCAATAGGGTGATTTCTCTTTGATTGAAATGGCGAATATACGTTTGTGTAAAGTCAAGGTGCATCTGTCGTCAACTATAGAGAGTAAGTTTTGTCATGCGAATGGAGGATCTAAAAGCATTTCGAACAATCAACGCGGGATGTACTAAAAATGCAAAAACAAACAGTAAATATTTCAAGAAGCAAAAGCTAATTGGGGCTCCAGAAAATAACCCCCCAAAATGAAAATGAAATAAACCCCCAAAATGTGTATGGATGTAGAGATTTGTTTCATATGAAATAAACACCCAAAGTTTTGGATTTATTTCATTAGTTTTGGGGACTTTTTTCATCCTTTAAATTGGGGGTTTTTCTCATGATGAAACAGGTCTCCAAATTCAACAATGAAAAGAAGCCCCCAAATTTGGAGTATAAACAGTGATGTAGATATTGGGGAGCATGCTGTTCCCTGCAACCCCCCTGTCTTGGGTCACTTTCATTTTGGTTAATTTACTATAAAAATGTAAGTTCGCTGATGATTTTCAAGACAAGCCTCACATTGTCTAGCTATTTGTGGTTTTGAACAGAATAGTTGAAAAAAAATTGAAAAAAAAATTGTTAACTATTCTGTTCAAATCAAAATCGCAATGAGGCTTGTTTTGAAAAAAATAACATTTACAGATATCTAGTAAATTAAGCAAAAAAAAAGTGATCCCCGGCAGGGTGGTTGCAGCGGGCAACATGTCCCCTTACACGTGCTAGTAATGCAATGTTTATTATAATTTAAAATATAAAAAGTAAGTTAACTAAAAAATCTCTTTTTATTTTACTTGTTTTTAAATTTCTTACTATCCCACTTTGGAAATCAAATCTATTTGCTTTATTAAAAAGACATTTTTTAAAACGGGATTATAAGAGATATGCTTATAAACAAGAAACGATATTATAAAAAACGGTATTTTATAAATGCGGGATTATAAAAATTTTATTGAAAAAAAGGGAATATATGTAAGCGAGATATCGAACCCAAACCATTGGGACTTAAGTCATACCTACTTAGGGACTTATTTTTTCTTCGATTTGGTGACTAATTTCACAGTGAAGTTATTCCCCAATTTCGGGTGTTATTTCATTTTCCGTTTGGGGGTTTTTTTCGTTGGAGGGTAATTTTCTGGAGCCGCTAATTGTCGTCTGCAAATTTTTGTCTAACATATTAACAAATAAATGATTTTCAAAACAAATTTATTTGAATCGCATTTGATGCTTTACACATCCAATGAAACCCAAACTTCAGAATTAAAAATACTTTGGCAATTTATTCGTCTGGCATCCCGGATCGGAGAAGTCTTGTGATTGAGCTATGAGCACCTACAGCAGGACTGGTAGCTATGTCAAATCTTAAAACATGAGGTTTTTTTTACGATAAATTTCTTTCTATGCTTCTGCGGGTTAGAATAGTATGGGTACGCCTGAAGTCAGAAGCTTCTAAAGCTTCAAGTAGAGGCAGCCTGTTGTATGTAATTTCTTTGAAAACGGTATATGGCATGTGGATCACTGCTATATGTGCGGGCCAGCGATGAGATGGCTGGTTGGCCATTGAAATTATGCGGGTGCGGCACTGACGCCAGCTGCTAAACAGTTTGCAGTGAAGGCCATACCACATGTTGATAACACTTTCATTGTTAGCCAATCAATGAAGCAATGTCTGCCATTGACATAAAATGAAAGCATGAGACTTTGTTGGGTTCCTGTGGCCACAGTTGTGTGTTAAGAATCTATAAAGATGATGAGCTGGCAAGAAAAAGATCATCCCCAGAACCCAGTCAGGCAGATACGACGGTATGTAAGATTAAACAGATATTTATATGATGAAATAGTACTGGCTACAGCACACGAGAGCTGGAACTCACTCGAGGACTTCAGTAAATTCTGGAATTGCTTTTACAAACAGAAAATACTTGTGAGCAAACCACAAAAAGAAATTAAGACTCAACACTACTAAAGGAGTCTAGGGCTGGTGGCTTATACTCACAACGATTCTTGTGTGCGCGTGTTTTGAATTTGCAGAAGTTGAGTGAGCTACAATTTACCGCCGAACCTAAAAGGGACATACACTTTTTCAAGACAGAGTTTATCTTTGGAGGATTTGTCTTATTTTTGCACGAGACAGTGCCCAAGAAAATGTTGACTCTTACTGAGAATCGAACCTCGAACCTTCACCATACCACGGCCCACGGGCACTTCTCCCTTTCCTTTGAAACTCAAAGACCAAATCCATTTTTAATGTTCAACTTAATCATACCCCAATGATACCACTTATAAAATTAAATTTGTCCTGGAAACGTATTTTACTTACTGAGAAACAGGTTGAAGTATTTTTGTACAAACATGTCAAAGAAGTCCTTAGATATGCCTCCGCCTACAAAAACATTATGGACCAGCGTAGCAAAACTCAAAATAGCCGCTTGCCGAACTTCTGGTCGATCAGGACCTACACATGAACAAGAAATAGATATATTTAATACAACTTTTCCTTTCCCATATATGTATGAAATATTTACACAATAACAACTTACCCAGAGTTAGAAAAGCCTCACATTCCTTAACCAAATCCTTGGACAACTCGAAAATATGGAACGGCAACGAAATTAGCAACTGCACTGCAGTGGTTGACTTTATTTGCTTTTCCATCACCAGGTCCCTTGTCAGGAATACCGAAGCCTTTGTTCCGATCCGAGGAATAATCTCATAGAAGATGTTACGTATGGTCTCCTGTCGGTACGACGTTCCAATATCCACTTCTGTGTAAAGCTTCTGCAGCGATTGGTAATCCATTTGGGAGAGCACTTTTATTATATCCGACAGGGTGCTGTCGTATGGTTCGCCGAATTTCAAATCGGAACTCTCCAGACCCTCGGCCAAGCTATTAAGCATATCCGATGCAGTGGTTATTAATGCTTCCTGCAACTGCGGATGCCTGCCACCAGTTGGATCATTCGAATCCAATGGAAATAGTTCAAGCCCGGATGGAGTCGTTGCCATTGCTGTTTCAATATCGATGGGATTGTCGATGGTGGTCTCGTTCAGGAAGTTCAACAGAAGTCTGTTCATGACCAGGATTGCCAAACGGGTAGTGGTAACAATGGTGGTGGTGGTGATGGTGCAGGGTTGATGGGGGCAAAAAGGAAACAAAACATTTTCAACAACTTACATTCTATTACACTGTAGAGCGTTTGTATAAAAGGGGTGGTTAATCAATGCGATTCTCTTACTCTGAGTTAATGTATTGTGCCTCGCCAGTGGACTCGAATGTATGGATAAGGGTGTTGCCTCTTACGTGGGCCATGCTGAGAAAATACTCGGTATCCGTGTGTGGAAGCAGTCCGTAAACGGCTTCATTTCCAATTATAACGTTCTTCTGGAAATCGAACTCGCACAAGTTCGGCGGCACATTACTGCGGGTTATGTGCACGGCCTCTGAGTGAGGAGTGCACGTCTTTAATTCGGGAGTCTTTCGAATAGAAATGTAGTTGGTCTTGTTGGACACAAAGTACTCAGTGGAGCATTTGCCATGGATGCCCGTCTGTTCGGAGATAATTGGTTACAATTGGAATTGTTTACTTGCCGAGTTACCTTTGGTTACCTCATCAACAACAAAAGCTCCGACTGATTTCATTTGGAATTGTAGCGTGGATGCTATTGCTCTTTTCAGATTCGTCGACCAAATCGGATCGTTGTCTTTGAACAGCAAATGCGATATAGTCCCGTCTTTGGTGAGAACGATTTTAAAAGGCTTATATGGGGGATACATTTCTTTGTTTTGTAGGAACTTTTCACCAGAGTTGTTAAGTCGCACTTCGTCGATTGAAAGCTGGAAAACAAAAGAAAATCATTGTTTGAATATGAGTTTTATATATACTTTGTCGAATCGATTGCAAGTAGAACAGTTCCGCTAACGGCAGATGTAGGTAAGCTCATATGACTTTAAAACAGCATGTTTGTATAAATATAAAGATAGGCTTGATAACCTCGCCTGTTAACTTTGGCAAAAAAAATTTTTGTACAGAAGGAAATCTGATCAAAACGTATACCATTACCAAAATGCAAAGATGGAAACTAATTTTTTAAAGTTTTACTTTCCTTTTACAAACTTTTTCAAACTGGCAACTGAGGCCATCGCCTCATACAATACAAGACATATAAAACGACATTGGTACAAGAAAGAGAGACATACAGAGCAGAAGAAAAAAGAAAAGGACAAAAAGCTGAAAACCGAAAACATGTCAACAGCACATGGTTGGTTTGGGGCGGTCCCCCATTTTACTACTACCCACGCGATGGTTCTTGATTTCGCTAATCTATCTGGGAACAGCTATAGACAAGTAGCAGTATAGTAGCATCTGTGGGGTTCATCGGATCTGGGATTGAAATATGTCCAAGCCAAACGCTGGTTTTATTGCATTTATGTATTTGGGCTAAAAGTTTTTGCGCCGCGCCAGTCTTTTCTAAGTGATAGCGTTGGAACGTGGAATGCTTTTGCCACTTAAATTGGATTTTCAGAGAATCTTCTTTCCACATAATAGAACCAGGTTAGTTGATCATGCTTTATTTTGTCCAAAGTGGTATTTTAAGTGTGGAGGCTTCTTCAGGTTTTTAAGCTACTTTTTCGATCACGTTTTGTGTTACGTCATGCTTGATCTCCCAATCAGAATGTCCTTTGCATTTTATCACCGACCCGACCCGATTATTATATTTCAGATCCCGTGGTTTACTACCGGACGCTTTTACAAGATCAACTGACGTACAAATCTCTTGAAGAATCTAATCTAATATTCTAGGTGAAGCGATGTTTGCGAAGCACCTGCCCAGAGGTGGGAGTTATACTCGAGTTTAGGGCGTATAAACGCTTTATAAATTGTAGCCAGATCAGATGGGGAAAAATACTTGTTGTTGTTAACACACATACCGAGTACTGAGAGCTTTTCGGGTTCTTCGATGTAAGTGCCATTCATGAACAATGACATTGGGGGTATGTTTAGCTTTAACGACAGGTAGACAGCATTGAGTTTTCGAAGCATTAAACTCCACACGATTCCTATTACCCCATTTGACAATGCTGTATAAATCGGAGTTTAATGAGCTTGACATACGGTACCATTACAATTGTACGTCCGAAGGCGAAGGATGTGAATTATCGAACGAATATGAAAAGCTGAGGGTAGAATCGTCAGCAAAACAATTAAGTGGATTAGAAGTAACAGACTGAAGATCATTTATAAAAATGAGGAAAAGAGTCGGAGACAGAACAGAGCCCTGCGGCACACCAGCATTTATTTTGTGGAAATCAGACTTGAATCCGTCCAATACAAGTTGTATTGAACGGTCTAGAAGATAGCTTCTAATCCAACGAACAAGAGTATCATCGATCCCAAAAGCACGCATTGATTAAAAAGCTTCATACAAAACTATCAAATGCCTTGGAGATTTCAAGAGCAAAAATCTTACTTTCACCAAAGCGATGTAAAGATTTGTTCCACTTTTCGGTGAGATATCCTATCAGATCACCAGTGGAACGGTTGCTGCGGAAGCCATACTTACGGTCATGGAGAAGCTTTCGAGTTTCGAGATATTCCTTAAGCTGACGGTTAATCAGCGTTTCCATTACTTTAGAAAGAATTGATGTTAGTGCTATGGGTCGGTAGGAGGAGGGGGACAGGCTGGACAAATGCTGTGTTCCATCTTCTAGGAAAGATTCCAGAAGAGTAGGAGCGATGGAAAAGCTTACGCAATGGCTTTGCCAGTGTGGAAGAACACCTCTTCAGAAGAATCGGGGTATACCATCCGGGCCAGTGGATTTGTGTATATCGAGATCTTTGAGAACTCTTGCTACTGTACGAGTGCGGAAAAAAATCTGTCCCATGGAAAAATTTACATTCTCAAGTATAGGATGGACAACGTTGCTGTTAGGCAGCGTGGAGCTGGCAGAGAAATGGGCGGTGAGCAAGTTTGCCTTCTCTGAATAGTAAACAATTGGTTTGTTATTGTCGATGAGCGTAGGAACCGAAGATGTTGAGGAGTTTTTAATATTTTTACAAATGACAAAAAATGTTTACTGCGTTTGGGACATTGCAGAATTTTCTGCCGCAATTTTTGGTCATGCAAAAATTTGGTTCTTTCAATAACGGAGTTGCATGAGTTCCTTGCTTGTTTGTGCTTTTTCCGATTTTCCTCTGTAGGGTTGGCTTTGTAGGATCGGAAATTTACTTCTTTGAGGCTGATAGCTTCTTTACACTCAGAATTAAACCAACACTTTTCTTAGGCTTGATGATTTTTATCCTGTTAGGAATAAAAGCACGCATCCCTTGAAGAATATCATTTGTGATTATTTCAGTTCCTCCATAATGCTATAAACTAGTTGCTAGTAAAAATGGAGTATTCTTTCAAATGCTTTGAATAACAATGTATTTCGAAAATTGCAAGACCTGGTTTGATAAAATCGAGGGCTTTATTTCTACTTTTGAAAAAAAAAACATTATTTTCAGATTTTGGCAACGAGTTTCTTAGAGTTTATTAATATACATAAAATTAAAAAAAAAAACAAACTGGATAAAAGTTTTAAAAAATTCGAAAATTTACTTTTCAGAAAAAAAATTAATTAAAATAGAAACAAATAGAAATCTTCGTTTGCAGAGAACTTATTTGGTTACCTAGATCTTTTTAAATACAACATTTTTACTTGCGATTATAGGGACTATAAGGCAAGTTATGCATTCGTAAAAAAAAAAAAAAATTCTAACAATCAAACATGATATTACGATGATAGAGAAGTCAAAAAAAGTGGGTCCGGAAATTCCGTCCGTCTGTCTGTCTGTCTGTCCGTATCGATATCTACAGCCTAAACGGTTGGGCCGATTTGATTCAAACTTGGTATATAGTATTTTTAAAGTGCTCTACCCGACAGTTTTTGGAATTGGCATTCTAGCTCCAAAACTAACGGTACCTGCCATATAACTTTTATTAAAAAACTTATTTTTCTCGAAAACGGCTCCTACGATTTTGATTAAACTTTCAGAATGATGTTGAAGATTTTCCGAATAACAATCTGCATAATACACATTAATTTGGTCTGAATCATTTACAAGATCAATTTTTTAATCATCTAAATATGTTGTTACCGTGAAATATGGGTAGGCTAAGCATATTCGGCGTAAACGCATTGTTGCACCAGCTATCAAAAATTTACTCGAAGAAATTGATTTTTGTAATAAAGATGCCTTTCTAAATGTCTACCAAATGTTGTGGTAGTTTTGCCTGGTAAAATGTCAAAATATACCTCAGATCGATAATGTCTGAAGTTCGATGGCTTAGCTTCAGTCCATAAATATCGATGTGTCGAGGTCGATTCGCAAGAATAAGGTTAGGTTAGATGGGGAGACGAAACACCTCATTTCGATCTCAAAGCATACATTGAGTTCACCTGGAGAGGGTGGGGAACGGTAAGATATTGGTCAAAAACTTTTTCAAACCTGGAAGTTGTCAATTGTTGACCATCTACCTTTTGCGGCTTTGGGGAATTTTTGGTGCATTCTGTTCCTTAATTATACACTTTCGCGTTCATCTGGGTTTTTGTCCGTAAAAAAAAAATCAAAATTGGACCGATTTTCATGATTTTTTTTTAATGTTCATTTTGACGGCGGATTTATTAAAAAATAAAATAAAATAAATACAAAAAATAAAAAAAAATAATAATAAATAATATCATTAATACTTATTTGTGATATTAGCACTTGTTTAATTTCAATCTGAAAAAGTGAGTGGGTGAGGTAAAAAAAAAAGTTATGAAGGATTGCTCACATAAATTGATTTTTTTTGACCATTCAAAGCTAAAAAACTATCTGAAATGGGGATAATTAAAACATTTTTTATCGAAAATCCGCCATACGAACATTAAAAAAAAAATATGAAAATGGGTCTAGTTTGGAATTTTGTACAGCCAAAATACCAGGTGACCCCGAAAGTGTTAAATTACCTTTTGTTCTTCGGGTTTTCCAGTCGCACGAGTGCCCAGGGTAGACTTGCCTCGATTCCAAGGATGAACCGTTTTCGGGCAGTTTATCTGTCATTTCATTTCCGTACATCTATATGTCACAGTTTCTAATATTTTGTTAACCCTAAATAATATTAATAAGTTTGAGCCCCTAAATCATTTGAGGATTCCTATGCATGGCATTAGAATGGGCGACACAAATAGAAACGCAGTCTATTTCCATCGAATTAGGATTCACTCTGTATAAACAAAAGATTTATCGGAGTTTCTGTTTTCTAATAAAAATAATTGACAAAATTTACCAACAATAATTAATTTTATAAAAAAAATTATGAAAACTAATGGGACAGAGAAATGCTTTTATTAAAAGTGCTAATTTAAATAATAATGGTCCACTTCCCAAAATTATAGCTGTATAGAAAGACAGAATTCGAGTTCGAGGTTTTTTTCTTCTCTATCATTCCAGAGCCAGGCTGAAATTTCCCTTGAATAGAAATAAAAGCCAAAGCATTCCCATTAAAAAAATTCGGAGTATTTCCACAACATTATAAACCGAAAGCCCGCTAAGTTAAATATACAAATTATTGTAGTTGATAAAAGAATACAATGACGTAACACCAAATATCAGCTGGACATGGGCACCAACAATAAATTGAAACGCGTTGATATGAATGTCATTTCAAGCTCCGCTAACGCCTGATAATGAAAACCGCATGCCCTCAAATCATATTTATCGTCGGCTTCGGTTGCGGCGTGAAAGCTCCAATGTATCACATGCAAACCCAGATTAACCACAGATGTTTAGTGACGATCCGTCAAAACAGTTCATTCATAAAATGAGAGGTTAATTTGATTGACACTTGTTCAATTGGAATTTTCATTTATGTTTTCTTTCTGGGAAGAACTGGGTGGCTGGAACTGACAGTATAATAATTATTGTGCCACTGTGACTGTGATCATGAGAAATGGCAGACGTTGACTTTGTTTTTTAGTATATGAAATGCAAATTGATAAATAAATTTATTGATTGATTGCTTGCGGCAAAAAAAAGTCCTGGCGTGACTAGAAAGGAATTGCCTTTATAATCTTATTATTTGATTTTATTGGAAACTATATGAGTGCTTCTGTTGTTATTTTAAATTGTGTTATTCAATATTTGGTTGTTGCAGAAATGAGATAAAAACTATTTTTTTCTTTGGTAATTATAAACTTTCCCAAATTCAAAACTGGACTGATTTCCATGATTTTTTTTTAACCTTCGTGTTTACGGCGAATTTTCGATAACAAATGTTTAAATTATCTGGATTTCAGATAGTTTTTTAGCTTTGAATGCTGACAAAGAATCAATTTTTATGAATAATCTTTCATAACTTTTTTTTACCGCACATAATTGAATTGATGAATTTTGTATCGTCATTTACGCAAAAAAGGAACAAAATAGCAGAAAAAAGCAAAAAGTTGATTTTTGAACTTTTCCAGCTTAAAATATAAAATGAGTGCTAACATCAAAAATAAGTATTAATGAATTTTTTTTTTTATTAAATTTTCATATTTTTTAATAAATCCGCCGTGGATCATTTTAATATAAAAAGCACGACTGGGTCGCACGTACTTGCTCCTATGTGCTAATCCTTTTTAAGTGCAGGCGTTTATTTGAAGAAGATTTAATTTTAATGTTTTTTTGACGTGCAACTTCTTTGGGATTTGAAGCTCGATTAAACGAAAATGCGTCACGACAAAGAGACAAATACATAAATATAAAAGGATTGTTAGCTTTTGCTAATAGAAAGATATGAAGGTGTTTTTTCAGTTTGGTTTTCATTTTGGTATGAACAAATTTGAACAACTGGCATAAAGATTCGTTGGAATCAGTATTAGGGAAACAAGGCTTGATATAGGTATATAAATTAAAAAAATTTAATAGGCTTGGAAGGAAGGTAGGTACTAAAATTAAGATACCAACCACTGTGAAGCGGGTGGGTATAGACAATATTAAAACTTAACACTGTCATTGTATTTAAGTTTTCCAATAAGGACTTGAAGTACAATCAAATCATTTATGAATGGAACTCGACTTCGTTCATATGGCCACCGCGGGCACGTTTGCAGCGGTCAATTCGCTGGACCCGATTTTCGATGACTCGGCCACATATTTCGGCCGAAACGGACGCTATTTTACGTTCAATGTTGACTCTAAGCTCTTTCAACGTCGGCCATAAACCAATGACTTAACGTAGTCCCAAAGAAAATAGTCTAAGAGGCGTTAAATTGCACGAACGAGGCGGCCAATCGACTGGCCCATTTCTTGCGATAACACGATCATCAAACTTACTATTCAATAAATCGATTGTAAGGTGTGCTGTGTGACTTGTGGCACCATCCTGTTGAAACCACATTTCGTCCAAGTCTATATCTTCCAATTCGGGCCAAAAATAATCGGTAATCATAGCGCGATAACGCTGGCCATTCACAGTAACGTAACGATCGTTATCGTCGACAAAAAATATGGCCCAATAACGCCGCCGGCATGCAAACTGCACCAAACAGTTATTTTTTGCAGATGAAGTGGTGATTCATGAAGTAAATGTGGATTTTCATCCGACCAATAACGCATATTTTGCTTATTGACGAACCCAGCTTCGTCACTGAAGATGATTTTGCGATGAAATTCAAAAAATTAACGCTCTTAGATAGTGATTATAAAAGAACTAATCTTTTAATGTCAGTGAACACATGGTGAGCTTAGGAAAATAAAAGGCACGACTGGGTCGCACGTACTTGCTCTTATGTGCTAATCCTTTTTAAGTGCAGGCGTCTTTTTGACAAAGATTTTATTTTAATATTTTTTGTATGACGTGTAACTTCCTTAGAATCGTTTTGGGGTGAAGCTCGAACGAACATGCGTCACGACAAAGGGATAAACACATAAATATATAGGATTGTTAGCTTTTGCAGTTTTTTAGTGTAGTATTATCTTTCCACTTGCTGCTTACTGTTTATAATATAATTTGCTAATAGAAAGATACAAAGGACTTTTTTCAGTTAAATTTTCATTTTGGTATGGAAAAATTTGAACAACTGGCATAAAGATTCGTCGGAATCAGCAGTATGGCAATAATGCTAGGTAAAGGGACCTTTATACGTCCCAATATGGAACCAATTTAGATACCTATAATAAGGTTGGAAGGAAGGTAGGTACTAAAATTAAGATACGTGTTCCAACTACTGTTAAGCCAGTAGGTATAGAGACAATATTAAAAGTTAACACAGTGGTTTTGTTTATTTATAGGAAGGTGTAAACTTTTGTTTTCTCGATTGAAATTTTTGCATTCAGTAGTAATCGAATAGTTTTTTTTATTTGTTAGTTGTTTTTGTGTGTTTATCAAAGGCTTCCTTATTTATTCTGTGCTTTTATGATGATGAAAAATACTTTAAAATACGTAAGTATGTATGTAATGTAGGTTGTCACTTTCTTTTATTTGACTAATGGCTTGGCTAGGGCTTAGCCGAGCAATATGAAATAAAATGTTGGGGAAAAAAATTTATGAATTCAAAAAAACACTACTCATAACGTTTTTTGGAAAAAATGTTGTAAGCCATCTTATTTCTTTTGCTGTTTTCTATTTTATGAATTTTTCATTTCAGTTTTTTCAAAAAAATGTTTTTTTTATAAAACTTTTCGAAAACATATTTTAAAATTTTTTTTAGTATGTCAATTTTAAGAAATCTATAGTTTATACTAGGAGAAAAATTTAAAAAAAAATCTATAGATCCGTTTTCAAAATATTCAAAAAACAAAATATTTTTTTAAAAAAATTATTAAAATTTAAAAAAAATGTTTTTGAAAATTTTGATAAGCAATATTATTTAAATCATAAAACACTACATATTTTGAAAATTTCATCAAAATCCGTCAATTAGTTAACGAGAAAGTCTGATTTTAAAAAACCGGTCATATGGGAGGTACCGTTATAAAACTTTTTCTGAAAAATCCATTAAAATTAAAAGATAGATTTTGCACAGAAAACATCATTCTGAAAGTTTAATCAAAATCGTAGGAGCCGTTTTTGAGAAAAATAAGTTTTTTCATAAAAGTTATATGGCAGGTACCGTTAGTTTTGGAGCTAGAATGCCAATTCCAAAAACTGTCGGGTAGAGCACTCTAAAAATACTATATACCAAGTTTGAATCAAATCGGCCCAACCGTTTAGGCTGTAGATATCGATACGGACAGACAGACAGACAGACAGACAGACAGACAGACAGACAGACAGACAGACGGACGGAATTTCCGGACCCACTTTTTTTGACTTCTCTATCATCGTAATATCATGTTTGATTGTTAGAATTTTTTTTTTTTTTACGAATGCATAACTTGCCTTATAGTCCCTATAATCGCAAGTAAAAAATGGGCACGACTATGTCGGACATAGTTGCTCTTATGTGCTTAATCACATTGGATCAAAACAAGTAACATTTACGTACAAAAATTACACGTTCTGAACCTATAAAAAGTGTCAAAACCACAACCCTTAACGGTTTTTAATAAAGATGGAATACGCCTTAAATAACAAAGAATGTATGGAAAAAGTATTTTGAAAATTGTAGGACGGATTTTGATAAAATACGGTTTTTTATTTTTATTTTTCATTAATATACAAATGATCAGAAAATGAAAAATATTTTTTTTATCAGTTTTAAAAATATTTAATTAAAAAAAAAATGTTATTATAAATAGACAAAATACCATGTTTAAAGTTTTTATGCAGAATTTATTGAGCTTCTTAAATTAAATAAATAAATTTAAATTAAACCGGTCCTATGGGAGGTACAGTTCTTAGCCCACCATGTTAAATTTTGTTTAGTGTACTACTGTAGGTAATGCATACCTACAGTAGTACACTGTTTTTTTTTATAATAATTCTTGGAGCCGTTTTTGAGAAAATAGGCTTTTACATAACGGTTATATGACAGGTACCGTTCATTTTTGAGCTAAAAAAAATTAAAAAACTCCACTGTAGAATGTTCAAAAATTTTAAGTTCAAAATTTGAAGACGATTGGCCCAACCGTTTAGGCTGCAGTCCAATATAACAGGTGATTTTTTTGAGGTTAGGATTTTCATGCATTAGTATTTGACAGATCACGCGGGATTTCAGACATGGTGTCAAAGAGAAAGATGCTCAGTATGCTTTGACATTTCATCATGAATAGATTTACTAACGAGCAACGCTTGCAAATCATTGAATTTTATTACCAAAATCAGTGTTCGGTTCGAAATGTGTTTCGCGCTTTACGTCCGATTTATGGTCTACATAATCGACCAAGTGAGCAAACAATTAATGCGATTGTGACCAAGTTTCGCACTCAGTTTACTTAATTGTACATTAAACCAACCACACGAATGCGTACAGTGCGTACAGAAGAGAATATTGCGTCTGTTTCTGAGAGTGTTGCTGAAGACCGTGAAATGTCGATTCGTCGCCGTTCGCAGCAATTGGGTTTGTGTTATTCGACCACATGGAAGATTTTACGCAAAGATCTTGGTGTAAAACCGTATAAAATACAGCTCGTGCAAGAACTGAAGCCGCAACGTCGAATTTTCAGTGAATGGGCCCTAGAAAAGTTGGCAGAAAATCCGCTTTTTTATCGACAAATTTTGTTCAGCGATGAGGCTCATTTCTGGTTGAATGGCTACGTAAATAAGCAAAATTGCAGCATTTGGAGTGAAGAGCAACCAAAAGCCGTTCAAGAACTGCCCATGCATCCCGAAAAATGCACTGTTTGGTGTGGTTTGCACGCTGGTGGAATCATTGGACCGTATTTTTTCAAAGATGCTGTTGGACGCAACGTTACGGTGAATGGCGATCGCTATCGTTCGATGCTAACAAACTTTTTGTTGTCAAAAATGGAAGAACTGAACTTGGTTGACATGTGGTTTCAACAAGATGGCGCTACATGCCACACAGCTCGCGATTCTATGGCCATTTTGAGGGAAAACTTCGGAGAACAATTCATCTCAAGAAATGGACCGGTAAGTTGGCCACCAAGATCATGCGATTTGACGCCTTTAGATTATTTTTTGTGGGGCTACGTCAAGTCTAAAGTCTACAGAAATAAGCCAGCAACTATTCCAGCTTTGGAAGACAACATTTCCGAAGAAATTCGGGCTATTCCGGCCGAAATGCTCGAAAAAGTTGCCCAAAATTGGACTTTCCGAATGGACCACCTAAGACGCAGCCGCGGTAAACATTTAAATGAAATTATCTTCAAAAGGTAAATGTCATGGACCAATCTAACGTTTCAAATAAAGAACCGATGAGATTTTGCAAATTTTATGCGTTTTTTTTTTAAAAAAAGTTCTCAAGCTCTTAAGAAATCACCCGTTACATCCGTACAGACAGACAGACAGACAGACAGACAGACAGACAGACAGACAGACGGACAGAATTTTACCAGTAACTCAAATATGTTTCTCTATCATCGTAATGTCATGTTTGATTGTTATCTCAAAATTTTTAATCTGCACGAATGCATAACTTTTATTATAGTACCTATAATCGGAAGTAAAAATTAAAGGTACAGTTAACAGACTTTTCCGGAGAGTTTGGTTCCTATTCAATGATAATGATAACAAAAATCAAAATCGTTGGAGCTGTTTTCGAGAATGTTAAGCTTTTCCTTAACCGCTATATGGCAGGTACCGTTATTTTTAGCGAAATTCAGTTCGAGCGTACATTTGTGGGCATTCCTGGAAGCGCGAATTTTACGGTGAAATTGTTTAAGGTGAGCAATACAACTGGCTATTTCTCTAGAAAAATATAAAGAAATAGAGAGAACGAAACAGATACGAAACATTCCGTCGATGTTCGAGTGACATGAATGTTTTAATGATGTCGTCATCTTTTTACTTGCGATTTATAGGGACTATAAGGTAAGTTATGCATTCGTAAAAAAAGAAAATTCTAACAACCAGCCATGACATTACGATGATAGAGAAACATATTTGAGTTACTGGAAAAATTCTGTCTGTCTGTCCGTCTGTACGGATGTATATTGAACTACAGCCTAAACTAAACGGTGGCCGATGGTCTTCAAATTTGGAACATAAGGATATTTTGACATTCTACACAGGACTTTTATTTTTTTTTTACCTCAAACATTAACGGTACCCGTCATTTAACCCTTAAGTAAAAGTTTATTCTTCTTGGAAACGGCTCCAAGAATAAATCAGTGTACTATTGTAGGTGTAGGTTATGTTTTGGTGAAAACAAATTCAAGATGGTGGGCTAAAAACGGTACCTCCCATAGAACCGTTTTTTTTCTTCGACTTTCTCGAAAACTGGTCATCCGATTTCAATAAAAAATGATATTTAGGAAGATGTTGGTAGACTTAGTAATTTTATTTTAAAATATTTTCCAAAACCTTTTTTTTGGTATTTTTAATAATTTTCTTATTTTTTGTTGTTCAAAAAATCAATATTCTGAAAACTGGTAGATGGATTTTTTTTATTTTGTTCTTAAATGTAAGTAATTTTTGTGTTTGTTGCATTCTGGAATTTTTTTTTATTTTTTTAAAAGAGTTGTTAAATAAAAACCGTTTTATTTAAAAAACCGTTTTATTTAAAAAACCGTTCCTACGATTAAAAAAAATCACGCTTTTCTAAAAAAATAAAATGGCGTTAACATTTTTCGGCTGAAATTATTTTACGTACTTTTTTCAAAAAATCAAAAGTCAGAAAAATCGAATAAAAACTTTGAATTTCCTTTAATATTTTTCAAATTTTATTCGAAGCTGTGACCGCACATGATTGCTTGAAGGAGTACCCTCTAGGTATGAACATTGTATTCAAGTCTTGAACAGATATACGTTTTGTAGATAATGTAGATGGATCAGAAGGTATAAAGAATGTCTTATATCTGGTCAAGTCGGATTATAATAAGCATTAGAAGATCTACATCCAAAGAGCAGAGATGTGAGTTCAAAAACGAATATGAAGAGCTTAGTGTTATTTCGGCGGCTAAGCAATTTAGTAGATAAGATGTTTAGTCAGGAAATCATTTATAAAAATTAAAAAAGGATTTGACTGAAGACAGAAAGCAGCTAATATGGCTCACCAGCATTCGTTTTAAGGGTATCAAACATTAACCCAACCAATAAAACTTATAACGATCCGAAAGTTAATTTATAAACCAGCGAAGGAGGGAAACAACGATTGCTTTTTTAATAACAGAACTTGGACTCTTTTAAATGATATATACGTTACGTATACATCTATAAATATCAAATGCAGTAATTATACTTTCTCTGAAACGATGTAAAGATTTGCTCCACTGTTCGGTAAGATAAAATATTAGATCACCAAAGGAGCTATTGCTGCGAAAGCCAAACTAACTGTCATTAATCATTAAGAATCTTTTCTGTGTGAATGTGCATTTTTTACATACATGTTATGTTAAGGTTAGCAAAATTGTAAACTTATTATATTGAAAGTTGTCATAGCCAGAAAATAAAAGGGCCAGTTCCATGATATATTCATTGTTTTTTTTTAAAATAAGACTCATATAAATTTTGTTCTTACACTAATAAACTCCAGTTTTAATAATCACTAGAAACAAATTTCTCACAAATGACAAACTTTTATTGCTTGTGCAGTGCACACATTTTACTTCCTTCCTCCTACAGAATTTTCAATTTCTTCCCACAAAAGAAATAATATCAGCACCAGTATCCAGAACATTCCAGTTATCATCCGGTTGAGATAAAATGCTCTTAGAAATAAATATGTTGATTAAATTTCGCATTATGCGATAAATTTCACATTTGGAATCAAATGTTTGGCACAACTTTTGCAGAATTTGAATACGTTATTGCATATTGAAGAATCTAAACATAAATAATGATTCAAAATATTCGATTTCTAAGAAAACCAGGGTATGCTGCTGTGAAAGGGAGTCTTCCCTAAATTTGATCTTTTCTGATGAATCACATTTTCTGCTAGATGAGAGCAAAAATATGAAAACAAATCCAAAGCGGAAAACCCTTATGTGACTCAGGGCGGGGAAAATCAATGCATTCCAAAATATCGGATATGTGCATTGTATGTGTAGTGGCTTGCGGAGTTATTCATACAGTGAATGCAATATATACATTGTAGGTTATCGACATCTGAAAGTTGGACAACATATTGTAAAAAAAGCCATTTAAGATTTGTATATTCAAGTGCTTAGCCTGGTCTTAGATTTCGTTTGAAAGTGGAATTTCTGTATGTAATTTAGAGAAGGAGATTGTAAAAAGTATTGAAAAAGTAAAAAATAGCATTAATAATAATTAAAATTAGATCAAACTCCTTTTCTTTCAAACTTTTAACTGATGCTTTTAACTTAACCAAGGGGGAAGCAAGATCAAAGAAGAAAAAGAACAAAACAACCCTTAAGTGTCTCTCACTTATCTTCAATTAAGGTTTTTCCTGAGTTGAATAACATTTCAAATTAATAAATCCAATATTTTGGTAGTTCATGAAAAAAACCCAAAGAAAAACTACAATTTATTAAAAGAAAAATGGTGCGCCTAAACATATGAACTGCAGTGTATCTAAAACGCTGTGCATCATAAGCAACTGAACCGATTTCTTTCAAATCTTGTGAGAGCCTGATCTGATCATTCGTTGATCAGATCAGGGATAGGAATGCTGAGTCCAGAAAATGAAGCAGATCGCCCAAAGAACGAAAACAAAAATTATAACAAAAAAGTAATATATTTTCATCTTATTCAATACTAGCTGACCCAATCGGCGTTGCTCATGTGCACAATCGTTTTCAGAATCCCAATAACAGTGCTTCCTATCACATCGAAGTATATCTTAAATCTACCAAGCCAAACATGTTAATACAATACACTTTTTACTTGCGATTATAGGTACTATACAAGTTATGCATTCGTGCAAAAAAAATATTTTGAGATAACAATCAAAGATGACATTACGATGATATAGAACATATTTGAGTTACTGGCAAATTCTGTCCGTCTGTCTGTCTGTACGGATTAATTTTGGACTGTAGCCTAAACGGTTGGGCCAATCGTCTTCTAATTTAGAACTTAAAGTTATTTTGATATTCTACAGAGAAGTTTTTAAAAAATTTTTTTAGCTAAAAAAATAACGGTATCTGTCATATAACCGTTATGTAGAAGCTTATTTTTCTCGAAAACGGCTGCAAGAATTTTTATGAAAAAAACAACTATAGGTAAGCATTATATTTTGGTGAAAACAAAATTATATGGCGGGCTAAAAACGGTACCTCCCATAGGACCGGTTTTTTCTCTTCAACTTTCTCGAAAACTGGTGATCCGATTACAATCAAAATTGATATTCAAGTGGATGTAGGCAGCTTTAGTAACTTCGCACTAATTTTTTTCGAAAACTTTATTTTTGTATTTTTAATCATTTTTTTTTGAAAAATCAATATTTGGAAAACGGGTAGGAGAATTTTTTTTTAAATTTTATTTTTAAATGTATGTTATTTTTGTACTTACGTTTGTTTTCTTGATTTTTTTTATTTAAAAAAAATGTTAAAAAAAAACCGTTTTGGGTAAAAACCGCTCCTACGAGTTTGAAAAAAAATCACACTTTTTTTAAAATTCTTAAAGAAGTAAAATGGCGTTTAAATTATTTCACATTCACAAAAATGGAATAAATGCTTTGATGTTCACCTTAATTTTCTTAAATTGTATTCTACAATGTGAGCGGACATATGAGAAAGTACGTGCGATCCAGTCGTGCAATTTATTTTAATATCAAAATGAAACGTCTTATTGGAAATCTCGTTACAAAGATCTGGAATAACTTTTTTTCTATTTATATTTTTTTTTTCATGTAACTCATTATTTTGTGATAAGCTGTATTTTGGGAAATTCTTAGATTCTATTAACCCATAATTTAAAATTACGTGAAAAAAAAACTTACAAAAATCGTGAAAGATTTATGGAAATCACTTTAAACATTTTCGAAATCCCTTTTTCAAAGGATTTGATTTTTTTAGCTGAAAATAACTGTAGGAGCCATACTGTTAAGAGAAAGATTATTTTCTTCGAAAACGGCTAAGTCATTTTGGATAATTTTTTTTATGTACAGTTAAAAGAAGTCAGCAGGAATGGATTATTAAAAAAGATTTCAGAACATATAAAAAAAAAACAGTAAAATAGATTTGTTTTTTGGCGACGAAGGCCAACAGACGAGCAATGAAAAAAAATATGATTTGTAGATTGAGAAGTTTGAGAGATACATAGTTCCAAGTTCCAGCCGACTTGAACTACCTGACACTTTGTAAGGAACAAATTACTTATTCCCTTTGTTCAACTAATATTGTCTTTTACATTAATTCATTAATTTTATATTTTCGGATTAACAAACATGCGTTTGAGTTAGTCTTAAATATCATAAGTTCATAATTTCAAACAACTCAAAGTTCAGTAATTTCAGCAATCAGCCTTGCGGTTCCTCAGTAGTTGCAGCTACCAAAGTTCTGTCGGAAACGACTTCAAGTTAGAGCTTCCACAACCTGCAGTGTGTGTTGTTTTAAGCGAAGTTCTTGACGTGCTTGAAACAAAAAGTTGTCCGGGCTTGGATAAAGATAAATAGATATGACCAATTCGGAAGAGCAACAAGCTAGAAATGATTTCTTTAAGAAATCTGGACTGCCTGAAATTGTTGGATGTGGATTGAACCCACAGGAAAGTAATTAGGCGATTCGAAAACAGTAATACCAAATATTCCAATTCGCCAAATAATTCTGGCGAATCGCGAGTCATAATAGGGCCCTAAAATTTGTAAATGGAATGGTAATGACCTCTTTTAAAGTATAGACAAATTGGAAATACAACCGTCAGCAGACACATAAAAATCGATAAATGCCTGATTTCTGAAACGCATAAAAATAGGCACGACTGTGTCGCACATACATATGTACTTATTGGAAGACAATATCCTTTAAAGAAAAAGTTACACTCACATAGCTAAAGACTAGCTTTAAATATAAGTACAAATTTCTATAACAAGAGTACAAGAATTATATAATGGATTCTGAACTCACTATTGAGGAATTGAAATCTGCAATTTTCAAAGGAAAAAACGGAAAAGCCCCTGGAGAAGATGGAGTTCCGTACGAATTCTTTAAGAATGCCACCGAAACTTTCCACAGACAACTTCAATCCCTTTTTAATAAAATATTTTCGACAGAAGAAGTGCCATCATCATTCAAAAGGTCAGTAATTTTCCCAATATACAAAAAAGGTGACTTGAACAATGCTGAAAACTACCGTGGCATCTCCTTCATGAATGTTCTTGCAAAATTATTTTGTGGTATTCTTGTAAATAGATTAGAGACATGGGTAGAGGTTAACAGTGCCCTGTCAGATTTTCAAGCTGGATTTCGGAGAAATTACTCGACAATTGACCACATTTTCACGCTTACCTCAATTGTTAAAGCATTTCAAGCAAGAAATAAAAAAGTGTATGCTTTCTTCGTGGATTTTAAGTCTGCATTTGACCTTATAAATCGAAATGCTCTCTTTTATAAGCTCTCAAGGCTAAGATTATCTACAAAATTCATTAATGTTTTAAAAGCACTATATTCAGAGTCAAAAGCAGCTGTATGGGACGGTTCCACTTACTCAGATTGGTTTGAAACAGATAACGGAGTAAAACAAGGCTGCCTTCTGAGTGCGCTATTGTTTTCGCTTTTTATTAATGATGTGGTTGAATACCTACCTGGAGGGATTCGAATAGCCGATACAAACATAAATGTTCTAATGTATGCTGATGATCTGGTGTTGCTTTCAGAATCTCCAGAAAACCTTCAACTGAGGATAAATAGACTCGCGGAATACTGTCAGCAGTGGGGTCTTGTAATCAACACAAACAAATCAAAAGTAATGATATTTAGCCGTTCAACGAGAAAACAAACCACATACAATTGGTTCTATAATGGTACTAGTTTGGAGATTGTAAACGAGTATAAGTATTTGGGTGTAAAACTAAGCCGAACGTTAGATTTTAACGTGCATCTTGCAGAAAAATCAAATTCATCACTTAGCCTACTCAACATGTCTTGGAGAAGCATATTCCTAAATAATAGAATCAATCTTTCAACGAAGTACAAAATATATGATGCTGTCGTTAAGTCTACTCTTTGTTATGCTGGACAAGTCTGGGGTATTGACGAATACGAGTCCGTCGAAAAGTTTCAAAGAAACTTTTTAAAAAAGCTCTTTAACCTACCACTGAATACGCCAAATTATGCAATTTATGTTGAAACAGGACTTCCTAAACTTTTCACATATACTCTGAAATTGCAGGCCGACTACATAACCAAAGTACTCTCTTATTCAGATACCCGTCTGGCCAAGAAAATGCTGTTATACGAGCTAAGGAACGAGGATTGGTGGTGGTCTAAATGGAAACGTTTAGGAATATATTGTGAAGAAGTCGTCTCAATGGACTTAAACAATATAAATTTGGTCAAAGACCAACTATATCGAATTATTCAGAATCATAAAAATTCTGTTCATGATGAGTTTGCAGCGAAAGTTCGAAAATCAGAGAGCAGAATTTTATACTCGCAGCTTAATATTAATTTACTTGAGAAGAATTACTTTAATGATGTATATAGTTATAAAGAAATATCTCTAATTTTCAAAGCACGATGCGAACTACTCTATCTAAATGGAAGCCCTTACAACGGAAGTTTTAACCAGTTCTGTTCATTGTGCAACCTTAAAGCAAAAGAAGACTGTTTTCACTTTTTAAGTATTTGTCCAATTTTTTCTCCCCAACGTCTTGTATACTTCGGAAAGAAAACCCTAACTATGCAAGAAACAATTGTAATCTTGAACGAGTTCAACTGGAAAAACCTTTGCAAATTTATATTAGAACTGTGTAGATATAGAATGCTATTGATAAACGAATATGTATAAAAACTATTAAAAAAAAAAAAAAAAAAACATTTATATTAATATGTTTAATGTAATAAACAAAATTTGTTAACCGAGCTGACGGCAATGCCATAGCTTTAAATTCATTAAATTATAATACAAACGAACATAAAAATATATATAACATATATAACAACATCTACTACATATAGCAATTAATAGTTACACGTAACTATTTAACAACGCGCTGAATAATGCATATTATCTAGTGCGGTGGAAGACACCTGTGTTACATCCTCTCCCGAAAAAGGGAAAGGACAATCCGACGAATTTTCGGTCGATAAGTTTTCTTCCAAGTATCAGCCAAGTATTTTAAAACTTTATAAATAGGGCGCTTCTTAATTGGACTGATATTCAATGGAACAACTTTAAGCAACACTGCACGGGAAGTTGATTTGGAAATGGCTTTTAGCTGGACGTGGCTTCGCATTTGTAAACCAAAATGCTGTATGCTTTATGACATGGTCTGTTCGGTATTTACACCAGCAATATGATAGATAGTTTAACTCAAGCAGTTGCGTATGCCGACGACCTAATCGCATGCAGAATGGCTCCAAAGGTCGTGGTCATCAGAATTCTTTTGCAGCGTGACCTCGACAAGATGCAGCAATATTGCGATGAATGGAAGTTGAAAATCAAGCCCAGAAATCTGATCTGTTAAGGGCCTCGAAGGATACGAGAAAAAACTGGCGTAAGCTACTGAGGTGATCTTAAGGTCATATGGACATGGAAAGCCACCAGCGAGTAAAGATGTTGTAAGGTACCTTGGAATGTTCCCATAACATCGGAGTCAGATTACAAATATTTTTATACCAACCAGGTCCTATAGAAATAATGAAATTAGAAAAAAAGAGAACATTTTCAAAAATTCAAATGATACTACCCCCGCCCCTTTCCTTCCACAGCTTCTTTGTAACTCACTCACTCAGATGAACGATTATGCACACCGTAAGCTTGACGAAGGGCTCTATAAGTTTGACCAACAAAGCGTGAATTGCGGAAATAAATTTCCACGATTTGTAAGCGTTGCATGGTTAGTATGACAGCTAGTTTGACAGTTATCCAAATCGGAAGTTAATCTACCTATACTTCTAAAAAAACACTCTTTTATTTTTAAAATAAGGGCTTGACTTGGAACTCTTTTTAAACGTCTTAATGTAGTTTTGTATGAAAAATTATTTTGATGTTGAAGTTTAAAAATTAAAGTAAGGAAAAAAGAGGAAAAAAGAGGACATGAAAAAAAAGAGGACAAAAAAAGAATTTTATAAAAAAAGAGAGTGTAAAATAGATCGGAATTGAAAAAGAGAACATGTTCTCTTTAAAAGAGATGTTCTGGAACCCTAGAACAGGGCCAACAAAAACAAAATTGATAATGTTAGGTTGCATCTTATTCGGGGTCACATAGCAAGAGCGATGTTCTCGGCCAAAAACTTAATTCTTTGGAACTTATTAACCCAAGGATGAATACTTTGAGAGCGTCCGCTTGAATGGCTTAATTCCGCCGGAGGTGTACCAGATAGATTGGTGGTCCGGCTAATCTACCACTTCAGGTATAGAACCTTGGATAGACGGCTCCAATATGGCCGAGCTAAACATCTTCGATTCAGCAGGACTGTGTCCGACCGGGACCGAAGAAATAGGTCAAAGCAGAAAAACCATTATTGGTGGCTTCTCAATGAATTTTTGTAATGGGTAGTTGACTTAGGCTTTACTTTGAAGTCTTGGCCGACTGAGATAGTGTTTTAGTGCTAAGTCTTAGGTTGGGAATGAAAGAAAAAAAATTCAGTTGTGGCTGTTTTAGTTTTAAAGTAGCCTTGAGTAGTACTTTTTTTTTTACTTAATAAAGAATATTTTAAGTAGGAAGTTTGTAAGATGTATATAAATTGAAAAATGTTCAGAAAACGATTTTAGAAAAAAAAACAATTTCTTTGTTAAGAAAAAACAACTATGATATTTAAAACAAAATTATTTTTTAAGGGGGAAATGCATAAGAATAAGTAAATGAATAATGGCTTGGATCGCCCTCGTGTAAGATGTATACGATACTGATAAGTAGGCTTGTTTTTTTTATGAAAATGTTAACAAGCTTTAACGTAGTTTTAAGAATGAATTAAATAAAAATTATTTTGAAAAAAAAACGTGAACTTAAAGTTGCGCGTTGATGAGTTAGTGAATCCTTCAGTGACAAACAAATCAATTACCCTTCTTTTGTGCATTTCGGGTAGAAAAGCTTGGCTTTAATTAAAAATTTAATTTAAAACAACAAATGTGCGATTAACAGTGCTCTAAGTAGAAAGATAGGCCACTGTTCCATTCAATAACTTGAATATTTCGACTTCTAGATAAGAAATTTGGATTTTTGTTGTGTTTTTAACGGAAACTCGAAAAACATTTATTAAGTTTTAAAGGTATTGGGCAATAGCGTAGAGCTTATGTACTGAATAACCCATGTGTAAAAAACAGATAAAAAAATCAAATTAGGCCACGCTTCCTTTTAACTGCAAGTTCGTACTATACAGTTAACAGTCAGTTTAAATATGAGGGAGTTTGTATGCTTAATCATTCAGTATTAAAACGAAACCAAAATACAAATTTCGTACTCGTTGAGTACTTGTTAAGTGGAACCGTGGCTTATCTGCCATTTAGGCAACTGACACTCGCAAGTTTGCAACTAACTTCACAAATTTTGACGCGGACTAAAAATAAGAACTTTAAAAACAGATTGTAGAACTTATGGAAACAGCGAGAAAGTCCAAAGGTATCCTAAAATTTGTCGGATACTTTTCTTTCTGATTAGACATTTGAAGAACAGCTGACTGCCTTAATTTTTTGTTTCAAATTTTGAAAGGTAATCTAAAAAAACACAAAAAGGAGAATCTTTATTCTTCTTTTGGACAGACACGTACGTTGATGTTTACACTGATCTTTATTATCCCGAATAATTCCATTAATATATATATAAACTGTGCTATTTTATTCCAAAAAATAAAATTGCAAAATTCTAAAAAAATCAATTAAAAACTATCCATTACCACAAAAAAAACCTGACTGGGAGTTGTTTTCAATTATAAAAATTCATGTTTTTAGTCCGTGCTAAAATTTTCTTTCTCGGACGAGAAACGTCAAAGCTCAACACAAAAAAATCTTTTAATTTTCATTGAAGTTTTTGTGCCAAAAGAAAAGGAGAAACAACCTTAAAGAGAAACAATATAAACAAGGTATTATAACAAATGGGCTGATATTTGGCTAATGTCGAAAAACTGTACAGCATCATTGTGTGCACTTGCAAGTTGGGACCTACGTCCTCATTTGACAGCTAATACATATCCAGCTCCGTATTCCAGTTCCGTTTTTGCACTGTGTTCACACAGTTAATTATTGAAAAAGTTGAATTATTGATTGATTGATTGGCTTTCTTCCCAGTACCTCACTTGGATTAATCAATTGACCTTCAATTCATCGTTTATTAAAAACAAGATTGATATTGACCAGATACTTACTCAACTGATAATTCCAAGTGAGGTACTGGGACGAAACGCCAATTTTTGAAGGATTGAGACCGTAAAAAAAGATATTTTGAATGAACTTTTCATAATAGCCATACCTTTTATAGTAGCTTCAGGTTTATTGTTCGAATTCGCTAAACAAAGTAAATTCAACTTTAGCATTCAAATATTAATCCAAAATATTCATCGAATACGGTTAAAGTTTCCCTCGGGAAGGTTTATAAAATACAGAATGGCACATGCATGCGCATTCCTTCCCTAACCTTCTTGATTAACTGCACTTTTTTTTTTTTTTAAATTAATTTTAAATTGTAAACATCTTATTTTGTACCTATAACTTTTAGGTACTTACGGACTTTGTTTACATGGGTCTGTTTCACCAACTTACAAATAATTGTAGCTTATAAGCACCTTTTTCAACAAATTTGTTGAAAAGTTAATTTATTCGGTTTCACAAAGTACTCTAAGAATCTGCATACCAAAAAAAAGTTCCAAAAAGTAAAAAATAAAAAAGCAGAATCTTACCAAAACCCGTCCTACAACTCTTAAAAGGGTTGGGGTCGAAATATTGTGTGGTCAAAATTCTGTTTTTTCAAGAAGATTTTTGTTAAAATACAGAATTTTGAAAACATAACATCAAAATCACCAACCTCAACACAAGCTGCATTTTGACACAATTTTTCTACAACACTAAACATCAATATATATTTTATCAATTTAAATTTGATCCTATTAGTATATGGATATGAATATATAAAGGAATACAGAGGAGAAACCAATTACTTTATTATTTATATATTATTTAAACAGAATTTAGGAAAAAAGACTTTTACACTTACAGCTTTTTGATATACAGATATTTAATTATAGAGAATTTTGATATACAGAATTTTGGATAGTATTTTCAAAATAAAAAAAAGAACAGAATTTTGGTCTTACAGAATTTTGAAAACCGGAATTATGACCCGCTACCATTTCAAAACACTTTTTTCATAATTTTTTTTTTGTTATTTGAGCGTGTGATGGTGTACTTCATTTTTACTAAAATCTGGTAAGTTTTGTGGTTTTAACACTTTGTATAGGTTCAGAACGTGTATTTTTTTTTACCGAAATGTTACTTGTTTCTATCAAAGATCTTGCCTTCCAAGTTTGACTAGGCACATAAAACAAGTACTTGCAACCCAGTCGTGCCCATTTTTACTTGCGATTATAGGCACTATTTATTTTAGGTATGTATTTTGGACTACAGCCTAAACGGTTGGGCCAATTATCTTCAAATTTAGTATATAGGGTAACTTTGACATTCTACAGAGGACTTTTTTAATTTTTTTTTAGCTCAAGTATTAACGGTACCTGTCACAAAACCGTTAAGTAAAAGCTTATTTTTCTCAAAAACGACTCGAAGTGGTTTATGTCTTACGTTTTACCCTCACAGAACAGTTTTTTCTTTTCTTTGACTTTTTTGAGAACTGGTTAACCGATTACAAGTGAAATTAATATTCGGGAAGATGTAAGCAGTCTCACTAATTCTAATTTAAAATATTAAAAAAAATTGCATTTTTAATAATTTTTAATTTTTTTCTTTGAAAAATCGATATTTTGAAAACGCGTTAGTGATTTTTTTTTCTAAGTTTATTTTTAAATGAAAGTTATTTTTCTGCTTAAGTTTGCATTCTTAAAAAATTTTTTTTTGATTTTTGAAAAAAGTTGTTAAAAAAAACCGTTCTTACGGTTTCGAAAAAATCACACTTTTTTACATTTTACACCAATAAAATGGTGTTGAAATTTTTCGCTGAAACTATTTTACGCATTTTTTTCAAAAAATCAAAAGTTAAAAAATCGAATAAAAAATTGATTTCCTTAATATTTTTCAATATTTATTCTTCGCTGTGACCATAAAAGAAAATACGTGCGATCCAGTCGTGCAATTTATTTTGTTTTTATTCATGATGCAAATGCTTCATTTCAATGCTTTTTGAATAATGATGAATGCACAACAAAGAAAAGCATTGATAAAATGTTTGAATTTAAAGGGTGTATTTTGAAACAACTTATTCATTGGGCACCCCAATCCGACAACAGTTAAAAGCTCAGTCAAATCAACGCACAACCGGAAGCAACGAATTCTATGGGTTGGGCCCTTTAGAGAGCTCACAAATTTGTAAAAAAAACAGTTGTTGTTTACAACTTTGTAAAGTAAATTGTGAAACGGCTTTTTTTGAAATTGTAAATAACAAATACAATTTCCCTTAACTTTTTTCTCTTTTTAACAAATTTTTTGGAATTAATTTTGTAGTTTGTGCAACAGAAAACCAGTAAAAAAAATTGTAAATGTAATTATACTTGTAATTTGGTCAAGTAGACCGCAGCGCTGAGATAAAATGAAAAATAACTCTTGTCAATCGCTACTTCTTCGGGCTAAGAAGGCAATTGAGTAGCCCTCTCTCGGACAAGTTATAAATGTCCCTTTATAAGACCCTCATCATCTTAGTCCTGCAGAAAGGTGCATAGGCATGGATATGGACAGTGTACAAAATTTGAGAACGTTTTAGATTTCTTCTTGAAAAAAAACTAATGCAGAAACAAAGGTTCAAAGATGGCAACGAAAAGGCATTTTTATTAGTTCATCGATTTCTTTCTCTCTAAAATAAGATTAATTGAATGTGGGTGATCCCTGAATATATACGCAATATGGACATAATGTCTACATATGTACATATGTATATGAGAGTAAAGTACTCTTAAGGAAGTTGATTGACCAAGAAACGGATGCAATTAATGTCTATGCTTCGTTGGATAGTGATTAAAGCTTTAATTTGAAGCTTTGATAGCGCCATACAAATTGTTATGTATATGATAATATTAAAATATAAATACATATTTCATAAAAAATTTATGAAATATGAATTATAAAATATTTTCATGAAATATGTGATTAAATATAAACAAGAACTTCTGCAAAGTATTTCCACTAAACTTCATACACGTGCAGACTATACAGAGCCAGAGAAACAGTTGACAAATTTTTCTCATTTATTCATAGGATGTGTACAACAAAAGACAATAATTTTTGAGTTCCGCATAAAATTCCTGAAAAATAAATTCCCTTATGGAGCGGTCCTACATTCTTAAATAAGTAATAAGTACTATTTATTAAGTTTCAAATGATTAATAAAAATCCCATTTTTTGGCAAATTTAAAAAAATCAGTTTATTTTTCTTGTAAGCAAACAATTAAACAAATACTTACAGCTGCAGCCAGAGTTTCACTGCTCTGTCTTTGTAGCGTGAGCTTTCCTCGCACCACCCATCCGGAAGCGGGAGGCGCAGGATGTTCATCGTCTTGTGGAGCCTTAGCTCCCACAGCTACATTTCCTTCATATTCATATAACATTTGTTTATTTACTCCAATAATATTAAATGTGCTAACAGCATCGATAATTATTAAAAATAAATCTACACCAAGAAAAAAATTAGAAATTTAATAATTATTAACTCTGCTATCCGTTTATTTCGAAAAAAAAACTAAACAAAAAAAGAATCGAGCCATTTCGACAATTTTAAATAATTTTTTTATACACACATCCAAAGAATATCGACAAAAAAACGCTAACTCCTGCTGATAAGTATTATCGGTTCAGCAAAAAAAAAGTCCAATTTGTGCATCTGTGTGTGTATTTCCCACCAAAATAACTTTTCAGCGAGATTTCAACATAAATTTAAGTATGACGTCATCACAGATTTTCAATTTTATCAAAAAAGGATGCTCGAATCTTTGAGATGTGTAAGGCGATAAAACAATATTAATGGATAACATACAAAATAATACTGAACACTTTAAGCGGTTCCTCATTTTGCCGCCGGAAACACTTCGTTTTAATCACTTCTTTGGCGGAAAAAATATCAGAAAGAAAAAACTCTAATTAACCGCTTAATGAATATGTTTTGACAGTAGAATTATCAGCGGCTTTAACACGGTTTTACAAAAACAAAAAATCAACTTTGATAAGGATTCTTAGAGCGCGCGTTTGAAGACAATAAGTGTGACAGAGATGCAAGAGGTAGCTTTCATGCTTCGGATGATAGATGCGCGCCTCGATAACGGAAAGAAATTTCAGCACTTGTCCGCGGTCCTCGACGTTTGGGATCAAAACTGAGACTGCGGGCTTGGAGAGTTAATTGGCCGCCAAGTCGAGTTAAATTTTCGATTCCAAGATCAAGTGGTACCAATCGACCACAACAACTGCGGCGACGACAGCAACGACAACGCCAGAGACTATACTGCTGACTGGAGTGAAGATATCGCAGTTTCCATTACCACCCGCGTTGCGATTGCGACGTCTGTCGTTGACCAACCAGTGCTCGGAGGTCTGGGTGCTGATAAGCGGAAAGAAAATGTTAAGAAGCAATCTTATTGTTGCTTTATATTCACCATAGCCAGGGTGGCCAGTGACGTACAATTTTTATATTCAATACATTTACAAATTACATTTTCTCAATTTAATTCTTTCTTTAAATTAAAAAAGAAAAAATAAATAAGACCAAATAAATTCATTTATGAATTAAGAAAAAAATTAAAATAAAAGACAAAAAAGTTCAAAGTATGTCATTGGGTGTCTTAACAACAAAAAAAAATATCAAACAAGAATTTATAAGATCGTAGGACCGACTTTGTTAAAACATATTTTTTATTCGATTTTTTGAAAAAAAAAAAAAAATATTTTTGAAATTGTGGTAAGACCAATCCGTTGAGTTTATGGTACATTTTCAAAGAAAAAATAATGATTGGTTTAAATGTTATGCAATAGTTCAGTAATAGAAACACATAACTAGCTAGTTGATCACGGGGATAATACCGGTTACTTTCAATTCCAAAATATACCAAATAGAGGGGTTTTGAGAACACTCATCTTTTGTAAAAGGTGCGATGCTTCTGTCCGCTTTTTTCTGTGACACTCTTCCAGTCTTTGGTGCCGTTCTGTATTAACTGAGAAAAACCTATATAAATTCTGAACGAAATCAAAGAATTGAAAAACTTATAGACAAGAGTTAGCCTTGCACTGCCTTTTAATCGAAATTGAGATTGAGAGAATGACCACGACATGGTATAAAGCTGCCTCGTCATATAATGGGCAACAGTAATCTACAATTAATTAACGCATCACTGCAGTATAATGATGTTCAATCCAAAACGTCAAACGTATTTTAGTAAAACCGAAATAAAATTGCTAATATCTACCAGACATATCTATGGAAGGTTTTCACGGCCGAAAAAATACAAATCCGTTCTAAAGAGAAAAGTTTTTTCAGAAATAAATGATAAAATTCTCAAACATGACAAATTTAAACATGGAATCACTATACTATAAACTCACAGAATTAAAAGCTTGATTTTTATTGTGGCGTGAAAATATATTCTTTGAAAATTTCCCAACTAAATTGAAACTTGTCTATTGTGGGGGCCACTGTTCTGTGTAGGCCTGGAGCTGTAGTCCCGGCTGCCATTACCATAATCCGGCACTGCTTAATTAATTATCCAAATAAGCTTGTTATTTAAAATTGTCACATCGAAAGCCAATGGCCATTTTATAAAAGAAGCGAATGAATTTTCTTCAATGATAGCAAATATTTTGAAACACGAACAACTCGATACAATGTTTAATCTGTGTTTTATACAAATTCGCCCTTCACTTAGTGAAGCCCTTAATGGTTGTTTTTGGATAACTGTTATAACAGTTATGGCTATTTTGCAGTAACAGTTATTTTTATTGGTTATTCAGTAACCTGTTATTTTGTTTTGTTTATCATAGGTACTACTATAAGAAGGCAAGTTTAGGATTCGTGAATACAAACAAAATTGAGATAACAATCAAACATGACATTACAATCACAGAGAAGCCTAAAGAATGAGAAACAATGTCTCTATCTGTCTGTATGTATGAAGAACTGCAGCCTAAACGGCACAAGCGATTACTTTCAAATTTGGTATGTGTGATTCTTTTGGCATTCCAGAAAAGAAAAATTGAAATTTTTTTGAGGGCTAAAAATAAAGGTACCTGTCCTATAAGTTTTATTTTTCTCGAAAACAATTGCAAAGATTTTGATGAAAATTGTTGAGAGTATTTTTGTAGGTCTTGGCTATCATCCTTTTAAAACCAAATTTACCATAAAGTTCCACTAACGGTACCGTCCATGTAAGTTTTTTTTTATTTTCGACTTTCTTGGTAACGGCTCTTTTAATTTCTGTCAAATTTTATATTTGAAAAGATGTTCGTAGCCAAATTAATTCTGCATACCAAAATTTTGAATAATTAGTTTTTTCCTATTTATAATTATTTTTTTAAAACTCTATATTTTTAAAACCATTAAAAAAAATATTTTTTAATTTTTTTTGTTTAAGAAATCGGATGAAAAAAATCCTAAGTCGTTTCGAGCGTAAGATTCTTCGGAAGATTTTTGGCCGTACCTTCGTTAACGGGCTTTGGAGGAGATGGTTCAACCAATAACTATACGAGCTGTACAGCGACATTGATCTGGTCAAAAAAATACTCATATCACGTTTAAGATTTCTAGGTCATGTAGAGCAAATGGACAACAATGCTTCGGCTTGCAGGATCTTCAATTCTATCCCAAAGGGTAGATATAGTCAAGGAAGACCTCGCCTTAGGTTGCACGCTCAAGTGGAGGACGACTTCAACTAACTTGAAGTGCGAAACTAGAAGCAGCTAGCCAAAGACCGAGCTGGCTGGAGAGGCATGTTGGTTGATGCCCAAGTTCGTCCCGAACTATAGCGCCTCCTAAGTAAGTAAGTAAGAATATTGAATATTCACGTCAAATTCATTAAGAACTACTAACAGATTGAATACTCAATACTCGCTGTGTATCTGATACTGAATATCCTGCCTTACATCTACAATAACAGTTCTTTTTTCTCTTCGATATATCTGTTACCAGAATAACCAGAGTTATTTTTCTCTGATACCAAAATAACTATAACTACAAATTTTGATATCGAGTAACCAGTTAAAACAGTTATCATTGGATATTAGGTTACTGGTAATAGTTATTTATAGATGATTTTTGGATACCACATTTGTCAACAAAAATCAAAGAAGTGATCGCAAATTGTATTCCATGTAAAGTTGGAACTAAGAAAAGTGACAAGCAGAAGGTTTCTTCAATACAATCGAGAAGTTTGCTACCTCTATAAATACGTAGGTATAATCTTGATCATCTTGAGACTATGAACTCGAAAGCCAACAGTTTCAAGTAACGGGTGTTTTTTTAGACATTTGGTTTTCAATCTGGCAAATACTCTTTTCGGAGCTGTCACTCGATTTATGCTTAATTTGGTCTGCCATTTCAAAATGAATAGATTTACTCCTGAACAACGTTTGCAAATCGTGCAAATTTTTAACCAAAATAATGGTTCGGTTCGGTGGAGCAGAGTATTGAAGAAGACCCGAATGGAGCTGTGCTCATCCACTTTATAAAATATTTAACAGAGGAATCTTGGTTTGCGGGCTTACAAAATCAAACTCGTGCAAGAATTGAAGCCGAATGACTATCAAGCGCGTCGCACGTTCGGTTAATCTCAATTTTCACAAAATTGGGCCTAGCGGCTGGAATTTATTCGAGCCGGCCGCAGCGGCTACTTGGCCGAAATCATTTTAAAACATAATGGCAAACCCTTATTTTTATAATAAAGCTAAATTCTTGGCCATAACAATAAATTATATGCGTTTTATTTCTTCCTGAAAACCATATGTCTAAAAAAACACCCTCTATTTCTTTCTCATCGTCGATGTGTTTTCCAAATTTGGATTGCCTTGTTAAGTCTACTGAAGAAGTCGCAAAGAAACTTTTGTTTCAGAATAAAACTTTTGGTGAGCGAGTAACTGGCTGAACACAATAATGACGGAACTGGAATACGCATACGCAACTGCAAGTATTGAATTGAACACGAACTGTATTTTGCGAACTCAATGGTACGTTACTGCATACGGATCTGCAATAAGCATACGGAAAGGTTGGTTAACTTTTAACTTTTACGTACAGTAAATTTGACATTTCATCTGGTGCAGAGGGAAATTATAAATGAGAGAACAATCTTTCTTACGTCTGTCCCTCCCGAACCCCTTTTTTAGTACAACTGAAATAACACCAGATGATTCCATTTTTCTTGGTGATATTCACTTTGTGGCACAAAAGTTTCTTCTATCTTTTATAATTTCTTTTTGGTATTCCATGTATTGTGTTCCGACTGAAATTGGTACGTACGATAAATTTGACAGATTCGTTTCGTTCGTTTTGAAATGTCAAATTTACTGTACGTAAAAGTTAAGAGTTAAGCAACCTTTCCGTATGCGTATTGCAGTTCCGTATGCAGTAACGTACCATTGTGTTCGCAAAATACGGTTCGCGTGTATTCAATTTTTTCTGTATGCGTATTCTAGTTATGTCGTCATTGTGCTCAGCCAGTAAATGTGAATAATATACGCAGCATAAACTACTGAACTTGGTTAAACTTACAACATTTCTTATGGAAAAGATTCGGGTGTCTGAGAGACAGTGTCTTGTCTCGGACTTTACAGAACACCAGAGTCGGAGTATAATTACTATTATTCCAACGAGGTTCTATACAACGGAGCCAATACAAACAGGATAGATAATTTGTCAATTAAGTTCAACCAATGGATAAATCTTCGGGGCTTACTACGCCCAAGATGAATATTTCGAAAGTACACGTTCGAGTGTTTTTATCCCGCCCGAGGTTTTCTTATACCTTGATAGAGGGCTGATCCAGGATAGATCGGCGATTCCTTTGATCTACCATGTTGATATCTTTAAGTTAGGGGAATTGCGAAGGCACAGCAAAAAAAAATAAAAAAAAAATATATAAAAACAAAATAATACAAACCAAAAAAATATAACAAATTACAAAAAATAAAATTAAATTGAAAAAAAATTGCTGGTGCTGTTCTAGATTTAATTATTTTATGTTTATTTAAAGTTATTTTAAGTTTATTTTAAGTTTATTTAAAATTAGTTTTTAAGTAAAAACAGATAAAGTTTACCCAGTTTTTTCACTAGAAATAAGATTAATTTAAGATATTTGTAAGCCGAAAGGCATCTAGTTAAGTTAGAGATTAATTTAGAGCACCCGCAAAGGGCCAATAAGTTAATTAAGTTGATGGTCTACGCTAGTTTTAAGATTTTTGTTTAGCCTTTAAGTAAGTTAAAATTAATGAGTCAGCTTAAAAACACTACACTGGTCAGACACATTCCATCAAATATTATCACCAAATACAGTGGGGTTAGACTGCAGCAATGTTAAGTGAGGGTAAAAGATTCTAAAGTGACAGGTGCAAGGCAACTGCTTGCTATGCTAAGCCTGACCTCCATCCCTGGGTCAAATGCGCGCCGGCCAGCCTTCAAGTGGACAAGTGCAGTAAGTAACTTATGTAAGCAATTGATATAAGTTATTGTTTTTTTGCAATGCCGTTGATTGCAAACACTTCAATTTAATTTAAGACCAGATCACTTAAGAAGCCTTTAGGCAAGATCGTGTGTCCCCAAGGCAGACCGATTTAATTGTATTTGAGGAAAAGAGTTGTTGAAAGTCACACCAAGGGCTGTGACTGCTTTTTTGTTGATGTTTCTGAGAACCTAAACAGTATAAATAATTTTAATGAGAAAATGCCTATTGAAATTAATTTGTATTGTTTTTTTTTCTTAACGAATAGCAACTTAGAGACGTGGATGAAGTTCGGAGAGCCATAACTAAGTGAAAGGGGTCGTTGTATGATATTACAACTGTCACGTTGTTATGCTGGGTAGCTTGGTCTACTAAGATTGATTGGTTTCCCTATGACAAAATGAACTAGGGCAATTTTTTTTCTTAAGTTGTTAAAATGCATTTCAATGGACAAAGCATGAAGTGGTGAGACAGCAGTCTTTAGTTTTAGTCTCTATAGATGAAGCATATAATAGGTAGGTGCATATGTCGGTAGTAAAATGATTTTTCTGAGAAAGTACCTTATCAATTTTTTACTTCATCAAATTGTAGAAAACAACAAACTTGTCCAACACATTAGCCTGTTCTTTTTTGGAAAATCAATATTTTGGAATTATTGGTCTTAACCACGAGGTTCTTTTTTATTCGCATCATTTGTGGCGATTCTGCTATTTATTAATTTATTTCATCAAGCAAAACACAGGACTACTCTTATAGACTACCTAATAACAATCATCTGATAATAATAATTATAATAATGATAAATAACTAACTAGCTCATTATTGCTGTAGTTAACTCTATGAAAAGACACGTAAAACTTTCGACTTTGTCGGAGTTAAAATTTAGATACATAAATACCCATTATAGAGATAAAATGGGGACAATTGATTTTATAATATAATAATAACATCTCTCACAAACATTATCTCTAATGCATAATAACATTGCGCGACACCGGAGGTCACTTCAATGGGTTCTGAAAGAATCACGTACTGAACTCTGCCATTTTATTAAATTAGAGTGAAAACATATTTGCTTTAACTTGGCAACTAAGATGGAGTGATCTACGCTATCAAACGCCTTTGAGAAATCTCTGTAAACACTATAGCATTGTTCAAGAGAACATAACACATAATTACTAAAAACAGTCAGGTTGGTTGTTATTGATCTTCCACCAATGAAACCATAGTAAAATGGGGAAATAACTTCTTTGAATGGGATAACCAGCTTATTATAAAGAATTTGTTCAAATAATTTTGGAATCGTAGATATCCTGCAAACAAGACTTTAGTTCGTTACGTGGGTTTTAGATCCCGACTAAAATAATAGGGATCATAGAAGAACTTTTCCATAGAGTCAGAAAATAACATTCTAGAAGAGAACGTCAACCTAGATAATAACAAAGAGCTACATGAACCCGACGAAAATGAGATCAAAGTAGCCATTACCAGACTATAAATAAATAAATAAATTGATTGGCGCGACAGCTCCTTAAGAGCAAAGGCCTATGACTTATTCTCTCAACCACTCCTTTGTTTGTGTTGTGAATCTGCAGGAATGGAAGGGACCTACAAGTTACCACCGAGTCAGAATGGCTACATGATGATGCACTTTTTCGAGAATAATTTTACTCTTGGGAGATTTGTTAGTTCCTCGCAAGAGGCAGTACCCCGGAAAAAGGTGGCTCTGACGAGGAGTAGAAATCCGACCATTTGCTTAGCACTCTGATATAATAACCACTAAGCCACGGGACATTGCCAGAATAAAAACGAACACATCAGCTGGTGTCGATGGGCTACAAGCGGAACTTTTTTCGACACGCTGCAAATGACCTGGTCAGGTGAATACACAAACTTATATGCAAAATAGGGTTGGAGGCAGTGTTGCGGCTGGGAAATTTTAAAATACGCAAAAATGTTTCGCATAAAGAAATTTTTTTTAATAACAAGTGACAATCATACAATTTTTTAATAAGCATATAAAATGCAAGAAAATTCCAAACATTTTTTATTTATTTTTGTTGATTTTTAAGAAATTGCTTATTAGTCATCTTTTATTGGTAATCTATAGCTAGGGCAGTAATGGAAGTCCCAAAAAAAACAATATACTCACTGACTCTTTAATTCACTTTTAATTCAATTTCTAAAAATGGTTCTATATTCCAAGTGGTTAACATTCCTTTCTAAGCATTTCAGGCTTTCTCTCAGCTTTTTATACACACTCATTTTACTAACTAAATCATCGACTTTTTTAGTTTGTTATTGTTTGCCGTATAAAATTTTATTGCGCTGGTTGTTGTAATTGAAATCCTCACCTAGAATCAAGACTTTGGGATCTTAATATCCGAAAACATATTTTAATAATAGTTTTTTTCAACCAATTATTTATTTTCACAAATCTTATTTTTGGGGTCAGACTTTTTATGTTTCTTAAAATCTTAAAAAATAAATTAAATTAAACAAATGGAAAACAGAAATTTTTCCTAATGAGCGTTAATAGTAATCAGTGAAAATTTGCCAGTTGACATTAAAAAGAACAACAATCACCACCTTTTTTTTTACCGGTTGCAAAGTTCATCAGAATTTCTTTTCTGATGCTATTAAAACAGTAAAAAACTGGCGCCAAAACTTGCCTAAAAATAATTTAAAATCACCTTAGCATTTTAGCCCTCAATTTGATAAAAATTGAAACACTTCTGCATAATTCTTCCATATTATTAGGAAAGGCTGGTGTAGCTGTTTGGAAAGTCAAATCTATGGAATGGCTTACGCAACCAATGTGGCAAATATTTAAAATTTCCTTTTTTAAAAATTTCCCTCATATTAAAAAAAAAAAAGAAAAGTTTATTGTTTTTTAGTTTTCCTACATTTTTCCTTAAAAGATTAACTTATAGCTAACAGAAGGCTATAACGTATTCTTTTAGCATAGATCCCAAGAACGTCTATTTTGAAAAAATGGTTTGATGTTAGTAAATAGTTGCTATTTTAACTTGAGTAAACCAACATTCCAAATCAGTGTATTATTAGTTTTGGGGTAAAATAAGTCGCATGATTTTTGAAAAAGTCGCAAAATATCCAGTTTTAAAGAAAGTCTTCTCATCGTCGCATCAGACGCCTTTGTGTATACAATCCGTATCTGGTGGATAAGATGGATCGGCCATGTAGAGCGGATGAATATCGACGCTCTAGCGCGCAAGGTCTTCGACGCCGTACCTGAGGTAGACCCCATTTCCAAAGAAGCGACCAGGCAGAGGGAGATTTCTGACTGCTTGGTGTGCATTTTAACTCCTGCAAAACTAATTCTTCCAGTTAAAACCGATGATAGGGCATCAAAAACGAGCGAAAAGAGAAGCTGAAGTCCTCGTTAAACAGAACGCGAGTTTAACACCCCGTTGAGATTATTTTGACTCGACATGACGTTTTAAATGCCGCGTTTGAGAACGTCAGTACTTATCGGCTGTGTAGGAGGTACCATTGTTTTTAGCCCTAAAAATAAAAACCCCTCTGAGGAATACCAAAAGAATCACGCATTATCACTTAAGCCGTTTAGGCTGCTAAGAGGTATACGTGCAGACGGACAAACAAGCAGAATTTGTTCACTGACTACATATTATGGTTCTCTATCATCGTCATGTCATGTTTGATAGTTATCGCTATTTGTTTTATATGCACGAATCTTAAGCTATGTTTAGGCATCGCAGCCATAGGAATAAATGGTTCTTGTCATTCAACCGTCGCGATGGTTTTTTTTTAAATTAAAGAATAAGTATTAAAAATTCTTTATTTTAGGGTAAAATTATGTAAAAATCAACTTCAGTTATAGTCGGTAACTAGTGCTCAAGAAAATAAATAAAAGGTTCTTTGTGAGGTAGCTTATCCCTTAGCTGCAGTTAAGAAGACATCAGTATATGCAGGTATAAGAGACAAAGTCAAAAAGTCTTCTTCTTCTGAATAACCCTACTTTGACAATTTCCGAAATTATTTCAACGAGCAAGATAAGGTTAGTTTGACCTTTCTACTTTACAGATTTTCTAGGACACGAACAAATCACATTACCACTTATCCAAGCTTCAAGGAGTCATAAATTGTGCTTTAAAAATGTAATTCTAATTAATTATCTGCCTGTCTTCCTGGCAGGAACATCCATTTGTCATAAACCTTATTTAAGTTCCTTAATTGTTGCCCGCACAATTGTACATTGCATTTGGTTTGCCACATACTCAGAACTTAAGGCATGGATTGCCATTTGTGATAAATAAAAAAATATCACCTTCCACTTACACGGCATTCTTCTGCCAAAAAAACTCTCCTTACCCGATAATTATAATTATTCTCCCACAGGGGAAACAAAGCTATCCAACGACGCACCAGGATGCAAGGAAGCATGTACCCTAGTTGCTATACAAATTGATTTCCAGCTCATTAAGCATAATTTTAGCGCTCGAGTGGAAACGGAGGCAGATATAGTACGTTTAAATGCCATAAAACTCACTCTGGGACCATGAACTTTGAGAGTTTTGCTTCTTCGTTTGGTTGACGGTTTCTGCCTGTTAGTCTGGCCGGTGTTGTAGGTAAAACGTTTTTTGTAACTTTTAATTGCTTCACCACTCCTGCCCGGAAATATTGTGAGTTTCCGGCAATTAATTTTATTGTCTTGTGTCATATGAAATAAATTTCAATTTACTATTAATAAAAAAATGCGTAGTTTATAAATTCTTCAGCAACAAAATCAAAGAAATTTCACTTTTTCTAAAATGTTTATGAACCATCAAGTGGTAGTCAGTCAGGAAATGCGAAATGCAAGTCATGGTTGTTTGTGCACGTGAAACTGGGTTGTGGTTGAAGTAATGGCCTTGAGACCTTGAACGCATATGGTTAGTGTATTTATTTATTTTGAATTAATTTATTTATTTATGGTATATTTAAATTCAAATTGATGTTAGTCATAAGAAAGTTTGTGCGTTCCTTGAACGAAAAAAAAACTAAATAATGCTATTATAACTCGGTCATGAAATAAGGCCATTTAACAAAATAACGAATATGATTTATAAATCATTAATCATATATAAATCATGAAACTTCGTAAAACCGTCATATACGTGGTAAACGTCGTAAAGTTTACGACGCCGTAAACTAGCTGTCAAAAATTAAATGGAAAATCGTTTACAACAAATGGTAAACTTTACCACATGAATTTGTGTTGTAAACTTGGTCGAATACGTAAAATTTTTTGCAATAGCAAAATATTGTTGTTTCGTAACCGAATAACGGGAAAATCGATCAGTTCAGTATATCGAGAACCCTCAGCTACCGTCATCATATAAACCAAGTCTTCTATGATCTCATCTACTTTTCACGTTTATCAATTTTATCAGTTTTTACTTGCGATTATAGGGCAAGTTATGCATTCATAAAAAAAGAAATATAAGAATTAAACATGAAATTACGATCACAGAGAAGCCTAAGAAAATGATTGATATAGAATGTCTGTCTGTCAGTCTGTCAGTCTGTCTGTCTGTATGTATAACGGGCTGCAGCCTAAACGGCTTAAGCTATAACCTCTAATTTTGGTATGTGGGATGCATTTGGCATTCCTCAGAGGGGAAATTGAAATTTATTTTTTTAGGGCTAAAAATAACGGTACCTGCCATATAACCGTTAGGGAAAAGCTTATTTTTATTGAAAACAACAACAACAACAACGATTTTGATGAACATTTTTGAAAATTTTTTTGTTGGTACTAGCTATCATTTGTTAGAACCAAATTTACGCTAAAAGTCTATTAACGGTACCTTTCATATAACGTTTTTTTTAATTTTTGGCTTTCTCGATAACGGCTCTTTGGATTTCTGTAAAATTTTATATCTGAAAAGATCTGGGTAGCCAAATTAATTTTGCATATCAATAATTTGAATAACTTTTTTATTGAAAAATCAACATTTTTAAAACTACTCAAAAAAAATTAGTTTAAATCTTATAATCACATGTATATTAATAAATTCTAAGAAACTGCATACCAAAATTTCAATTTTTTTTTTTCAAAAAACCAAATTTAAAAACAGGATTTCATCAAAAGCCATCCTACAATTTTCGAAATACTTCTTTCATAAATTCGTTATTATACAAGACGTGTGATAGCGTACTCCATTTTTACAAAAAGCCGTTAAGTGTTGTGGTTTAGAAACTTTTTTTAAGTTCAGATAGTGTTTTTTTTTCTACGTTTTTGTTACTTATTTTTTAAATTTTATTCGACGATGTGACCACCGCACATATGAGCAAGTATTTTGTAGTATTTGCGCAATTTATTTAAATTTAGGTTAAGATTTTCAATTGACAAATATTTTATTTTATTATTATTTTGTATTACTTATTTAATGCATAACGTATAAAAAAAAGCTATTTGAGTTACCACAAAGTTTACAACATTTGCTAAAAAAGGGGGGCGGGGGGATATTATATTATATATATTCGGATATTAACTTGTCGTACAGTTTACGACGTTGGATTAATACACTTATTTTGTATTATGTGTGTATCTTTTGGCATTCCTCAGAGGGGAAATTGAAATTTTTTTCTAAGGCTAAAAATAACGGTACTTGCCATATAACAGTTAAGGAAAAGCTTATTTTTTTCGAAAACGGCGCCAACGACTTTGATGACAATTTTTGAGATTTTTTTGTTGGTACTAGCTATCATCTTATCAGAACCAAATTTACCGGAAAAGTCTATTAACGGTACCTTTCACATAACGTTTTTCTTTAATTTTCGAATTTTTCGGTAACGGCTCAATGGATGTCAATAAAAAAATTATATTTGAAAAGATCTAAGTAGCTAAATTAATTCTGCATTCCAAAATTTTGAATAATTATTGTTTTCTATTTATAATTAATTTTGGAATTTTTTTTGAAAAAAGTTAATTTAAAAAAAAAGATATCAACGAAAAACTGTTTTGGGACTTGTAACCCCCTTCTGGGAACATTAAAATAGTAATTCGTACAATTTTCTCTTGCAAGTTGGGGGGGGGGGGGCATTTTTAGTATTCTAAATACCAATTTTCTTAATTTAATGAAGAATTGGTTATCTTTTTTATTTAAATTTAAATTTAAATTTAATTTTTTTTTCTGTTGACATGGTTTCCCTTGTAGGCGAAATCCACGAATTTTGTTGTGACTTGATGGTGACGCTAAATTAGCATCATCCGTTCTGTATTCGTAGATGTCAAATTTTTGGTCTTCGGTGTTGTTAAATGCTGATTCCGCAATATTGTAAATATTTGGCTCCAAAAAAATTGATTGTGTTGTAGATTGATAGTAGTTGCTAGTGTGAAAAAAACACAAATATTATTAATGTTGAAGATCTTCATTTGACCTTCGAGGGTCTAAAGCCCCCAGGAACTTTTCTGGAAAAATATCACAACTAAAATTATAGACAATTTAATATCCTACAAGCCATGCCTTAACAATTATTGCTAAGAAAAAAAAAATTAGCTTGTATTTGGCAAAAAACAGCTGTTCGTTCAATTCAAGATGGCGGCTAAGGCTTCAGTATGATTTTCCGGAAAATGAAAACCACGACCACTAATGACCCCCTCCAAAAAACTGTAGGAAAAAGTTGTACGAATTAACGAAGGGGGTTGTTCGTTGATATCTCGCGAATGGTAACATAAAAAAAATTAGACTAAAGTTGTAGAAAATGTAATGTCCTAAAAGTTTTGCCGTAATTATTTTTGTCAGAACTCTTAATGAAAAGAAGTCTTACAGAGCAATATCGTTATTACCAATAATCTCTAAGTTATTCGAGCAATTATTATTTAAGCGCCTACTTCCAATTGTAGAAGAGAAAGGGCTTATTCCCGAACACCGATTCGGTTTTAGAAATAACCTCAAAACAATTGATCAAGTATACAGAATAACAAATGAAATTGAAAAATCCCTAGAGTGGAGAAAGATATGTTCAAGCGCGTTTCTTGATGTTTTCCAAGCTTTCGATAAGGTATGACGGCTTAAGATTTAAATTAAGACAGGTTTTTCCGAAAAAAATATATTATATTCTGAAATTCAGCTGGTAGAATATGTGGAAAGAGCCAGGAATCTCGGGATATGTTTTAACTCTATACTTAGATTGCCACGTACAAAATATTATAGGATGCGTTTATGGGTGCCTCCGCAGTCTTTCCTTTTCAAAACAATATACTCCACAGCATATAAAACTCCGTTTGGCAAAAACTTTGATTATGTCTATAATTACATATGGATGTCAGATATTTTGCAGTTTAAGCTCAGAATCTAAAAGAAATTTAAATGTCGCCTTCAACAACATAACAATAGACATAATAAGACTTCAAGGAGGTAGTAATTTCGATCGCGTTCTTTTTAGGTATTTGGCTGAAAATTTTTGAAAAAAAAAAAAATAAAAAAAACAAAAAAAAAAAAAAAAAAAAACAATTTATAAAATGCTTAAATCTTTTGAATTTATCATTGTTTAAAATCTCTTATATTTTAATTTTTACTAGCAACTTTGTATGAATTAAAAATAATATCTAACTTTAATTCATACAGTATTTTTTTGTATTAAAATGTTGAGTAGAAATAACTTAAAATTCAGTAAGACGAGTACTAAATTCTAATTTGTTTTATAATATATTAATGTAACCTATCTTAACTTTTGCAAAAAAGGGTCTTTAGTCTATTGTAAAAGATGAAATAAATAAATCCTATCTGGAAAATAGACTTTTCCGAGTGAAACAAGGTACTCAATATTCATGATTTAAAGAAATAAATGCTGGTGTTCCACAACGAAACATTCTTGGCCCAGTGTTATTCTTTCTTTATACTCGAGATATACCTCAAGAAGAAGACTGCTGATGATACGGCCATACCTGCATCATCCAGCTCAATTGAAAGACCAACCGAAAAGCTACAGAAAACTCTTGATAAAATAACAAACTGGACGAACAAATTGTTCTAAACGCATTGTTCTAAACGAGTCCAAATCAACACATGTTAACTTTACTTACAAGAATGTTAACAATCTGCCCATATTTATTAACTCGGTTCAAATACAGTATGCTAACGAAGCAAAGTATCTAGGCATGACTCTCGATGCTAAGCTTAAATGGAAGACGCACGTTAAAAAGAGACGAACCCGAACTTATTGAAAAATATTCCAATCTAAGTACTTATAACAAACTGCTTATCTACAAGCAAGTTCTCAAACCTGTGTTGACTTACGGAATAAAACTTTGCAGTTGTGCCAAACGAAGTCATATACAAATACGTTTACAAGGCCATTGTAATAGAAGCATACAGCGGGCCTTTGAAGAGATAAATCTTGTTCGCCGACTTCAGAGATCGAAACCGCGCGACTTAGCGTAGCAAGATATATAACCTTGTGATTATGCGGTATTGCAGGTCCTCTCGATGGAAAAATCCCTGCCAAATGTGATTAATAAAAATGAAAATTAAACTACTTGATAAGGCAACTAAGTTGTAGTGGAATGAACAAATGAAGGTGTTTTTTTAGTGAGTAAGAATCTAACACTACCATATACATAGGTATGGAGCTGCATTGCGGAGGGAGGGTTAAAACAACAACAAGACTACTAATGACCCCCCCTTTAACGAAATGTAAAAGAAAATTGTACGAGTTAATTTTTCCATTTTTTTTTTTTGATATTGTGACTGGACTACCTGGAAATGTGTTGGTCTTAAGCTATAGTTAGCTTCACATTGTCCAGATCGGATGTGTGATATTGTTGTACTAATTCACCCAAATATAATGGTTTATTCTGCCTGACAGCAGAATTCGTTCGTCATCTGTACGTCTGCAGAAGTGATTTTTCCATATTATCAACCTCGAAATATGCCATTATTAGTCTTACATAACAATTAATTCATGAACAAGTATTTCGAAACTGTAAACCAATTTATTAAAGATCGGGTTAAATACCACCCTGCAGAGAGTTTTTAAACTCACATAAACATTAAAACTCCAAAAATCAACTAAATTGAGCCGAAGAAACAAAGTTGATTAGAAGAGAAAATCTCAATCTGTTCATGTCCTCTAAGAATCTTCATGGAGTAACAAGCAATGAAATCAGCGCTAGAAAAGTAAGAAGAATTTTATAAAAACGAAGGGTTTTAAGTTAAATTCACACCCAAAGATTGATTCAGTTTATTAAAATGCATACAATATCGTATAATCTTCTTCACGCGAAGAAGAATTAGAGGATTTTCCTTTGGAGCGATGAACCAAATTCTGTTGACTTGGAATGGATAGTTCTTACGCTCAAATCACCAAACATACAATCCACGTTATACAGATAAAAAGAACACGGTTATTAACGGCACCATGAACTAGAAGAAAGCCATTTACATTTTAGAGATTTATATGATGCCGTAGGCTGAGAAAATGTGTATATATGAATCTCTCTTAAACGGCATTTCCAACATGAAAATGACCTAAAGAATACATCTTGTGGAACAAAGCAGGGGTTCCAATAAGCGCTGGCCCGAGCCAAATGAGCGCACCCTAGAAGCTTTACGTGTGTACAAATCAATACACAAGCCCTGAGAACCTAGATCAAAAGGTTATAGCATATCACTTTGCAACACTATCGCTGAAGGAAGAGGCAGACGCAGAATCTCCTGCATGAAACAAATGTAACAATCTTAAAATTTAGTAAATATTCGTCATAATCGTCGGTACGGTAAAGGCATCGCATCTAATGGTCAATTTTAGAATTAAACAGAATTTTCTGACGAACACCCAAGTTTGGGAAGAAATGTTGATTTTTTTACTTTATTGGACGCGTGTTATAAATTATTTTTAACACGACCCATAAATATAAAAGTGCCACAATAATGTCTCTTCTGTGCTTACTTTATCACTTGTCGATAAATTATCGTTTGAAAATCTCCCACTTAAATTGTTCCCTCTTCTTTCTTTAAATACTATTTTGAATCGTTTCATTTCAAAGTTAAAATGGATTTTTTTCTTAGAAATCCTCTTCTAAAACAGGCAAAAGTTATGCAAAGCAAATGGTTCCCTTTTTCAGTTTTAATCAATTTCGCGGTAACTCCTTAAGACCGACCCAAAATCCTGTAAGCCACTTTTATCATGTGAAAACAAATTTACATTCTGGCCAAATGTACAAAACATCACTCACTCGAAAATCCCAAGTCCACAATGAGTGTGTGATTTCCATTTTCAAATCATTATCATTAATCACAACACTTGACTTAAAGTTTATCTCAAGGAGTGGCGAGTCCTTAGATTCAGTATGTAAGCGAAGAAAAAAAAAAGACAAAAAAACCAAACGAAAAGAAAGTCCTTGCCAGCAATATAAAAAGGAGCATATGTGTGCATATAAGTGTGTTTGCTTATACATACATTCATACTACTATTTATCCTCTTGATCCACCCACGAGCCAGACTTCATCTAAAAGGACTCTCATTGATAAACACATATCCTTCTTATGGCCTGATTGAAATGGAGTTCTTCGAGTTGCTACACAAACGATATACAAGAGCACATCCGCAAAGTATAATGTCTCTATTAGTGACGTGGCAAGAAAAAGCCGCTTCCTCCCACTTTCAAGATATTTGCATAACCTCATAGCGAGAGGAGATGCCTTCTTCAGCCTTCGGCAAACTTCTATGCCAGTGCCATTTTACTTAAAACAGCAACCGCAACATCAAATATTGAAAAATTCTTCGTGTTTGACTTCCGTATTACTGACAATTTTGATGGAAAAGTTTTGTGGGATTTCCACTTGTTTTGCTAGGCAATTCACCGGGTGGAAGCTAAAACTCTTTAGAGTTTAGATGAATCAACTTAATGATTTCGTAAAATTAAATTTTACGTGAATCTTCAAACTTGCATTTTAGAATTGGAATCTAACTCGCATTTGTTTTGGTTATTTCAGGGCAATTTATTGTGAATGCGAACCATGCAATACCATTTCTTACCAATTTGCTGTGCAATTCCTATATCCAGGATTCCTTTTTTTCATTTTAGTATGTTTGTATTTCCATTCAATGGAAGTCATGGTTTGAGATGAACCTTTGGGAAAAATAAATAAATTCTGCATTCAAGTGCAACCATGGCAGAGTAGAGAGGAGCACAGAAGAATGTGCCACAAACAATAGCCTGTTCCAGCTGAGATGCTATTGTGTATTTTGAAATACCGATGTGGCAATAGATTTCAATAAACGTCCGCACGTTTAAATTGTTGCGGTAGAATGGAAATAAAAGAACAAAACGTTTGGCAATTTGCAATTCCCCACATTCCAACAGGCTTGATTTAATTTGATTTAAAGGCTCTTTTTAACCGAGCAATTGAAGCTGTGCCATGTTATCTTTTAAGAATAATTCTTGTTGGAAGAGGCAAGAGGGCAAGGTGTCAATTATCATTGGTTTTGAATGTTTTCAAATTGAAATGACAAGTAAGAACCACGCCGGGTAAACTATTCCAAATTCGTGTTGTACCGCTAAAAAAAGGATCCCTATATTTCACGGTACGTCCGAAATTGGGCTCAAGAGTAAACTGATGAGCATTCCTTGCGAGACGGGTATTACGGGAGAACATTTTAAGAGGAGGAATGCCACTGGCTACTTCAAATAAACATTTTTATTTGCGATTATAGGGACTATATTTCTTCATCTCCAAAACATTATTCTTATTTTAAATAAAGACATCCGGCAACTCGTTTACGATATACATATGACATACGTACATATCTTCATATCTTACGAGATAAGAAAAGCTTTCTTGTTTGCGCTATGTACATAAAGTATTCTTAATTTTCCTAAAATAACAGTTTGATCATACGATGTTTCATATATTTATTTTACTGTTCTAATAATGCATTCTAATAAGTTACTGTAAAAGCTTTCCTGTTAAAATGATTATGTTCTTATATTATGTTTAAGTCAGGCTCAGTCTCAATAAAGCCTCCAAACGATGATGACTAGCTTTTTGTTTTACTTTTAAAGAGTTTTTGCATTTTTGTAGTTGCTTGCTTTTTTTTGTTTTTGTATACCCTTTTGCTTATTTTGCTTATTGCTTTTATTTAAATAATTAATTATACGTTTTTTTAAAAACTTAAACAACGCTTACAAAAGTTATTCGCAAAAAATTTCTGTCAGTATGTATAACGAGCTGCAGCCTAAACGGCTTAAGCGATTATCTTAAAATTGTGTGTGATTCTTTTAGCATTCTTCAGAGGGGAAATTTAAATTTAATTTTTAGGTCTTAATATGATGTGCCTGCCATATGACCTTTTAGAAAAAGCTTATTATTCTCGAAAACGGACCAACGATTTTGATGATAATTTTTGAAATTTTTTTTTATTGGCTATTTGATCAGACCTAAATTTACGGGAAAAGTCTATTAACGGTACCTTTTATAAAACGGAATGGATTTCAATAAAATTGTATATTGGAAAATAACTAGAAAGCTAAATTAATTCTGCATAGCAAAATTTTGAATATTTATTTTTTTTTTAATTAATAATTTTTTTTTCTGAAAATTCAATATTTTAAAAAACATATTAAAAAAAATATTCACAATTTTAACATCAGGTGTAAATTAATAAACTTTAAAAATGCATACTAAAATTTCCTAAAATTTTTTTTTCAAAAAACTCAAAATAAAAAAAAGGATTTTATCAAAACTGATCCTACAATTTTTGAAATACTTTTGTCATAAATGCTTTGTTATTTGAGACGTGTGATGGCGTACTTCATTTTTACTAAAAACTGCTAAGGGTTGTAGCAACGAATATAGAATTAATTGATTAATTAATTAGTTCTATATTAATTAATTAATAATAAAATTAATAGAATTAATTAATTAATTAATTAATTCTATATTCTTTGGTTGTAGTTTTGATACTTTTTATAAGTCCACACTGTGTTATATTCAACGTAAATGGTAACATTTGTTTATGTCATAGATCTTGCTTTCCAATGTAATTTTAACCCATTAGAAATCGACATTAAAATCGCAAAACTAGATGTAGTTCTGATTTTTTTTTATTATATGGACCAGTTAGGGTAGTGTTAATCCAAATTTGCAACTTCGTAAGACTTGTGCTAGCTGCGCAACACGCCAAAAACTGCATAATTTTAGATTTTTTTTCACTTTCTGCTCTAAAAGTCATAAGTCATATGCGATTTTCGCAATAACTATGTCCGATAATTCGAGTAAACAGAAGAAATGAGGTATTTTTAGAGAAATTTTAAAAATTACCTTTTTTCTCACCACCATATCTTGGTAAAAAATTGTCATACATACATCTCAATATTGTAGGAAATTTTATGGTCTCCAAATAAAACTGAAGGTTTTTAACGTAGGACATAAGCCAACAAAGTTATTATTAAAAAAACAAAGAAAGATTGACAATTTGCAGTCCCCTCTCCACATTCTTTGCACAGGGTCCACGAGGTTCAAAACTTGAGAAAATGATAATTAACTATCCCTTAACATTATCCTATAAAGTTTCATTAAGTTTCGACCTTTGTCGACTTAAAACTACCTGGAGACTATTTAAAAACTAAGTTAAAATAAACTTAAAATACTCTTTAAATAACTTCAAATAAACCTATAATACTTAAATCTAGAACAGTCGCAGCAAGCTTTTTTCAATTTTATATTTTTTTGTATTTTTTTTTAATATTTTTTGTGTTTTTATAATTTTATTATTTTTTTGGTGCCACCGCAACTGCCCTATCTAAAAAAAATTTCGGTAAAAATAGACCATTTTCAAAGAACCATAGCGCTAGGTCTGAATGGGGTTTATTTTGTTTGCCTAGTTTTAAAAATATTGAATTTTCAAAAAAAAGTCAAAAATTTGTAAAAAAAAATTATTATTTCAATTTTTTTATGTAGAATCAATTAGGCTACCTAAATCTTCTTAAATACAAAATTTGGCAGAAATCCAATAAACCGTCGAGTGGAAAATTTAATAAACCGTTACATGAAAGGTACAGTTGTTAGACTTTTCCAGTAAATTTTGTTTTGACCAAATAATAGCTAATACCTGCCAAAAAATATTCTCAAAAAATTTCATTAAAATCGTTGGAGACGTTTTCGAGAAAAATAAACTTTTCCTTAACGGTTACATGGCAGGTACCATTATTTTTAATCCTTAAAATTAAATTTCAACTTTACTTCTGAGGAATGCCAAAATATACACAACACACATATCAAATTTGAAGGTAATCGCTTCAGCCGTTTAGGCTGCAGCTCTTTATACATACAGACGGAAAAACTGACAGACAGACAGACCTCTTTTCTCAATAACTTACTTAGGCCTGTCTATTATCGTAATGTCATGTTTGATTCTTATCTCAATTTTTTTTATATTCACGAATCCTAAGCTTGGCTTATAGTACCTATAAACGCATATAAAAATGATAAGTCCAATATCATCGCAAAGGAATAAAATGAGGAGTATGTAGTATTAAACGTCTTGCTTTCTCTGGAACGAATTGGTTTACAGAAAGCCGAAAGACTTCTAAGAACTGCCAAAACGGCCATTACCAATACCAATGCAGCAAAAAAATATGGTTGTGGAATAGTGAGGCCAAAGCGGTAATAAATACTAAAAATATACCTTTCAACGATTTGTCAGTGGCCCTCTTTCAATACAAAGATGAAAAAAGCACGTCTCAAAATGATTACAGACGTAACAAGAAAGGAGCAGAGAAGTGCGCTAAATTTGAAGTAGCAGCAGAGCTTAACGAAATATCTTCAATGGCTACTGATTCTAACCATTGTATTCATTAGTGTCGATCCTAAGCTCGTAGAGGACGGATGTCGAGGAGCGCGCACAATTAATTAAACAAAAGCCAAACAAATAATTATTGCGCGTTGTTATCGCGAGTGCTTTAAAAAAAAAAAATAATACACACTCGTTAGAGAAATTGGAAAAAAAAACGCGTGTGCTGTACAAAAAAAATAATAATATTCACTCGCGTCGTAGGATGAATGATAAAGATGCCCACTCGCGCTGAGAAAGAAAAAAAAATAAATAAAACGCATTCCCATAACAAATTATCCTCTAATCTGTCCCAAGACCTTTGTGCTTAACTGCCTCTTTCTTATCTACTGTAGGCATGACCATACAATGCTTGCGGTAAATAGATAAGGCATCTAAATTTGTCTTATTGTGCTGAATGCTTAGATTGATTTTTTGTAAACAGGCTGTCTAATGGGCATAACACCTAAGACAGTTTGATTATTACAGAAGTTAATTTGGATTTTCACTGCGCAGTTCGACTTAATCAGAGTTGTGTTTTGTATGTAAGTATTTTTAAATGGTAAGTGATTTTTGTGTCGTGTATTCAAATGTTCGTGGTTTAAGAAAGAATTTCTTTCACGTGTACGTCTACACTGTTCAACTCAGGCCAGCTGTTTTGGCATTAAGTGAAACTCAGGTTGGAGTAAATACTGATTTATCAGAATTTGATCTACATGGGTATAGCTTGGTGCCATTACTCTTATCTCATCATGGTCTCGTGGTCTATGTTAGGAATGATATTGCTTGCCAGAGCCTTCCCCAATATGGGCAATGTTCCAACACGGACTTTAACTTCTTATAGCTCAAATTCACTGTCCGCAAGTATGTCATTCATTATTGTTTTATTTACAGGAGTCCAAATCTTGACAGTAATTCGACTTGTAATGAGTTTGATGCACTGTCTGATTCCATCTCGAAAATTGTTTCCCTTTGTCCTCGCACTGAAATCGTTATTGCGGGCGATTTCAATGTACACAATTCCAACTGGCTCCGCTATTCTGGTCAGAAAACCCCCGAAGGAAGGTGTGCCAAGCTCTTTGCCGGGTTACATCACCTTACCCAACTGATCGATGTGCCAACGCGTATACCGGATGTTGCTGGGCAAGCCGCCCATACTCTTGACTTGTTTCTTACTTCTCACCCTGATAAATATACTATTAGTGTAACTTCTCCATTTGGCTCTTCAGACCATTGTATCATTTCAGCTAATTTCTCATCCCCCACCCATCCAGTTAAAGAAAAACTTCCCACCAGGACCGTTTGGCAATACGAGAAAGCCAACTGGGACGGCCTGCATTTCTTTTTCCGTAACTTTAACTGGTCACTATGCTTCCTCGATAGTGACATTGATGCCAGTGCTGAAATGATCACAAATGTGATTCTTCTAGGGATGCGTGCTTTTATTCCTAACAGAGTAAAAAGCATCAAACCTAAAAAAAAGTCTTGGTTTAATTCTGAGTGTAAAGAAGCTATCAGGCTCAAACTTGCTCGCCGCCCATTTCGCTGCCAGCTCCACGCTGCCTCAAAGCAACGTTGCCCCTCCTGTACTTGAGAATGTAAATTTTTCCATGGGACACATTTTTTCCGAACCCGTACAGTAGCAAGAGTTCTTAAAGATCTCGATATACACAAATCCGCTGGCCCGGATGGTATACCCCCGATTCTTCTGAAGAGGTGTTCTTCCACACTGGCAAAGCCACTGCGTAAGCTTTTCCATCGCTCCTACTCTTCTGGAATCTTTCCTAGAAGATGGAAAACAGCATTTGTTCAGCCTGTCCCTAAGAAAGTCGACCCATTCTCCCCCTCCTCCTACCGACCCATAGCACTCACATCCCTTCTTTCGAAGGTCATGGAAACACTGATTAACCGTCAGCTTAAGGAATATCTCGAAGATCGTAAGCTTCTCCATGACCGTCAGTATGGCTTCCGCAGCAACCGTTCCACTGGTGATCTGATGGCATATCTCACCGAACAGTGGAACAAATCTTTACATCGCTTTGGTGAAAGTAAGATTATTGCTCTTGATATCTACAAGGCATTTGATAGAGTTTGGCATGAAGCTCTCTTATCGAAAATGCGTGCTTTTGGGATCGATAATACTCTTGTTCGTTGGATTAGAAGCTATCTCCTGGACCGTTCAATACAAGTTGTATTGGACGGATTCAAGTCTGATTCCCATAAAATAAATGCTGGTGTGCCCCAGGGCTCTGTTCTGTATCCGACTCTTTTCCTCATTTTTATAAATGATCTTCTGTCTGTTACTTCTAATCCACTTAACTGTTTTGCTGACGACTCTACCCTCAGCTTTTCATATTCGTTCGATAATTCACGTCCTTCGCCTTCGGACGTACAATTGCAACGGTGCCGTATGTCAAGCTCATTAAACTCCGATTTATACAGCATTGTCAAATGGGGTAATAGAAATCGTGTGGAGTTTAATGCTTCGAAAACTCAATGCTGTCTTCTGTCGTTAAAGCTAAACATTCCCCCAATGCCATTGTCCATGAATGGCACTTACATGGAAGAAACCGATAAGCTCTCAGTACTCGGTATGTGTGTCAACGACGACCTCCGTTGGAACGACCATATATTTGAGATCGCTAAGAATGCTGCAAAGTGCTTAGGTTTTCTGTATCGGTGTAAGAAGTATTTTTCCCCATCTGATCTGGCTACAATTTATAAAGCGTTTATACGCCCTAAACTCGAGTATAACTCCCACCTCTGGGCAGGTGCTTCGCAAACAACGCTTCACCTGCTTGATAGAATACAAAATCGAGCGTTAAGATTGATAGGTAACAGAACTGCCGCTGAAACAATTGCCCCACTCGAACACCGACGCAATGTTTCATGTCTTTCCTTATTTTATCGTTTCTTTTACAAAAAATGTTCACTCGAAGTAGCCAATTGCATTCCTCCCCTTAAAAGTTTCTCCCGTAATACTCGTCTCGCAAGGAATGCTCATCAGTTCACCCTTGAGCCTAATTTCGGACGTACCGTGAAATATAGGGATTCTTTTTTTAGCCGAACGACACGAATTTGGAATAGTTTACCCGGCGGGATTTTCCCTTGCCATTTTGATCTGCAAACATTCAAAACCTATGTTAATCGGCACCTCCTATCTCTCCCCTTCCTATCTTCGTAATGCCCGCGCAGTGTGTTCTACATTAAAAGGGAAACACATAATCCCTTGTGGGCGCGTTAATTATAAAAAAAAAAAAATTAGCTGTGATATGCCAATATTAACAATAGCGCTATTTGTAAAATTGGCGCTTAGAAAACGAAAAATTATCGTTCACCAAAAATCATTTCCAATCTACAAGGCCAACATTTTCTGTGATAATTTTTGGAGGGAAAGTTTTCGAGGCTATACTTTCCAAAAGCCACTCCTTATTTGAAGAAGAAAGTGCTGCAGTGAAAAACTCCTTAGAAGAGAAGCGAATGGTACAAGCGAAACCACTTAAGAAAAGATGGTAGTAAAGGGATACAAGAAATTGTTACAGTTTCTGGGCCAATAAAAGAAGATCGAGACTTAGGCAGCGCACGCAAGTAGAAGAAGACATTCACCAACTTCAGGTGCAAAAGTGGAAGCAGTAATCCGAGCTGGCTGAGGCCCATGTCTAAACCAGACTGTGTTGCCATATAAGAACTTTCTGGTATAAGGCTAGGTGTCAGATCCGAAAGTAAATTATATATTTTCTGCTAGCTAGATACTGGAGAAAAATGTGTACCAGCTTTAGCGCAGAAAAGACTGATTATCTTACCTACGCAGCCAATTTTTTTTAATCAACAGCTTTCTTATGGCCATTTAAAGGAACAACGAATACCAAGTGCTAGAAACTTAAATATCTTGAATCAGTGATCCAAAAAATAAAACTTACGACTAAACATATAGTGTCAAAACCACAACCCTTAACGCTTTTAGTAAAAATGAACTACGCCATGATACGTCTTAAATAACAAAAAAAATATGGACAAAATATTTTGAAAATTGTAGGACGGATTTTGATATACCTACTGTTTTTATTTTTAGTTTTTTTTAATTTGTTTTTTTTTCAGATTTTGATATGCAGTTTCTAAAAGTTTATTAGTTACTGCTGATCATAATATTAAAAATATTTTTTTTGATTAGTTTTAAAAATATTGAATAAAAAAAAAAAAAAAATTAATTATAAATAGACACAAAAAAATATTCAAAATGTTGGTATGCTGAATTAACTTGGCTATCCAAATCTTTTCAAATATTAAATTTAATAGAAATCCAATGAGTCGAAACCGAGAACCGAGAAAGTTGTAAATTAATAAAACCGTTATATGAAAAGTACCGTTAATAGACTTTTTCGGCAACTTTTGTTTCCACTAAATTATAGCCAATACTTATAAAACAAATCTCAAAAAATTTCATTAAAATCGTTTAAGCTTTTCCTTAACGATGACACGTACCGTTATTTTTAGCCCTAAAAAATATTCTATTTGCTCTCTGAGGAATTGCAAAAGAATCACACTTAAATACTTAATTTGAATGTATAATCGCTTCAGCCATTTATGCTGCTGTTCATTATGCATACAGGCGGACAAACAGACAGACAGGCATATTTTGTCACTAACTTTTTTAGGCTTCTCTATGATTGTTATGTCATGTTTGACAATTCTATAAGCCATCAACTTGAAAGTCAAAAATTCCGTTGAATTTTTTATTAAGAGCGTTTTTGACCAAACTAAAATTTTGGTGGACAAATTTGATATTTTTGATAAAACACTTCGTGCTGTTAACTTCCTAACAATTTTCATACAAATCTAAGGACCTTTAAAACACCTAAATATTGGACCAGCTTTACACTAACCTTCAACACAAAAATTAAATATAAAAAAACCTAGATACTCCAACAAAATCTTGAGGCAGAATTTTATGATTCAGACAAAGTAAATTATTTTAAAATTCAAATAAATCCCAGTTCATAAGGTACCCAACCCAGCCAGCGACAGCCGACAGCCTTAAGCATAATTAAGTCCGTTCCTTGTCCAAAACTGACTTGGCAAATGCCAGCCCAACCATTACAATCACCAAAATAATACACCGCGCTATTGCCTTTTCACATTTTCGCCTTCAAAAGCCAATATAACTGTATGTTAATATTTAATCAAATAAATTAGTGACCTTTTTCAACTCTCAACTCTCAAGGCATCAGCTGTGCAGAATGCTGGAAAAGGGAGTCGATTGTCCTGATGATATTGGAATAATTGATTTTAATTAGCATTTTTGCGTCCTCTAATGTATAATTAACCAATTGAAAGGCGAAATAAGTTTTCTTGAGACTTTTCCATGCCTTCCATTATAATATGCAAGACTGCGGATGGCTTTTTTTGTAATCGAACTTTCATCAAATGTCCATTAGACTTTCGGGACAGGATATTCGATGTGGGTTCGCCGAATTGAGGATAAGAAAAGGTTAAGTCCTTATAAATGAATTGATTTCTTATTTATTATTTTTTTCTTTTGGTTTTAATTTTAATTTTACTGTTTGGAATGCGTTAGGCTATCGAGAAAATATTTTGCATTTTTATTACTTTAGAAGTGTTTTAGTCATTTTATTGATTTTTGGCGAATAACATCTCGACTTATTAAAGATCAATATAAAGGTTATACAACTCTTGAGGGAAAGTGCGTGGAAGTACATAGGATTGGTTGGGTGTATGTATATGAAATGGGTGTTTCGAATTACAAGCCTAAATGAAGGTTTTGTAAGACTTACTTCATTTCAGTACAACATGAACTACAAATTTTTTTTCGACACGAATCGTCTAAGTAATATTAGGCAAAGAAATGAAAGAAAATTGACGGTAAGCCGTCTGCGCGTTAGGGGTATCAACATGTAGCAGATAAGATTATGAAGGTTCCGATGTTCATAACCTCTCCCATAAAAAAATCAGAAACAGGACCCGAATACAACCCACGAAAATAACCTGATTACAGATCGAGCTGCTCGTCAACTAGTCGATTTTTTGGCCGCATATAAAGCTAAATATCATCACCACAAGAAATTAACAACGTCTTGATAGATTGCCGCCAATACTCGAGTTTAGTAAACTGTTTTAAAAACTGGTCGGATGCATGTTTTGCCCATGTTAAGTTTGTCCGATTGGCAGATGAGGTAGATCAGCACCAAAAACGCAACCGGAAGTGGCAACCGGAAATGGCCATTGACTCGATAAGGTAGGTGTTTCTGTAGCGATGGGAAGTTTACGTTAATGAATTGTTGAACGGTAAGCTCACGGAAGAAATGGAGGTTACATCATTTCAATTAAGAGGAAGACCTGATGCCTTCAAGTATTGACAAAAAGCGATCAATCGGCTCTGGAGCTGATGGAATATCTGCCGAGCTGATCAAACATGGATGGCCAACACTATATCAAGCAAATCCTGAAATTATATTACACGTATGGGAACACGAAGAAATGCCAGAAGACTGACGAATTTGGCATTATTTGTCCCGTACATAAGAAGGGAGATATAAGTTCAATAATTATAGGGGTATAAAATTGTTGAAACATCCTGTAAGATATTCTATCTATCTAACTATCTTAATCATCACATTACAAGTCAAAAGTAAAAGTAATCTGTTTACTCTCCAGACCAATCAACATCTGTAATGGACTCCAACAAGGGGATGGTCTGACTTGCATCCTCTTCAAACTGGCGTTGGATAAACCAATCCGTGACTCTGATGGGTCAACAAGAGGGACTTTTATCACCAAGTTCAGCCAAATATTATCTTACGCAGACGACATCGGCATTATTGGCAGAAGTCAACAAGCTGTGCAAAACTCTTTCATTTATATCGAGAGGTGGCACAAAATCTGGAGCTGCAGTGGAGCATGACTTTGAAGTGGTGCAATCCTTTAACTACCTTGGGTCTAACCAGTTCACACATACGGATCCGAGATTTTGTGCTTACTAAAAGGCACTCTGGTCTCTTAACCATTTTTAAAAGGTTTGTCTTACGGAGGGAGGACGATTGCGGAGAGGATACAATCATTAATTGTATGAGATCTTCCTCGAGCAGATGTTATGGAAAAAATAAAGCTCGGTAGACACCGGTAGGTAGGAAGAACCAGCTCGAAAAATCTTGTGCAGTTCTTTTTTTTTTATAGTAAAAGACAACGTGGCAGTCTTTCTTTATTTTGGACGGATGGCGTAAAACAGGATGCCCGATATCGTGGGGTGCTCAACTGAATGTCGTCTGCCAACAATCGGGATGTATTGAAGAACTTGTTGAACGAGGCCCGGTTGTTGCGGTGGAACAACCTTAGTTAGGTGTTGAAGCTCAGCAAAAGTTCTCGGCATACATACCCCGGACATTGTCTGTCCCGACTGGAGAAGTCAAAAATAATTGTGTTTCTTGAAATGATCTGTTTCTTAATTTCAATGGGAGAATGCAAAAAGAAACAATGCTTTGGGTGAAGTCAGACATACCAGAAAATTCACGAGTACCTATATAGTTAAATTCAGTTCGGATTTGGGCTTAGGTACATGTAACAATGCGTTTATTTAATGCTTATTTTTTATGCATTTATTTTTCAATTTTTTCAGCTTTGGCATTTGTTTTATGAATGAATAGCGGAACGTCTTAACAAGACCTTAAAGACACCGCAGCTTTGTTTTGAACTTTTACAAAACGACCACTGTTCGTCCGTGTGTATCAACATAGTCAGCTTGTTCAAGTATGTTATTTGAAGTTCCAGAAGTTCTTAGCCTTAAGGCTCACTGGACTTTGGACAATTGGACTTGGAATTAATAAACATTGTAGCTATAATGAAATTACAAAAAAAAATGTTTTGTTTGCGAAAAATAGTTAAGTAAAGGTGTCGTCACACTATGAAAATAAAGTATAGGGTCTTTGATTAAGCGCTTTCTTACTTTAAATTTAAATTAAACAAAGTGTGTGGTAAATATCACCGACATTTGTTATTCGTTTTTAAAGCCTATCGATGGGGACATTGTCCGCCGCGGCTTCTCTTGGTGGCGCGCACCCGAGGTGTCCAATATTTTCGCCAAGTTGTGGTCTGCGAACGGCCGAGTTCTTGTTCGCGACGCGAAATCTATTGCCTCGGATTCTCCTGCACGTTCTTAGTACGGCGGTGATGTTTTTGGCAGATCTTGCGTTTCGTCGATGAACGGGTGTTGCTTGATTGTTTAATGAACCAGAGGACTGAAATTTATCCACCACTCTGCGAATCCTCTTGGTAGGACGATTATGGCTACCGTACACTGAGCGAATAGCGAAGCGGGCGGAATCTTGCCCGAACAGAACATGCATTTTGATAAAACAATTTTATCATTTACACGTGTTGTTGAACGCTATATCCGTCCATGGTGATTTGGAAAAACAGACTGAATAAATGGCAGCCAATTTGACAGAGGTGGCTTCATCAACTGTCAAAGCTCGGAAGTCCCTATTGTAAGACCTCAAAAAGCAAAAATATTTCTGAAAGCAAAACTTTAATAGTGTGACGACCTGAAAAGTGCTTTCTTGAAATCTTTTTCTGAAAGAGATTTCCTTTCCGGAAAACGCTTTCACAAAAAATACTTTCAGCGTGTGACTAGGTCATGAAAGCGTTTTCAAGAAATCAAATAATTTTCTGAAAACGCTTTTCGCTTTCAGAAACTGTTTGTGAAATTTGTTTGCTTTCTTTAAAGCGGACGCATATGTTTTTCACCCTAATTTAGTCCTTTGCCCCTCCAAAAGCGAGATGATAATGACCAATGACCTGCCATCTGTTTTGAGTGCTTTTTTATGAAGAGCACTTGAAAACTCGTGAAAAAAATAAACAAAACAAAAGATCAAAATGGAAACTCGGGATGGAGATTTGAGTGTAATCAAAATATTCGCCATGAAAATATTGTCAAATGCGCCAAAGCGCGCATACAACAAATGTTGGCTGATTCATTGAGTGAACTTTTCTCCGGCGCCACCACATTATCTTTCGAATTCAACCAGTTATGGGAAACCTGAAGCGACTGCTGTTCTGTGCTGAGGCATCTCTCAGCACAACACACAATTTTATAATAATATTACATTACATTACATATTGATCTGCTCCGTAGATAAATCTACGAAGTAGAGACACTTATGAGCACTGGCTAATGAGGCCATCGGCTAAGACAATTACAAGACAACACACAAGACGACATTGATACAGGACAGAACAGAAGATAGAAAGAGGACGGAAAAACAGAAAACACATAACACCTGTCAACACCACGCAGTTGGTTTTCGGACGGTCCCCCATCTTTTCACCAACCACCCGCAACGATGCTTGATTTCGCTGATCTCACGGGAAGCGGTGCTTTATCGGAGCCAAGGCCGTTGACTTTATAATAATATATAGAATGCTTTAACTCGGACACGAATTAACATTTTCAAAAAATGACGGCGCTTTCATAATGTGACGACCCGAAAAGTACTTTCAGAAATGTTGCTTTCTGGAAAGCAAAAAGTCGTTTTCAGTAAGTACTTTTCTTTTATAGTGTCACTGCACGCTGAAAATATTTTCAAGAAAATTTTAAAATAAAACTTTTCGAAAGCCTTTATGAAAGTACTTTCCTTTTATTGTGTGACAAAACCTTAATGCAAATTTAGTGAATTTAATTGAACTATAGCTAACACCCACCCCAACACATCTTCTCACCTTTCAGCTGATCTAGGTTCTTTTCCAATTTTTTTAAACTAACTAAGTTCTATACTCAATTCAAACCCCTTCGAATTCGGGTCTTGAAACAAACCAATTTTCTGTAACAACTCCCTTTCTTAGTAAATCTTATGTACGCTGCAGAAGATTAATGATTCTACGATAAAGTCCAACAACCTTTCGAACGCAGAAACTTGTTCATCCATAGAATTGGATGTTATCCAAACTTTTAATTACATCTCTTCGATTCCACGATTTCTTATTTGAGAATAATTACACATTGATGAGTTTGCACAAAAATACAAAATGAACAAATTACAGCACACGAAAAAAACCATCCACACTCACCAAAAACCCATTCTCAATGAATTTTTATACAAAAAAAAAAATAGAAAAACCTTCGATATAAAACCACCTCCCCAAAAAAACACACAAAATCATCATCGACATGAAACACACAAAAACTCCAATCAAACTTCTCCCAGAGTCCACAGAGCTTCTAACTAATTCAAAAACACTAACCTACTCCTAGCACAAAAACTCAAGCCCGCTTGAATACCATCAAAAACTTCACATCACTGCTGCTGTGTTCGCACTCCTAGATACTACTTGCAGGTATGCGGGATAGAAGTGTTATTAATTTTTTTGGCCGTGCGAATTTTGGCCAAATAATTAATTAAGAATTTAACATTGTTGCTCAAGAGGCAAAACACAAAACAACAGTCTTACAGAGTGTATCGCGCTGCCCTTTAGATTCTGGTACTAGAAGTAGTAACATTAACTTTAGAAGCAAAAAGCAGCACTTCAAGTTGCCTGACATTCGAATCTAACAAAGTTCACACCCCGAAGGACACAAAATCGTGGAGCAGTACCTTCTGTAAGGTTTCGAAACAACGACGACAACCTTTATAATGTTATTATATACATTCATAGATATACACTTTGGAAGTTCTACCATCCATCCGTTCGTCTGTTCGTCCGTTGATGTCGTCGTTGTCGTCCACCAAAATGCTCCAACAAAATTCACTGCTCCACTCGAACTGTTTTTCCCTGCCAACCATTTCTCAGGAGAAATTTGAAATATTTAAATTAAATTTCGTCTGTGATTTCGCAAAACCAACTTAATATCCCCGAAAGTTGGTCGCAAAAAACCCCTGCAAACTACTCAACCGAAATTCCAGCCTTTCAACCCATTCACCCACCTCATTCAGGTTTTTTTTTAGAACGAATTTGGCGTGTGTTTTGTGGAGAGTTACTTTGCAGGTTGTTCTGAGTGCTCCTTTATACATAGTTGCCACCCACTGCATCCCCTAAGGCACTTACAACAAGTCGACGGACAACAAAGCGCCGCCGAGTAGGAAAAACAACGTTTTAACAACAAAAGTCAAAAAACAATGCGTTGGAAAAAAAAAATAAGGAAAACAACTCGGAACGTGGAAAATGTGAAACAAAAATGGAAAAAAACTTCGATTCAGGTGAACGGGAGATCAGGAACAAGGTGAACAAAAACAATTTCTGGAAACTGCCATTTTTGGTGTAATAAACTGGTTTGTACTGGAACCTGTAAGTTGCGTTTTGATGTTGTTTAATCAATCTGCAACTATCGGTTGCATAACACCTTGGTAGAGGGTGTGGTGCCTGTATTGTAATAGCTAAAAATGATAGAAAAGTGGGGATCATCTTAAAGCTGATTGTTTGGACACGGTTTCGCTGTTATAGGAAGATATCGGCAAAAGTTCTTAACCGCATTAATGCCAAATTCCACAATTTAAGAGCTTCATTATAACCCATTATTCTACAGAAGAGAAAGGCATCAACCATACCAAAAAAAGTTTCTAAAAGCTTGTTACCAAAACATTCAAGCATTAAAAAAACCCTATTGGGGATTTAAACGCAAAAATTGGCACATGGTAGTCAGCAGATGTTCGAACCCGCAACCAACCAAATTAACCATGTTGCGTCGAACATTCCGTGGAGCAAACATCGACTCGGATTACTATCGAGTTGGTGCCAAACTTCGTGTACGAATGATATCTATGGAAGCTCTTTGACGATCAAAAACCAAAGAAAATACAATGTTGAACGACTTTATTATTGGAATGGACTACAAAGTCTATGTCGATCGCGTATCCTTTGAGCTACAGACAAATCCCCCGACTGACAATATGAACTCTGAAGACCAATGGTAACCAAAGATATACATATGTAAACAAGCCATAAGAGACGCACCTTCATAGGAGTTGGGATTGTCACAACCACTTTCGAGAAACCCTTGGTTCGACTGCGAACCGAATGTGCTCTGGCAAACAAAGTCAAAACGGAAGCATACAAGTCGTGACTCCGCCAAAGAACTGGAGCATTCTAAAATCTCTATACGTTAAGCGAAGAAAAGATGAGAAACAACTCACGAGAAAGAAAAAATGATCACCAGCAACATGAAGTCGAGGAGATGCAGAATTGTTTTAACAAGAAAGAGGTGGGAATCTTTTACAGAAGAGTGAAACAGTCAACATCGGGTTTCAATAGCCGTCCTGGGTCCTCCAAAGATGCGGATGGAAACACTGTAAAAGTAACGCAGTCGATTTTAACCATCTATAGAGACTTCTTCAACCAGTTGTTGTTGATGACGGCCAAAGAACTACATCCAACTGGCCAAAATGAATAAAGCAGCTAGTGCCGATGAGCTGCAAGCGCATACATCAAAAATAATGTCAGAGGAAAGTTTTTCCGATGATTGGATTTGATTTGATTTGATTTTGATTTGATCTTTTTCAATTTCGAGAGTTTCATTGCAAGAAAAAGAGCAAATCTAGATCAAATCTCAACACGAAAGATTTGATCTCTGATGGGTTGGCAGATTTGAACTGAATGCACACATACATGTAAATAGTCTTTCGGTCAAACGTCAAATGGAAAATATTTTGTTATTTTTGTTGTTTGTTGTGAACTTGTGCCAGCCCGTGCTTAGCCAAAAAATTAACAAATATCCATTAAATATACAAAATAACAAATAAAGGTGTTTTTGAAGTGAGAAAATACAAATATGGAATTTTAAATATATATACTGTACATGCCTGGTATTTTTTTGTGCGATATCAAATACTGTGTATGCTCGTCAGTGAATGACCAATACTAGGATTAAATGATGAAACAAGTTTCATTGAAAAAAGCAAATCTTGATTTTCAGATCAAATCTTTGAAATTTGAATAAAACTCGCTATAAGTAACACCGGCCCGATCCAAATAAATTGCACGACTGGATTGCACGTACAATAAATCGCACGTTGAATAAAATTTGATAAATATTAGAAGAAATTCAAAGTTTTTATATGATTTTTGTAGTTGATGATTATTCTGAAAAAGTACGTAAGATAGTTTTCAGCCGAAAAATTAAAAAGAAATAATTAAAGAATGCAAATTTACATTTGAACACTAAATTAAAAAAAAAAAACACTTACGTGTTTTCAAAATATTTTTAATATGTTTTTTTATATTATTAAAAATACAACAAAAGTTTTCGAAAATATTTTAAATTTAAATTACTAAGGCTTCCTACATCTTCCTGAATATCAATGTTGGTTGTAATCGGTAAACCAGTTCTCAAGAAAGTCGAATAAAAAAATAAACGGTCTTATGGGAGGTACCGTTTTTAGCCCGCCAACTTTATTTTTTTTTTCAATAAAATATAATGCTTACCTACAATAGTACACTGCTTTTCTCATAAAAATTCTTCGAACCATTTTCGAGAAAAATAAGCTTTTACACAACGGTTATATGACAGGTAATGTCATGTTTGATTGTTTGAGTTTTTTTTACGAATGCATAACTTGCCTTATATTCTCTATAAATCACAAGTAAAAGAGGAGATCGACTAGTCTGTACCACCTATAGAGGAATAAGCCCTTTAGACATAGCCTAGCCTATAAAATCCTTCCAACGTTTTATAAAAATTCTTAAGCCGTTTGCTGACGGAATAAAATGTCCTTACCAAAGCAGTCTTATCCCTGTGAACAATCTAAGATCGACCAAATTTTGACATTACCCTAGATTCTGGAGAAAACCCAACAATTTTAAATTGAGATTCACCCCTTTTCTAGGATTTCAAGGCAGCCACAACAGTGTAAACAGGTATGAAGTAAACCGGGTCATGTTCAGCTTCCTGCTAAACTGATACGTCCTATCAGGATAACGTTATAGAATGCTCGATGCTCCGTCAACATTGGTAGGGATTCTAGTGAAACTTTCGATAACACGAGAGTATTAAGACAAGGTGACACGTACATGTTATCATACAGGTGTTCGTTAGCTAGTAGAATGGATCTTATTATAAACGAGAACAAGACAGGCTTTCATCAGCAAAAGACCAATCCCACTATACCGACTTGGCCAGAACGTGACAATCCATTGCCTACCTCGAACTTTGAGGTAGATAATGGTTTCATCTACTTGAGCACTGCTGTAAATATAGGAAAAAAAAGATCCGTATTCAGTTGCTAAGTTGGACGAAGCCATTTCCAACGGAGTCAGACGCCAAGGTAGGCTCCATCTTCGATTGAGCGTCTGGTAGGCTGAGACGACCGACTGCTTAGAGTGTCAAATTGGAGACGGCTGGCTGGAGATCGAACCGGCTGGAGAGGCATATTAACATAGGCTCAGGAGCATAACGCTATGTAGCTACACAAAAAGTGAAAAAAGTAAGTAAATAGTTTTCGCGCTTGCTTTTCTTCCGCCAGTAGTGTTGGAACGCGACTTGATATTAGCTTTTAAACAGGTTCCCATGGCATCTTCTTCTTACATGGTAATACCTTGTCTAAGGTATTATTTTTAATGAGGCGACTCTTTCGGACGTTTTGTGTTTTGTTCCTTCTGATATCATGCGAAGCATATCTCAGCCATCATTAATCTGCTCTCATAGGCCGTGTACTTTGTCCAACATTATGATCCGTATGTAAGGGCTGGACGAAAAATTACTACCACGTAATGTCTTGAAATTCAGCTTAGGAGCCATTTTTCGATCACAGAAGATGGATTATTTTTCCGTTTCCATTCAAGGAAATGTCCGGAAAACGCCTGTGTGGATCAGAAAATGTGCAGTAGAGACATCTAGTCTTTTTCGCTCTAATGCAGTCTCCGTCTCTTGTACGATCTCCATTTTTAATTGATCCATCGCCATCAAACAGTAATTAATTCTCTTTTGTGTCCGTCGCTTCACCTTTCAACAAAAATTCAAGCATAAGGTACAGAGGACTCATGACTTTTCCTCGATGCACCCCGACTTTGATTCGGAACTCCTCTGTGACTGTGACTGTGCAGGGCACCTACATTTATTTTGACTTGCTCCTTTGCCCCTACATATCTATCGTCATCCCCACGTAAATTTCTGAAATTCCGCATTTTATCGCGTCAATAACTCGCCTCAGATCTGGTCGTTGTCTACTTGATGGTGTTTTCAAAATCAACAAACAAAATGTGAAAATCTTTTAAGACATCCCTATATTTTTCATTCAGATTTTTAGATGTTGGTTTGTCACCTTAATAAGCTTAATTATTTTTGGTAAACGGTCATTTAACACCGGCTCAACGATCTTCATAGTGTATGATATCAGAGTTTTGAACGCCAGCTATCGCAATTTCGTGCATCGTTATTTGCTCTTGTAGAATGGGAGAACGTTGTTCCAATACATGTTCAGATGTAGTAATTATCTCGTATTACTTTCAAATAAAACGTTTTATTTTATTTAGAAAATATAACTCTTATTTTAATACACATCATTTTTTACAGAAACCAATAAAGTTCCTTAATAAAACACAAATAAAAAAAAATTAAAGCAGGGTGTGGATCTGTTGGAACCCTTGCAAGAGATGGCACTATGTAAGAGGGTCAATGAACACATGGTCCTATTAGATTTCTGTACTGTCAATTATAAATATAATATACATACATATGTATATACATACGCATACATGTATATAACAAATATCTTACTACCTGCTGCTCAGATGTAAAATTCAGCAACCACAACACCAACATCACCAAGCCCAAACCAAACCCGAACATTAATAGTGTCGTCATTCTTCGTCGTTGCGAACTATTACAAATGGAAAGGCAAGGAACTATCAGAGGAACTGTAGTATGCTGAATCCGCTTAACAAAACTTTTGATCTTCTTTTGCTAGATGCTATCGTGTTCCACAGACCATCATCATCATCGCCGTTGCTACCACAAGAGAGCTTCCAACAATTTCAGACTTTCACCGTCCATCGTTGTCGTGATGTACTCTTTGGATAATGGCAGGATCATCACATCACTATAGTCAAACCGTTTACCCCCACTCGAGGCCAACCGAAATGACGACCACCCCCAACTAGTCCTTTATATTGTATATACATAACTACCCACCCACATGGACATCTAACAACTATGGTAGAACACCGAATTGCTCGAGATGAAGTTAAAAAAAAGAGTTAATATTCGAATCGAAAGAAACAAGTAAAAAATAAGTAGGTTTTGCGGGATTTTGCAATACCCTACCAATTTATATAGAATGGGAAAAATGTGAAGTTGGTCAAGGTCCTCTTCCACTTGCGTGTGTCACTAAAGTCTCAGTCTCCCTCTACTGTGGCGCGACGGGTTCACCTCTGGATGGTTAAACAAAAAAAAATTAAGTAATGTTAAATTTAAGTTTGATCAACAATGAATTTAACGAAGGAACTTCTCCCTTTCATTTTATTTTTTTTTACAATACTGGCAACTGGTTAGTGTAAGCATTTAAGCTTTTTTCTATTCATGAACCTTGTGGACCCTAAAGTAAACATCAAACAAGTCAAGAAGAAATAAATTGCACGACTGGATTGCACGTACTTGTTCATATGTTAAAATTTAAAAAAATAAGTAACATTAAGGTAGAAAAATAACACTATCTGAACTTATAAGAAAAGTGTCAAAACCACAACACTTAACGGTTTTTAGTGAATATGGAGTACACCATCACACGTCTTGTATAATAACGAATTTATGAAAAAAGTATTTCAAAAATTGTAGAACGGATTTTGATAAAATCCTGTTTTTTATTTTTAGTTTTTTGAAATTTTGGTATGCAGTTTTTTAGAGTTTAATAAAATTAAATTATTTAAAATATTTTTTTTATTAGTTTTAAAAATATTGATTTTTCAAAAAAGAAAAATCAAAAATAATTTTAATTATAAAAAAATAGTTATTCAAATTGTTGATATGCAAAATTAATTTGGCTACCTAGATCTAGTCAAATATAAAATTTGACAGAAATCCAAGGAGCCAAAAATTTAAAAAAACTGTTATATGAAAGGTACTGTTTATAGACTTTTCCCGTAAGTTTGGTTCTGATCAAATGATAGCCAATACCAACAAAAAAATTCTGAAAATTGTTCATCAAAATCGTTTGAGCCTTTTTCAAGTAAAATAAGCTTTTTCTTAACGGTAATATGGCTGATACCGTTATTTTTAGCTTTTTTTTTAAGTAAATACTTAGTGAAGTTACATTGGTACAAATTTTGTGTTTAGAAAAGTAATGTTTATAACACATTAAGACAAGGAAAATATTGACAAAGAAAAATGAGAGAAATAATAATTTAAAATTTACAGATGAGAATTTATTGAATGAGAAAATGCAAAAAGAAATTAGGACCTAAAATGATTTTCAATAGCTTCTCAAAGCACAGTTTTTTTTAGCACGGTTGTTAATCCTCCTCAATGACCTGAATAGCAAGAATCTTTCATTTTAATACACGAACATTTGTTCTTGGATATAATCAAATTTTTGGATAGAATCTAAAAAGAGGTTTAAAAACTTTAAAAGCTTTAGGTCTCTTGATCACCGATGTAATAATGTAACCTATTTTATTATTATTGTTTTTACTATTACTATTATTATTTTTTTCCTTCAAACGTAATGTTAAGTACAAGTATTCTTTTTTTTGTCGAACCACACGAATGTGGAACGCTTGCTTGGCTATGTGTTTACCTGTCATTTTGAATTTAAGAGTTCCAATATTAATCGACAATATTAATAAAACATTGAAATTTTTTATTTATTTATTTGTTTACCTTCTTCATTTTTTTTTTATATTTACTTATTTATCTTTTTATTTATTTATTTATTTATATATTTTTTCGTTTATTTGTTAATATATAATTACTTCTGTGTCTCATTATTTATTTATATATTATTTATTTTTTGTCAATACATATTTCTAATTTAATTATGTAATATAATATAACGGGTGATTTTTTTGAAGTTAGGATTTTCATGCATTAGTATTTGACAGATCACGCGGGATTTCAGACATGGTGTCAAGGAGAAAGATGCTCAGTATGCTTTGACATTTCATCATGAATAGACTTATTAACGAGCAACGCTTGCAAATCATTGAATTTTATTACCAAAATCAGTGTTCGGTTCGAAATGTGTTTCGCGCTTTACGTCCGATTTATGGTCTACATAATCGACCAAGTGAGCAAACAATTAATGCGATTGTGACCAAGTTTCGCACTCAGTTTACTTTATTGGACATTAAACCAACCACACGAATGCGTACAGTGCGTACAGAAGAGAATATTGCGTCTGTTTCTGAGAGCGTTGCTGAAGACCGTGAAATGTCGATTCGTCGCCGTTCGCAGCAATTGGGTTTGTGTTATTCGACCACATGGAAGATTTTACGCAAAGATCTCGGTGTAAAACCGTATAAAATACAGCTCGTGCAAGAACTGAAGCCGAACGATCTGCCACAACGTCGAATTTTCAGTGAATGGGCCCTAGAAAAGTTGGCAGAAAATCCGCTTTTTTATCGACAAATTTTGTTCAGCGATGAGGCTCATTTCTGGTTGAATGGCTACGTAAATAAGCAAAATTGCCGCATTTGGAGTGAAGAGCAACCAGAAGCCGTTCAAGAACTGCTCATGCATCCCGAAAAATGCACTGTTTGGTGTGGTTTGTACGCTGGTGGAATCATTGGACCGTATTTTTTCAAAGGTGCTGTTGGACGCAACGTTACGGTGAATGGCGATCGCTATCGTTCGATGCTAACAAACTTTTTGTTGCCAAAAATGGAAGAACTGAACTTGGTTGACATGTGGTTTCAACAAAATGGCGCTACATGCCACACAGCTCGCGATTCTATGGCCATTTTGAGGGAAAACTTCGGAGAACAATTCATCTCAAGAAATGGACCGGTAAGTTGGCCACCAAGATCATGCGATTTGACGCCTTTAGATTATTTTTTGTGGGACTACGTCAAGTCCAAAGTCTACAGAAATAAGCCAGCAACTATTCCAGCTTTGGAAGACAACATTTCCGAAGAAATTCGGGCTATTCCGGCCGAAATGCTCGAAAAAGTTGCCCAAAATTGGACTTTCCGAATGGACCACCTAAGACGCCGCCGCGGTCAACATTTAAATGAAATTATCTTCAAAAAGTAAATGTCATGGACCAATCTAACGTTTCAAATAAAGAACCGATGAGATTTTGCAAATTTTATGCGTTTTTTTTTTTTAAAAAGTTATCAAGCTCCTAAAAAATCACCCGTTACTTATTTATTAATTTTCGGTACTTTTGATTGATTTTTGTTATAATAATTATTTATTTAAATACCTTTGTGTTTGTAAAAGCTGTTTTGAACTTGGTGTTGTATGATTTTTTGTCTAATTTTTTTAAGAATACTAGTACTTCTTATATGCAATGTATAATGTATCTTTTCCTTTTGGTTCTTGCTTTTTTTTTCTTAAATGAAGCTTTGAAACAGTTAATTTTCCTTCAAAATCTTTAATTAAAGCTCAATGTATTTTTGATCAAATAAATTGGTAGCATATATATCTGTACATTTTTGCAATGTAGGTTTAAGTAGTAATGTAATGTTTTTTGGCTATAATAAAATATTGTAGTACTATTTCCGCTCTAAAATTGAAGGAGTTTTAGATAATCGCAAGCACAAAATCAACTGCACCAGTGATTTGATCACTAAAAACTGATAACTTACCTTAATTTCTTCATTTTGATCTTCATTTTTGGTCTTTTTCAGTTCCACATTTTTCAAATGAACGAATGATCGGACGAGAACATAACCAACGGTCCTTGAAAGTGTATAGCAGAATTCGAAGTGTATGTATTGCCGATTCTCCGGCGTTTACAAAAATTCGGTCTTTCGCAGACTTAAAGTTGGCACCTTGACTTCAAAACGATGATTAATAATGTCTTATTGCCTACATGACATGTTGTTCCAGCAGAACATTCCTACGTTCCACACAAGGGACGCTTCGACATACGATTGACATTCTGCATAAACGATTTGGGGGTAAGCTTATCTCTCACAGAGGTGATGTGAATTGTTCACGACATGCGACATTGAAAAATTCTAGATTTCCGAACGACTACATGATGGACTAGTTTCTTTTGATTAGAAAAAAATATTATTAACTTTGGTAATATGATAATTCTCTTAGAATTTGTCTACTGTTCTTCTACTTTAAATCAACCAAATAATATGTATAACATACCCTATACAGCTAGAATTAAAGTTAAAAATGGAACATCATAAAATGCTTAAAATATTCCACCTAAAACCCACACCTAGTCAAAAACTTTACGGCCCAGCACAGAGTGGTGGAAATGGCAGAACACAAGTGGGCTTGGATAGAGACCATACTGCGACGCTGAACATTGGGATGACCATCGCGGTTTTTGGTACATAAAAGCTAAACAGCTCTACAAATTTTTGATGAGATGCATGGCTAGGGAGTAACTTTACTCTCCTATTCTAGGTCCCCTCTTAAACCAGAAGAATGGCATACGAAACTCAGTGATACTGCTGCTTCCGCGTGTTCTAACACAAAAACCGTGTTTCCGGTTATATGAGTGTACACATGTGGAACTTTCTACAATCCTTGTACATTTTCCTTTTGTTGTGGACCTGAGTTGGACGTTGAAGTTAATGAAAGGTGTAGAGAACATGCTATCTAAAATCCTTTAGCTTGGCATTCGAATGTAGGTAGAGGAAAACAGCAGTTTGAAACACTAAATTTGCTGGTAATCTGGAAGAAGATATTATAAATTGTGTGCATTAACAGCTTCCTCGCTCTTACAGAATTTGGTGGATTTCGAAATGTTTAAGCATCGGTTTACGCAATGCTATCTGTGTTATGTAAAAGGATGGAATTAAGCTAACGCATAGTGTTAATATAGCTTACTTTGTGGGGGATGGCTTTTAAAGTGAATCAAAAGGAAGTTTTTTTTAAGTGGTTGAGTATTTGATATAATATATCGTCATCTTTGATGTTATAATATTTATATTATTCTTTTTACTTGCGATTATAGGTACTATAATTCAAGTTATGGATTCGTGCAAAAATTTTTTTTTTCTAACAATCAAACATGATATTACGATGATAGAGAAGTTGAAAAAAGTGGGTTCGGAAATTCCGTCCGTCTGTCTGTCTGTTCGCGCCTCTACAGCCTAAATGTATGGGCCGATTTGCTTCAAACTTGGTATTTAGTATTTATTAGGTAGTATCTCGGGGGTGTTTTTCATTTTTGCTCTAGGTCGAAAAATAAAGGTACCTGCCATACAATTTTTAACAAAAAATTTGATTTTCTCGAAAACGGCTCTTACGATTTTGATAAAACTTCCAGGGTGCTATTTCTTTTACAACAATACATATTGCAGTTAGAATACATTTTTCGAAATTTGTTCTATAACGGTACCTCCCATAAAACCGGTTTTTTTCAAATGCGGTTTTATTGTAAACTATTATTCTGATTTCAATAAAATTTTGCACACATGAATTCATTTACAATTCAATTAATATTGCATTTCAAAATTTTCAAAAACTTTTTTTCGATTTTTTTAAATTTTCTAAATTTTTCGAAATATTTTGAAAATGGGTTAATTTTTTCAAATAATTTTCCTTATAATGACACACTAGAAAAAAAAATTTAAATATTTTTTGGAAAAGTTTTTCAAACAAAAACGACTTGAAAAAAACTGGTCGAACGATTTTCAATATTTTTTTTCCTTGATAGACATTTAGTTTTCAAATTTTATTGCATACTTAGTTTTTCCGAGGAAACTCTTAACCTAATTAAAAAATGAAGAATTTTCTAAAAAAAAATATTTTTTTTTTATTTTAATAGACGTGTGGTTTTCAATCTGACAATACTTTTTTTCGGAGTTGGTCTTTTTGACAGCTGTCAATTGATTTATGCTCAGTTTGGTTTGCCACAAGAACAAGTTCGTGCGACCCAGTCGTACATTTTTTTAAATTTATTCGACGATGTGACCGCACATATGAGCAAGTACGTGCAATCCAGTCGTGCAATTTATTTTTATTATCAAAGTGAGATTCATATGGTTAGTTCTGCTTTAAGTTTGTACCTTTCAATTTTGTAAACTTTTTCACATTTCTAATAAGCTTTTATAGAACTGAAGAAAACCTTTAAGCGGTAAAAAAATAATTATTATTATAATTTATTAACTGGTAATTAAAATTACAAGGTAATACAAAAAGGAGTGAACCTAGCTGCAAAGACTATTGGCTCTGAAGTAAAAAATTAAATTAATGATTTCGTATCAACAGTTGATAATTACATAAAGTGATTTTCCTAGAATAAATAATTTTCCAATAAACCTTTTGAATTGCTTAATTATTAGAAAGTTTGATTTTTGATTAACTTTTGAAGCCCTCGTTTTTTAACATTTATATTTATCAGAGAGTAAGATTTAGGGTATGAAGGCCGTTCTCTGAAAAAATAATTTGTTATGGTTGCCAAAAAAAACGCATTTTGAACGGTCTAAATTTACAAGCCGTGAATATAACAAAAATTAGATCTTATCTTAACGGACAAACTCGCTAACTCCTAGTAAATAATTATTTGGAAATAAGCGACGATGAGACGAGACTAAGGCCCAATGAGCACGGAGCAACTCGAAAAAAAACTGATTACCGATGCGAGTTGGCAACTAGTTTGCTTTGAATCGTAACCTGTATAATCATATGGGACGACGGCGTTTCTAGTTTGTCGAAAATGAGCGAACAACAAAACAATCTGTTGCTGGTGCGGGAGGTGGAAAAACATCTATTTAATATATATTTCCTTGAAATAGAGAAAGCGTAGATGAAATTCGAGAATGTCGTAAAATTGACGTATGCTTTTTTATTTTGACTTGAATCTGGATGTTAATAGTTCCAATCTAATTTACATTTTTTTTATTGGCGCGACAGCTGCTTAAGGAGCCAAGGCCTAGTGGCTTATACTCTCAACCATTCCTGTGTGTGTGTTGTTAATCTGCAAGAATGGAAGGGACCTACAGTTTACCGCCGAGTCCGAACGGCTACATGAGATGCACTTTTTCGAGACAAATTTTACTGTTGGAGGTTTGTCAGTTCCTCGCAAGAGGCAGTACCCCAGAAAAAAAGGTGGCTATGAGCTCGATTTGAACCCAGGTTCTTTCGCTTAGCAGTCCGACAAACTAACCACTAAGCCACGGGGCACTACTATATAGTTCCAATCTACTGTGTCATATATTTCCACTGCTAGTGAAGAGAAGGTTGTAGGGTTATAAAATAGTTGGCTTAATAGCCTCTTCCTGAGATAATAGTAAAACATGATGGTTTCATCATCGCTCGAATCTTCCGAGAAGATTTCACGCCCGGTATACATGACGACACTGAACGAACTAGACATTTCGATTGGTGATGAGTTTTCTCGTGTGTGGAGTCAAGTCACTGCTGGTCTGAAACTGGTCTTTAACCCAATGTGCCAATCGGTTTAGTTTTTATCCAGTAGCTCGGTGTACGCTGGGCCTAACTCTACGTCTGCCGACGTCAACGCTGACCACAGTTGCCGTTGTGTGACCATGAGACGACTTTCTTTAAAACTGTTTATTTTTAAGACATTTTCAAAAATCTTGCGACATTTTGACCCCAAATCTAATAACATACCCGTGTGTATGTTGTGAATCTGCAAAAATAGAAGGAACCAACAATTTACCGCCGAGTCCGAACGGCTACATGAGATGCACTTTTTCGAGACAAATTTAACTTTTGGAGGATTTGTTAGTTCTTTTTTGAGGCAGTACCACAAAAAAAATAGGCATGACTGGGTCGCACGTACTCGCTCCTATGTGCATAATAACATTGGATAACATAATAACAAGGACAATACTAAACGGTTTTTAGTAAAAATGGCGAACGTCATCACACGTGTTATATATTATCGAATTTATGAAAAAAGTGCATATTTCGAAAATTGTAGAACTAATTTTGATATAATCCTGTATTTTATTTTTAGTTTTTTGAGGTTTTAGTATGTAGTTCTTTAGAGATTAATAATATACACTTGATTATAAAATTTAAAATAAAACTAATTTTACTAGTTTTAAAAATATTGAATTTTAAAAACAAAAAAAAATATACCTAAATAGAAACAAAAGGTATTCAAAATGTTGCTATGCAGAATTAATTTGGCTATTTAGATATTTTCATTTAAAAAAATTATGAAAATCCAATGTTAAAATTCAATTTCCCTTCTGAGGAATGCCAAAAGGACCACAAATACGAAATTTGAAAGCAATCACTTAAGCCGTTTAGGCTGCAGATCAATACATACAGACAGACAGACTGACAGACAGACAAACATTTTTTGTCACTAACTTTTTTAGATAGCAATCAAACATGACATTACTATCATAGAGGATTATAATATCATGTTTGATTGTTATCTCAATTTTTTAATATTCACGAATCCTAAATTTGCCTTATAGTCCCTACAATCGCAAGTAAAAAGGTTGCTCTGACGAACCTCGACCACTCAGCCATGGGGCATTATTAATTTTCAGTCACTGATTCTAAAAATTTTGTTTACTTTACTTAAAACACTCACTATTTTTTACTTGCGATTTAGGTACTAAAATGCAAGTTATGGATTGGTATTTAGTATTTATTAGGTAGTATCTCGGGGGTGTTTTACATTTTTGCTCTAGGTCGAAAAATAACGGTACCTGCTATACGGTTTTTAACAAAAAGTTAGATTTTCTCAAAAACGGCTCTTACGATTTTGATAAAACTTTCAGGGTGCAATTTTTTTTTAAAACAATACATATTTCAGTTAGAATACATTTTTCGAAATTTGTTTTATAACGGTACCTCTCATATAACCGTTTTTTTCAAAAGCGGTTTTGTTGTAAACTATTTTCAAATTTAAAATTTTGCATACATGAAGTCCTTTATAATTCAATTAATATTGCATTTCAAAATTTTCAAAAACTTTTTTTTTCGATTTTTTAAAATTTTCTAAAAAAAATGGTTTTCGAAATATTTTGAAAATGGGTTGATTGAATTTTTTCAAACAATTTTCCCAGATGAAAACTACAGATTTCCTTATAATGACATACTAGAAAAAAAATTTTTTCGAAGTTTAAAAAAAAAAAAACACTTTTTTAAATAAACTGGTCGAACGGTTTTTAATATTTTTTTCCTGCATAGACATTTAGTTTTTAATTTTTTTTGCATACTTAGTTTTTCCGAAAAAAAATTTTAAGCTAATTAAAAAAATGAAAGAATTTTCTAAAAAATAAATATTTTTTTATTTTAATAGATGTGTGGTTTTCAATCTGGCAATACTTCTTTCGGAGTTGGTCTTTTTGACAGCTGTCACTTGATTTATGCTGAATTTGGTTCCATTTCATAATGAATAGACTTACTTCCGAACAAGTTTGCAAATTGTGCAAATTTATTAACAAAATAATGGTTCGTTTCGGTGGAGCAGAGCTTTGAAGAAGACCCGAATGAGTCCATCCGCCATCGCGCGCAACAATTGGAGATATGGAAGATTTTGCGGAAGGATCTTGGTTTGCAGGCTTACAAAATCTAACTCGTTCAAGAATTGAAGCCGAACGACCATCAAACGCGTCACACGTTCGGTGAATGGGCGCAAAACGAGATGGCCACCGATCCCGATTTTCACAAAATTGGGCCTTATCTTTATAATCAAGCTAAATTTCTTCTTGAAAAGCGCACGTCTAAAAAAAACACCCTTTAAATACGTACACATGTATGCAGCCACTAAGCAATTATCTAACACAAGAACAAGTTCGTGCGACCCAGTCGTGCATTATTTTAAATTTATTCGACGATGTGACCGCACATATGAGCAGACTTCAATATAACGAATTAAATAAATCCAGAAAACCATTAAGGAGAACAGATATAAAAATATATTTTTATGTTCTTCGAATTTATGCTAGGTTAACCTTAACTTTTGTGTTTTTTAAGTGGGTATAACTATAAAATAAATTAAATAGTATATATTTAAGAATTGACCTGTAGCCCACATGAGAATTTACTATGCATGTGCACGTAGCTTTTATTGAAAAAACTGTTTATTATAATGTCAAGGGTACCATTTGGACAAACTAAATCAAGACAATTTCACTTTTTTTTTTGAAATTGATTACCAAAAAAAATGAAGAAGATGTATTCAGTGTGATCATTATAGAAACCACTGACGTTTCCAATGAAAAGTGCTTGGTGATGATGGTTTGACTATTCAACAAAAAAAGTCGCTAAAAGGCTAAGTAATTTTAAATATGTTCACTTCAGGCTATTTTGGATGTTCTAGAACACAAGCTTCTGAAACTAGGTTTAACAAAGTGGCTGTCATTTCAGGCTGTTGATTGTCCAATTGTTAAACAGTGTTCTGCTGTTCTATTACTAACGAGCTAAGTATGAAGAAAAATTAACTAGCCTTTTTTCCAAAACCTGGTATGTGTGTACTATGTATACTAGAAAATTTAACGATACAAATGAAGTTTGTACATTTTTTAAAGATCATATAAAGTATATTTATTCAACACTCGAATGGGCTAAATTGATTTTATGGAATCAAAAAACAAAACAAAAATAATGTGATATATGTGAATACATTTAGGAAAGGAGGCTGAGAAATTCCTAAAAATATGGATTTCAAAATCGGATATTATTATTGTCAAAAAAATTGTATAAAATACTATCAAATAATTTGAAAGAAAGTTATTGCAAGACTTGATATGGGTGATAAGAAATGAGATGTTTAGGTCCCAGTCTTGATTCTAGGTGACTATTTTAATTAAAATAATCTTGTATCACTGTAGTAATATCTGACTCCAAGACCTCAACAAAAATTACTGAATGGTTTTGAGCGTGATTTGCGAAAAGGGTATATTTTTAAGATTAGCAAGTTAACAAATAAAACAAATATAGGTTATTACAATTATTCATTATGCTAATTTTTTTTTTATATTTTTAAGCGGCAACATTGTCGCTAACTAGTACGAACATGAAGGAACAATGAATAACATGGGAAGCGAAAAATTGTCTCTTTCATCAAAAAATTGCGTGCTAAAGAGAATTTTGTATTTAATTTAGAAATTAAGGGCCCGGACCCATAGAATCCGTTCATCCCTTGCATTGTGGGGTTCTCGCATAGAACTGACAGCTCGATTAAATACACGTGTTCCTATGGGAGGTGACCCATAGGAATCGCATGTACCGCACGCATCACATCAAGTAGACTAACTTTTAACTTTTCTCTCCGGGAAATGCGATGACATCAGATGTCAATGGCAATTTGAAGTTTCATGTTTCATGCTAGTAATAGGTTGTTACTTGCGTAATTTTTGCTGCTACTTAAATAACAATTACCAGAAAAAGAAGGGGACATAAAATATTAAAATCATACTTGTTCGATAGAGAGAGGAGATCAAAATGCTGAGATTTTGTTGGATTCGTTCAGATAGATTTTTTTTGTGATTGTTTGAATGCTATTTTATTATTTGCTGTCATGTTTGCACAACCATTTTCAAGGGCATTGTATACAAAGACAAGAAAGAATTAGCTATAAGTAAAGTAACGGGTCCACGGGTCCACCAAATAACTTTTCTTTTTTTTTTTGAAAATGCTGTTGAAACCAAATGTTGCCAATATCCTTCTCTTTAATTTTTGTGAACAAAAACATTTGTTTAACATGGCCCGATAACGATCGCCATTGATTGTAACGGCCACTCCTTGCTCATTTTCGAAAAATGTCCCAATTATGCCTGTGGACCAAAATCCGCACCAAACAGTGACTCGTTTTGGGTGTATCGGCTTTTCAATGTATGCGTGCGGATTTTCTGTGCCCCAAATGCGACAATTTTGCTTGTTTACATACCCGCCAAGATCAAAATGAGCTTCATCTGAAAAGATGATTTTTTTTTGTAAAATCGGCATCGATCGCAGGCAGAAATGTCCTAATATTTCCCAGCGTTGTTTAAGCGTATACACAACCACATTCGTTCAGCGGAAGGATAAAACTAATTATCTGTCAAATCAGACATGATTAGTTTTATATACAAAATGGCATTTTGTGAGAACGAGTTTTCATTCTCTCAGAGTTCTTAGTTTTACACAAGAAAAATAATGTAGGGATTTCCTTTTATTTAAAATCTAGTTTCGGTCATCTATAATTCAAAATCCCAACTTTTAAATATTAGCACCATACTTTGTTCATTTTAGTTACATATTAAGGCGTCTATAAATTCGCGCCTCTGTATCTAATGCGGACTCTAAGAACTCGTTCAATATTTTTAACTATTCATCCATTTTTGTTACTTTAATTATGACAAAAGTTTTCAAAACCACAACAAAATCGAAATGAAATGCAAGCTTCGATGATATTTTTGAATTGTCATATATTGTAGTGCAAACCTGTTTAAATCTAGCTAAAAACCAAGAATTACAAAAAGTGATCTAAAAAAATGTTCTTTTTTATATTGCTACATAACAATTACTATCAAAATGCAAAATTACCAAAATAAGGCAAAAAATGGGCACGACTGGGTCGCACGTACTTGCGCTTATGTGTCTAAATACATTGGAAATCAAGATCTTTGACAGTAACAAGTAACATTTACGTTGAAAATGACACAGTTTGAACTTATAAGAAGTATCAAAACCACAATACTTAATGGTTTCTGGTAAAAATGAAGTACGCCATCACACGTCTTAAATAACAAACAATTTATGAAAAATGTATTTCGAAAATTGTAGAACTGGTTTTGATAAAATCCTGTTTTTTATTTTTAGTTTATTGAACAATTTTTTTTTTTCTAAATTTTGGTATGTAGTTTCTTAGAGTTTATTAATATACATGTCATTTTAAAATTTAAAATAATTTTTTTTATTAGTTTTAAAAATATTGATTTTTCAAAAAAAATTTTTTTTTAATTTATTTTAATTAGAAAAAAAAGTTATTTCATATTTTGATATGCAGAATTAATTGAGGTACCTAGATCTTTTCAAATATTAAATTTGACAGAAATCCAAAGAGCCGTTAACGAGAAAAATAAAAAAAAAAAATACTATTATACATATGAAAGGTACCGTTGATTGATTTTTCCGTAAATTTGGTTCTAATCAAATGATAGCCAATACCAATAAAAGAAATCTCAAAAAACTTCATCAAAATCGTTGGAGCCGTTTTCGAGAAAAATACGCTTTTCCTAAACAGTCATATGGCAGGTAGCGTTATTTTTAGGCCTAAAAATAAAATTTCAATTTCCCCTCTGGGGAACGCCAAAAGAATCAAACACACCAAATTTTGAAAATAAAAGCTTAAGCCGTTTAGCAGCTCGTTATACATACTGACAGACAGAAATTTTTTGTATGACCTATGATCGTATTGTCATGTTTCATTGTTATCTCAATTTTTTTTATATTCACGAATCCTAAACTTGCCTTAGTCCCTATAATCGCAAGTAAAAATATTCTTTCCCATTTGTTAGAAAACGAATCCATTAGCCCTGGCAATAGATTCCCAGACTTTATCTGCTAAATTTTGAAAGTCTTTTCATAGATAGGTCTAAGGTTGAAAGTTATAAGTTTAAACTAAAAATCTAGAAAAAACATATATTTTTATATCAAGAGCGTTTTTAATAAACTCCTCTCGTCACACCTCTTTCTAATAAACTTACGTTCACAGCTCATTCCTAAAAAACAGAGACTTTTTCATTTTCTCCCACTCGTTTACGGAACTCAGATGTGTAATTAAAAACACACACGCTTATGAATCACAATTTGTCAACGCATAGTAAGTTCCAATGAAAAGTTTTCGTCAACTTTTCAAAAAACTTTTCCCGAAAAAACAAAACAAACTAGAAAAAACACTCTCTCACAAGTATCTAATGGATTCATGGTCGTAGATGACTCTTCCAGTTTTTGAAAGTTGAATATGATACTGTCTCCTCAGTGGGTTTACCCTCTAACATGCTAAATTCTTGCAGAGTAATACGTTCCCGAGGCCCTCGTACAGGAATCTTGGTTTATGCATATGTTCTTTTTTTTTTGGAGTAGCAAACTAGCAACTGAAGAAGGGACATAGAAAACAAGGTTTTTCTTTAGAAAAAAAAATTCTATAAACTCACATCAAGTGGGGAACTGCTATGTCTCCAGGATTGAGTGCAAATATCCTTTCTGCTGTCAGTTTTTGTTGGTAATGGGATATGGTAATGGGAAACCCAAACGGATATTATCATTTCCGTTACTTGAAATGCTTAATCCTCACTATTGACAGAGTGGAAGTTAAAAACGTTCCAGCAATTTAGACAAAAACTATTACATCCGGAGTATGAGGTTTGCCTGGCCTGTTGGTTTCGTTTTTTTTTGTTTTCGTTCCAACTTGCTAGGTTGTTTTTGTTGGCCTGAACAAAAGTTGTGGTATCCCTTCATTCTAATCAATTCAATCCGAATCGAGGGTGTGTGTATTTAGTAGGAAATTATGCAAGGCTTTCTTAGTGTTAGGTTTGAGGAACAACCCTATGGCAGACATTCTGGACATTCTACGAAGTGAATCCAGGAGTGTTGAATTAAGGGCTCACCATTTCTAAATTTGGTGTGTTTGCTTACGCATAGGGTTCTTTCCAAAGAATCTGTTTTATTCGGGTGTGGATTTTTCAGTCCGCATCTTTAGTGTTTGTTTGAGTATACCAACGCTCTTCAAGGATTAAAAGAGTCGATATATTTGTCAAGAACTAGAAAAAGTCCGGTACAGGAACAAATAACCTTTCACTGTCTAAAAATAATCGAAATGTAGGCTAATGTTGTTTGAGATTTGAGTGTCGCAGGTCATGTTTAGATATTAACGGCTTCTTACCGTCAGTATCAGCTTATTGGTTCAACAATTACAGTAATAGAGCATGAATTTGAAGAAGAACCTACTATCATCTGTTGAGGCTCTTCAAGTCCAGAAACCTTTCCATAGAAACTAAGCTGCTGTTGTACAAGACCATGGTCCTACCAGTACTCATATAATTGATTTGAGACTTGTTAAAAAGCACTCTGATCCTGATCTCTTAACCGCGTTCAAGAGGAAAATTTTACTGAGAATTGTTGGCCTCGAAGCAGATGTTGTCGAAAAAATAAAGTGCGTTAGACTCCGGAGTTCTAGGCACCTAGCTCGTATGACGAAAGAAGAGCCAGCTCGGTAAATCTTTTGCAGGTCTTTTTATGGAAGGAGAAAACGTAGCAGACTTTGCTAAGATTGGAAGGATGGCATAGACCAGCACGTACATAGCCTTAGACTGCGAAACTGGGTGGCATCGGCCAGAAGCCTGAATGTACGGAAGAATTTGTTCAACAAGACCCGGACCGGATCGTAGTTGTTGCGTCGATGATGATGATGACTTTACAATATTACAATTGTACAGAATACAAAATTTTACCAATAGCAATGGACTTTGCGTGATGCACGCTTTTGAGAAACATTGAGATTCCTAATAATGTAGCTTTCGAAGGGTGGCTAAGACTGGCTTCACACAAGTGATCCCATGCACCTTCAATTGACGAATCATACATTTAGCAAGCATTGCTTTTTTAAAATACTTTTCAAAGTAACTCATCCCATCAAATCCAAAACGTGGTTCCGGTAGAGGTAACTTAGCATTCCTTTGCTATTCCTCAAACATCCTGTCTTTCAAAAAAATCCACAGGATTTCTCTTCTACAAAAAAAAGTTCAACTTCATTCCAGTTCACGGAACTCTCTTCCACTCACAATTACAACATCACACTGACTTCTTCACATTTCGTCGTCCTTTTGCTTGCCTACAAAGGATGCTAGCCCAAGAGATAACACACATGAAAAGTGAAAATTCAAAAAAAAAAAAAAAAAAGTGAGATTCGATAGAAAAGAAACGTCCCTTAAATTTAATTCAATAAAAATCGATAAAGAAAATGTGTGCAGAGGTGTACCTTTTCAGGTCCAACATCATTCACACACACACACACACCCACGTTTTTCGGCCAGAAAAAAGGAAGCACATTGTCGCTGATCATGAAAAAGAAAAAAGGTTTTCCTTTTTGGATGTGGTAAATAGCCGAAAGAGGTATAGACCATATTGGAAAAGACTTAACATGGTCTTGCAAGGAAGATAACGAGTTGTCTTTGGTGTAATCAAAAGTCACAAGGACACACAATATACACCAGAATCAAGCATTGGGATTGTGCAATGTTGGTAGGTACGTTCAGGAAGCCGTCCCGGTCCCAGATCCCGGTTGTGATCTAAACCCAACCACGCACTGACCCTCGTCCTTTAGAATCGGGAATTTCCCATGATTTCTCCAAGATAACAACGAAGACTGTTATGTCCGGTTGCAAGAAAAGGTATTATGTAGCCAGTGAAGCATGTCAATGGAGAGCGAACTAAAAAGAATTCCTTTTTTTTTTGTAAGAAATATAATTTAGGGTCATCTTTGCCATTTCACAAATTGATGTTATTTCTGGAGAAGAGAAATGACATGACTGGGCGAAGAAGGATGAGACTCGGTTTAAAATGAGATAAAGGATAAAAGAGGGTAACGTTGTTGTCGGTGGGTGGTGCTTGGTAAATATCTATAGTAAAAAAAGGATAAGAAGGTGAAGCTTTCGGTGAATGGATTCTGTTGAATGAATGTTGTATTTACTCTTTTCGGATTGAAGGAGGATGCCTTGTGAATACCACATAATTCGAATCTTATCATGCAAATTTTTTGGGATTCTTTTTCGTAAATCAGAAATGTGCAATAACTTTTTGGAAATCAGAGTGATGGGATTTTCAAGTTTTGTGACAATTTTATATTGTAAGTAAGAGATTGTTGTGTGTTTTTTTCTTATTTTTATTTTGTAGGAGATTTATGGATTTTGTTATGTGTATCTATTATTAGCTGACTTATGGATGGGAATAAAATTTTATGAATTGTCTTTAATTTTAGGAATTGCCAGCGATAAAAACTTCGAACAAAATAAAGAGAGGAGCAGGACATGGTTGCTAGTCATTCCCTAATTTTGTAAGTCTTATTTTACAGAATTATTTACTCAGCGAAAAAGTTTATTATTATTGTGTTTAGGTCTTAAATGGAATTTATAAACCAGAGTTTATGGTATTATATAAGCACACTTTGAATTAATTTTTTTTAACATTGGCTACATAAATCGATTGAAATTAAATCCGGATTGAAATTGGAGTGAAATTGATTTTTTTTTTTTTGAGAAAATGATTAGGTAACATACCAGCTGCCAATTTATTTCTTCTTAAGAATTTTTAGTGAAATTCAAAAGTTCTGTCTGGTTTCGCAGAAGCGCCCTGTTGCTGCTGGAGAAATAAGGCTTGCAGTATCTGTATTAAACTGAAAGCTTTATGAGCTTTTTGTTCGATGATGTTGTACTTTTCTCTGTCTCAGTTCAGTTGGTGTGGTGAGGTGACTCGCTGAAGGAAAGACTATTACTATAGGCACGAAAGGTTTTTAAAAATAAATAAAAAATATTTATAGTGGTTTTTGCGAATAATTTTCCACCTAATTTTCCTTTTTTTTATGTGGAATTTGTCCTTAATTGACTCATTTCGTCTGAGTTACGAAACAATATGCAAGATTAGGACCAATAAAAGCAGAGCATGTTCAATGAAGGGAATCTAAACTTTGTTTGCCCGATCTTTAAGAAAGAAGACCTCCTGAAATAGGGCAAATACAAAGGCATTGGTTTTATCAACATCACCTAAAAGAATTGTTCTGTTTTCTGTATTAAGCACATTAACAACCTTAACGGATTTGGATGAAATTGGGTAGGTAGATGGATAATGTGGTAGATTGAGACATAGGCTACTTTTTATCCAGAAAAAAATGCAAGGTTCCTGTGGCTTAAATGTGAAATACTGCAATGGTGGAAATTCGTTTGATATGCTTCCATGCCTTAATTACTGCATGAATTTGTGAAGTTTGATTGACTGAAGAGTTACAGTTCTCACTATACCATAACGAAATATTGAGATATGGAGAAATAAAGATATAGACAAATAAAGATATAGATGTATATAAAGATATAGATATACAGTCAAACTTCGATAACTCGAACTCCTTTAATCCACAGAAAAAGTTCGACTTATCAAGACTTCGAGTTATCGAAATTGTTCAAAATATTAAAGTTAAAATGATACCAAATAAATGTCTCAAATACATTTGCACACACTTATGTACTTTTATTTAATTCCATAAACATATATTTTGTGTACAAGTATAGATAGGTACATACATAAATTCTTATAAAAAACCAAAAAACTATTGCCTGTATGTAGTAATTTTAGTTTGAGTGTAGTTTTTTTGATAATTTTTTTTCGTTACAAAAGATTGTAATTTAATCAAAGCTGCATACATTTCATCAGTTTCTACATCGAAACAGGTTTGCAAAAATAGATTTATATTCTCCAATGCATGTGCTACAATGCTCTTTGACGGCTGTTGAATAAGTTCCTCCACCAAAGTCTCGTCATCACTTTCATTGTCGATTGAAGTCGGATTCAACGAAGAAGAGCTATGACGCTCAATAATCTCCTCATCGGTAGGAAAGGCCGACGTGCAGATACCGTTATCCACCTCCAAATAATCATCCAGATTTATATTAATTGCCATATTACTTTGATGTATCCATTGCTCATATTCAGCTTCCATCAATATTCGATCTTCGTCAACATTATTGAGGAAAACGAAAGGAATGTCATCTTCTTCGTCCCATGTGGAATATTGTCCAAAACCAGCTTTTTTGAAACAATTAGCTATAGTTTGACTTTTGACGTCAATATTCCAAGCTTTACATACGATGTTGATGCATTCCAGCAATGTAATATCGTGTTTGTTTCCAGCATCCATATGCTTTAAAGTTTCCTTTAAAATTCTTCGGCGGTAGTGGCAGTTTAAATTATGAATCACTCCCTGCTCCAGGGGCTGTAGTTTTGATGTCTTATTTGGCGGAAAAAATGCTTATTCAATGCATTTTAATTTCCTTTGTAGGTCTTTGGGGTTGTGCCGGACAATTATCTATAAAAAGTAAAATATTTCTTCCTTGCTTTAAAAATTGCTTATCTAACTTTAAAATCCACTCTTCAAAAAATTGTCCTGTCATCCATGCCTTTGAATTTGCTTTATAATTAACGGGTAACCATTTCACACCGCGAAAACAACGAGGTTTGTTACATTTCTACCTATTGAAAGGATTTTTAGTTTTTTCAGATCCATCCATGTTTGCAGCCAACATTAATGTAATCCGCTGCTTGCTATATTTGCCCCCATGACATTTTTCGTTTTTGAATGTTAAAGTATTGTCCGGTAAGCATTTTAAGCATTCCAATCAAAACTATCCTTTGTCGTTTAAACGAATCAATAATCTCGTGAAACTATTCACCATAATACTGGCACTGCAAGGAATGTCCATCAGTTAACACTTTAGCCCCACTTTATTCGTACTGTCAAAATCAGTGATTCTTACTTTAGCCGAACTTTTGTTTATTTTTTTTATGAACTTAGCATATGCCTTAGATATGGTCTTCCAATGAGGCTTCCGAACTTCGACAAAGTCTATCTACCAGTGTGTTGGATAAATTTGATTCTACTACTTCAGTAAACGATCAACCAACACCCGTACGTCGACGGAACTCAAGATATGTCTAAAACTGCACCGCTGTCAGTGAGAGTGTCCAGGATAATCTGAATCAATAGATTTCACGTCGCTCACAAGAAGTCGGCCTCTCGTAGACCACAACTTGGCGAATTTGTGGGCCGGCACCCTTACAAAATTCAACTGACTTATGAGCTGAATGTAAACCGTAGGCAACGACGTGTGATTACTGAATAGGCTCTGGAGCAGTTGGAAACTGATCCTAATTTTTATCGACAAATTATCTTTAGTGATGACCACATTTCTGGATGAATGGGTACGTTTACGTTTACAATCAAAATTATCGAATTTGGGACAAAAGCAAAAATAATAAATAATAATAAAATAATTTTCAAGGGCCTCCAATGTATTCAGAAAAAGTGACTGTTTGGCGTGGATTTTGGCCTGGCACAACATTGGAAATTCTGCGTGAGCGATTCGATTCTCACGGGGAGGTGATGTGAACTGGCCATCGAGATCGTGCGATTTGCTCCTTTTAGACTTTTTATTGTGGGTTTTTCTGAAATCACATGTCTATGCGAATAAGCCACAGAGCTTTCATAATTTGAAAATTTGCATGTGTTGGATGATAATAAGAGTTCGATTCCTTAGAGCTTTAATTTTGCTTGAGTTATAACTGCTTTAAATAAAACTGTTTCGCTTTTCGATCAACTTACGTTTTATACAAAATATCATAAGAAAAGTAGAATAATCCCTCTAAAATTGTGAATTTTTACATTAATGTTTTCAATACATTTTCTTCAACAAGAACCAGGTAAAATCCTTCCATTTTACCCAAACAGGTTATCCAATCACAATGATGAAAGATATATTTTATTTAAAAAAAAGATACATCCTGTAAATAAAGGTGCATAATCCTATCATACGACCCGATTCCTACAAAGACACCTTCCTCAATCTTTAACCTTCGGATTTTTTGTCCTTCGACAATCGATTCTATCAATAATCCTGAAAATGAAAAAAAAAATACAAAAGACACAAACTCCTTGATTAAACAGCCAGTTGCTTCAAGAAAAAAAAAAATGAGAAAAAAAAACTTGAAAGAAGACATAAAGAATTCCTGATAACTCTATTTCCGGTTAATGATGCACAAAAGAAAACCCTAACAAATAGCGGCAGCAGGGCTAGGGCAAAGAAAGAGATCTTTGAAACGTATTTGAAGCTATTTCTGGGTGAAGTAGCAGGGATGATGATAAAAATGTCCCCAATATAGTCAAAGACGGCACTAACTCAAGTACTATGATTATTGTTAACATCTTCATTTACCCCGTTCCGTATTGGCATCGGCAATGGCATCGCAACGGAAGCAGAATGGTAATACAAACAAAGAGGAAGGAGGGAATAAATTTGTAATCAAATTCTTGTTAGCAATCATGGAAGTAGGTCCAAAGCGAAGGATACAAATATATATTCGGGACTTTTTTTTCTTCAGCTTTTGCATTGAGGAGTTTAACTTACATTTTTAAGGGCAAGTTAGGGATTCAGAAAAAATAATTTATGGTTTGGATCTATGTAAGTATCAGACTATACAATTTCATAACCACAGGGCCCAGGAATTACTAGTGGACGATCCTGTAATGGACAAACGCGTCAAAACAAAGGTAAGATACCCAGTAGGAGTCAACGAAGTCAGTCAAGCAGGGAAGCAGTTAATTTAAATACTCTTTCACAAGTAATCATAAGTGAAGATCCCTTGCATCCTTGCAACGAGTCCTTGATATATGGGTGAATGTTCTAGAGGAAATGGATACCGCATTAACGTGGAAAAAACTGAATACTTAAGGTGCTTACTTTCTGATTTTTAATGGATCATTCCGCAAATTTATTTGAGTGCAAAATTTCTTTTAAAATAGAAAAAGATTAAATATCTTGAAACTTTGATCAACACTGAGTAAGTATGGGTTGTGATTTTCTTGTACTTTTTTGTGTTTTTTATATATTTTTATATTTTGTTTGTATTTTTTATATTTTTTTTTGTATTTTCGTTTTTTTTTGTGCCACCGTAACTGCTTTATCTAGGCGATAACGATGTCGACTAAAATTATCTATAGCAAACATCCTTGTGATTAAAAATGTTTACCTAAGTCCAGCAGTACTACAGAGTTTTTTTGAAACACTTTTAAATTTTTTTAATGAACAACAGCCTTTCATTACGCTTTGCCTCATTTCTGGATGACATCTTAGGGGAATTTACGCAACAAGAGGTTACTTCAAGGTTTTTTGAAGCTATAGCTGAATCTGTATTTTTAATGCTGGGGTGGTATCGGGTTAGGTGATGTGTGAAAGTTACATTTCTGATAGTCACATGTGATCAAATTAACATTTCAGTCTGCGTAAAATGAAAATTACAAAATCTGGCATCACTTGCAGTTTTCCAGGTTAGATTGACATTTTAATTATTTATTTATTTTTGACAACGTGCGATAAATAGAAAAAAAAATAATTTAATTATTGCGCTATGTAATTTACGAAAATGGATAAAACGATTGCTTTTCTCCCAAAAGTCTAAATAAATCGATGCTCCAAGTAAAAGTAAACATTAAAGCATGTATACCATCGCCGTCGTTGCTGTGCTATCACTCGCTGCATCTCAAAGAAAATACTTAAAGAAATACAAAAAAAATAAACAAATAGCCAACGAAAATTCACAAATTTCGCTTCGAAACAAGAGTAGTTGGAACGTGTATCTTAATTTTAGTACCTACCTTCCTTCCAACCTTATTATAGGTACTTGATATCCTTAAAAAATTCCATTAATACCTACCCATACCATACGTTTATCGATCCATCAAACATAATTAAGCTATTTTAATTAATTTCATTTCAAAAAGTAAATTATTGTTATTGGGGCCTATATAGGTCCCTTTACCTAGCATTATTGCCATACTGCTGATTCCTACGAATCTTTATGCCAGTTGTTCAAATTTGTCCCTATAAATCGCAAGTAAAAAAACGGTCTTATGAGGGGCGCCATTTTTAGCCCACCAACCTCCTTTTTTCATCAGTTTATACACTAATTTTTTTGCATACAAATTTTGGACCGGTTTTTGGGAAAAATAAACTTTTACTTAACAGTTATATGACTATTATATAAAAGCTAACAAAATATTTAATATTTAAGCTAAAAAAAATTAATAAAAGCCCTCTGTAGAATGTCAAAATAACCTTAAGTTCTAAATTTAAAGACGATTGGTTCAACCGTTTAGGCAATAGTTCAATAGACATCCGTACAGCCAGCCAGACAGACAGACAGAATTTTGCCAGTGACTCTCTATCATCGTAATGTCAGTTTTGATTGTTATCTCAAAATTTTTAATCTGCACGAATGCATAACTTGCATTATAGTACCTATAATCGAAAGTAACAAATAATGAAGATCCTAATATAAAAAATCGTTTTTTTTGCGAAGAAGCAGTGGTGTTCTTTGTTGTAAAATCTCATATTTTGTGTTTTCCATTTACGCCTGTTTTCAATATAAAAGCGACATCTAAATAGCAATCACAAGAAAAAGTCCCAACAATGTAACTATCACCTTAGGCAGACCCATACTCAAGTATGGGGAGTAAATAAATATGAGACTCACCAAACTACAAGATCATTGATCTATTTGAAACTGCTTTGTCGCCATTATTTATCAAGATACTGCAACTCCAAATTGACTATGAACTTAAAGCAAAGCTAGTGCCTGATTATCGACTTCCTGCTATCCATAGGGTGCTTTAAGAATTGCTTTGAATTGGCTGAAAAATCTGGAGAATTGGTACAGAAACCTACTTTTTATAAACTATTCGAGCAATTGGGTGAGCTACACAGGCTAAAATGTATGGTTGAAGCTTCGAGTAATCTGTACCAGACAATGTATTCTGTATATTAATAAACTGCTATCATTCCTTGGCCAGTGCTTTATGTTATTTGCTTAACCTGTCCTTGTCGTCTTCCGTTTTCCCGCAAACTTGGAAGTCTTCATTTATAATTCTACTTTTTAAATCAGGAAGCCGATGTAATATGCGTGACTACAGAGGTATTGCAAAAATCAGCGTTATTATTATGGTCGATGAGTTCATTTATGGAGTAAAATCACATCTATCGGACAGACAACATGGATTCGTCAAGGGCAAATCTACCATTACAAATCTGTTGGAAATTAAATCTTGTATAACAAAGGGATTCATGAATGGTCATCAAACGGGTGTGGTATATACTTCTCCAAAGCTTTCGACCAACTTAATCACCAGCTGCTTGTTAGAAAACTTTCACTTTTCGGTTGGCCCCCAAATCTTGTTCAATGGATTACGAGTTATTTATCATCTTGTACTTAATATTTTAAATTTAAGCCCATATTTTCCTTTTTTTGGGCAAATGTCAAATTTTGAGAGATATAAGAAGAAGCATTTTGTTAATAGTAATGTATTGAATTGTAATGAACAAGTGGGCTTAACGCACATTGCTCTCCGATTCTCGACGATTTATAATGATAAGTGCGGAAACCCTGTTAGAACTTTCACTTAAAACAGAAATGCAAGCCAATGCAACCAGACTGAGAGACAAATGTCCTATCTTCTTTGTAGTGACAATTGTGGAACAGACTATAGTAAAAATTAATTAATACGAATAATAACATTGATTTTTATATTACTCTTTTCATTGCAGCTTTTGGACAATTACAAATTATACGTGATTAATAGGTGAATTAAAGATTTATGGTCCTGTCGTTGTTGTCCCTCAAGAAATATAAAACAGTTTCGTAAAAAAGGTTCCGATGGAAGTATTTAAAAAGTGTCCCGAACAAAATGCAAATATCTTTTTTGTTTGAAAACGTAAACTTAATAAAATAAATTGCACGACTGGATCGTACGTACTTGCTCATATATGCGGTCACATTGTAGAATAAAATTAAAGAAAATTAAAGTTAACATCAAAGGATTTATTCGATTTTTGTGAATTGATTGTTTGAATAAAGTACGTTAAATTGTATTGAGTGAAATAATTGAAACGCCATTTTATTTCTTTATGACATGTAAAAAAGTGTGATTTTTTTTTTTTACAAAATCGAAGGAGTGGTTTTTAAATAAAACGGTTTTTTAACAACTTTTTTTAAAAAATAAAAAAAAAAATAATTCAATAATACAAACTTAAGTGTAAAAATAACGTTCATTTAAAAACAAAATTAAAAAAAAATCAGCTACCCGTTTTCAAAACATTTATTTTTGAAACAAACAAATATTTTAATTATTAAAAATAAAAAAAAAAAAATCGAAAAAAATTGATGCTCAGGCTACGTACATCTTCTTGAATATCAATTTTGATATTAATTGGATCACCAGTTTTCGAGAAAGTCGAAAAAAACCGGTCCTATGGGAGGTACCGTTTTTAGCCCACCATATTCATTTTTTTTCACCAAAATATAATGCTTTTCTTTTCATAAAAATTCTTGGAGCTGTTTTCGATAAAAAATAAGCTTTCACATAACGGTTATATGACAGGTACCGTTAATTTTTGACCCAAAAAAATTTAACAAATTCCTCTTTGGAACGTCAAAATAACCTTAAGATCTAAATTTGAAGACGATTGGCCCAACCGTTTAGGCTACAGTCCAAAATACATCAGTACAGACAGACAGACAGACGTACAGAATTTTGCCAGTAACTGAAATATGTTTCTCTATCATCATACTGTCATGTTTGATTGTTATCTCAAATTTTTTAATCTGCAGGAGTGCATAACTTGCATTATAGTACCTATAATCGCAAGTCAAAAAAGCTTTTAGTGCAAGAAAAACATTCATAAACAGAGCTCTTGAAGATCCTAGAGCCAGAAGAAGCTGATAGAAACTAGATTAACCAATTTCTTAAAATACATATTTTTTAAAATTGGATTAAATGAAATCAAAACTTTTAACAAATTATTAACTAATAAAAACAAAAATTTGTTTCAATATTAAGATTAAAATATATCCGAAATAAGGATAACCCCGTACAACCCATTCATGAATTTTAAATAACCTCTCGTAAAAAAAGGTTTGCATACGCGAACAACCCGCGCTCTCTGAATTACAACCTTTTTTCTTCTCCATTATTATAAGAAAAAGTAATTCCGGCAACCGGATATTAATTGGGGGTAAGTACAATAAAGCATTTATTTGCGAAAGCTGGTGGGTTTGGGTAAAGTGTTTTCAGAGAATGTCGAATTTTCAATGCGGAAATACCTACAGTGTGAATGTACAGTAAAAGTGGGTATTTTTTGCCATTTTTTTTTTTTTTGAGAAAAGGATCTCTGAAAATCCGAGGAAGTTAAAAGGATTGAAAACATATTTGGGTTTTTAAAGGGAACAGACAGAATCGGCTGTGATTGTGGGGATTGAAAAAGATTTTATACACAATTAATGGCAATTTTTTTAATGCTCAAAGGAAGAAGATGAAAGAGTAAATAAGAGTGTGGTTTGTGTTGTAGCATATTAAAATCCTGTTTTAATCACACCCTTAAATTAGACGACAAATTTTTGTTCATTGTTACAATTGATTTGGATTTAAAGTGCTTCCTTCTGTTTGGGTTTCTTTTATACTATTTTGAAAGGTGTGGGCATAATTAAAAGCTTTTTGAGCTTACAATTATTTTTTTTTAATAAAAGTATTTTCAAAATTAAAGGACTGATTTTGATAAAAATGTATTGATGATTTATGGTATTCTAATTCTTAGAGTATAAAGATGCACATTTTCCTATATAACACATTTTTCATTATCTTTTAAATTATTGAAAAATTCTATAAAAGGTTTTTAAAATTTTATAATAATTTTAAAAAGCATTGATGAAGCAAGCAAGGTCTTTTTGCACATAAAGCTTTTTGGAAATGTAATAAGCCAATTAAGAAAAAACTGATAATTAAAAAAAAAACGTTTTAAGGAAGGCACTTTTGTATACCATTTTTACTTGCGATTATAGGTACTATAAGACAAGTTTAAGATTCGTGAATGCCTCGTGGCTTAGTGGTTAGTGTGTCGGACTGCTAAGCGAGCCTGGGTTCGAATCCAGCTCAAAGCCACCTTTTCCGGGGTACTGCCTCTTGCGTTGAACTGACAAAACCTCCAAGAATAAATTTGTCTCGAAAAAGGGCATCTCTTGTAGCCGTTCAGAATCGGCGTTAAACTGTGGTTCCCTTCCATTCTTTCAGATTAACAACACACACACAGGAATGGTTAAGAGTATAAGTCACTAGGCCTTGGCTCCTAGCATTCGTAAAAAAAGAAAAATCTAACAATCAGACATGACATTACGATGTTCTATACTCGGCGGCAATCAGTTCAGGGAGCTGTGGACAGGGTATTATGTAGAACAATGGACAGCTTCGAAGCATTATTTATACTTGCGATTATAGGGCCTATAAGGCAAGTTTAGGATTCGTGAATATACAAAAAAATATTGAGATAACAATAAAACATGACATTACGATCATAGAGAAGCCTAAAAAGTTGGTTACAAAAAATATCTGTCTATCAGTCTATCAGTCTGCCTGTCCGTCTGTATGTGTATATTGTTCTACAGCCATAACGGCTAAAGTGAATGCCTTCAAATTTGGTATGTGACATTCCTCAGAGGGGAAATTGAAATTTTATTTTTAAGCCTAAAAATAACGGTACCTGCCATATAACTCTTAAGGAAAAGCTAAATTTTCAAGAAAGCGGCTTGAAAGATTCTGCTGAAATTTTTTGATATTTTTTTGTAGGTATTCCTCTTAGGTGGCGCTACAGTCCGGGGTGGACCTGGGCCTCAACCAACAAGCTTCTCCAGCCAGCTCGGTCCCTAGCTAGCTGTCTCCAGTTTCGCACGTGGAGTCGGTTGAGGTCCTCTTCCACTTGTGTGCGCCACCTGAGTCTCGATCTTCCTCTACTGCGCCGTCCCTCTGGGGTGGATTCGAAGATTTTCCGGGCCGGAGCATTGATGTCCATCCGCTCTATATGACCCAGCCATCTGGGACGTTGAATATTTACTCTTTTGGATGGATCTGTGTCGCTGTACGGTAAAGTTCTTTATTGTATCTTCTTCTCCATTCTCCGTTTATGCATATGGGACCAAAAATCACCCGGAGAATCTTTCTCTCGAAACAGCCTAATGTGTCCTCATCCGCTTTTGACAGCGTCCATGCGTCTGCACCATAGAGCAGGACTGGGATGATGAGGGTCTTATAAAGGGACATTTTAGTTGCCCGAGAGAGGGCTTTGCTACTCAATTGCCTTCTAAGCTCGAAGAAGCAGCGATTGACAAGAGTTATTCTTCGTTTGATTTCAGCGCTGGTGTTGTTGTCTGAGTTAATAGCGGAGCCCAGGTAGACAAAGTCCCTAACTACCTCCAAGTTATAGCTGTCTATGGTGATGTTTTGTCCAAGACGTCGATGTTGGGCATCTCTTCTTGACGACAGCATATACTTGGTTTTGCCCTCATTGACTGCCAAACCCATCTTTGCCGCTTCCTGCTTAATACTCACAAAAGCGCTACTGACATCACGCTGCGTTCTTCCGATTATGTCAATATCATCGGCGTATGCGAGTAATTGGACGGACTTTTGAAAGATCGTGCCTCTATTGTTGGTGTGAGAGTTCTGCACTATTATTTCAAGTATGATGTTGAAAAAGTCGCATGACAGCGCATCGCCTTGTCTAAATCCTTTTTTGACTTCAAAGGTGTCGGTGAGGTCTTTACCTACCTTGACGGAACAGCGTGCGTTTTCCATCGTCATTTTACACAGTCGGACGAGTTTGGCAGGGATGTTAAAACTGCACATTGCTCTATATAACTCGTCTCTATAAATGCTGCCGTACGTGGCTTTGAAATCGATGAAAAGGTGGTGGGTATCGATTTGAAGTTCTTGAGTTTTTTCCAAGATCTGCCGTAATGTGAATATTTGATCGATAGTGGACTTTCCTGGCCTGAAACCGCACTGATATGGACCTATCAGGTTGTTGACGAATGGTTTTACAGCAGAAAAGATCTTGTAGGCGATGTTGAGGAGACTGATACTCCTATAGTTGGTACAGCTCAGAGGGTCTCCATTTTTAAGGATCGGGCAAATTATGCTGAGATTCCATTCATCGGGCATGCTTTCTTCTAACCATATCTTGCTTATGAGTTGGTGCATACTTATAGCCAAGTCATCGCCTGCAGCTTTGAAGAGCTCGGCAGCTAGGCCATCGGCTCCGGCGGCTTTCTTGCTCTTAAGTTAAGATATAGCTTCTTTTTTTTTTATAATTAACGCGCGCATAAGGGACTATTTGTTTCCCTTTTAATGTAACACACTGCGCGGGTATTAGGAAGATAGGGAGGGGAGAGATAGGAGGTGTCGATTAACATGGGTTTTAAATGTTTGCAAATTGAAATGGCAAGGGAAAATCTCGCCGGGTAAACCATTCCAAAGTCGTGTTGTACGGCTAAAAAAAGAATCCCTATATTTCACGGTACGTCCGAAATTGGGCTCAAGGGTGAACTGATGGGCATTCCTAGCAAGACGAGTATTACGGGCGAAACTTTTAAGGGGAGGAATGCAGGTGGCTACTTCGAGTGAACATTTTTTATAAAAGAAACGATAAAATAAGGAAAGACATGAAACATTGCGTCGGTGTTCAAGAGGGGCAATTGTTTCAGCGGCAGTTCTATTTCCTATCAATCTTAACGCTCGATTTTGTATTCTATCAAGCAGGTGAAGCGATGTTTGGGAAGCACCTGCCTACAGTTGGGAGTTATACTCGAGTTAAGGGCGTATAAACGCTTTATAAATTATAGCCAGATCAGATGGGGAAAAATACTTCTTACACCGATACAGAAAACCTAAGCACTTAGCAGCATTCTTAGCGATTTCAAATATATGGTCGTTCCAACGGAGGTCGTCGTTGACACACATACCGAGTACTGAGAGCTTTTCAGTTTCTTCGATGTAAGTGCCATTCATGGACAATGGCGTTAGGGGTATGTTAAGCTTTAACGACAGAAGACAGCATTGAGTTTTCGAAGCATTAAACTCCACACGATTCCTAACTATTACCCCATTTGACAATGCTGTATAAATCGGAGTAAAATGAGCTTGACATACGGCACCGTTGCTATTGTACGTCCGAAGGCGAAGGACGTGAATTATCGAACGAATATGAAAAACTGAGGGTAGAGTCGTAAGCAAAACAGTTAATTGGGTTAGAAGTAACAGACAGAAGATCATTTATAAAAATGAGGAAAAGATTCGGAGACAAAACAGAGCCCTGGGGCACACCAGCATTTATTATATGTATGTATATAAAGAAGATATATACAGATTAATAAACTATCCACCAACAGAACAAAATTCTAAATTATTACCTTGACGCAACATTTCAGTCTCGTGCTCGTAGCGAGCATACTCCATTTGAGCTTCCAATTTGTCTTCTTCCATTTTAAGTTCACGTCTAAGAGAATCTTGCTTTGTTTTGAATAATTCGTACAATTGCTTCCATCTTGTACCGTATTCGTGCTCAAAAGAATCTATTTCGGCAAAACGTGGTCCTACTCCACGCTCATGATTGAACTCCTGTGTTTTCTTATTCAAAGACTTTTCAGGCAGACCATCTGGATCCTCATTTATTTCAAATGGCTCTACGACACATAGTCGGAGTGATGCTGTTAAAAAGAAGCATTTATCACTGCAAAGACGAAGCGCTGCATTTGCTGAAGATTTCTTAGCGAATTCAATAACACCTTCACCAGTGTGTTTTCCGCGATCATCAACAACAATAATTGCCTTTTCAACTGGCCCAAAAATTTCAAACGATCTATATAGCAGCTCGTTAGATACAAGTGAACTTAAATTTTTAACGCGCAAAATGGTGGCATTCGGTGCAAAGCGTACACGAAGTGTACGACCCTTGCGCATTGTTCCATCTAAACCACGCTTTGCTTTTTCAGCATTTGGGTGGAAGTCCACTTTCAAGAATGCAAAATTCTTCTCAGGATTAGAGAAAACTTCACCAATCTCACCATAGGGCTTAAACAATTCACGCAATTCTTCTTCAGTGATGTCACTAGTCAAGTTACCGATATAAAGACGATTACGTCCAGAAAACTTGGCTTCTTCACATTCAAGTGGAGGCAATTCATGTGTAGGACCAGTGATGCTTCTCAAACGTTGTCCAATAAAGAAGTCTTCGTTCCGACCACCACCACCTCTACCACCACCACCGCCATATCCACCGCCATTATTTGCATTAGAACGAATAGGGCCGCATTTAAATTTGTAGGGCGTCAAAAGTTGGTGGTTTTATCCAAGAATCATAATTACACCAGCATTTGATATAAATTCCAGTATAACACAATAAATGAGGTAAAAATCGGCAGTTTTGGCATTTTTGAGGGAAATTTGAAAAGAACTTTTTCGAAGCGCTATTTCTTGGGATTATTTTGTGTCCCCACGTAGGAATACTTTAAAAAAAAAAAGCTTGTTGAATTTTATCGCAAAATCATATTCAGTGACGAAGCTCATTTTTGGCTCAATGAATTTGTAAATAAGTAAAATATGCGGTATTGGTCGGGTGAAAATCAGACTTGAATCCGTCCAATACAACTTGTATTGAACGGTCCAGAAGATAGCTTCTAATCCAACGAACAAGAGTATTATCGATCCCAAAAGCACGCATTTTCGATAAGAGAGCTTCATGCCAAACTCTATCAAATGCCTTGGAGATATCAAGAGCAATAATCTTACTTTCACCAAAGCGATGTAAAGATTTGTTCCACTGTTCGGTGAGATATGCCATCAGATCACCAGTGGAACGGTTGCTGCGGAAGCCATACTGGCGGTCATGGAGAAGCTTACGATCTTCGAGATATTCCTTAAGCTGACGGTTAATCAGTGTTTCCATGACCTTAGAAAGAAGGGATGTCAGTGCTATGGGTCGGTAGGAGGAGGGGGAGGATGGGTCACCTTTCTTAGGGACAGGCTGGACAAATGCTGTTTTCCATCTTCTAGGAAAGATTCCAGAAGAGTAGGAGCGATGGAAAAGCTTACGCAGTGGCTTTGCCAGTGTGGAAGAACACCTCTTCAGAAGATTCGGGGGTATACCATCCGGGCCAGCGGATTTGTGTATATCGAGATCTTTGAGAACTCTTGCTACTGTACGAGTGCGGAAAAAATCTGTCCCGTGGAAAAATTTACATTCTCAAGTACAGCAGGGGCAACGTTGCTATGCGGCAGCGTGGAGCTAGCAGCGAAATGGGCGGCTAGCTTTATTTCATCCAGATGTGGTGGTCGGTCGTAATTGTTGGCCTACTCCGCCCAGATAAAGTGGACCATTCTGCCTGACAGCGGAATTCGTTTCGTCATCGCCGTTATACAGTCTGCAGAAATGGTTTTTCCATATTCTCAGCATCGACTGCGATTCCACTACGATGTTCCCTTGATCGTCTTTGCAAGCTTCAGTTCGAGCTCTGTACTGTTGACAGTTTCTTTTTACATTTTTGGTAAGACTTTAGATCTCTATTCCAACAATAACAGTTCTCCATTTCTTCGATATTCGTACGCTTCTCATCATACCTTTTTTTCTTTCTAAGAACCCTGTGTTCCTTTCCTCTTCTAATCGTAGAGAGCATGGGCAGTTCTGGTCCCTCTAAAGCAGCGCCGGCCGCCTTGTATGCTTCGTGTTTAGCTGAGTGTGCTTGCCGACACTCATCATCAAACCAGGGGTTTCATTGTGGTGGCCGTGTAAAACCCAGCACTTCAGTCGGGGCTTCCCTGATGGCTTTTTGGCAATGTTGCCACTGGTTTTCAATTCTTGATGCTGGCGGTAAAAGACTCCTTCGGAGGTTAATTGAGACTCGATCGGAAAAGGATCTGGAGATTTCTTGCGATTGCAGGCGTCCGACGTTAAACTTCCTCACAGTATAACCTCTTCTTGGCGTGGGTCGTGATATCCTAAGTCGTACCTTGGCTACAACGAGTTAGTGGTCCGAGTCAATGTTTGCCCCTAGGAAAGTTCGGACATCCATCATACTGGAGTAGTGCCTTGCATCGATCGCAATGTGGTCGATTTGGTTGACAGTGGATTGATCAGGGGATCTCCATGTCCCTTTGTGAATGTTGAGGTGTTAGAACTTGGTACTAGCTATTACAATATTTCGCCCCGCAGCAAAGTCAATTAGCCTGAATCCGTTATCAGAGGTGGTGTCGTGCAAACTGTGTTTTCCGGTTGTACCACCAAAAACTCTCCCTAGCTTGGCGTTAAAATCGCCTAGGACAATTTTAATGTCATAGCTAGGGCATTGCTCATATGTTTTGTCCAAGAGCTCAAAAAACATTTCTTTGGTGTCATCATCTTTTTCCTCTGTGGGGGCATGCGTGCATATGAGGCTACTATTGGCAACTTTAGCCTTGATGCGGATTGTCATGAGGCGCTCGTTCACACATTTGTAACTCAAAACCTCTTGCCGGAGCCTGCCTCCAATGACGAATCCACATTCAAATAAGCAATGTTTTTGTTGTGTATAGCTGTTGCCATAGTAGACATCGCAGTTTTTCATCTTTTTTTTGCCCGGCCCGTCCCATCGCATTTCTTGGATGGCGGTTATGTCTGCCTTACAGCAGTCAAGGGCCTCCGCTAGTTGTTCGGCTGCATGTGGTCTGTTAAGGGACCTAACATTCCACGTACATATCCGAAATTGGTTGTCCTTATTTCGTTTGCAGGGTTCGTCATCAGTGAATCCGTCAGTATCCGAGGCTTGTTGATGCTTCGCAACTAGTTGTTTTTGGTGTGGCCGGGAAGTTACCCCGACGGCACAACCCCCAACCTGGAGGACCAGGTCCTTATTGTGACTCCAAGGACGAAGAGCCGGATAAACCGCTCCTTATAGGCCTGAGCTCCGAAAACGTCGTAGTAGCCCATATAAGGTGTTCACTAAGTAGTTCAACCTGACTGGAACTGTAGACGCCACCGTTAATTCCATCTAGAGAATTATTCCGCTGCCGCCAGGATGCAAGGAGTAGTGCCTTAGTGGTAACACTCCTCCTCGCCCCCCCCCCCTCTCTCGTTTGCTGCTACCAACCACCTTCCAAAAGGGTTGGAACCCAATTTCCAGTTGAGGTACTAGGCACCCAAAGTTCACCACGTAGTGGTGAGAGTAGGAGTTGATAGACAGGGGTGATTTGCGGGTGAATGTATCCACACACATATCTACCCTTTGAACATTTTATAGGTATTATATCATTTTATGAAAACCAAATGTACGAGAAAAGTCTATTAGCGGTACCTTTCATATAACTTTTTTTTTTTATTTTCGACGTTCTCGGTAACGGCTTATTGGATTTCAATAAAATTTTACATTTGAAAAGACCTAAGTGGCCAAATTAATTCTGCGTATTTTAATAATTTAAGTTTTATTTTTAAAAAAAAAATTTTTTATTTCAATATTTTTAAAACTATTCAAAAAATAATTCGTGCAATTTATTTACTTTTGTCTTGTAAAGAAAGAAAAGAGAAAACTGTTGAAACTGTTGGGGAAAAGTTAAACGATGTTAACAGAATGTATTTTCTTTTTCTATCTTGTATTCTCAACATTATTAATGAAATGAATAAAATTTCTCAATCCGAAAATACCTTAATTCATCTTCTTCTGGCAAAACTTTTTTAAAACTGTTGAGAAATGTATCTTTATAAAATCAATCTGATTGAATGTTTAAGCTAGACGACCACAGACAATTTGAGACGCTGAAAATTTGAGCTGAGTATCATGATTTGGCCAAAATGTTAGCTTTTCGGATGAGGCTTTTTCTTGGCTCAACTGCTGTATCAACGAATAACTCGCAATTTGGACGAGCTCAAAGTTAATATTCAAACCACTTTTTCCGATTGACAGCGTACTTATAACACCAAGTCTTCAAAAATTTAACGGACCAATTGAAGGACTTGCAGACAACTGAAGCTGCTATTCACATTATACTTAAGATTACAGTCTTTTAAAGGTATCAAAGGACTTTAAAAATTTGTTAGATATGTTAAGTGGGGCACTTATGTTTTATTTAGTAAATTCTTTTACCAGAGTCGATTTTTATATCTCTAACGATTGCATTGAAAAAAATATGAATTTTATTTTCAATCCTATGTATTACCTAAATTATCATTTGCTTACATGAACCTGTCAGATTGTTTCCTTTTTTTTGACAACGAACTTGCCAATTTTAAAGAAATCTTATATGTATTCTTGAGTCTTGATAAAAAAAATCGATCTACAGACTTCAGCCAAAAACGTCTCCTTAAACGTTCCTTTTTTGTTCGTGAGTCTCAAATTATGCAAATTTAATGTAAAGTCAAATTTTCTGTAATGTTTGAAAGTCCCTATTTTTCTTTTTGACAATCCGATAAAACATGACGAGTATAAAAGAACAAAATACCCCAAAATACCCATTTTTCCCATTTAAGCTCTTTTGCAAATAAAAAGGCTCTACGCCAAACAGCATGCCAGAAGTAACAGACAAGAAATGAATAAAAAAAAAACTGAGAATAAAATAAAGATTGCCATCGAGGAAGCTGGAGCTAATGACATGGCAGTATGTATAACAGTGTCGTTATACTTCCGCGCCAACATCAGAATCACGTCCTTATAACAACAACGACGATGACACCCGCCGCCGCCGCCGCCGACGTCACTGACAGTTTACTTTTCGCTGCTTCGGCTCCCTTTTTGGAGGTTGCAATTACAATGAGATCTGAAGAGTTATGAATTCTGACAACAACGACCGGAGATATTACACTCTCGTCCTTATTCATTTTAAGGATTCATCATTTCCGATACGATGGTATTTATTTGCAATAATAATTGATGATGCCAAACGATATCACTCCCCTCCCCCCAGACGTTAAATTAACGGGAGACTTTTGTTCAGCTTCTGCAGACGATTGGAAAGATGACGTTTTTGTTTTAGGTGATTCCTTGCTATCTGTCGTCTACGACTACAGAACCAAGGATGTTTGTGTTTAATGATGACGGGCGGTTCTAGAAGGGTGACAGCCGCATGAACTATACGAATATGACGATAATAACGACGATAGGCAAAGATGAGAATGGGAACGATGACAGTCGCTGGTCCTGTGATCATTGTTAGTGGGCGTTGTGCCAGGCGATACACAACGACTACGATGACGGGTACAGTAATGAGAATAATGGTTATTACATCGTAAAAACCGCACAAGACAAATTCGACAAAGAATTCCATTTCAGGATGAAGGGGGGAAAAGCTCACATCCTTGTCCCGTGCCAGAATCTTGGGATAAATGAGGAATGAATGGTGGCGTTTTGGATGGTGTACTCTTTCCATTATGAATGTGTTATTTGGCAGATTCGTGAGTACTGTGCCTTCATATAGATTGCCTGACAGGAAGTTTGCCATTTTCCATTATTATTTGACACGCTGCTAGCTGGCTGGCTGCAGAAGCAGAACGCAGAAACGTATAGACCTGAAGAGCGCAAGAAAAGTGCTGATGGTTGATGCCTGATGGCTGATGAATCATCATCATTATCAACATCATCATTGTCGTGGGAAATTTAATTAATCATGGGAAAACAGCCAGCTACTGAGCTGTCATATGGCTTTTGTTTTTGTTTATACGCCAAAGTAACGGTATGTGTGTTCAAAGTTCTGGAAATAGTTAAGCATTTTGTTCCTCGGGGAAGTGTTGCATGATGTGCGACAGCGGAAAGATAATAAGAACACACTAGTGCTCATCATCAAGAGTTGATTGTTGAGGCAAAAGATCAAGGTTTTATAAAAAAAATGCGAAACACTTCTGTGATGTTTGTCATTAGAGGCGTTGTTGGTTGTCAGTTTCTTAAATAAGCATTTTGTGTAGTTTATGAGAAATGAACAGAAAATGAAATGGCCTTCTTTTGAGTATGGTTGAGGATTGGGCGCTGATAAGGAATAGATTCATAAATTCATGATGTCTCGGATGGGTTTCAAATAATTCATTTATTAAAGTGTTTTTGACGTTTGGTTTTGTTTTTTAAGTCTTGCTTAAGACGGGAAAGTCAGATAAGTTTTATTTTCAAAACACCTCTGGATATTGTGATTTTCAAGAAAATAATTTAAATATAAGTCTTTAGTAGTTTTTATGAAAAAAAATCAGTGTACTGTAGGTAAGCATTATATTTTGGTAAAAAAAATAAATATGGTGGGCTAAAAACGGTACCTCGCATAGGACCGGTTTTGTTTTCTTCGACTGTCTCGAAAACTGTGATCCGATTATTATAGAAATTGATATAAGCTTGTATTTTAATTTTATTTAAAAACCGTTCATATTATTTTGAAAAACAAAATTCACACTTTTTTTACATTACTTAAAGAAATACAATGGCGTTTAAATTATTTCACTGAATATAATTTAAGGTACTTTATTCAAACAATTAAGTCACAAAAATCGAATAAATGCTTTGATCTCCAATTTAATGTTCTTAAATTTTAATCTACAATATAACCGCACATTTGAGGAAGTAGGTGCGATCGTCGTGCAATTATTTTTTTATCTCAAATATTAATGGTACCTGCCTAAAAGCTTATTTTTCTCGGAAACTGCTGGAATTTTTTTTTTAATAATTAAAAAAAAACTTTTTTTTTTTGGAAATCAATTGGTTTTATTTAAAAACCGTTCCTACAATTTAAAAAAAAAATTCACACTTTTTCAAATTTCTTAATAAAATAAAATGGCGTTTAAATTATTTCGCCCAATATCACTGTACGTTTCGGCTGCAGATCGATATACACCCGGACAGACGGACAGATTGACATTTTCTGTCAATGGCTTTTCTAGGCTTCTTTATGATCGTAATGCCATGTTTGATTGTTATCTCATTTTTTTTTATATTCACGAATCCTAAACTTGCCTTATAGTCCCTATAATCGCAAGTAAAAATTAAAGTATTTTCATTAGGGCTAAAAATAACGGTACTTGCCATACGACCGTTAAGGAAAACCTTATTTTTCTCGAAAACGGCTACAACGATTTTGATATTTTTTTTGTTGTTATTGGCTATCATTTGATTAGACCCACATATACGGGAAAAGTCTATTAACGGGACCTTTCATATAACGGTTTTTTTAATTTTTAGCTTGCGCGATAACGGCTTAATGGTTTTCATTCAAATTTTATATTTAAGAAGATCTAGCAATCCAAATTATATATGCATATCAAAACTTTGAATAACTTTTTTTTTCTAACAAGAATTAATTTTTGAATTTTTTTTTTGAAATATATATTTTTAAAACTAATCAACAAAAATAATTTTTAATTTTGTAGTCACATGTATATAAATAAACTCTAAAAAACTGCATACCAAAATTAAAAAAAATATATTTTTTCAAAAAACTAAAAATAAAAAACAGGATTTTATCAAAATCCGTCCTACAATTTTCGAAATACTTTTTTCATAAATGCCAATGTAATTAGGCACATAAGAACAAGTTCGTGCGACCCAGTCGTGCATTTTATTTTGCAACAAAGTCCTATTCAATATTATCTATCGTAGATATAATATTATTCTAGAATCAACCAGCGTAAATGAAATCACAAGTCAAAAACTTTCTTATTAAGGTGTAAGTCCATCACACTGATCTTAACAATTCTTTTAATCGGGTTTAGGTACAACGTTTCCTTAGTCACCATTAAATATACCTATACATACTTTCAATTTTAAATATTAAAAGACATTGTTTTCTAAATTCATTTTTATATACATTTTATGAGACAATATGACTGCACATTATTAGCAGGTACGTGCGATCCTGTCGTGCAATTTATTTTTTCTTTCAATAGAATTGCCTGTGAAAAACATTCATACATTACATATTATGTACATACAAAGTTGAAATTTTTGTCTTGCTTATTATTTCGAAATTTCAGAATATTCCAAATTATCACAAACATGAACTGGTAGTTCTTATCCTTTCATTAAATTGAAGTCAAAAAGAACTTGTAAGGCTCTATAGATGTGCACAAATCAGTTAACTTTTTTGAAATTCAATTCTGCGGATAGTATGTAAGAAAATCCACTACAATTTCTTAAAATCAATTTATGCTGCTTAATTAACGCTGGAAGAATCATTGTGAGCCATTCAAAAAAGAGTCAGTTAATCGAATTGGGACTGCAAAATGAATGTTTCTTTTAAATACCACGTTTTAAACAAAAGTAAACTTTAAAGTTTAAAACATCAAAATTCAATTAAACAAAATTATTTTATTTTAGGAATATTATTAAATTGATACAAAAATTTTATTCGAAAATAATCTATTATGAAATTACTCATTAACACTTTACAGACTTTATAACGGCGATTCGGCAAAGTTAAGCTAGCTATAGACCAATAAAGCAAACTTTTCCAAAATGGAAGTAATGCCTTGGTACGAAGTATGTACCAACTTATAAGCAAGACATGGTTTGGAGAAAGCTTGCCCGATAATTGAATCTCAGTATTATTTTCCTGTAAGCTGCGTCAACTACAGCGGTATCAGACTCCTCAACATGGCCAGCAAGATTTTTTCTTCCGTAGTCCGGGAGTACCTAAGGATATTCGGGAACAACCTGATAGTTTCATAATACTGAGGTTTTTGGCCAGGAAAGTCCACCATTGACCAAATATTCCAATTACGACAGATCTTTGAAAAACTCCAGTAACTTAAAAATGAAATACACCATTTTTCGTCGATTTGAGAGCCGCGTAAGATAGCATTTATACAGACGTGATATGTAGAGCAATTTGCGGTTTTAACATAATACTGCCAAACTCATCCGCCTGTGTGTGCAAAATGACGATGAAAAAGGCACGATATTAGTTCAAGTTCAGGGCTGAGTTGGCGTAATCCATTTTTAATGAACGTTAACGTTAAGTGTTGACCTTTTCATTTTTTACATAAATGTTACATGTTTTGGTCAAACATCTTGCATTCCAATGTGATTAGTCAGATCAGAACAAATACAGCTGCGGTCAAAATAATAGTAGTGAAATTAGAAATCATTAAAACATGAAAAAAACAAAAGTAATTTTGTTTACCTAATTTATGTTTTGTATATCTTTTTAGAAAGTTAAATTCTTAATTAATAAAAACCTTTAGAAAAATAATAGATTGTAATAAGACGAGGCTTAAAAACTGCTCCAGAGCAGGTTAAATGTTATTTAGCCAGTGGGCTAAATTTTGACGCCTACCATTGCTTGTGTAGGTGTACAAGAGAAGACGATAAATATTGTGGTTTTGTTTGTTTCGACATTTTTTTCTCTCAAATCATGTCATGTCTTGTTCATAAAATAGTAAATAAATTATCTGTGATGGGAATTATTTTACAGAGATTTGGGATTCTTATTTCAAAAAATTATATTTTTTGTGAAAATTCATTTAAAATAAAAACAAGTAAACATTGAACTTATGTGAGTTAATTTTAAAGCTGTCTTTCGCATAAAAAAGGAATACATTTGATCAAGAAAAATTTCGTCTAGGATAAATTTATGTGGGAAATAAGGGCAAATAGTGGTATAAATTTTTTTTTTCAAAGAATCAATCAGAATCAATCTATTAAGCTGATATAGTTTTAGCTAGTTTAGTTTAGCTAGCAGTAAAATAAAAACAGTATAATACTGGAACCTCTGGGTATAATTATTTATCTCGTATATTTTATTATTATCATGAGGTATAACGAGTATAACGAAACAAAACCCCAATAAAATAAGACCCCAATAATAATTTTTGGGGCCTGAGTTCATTCATGCTCAAATGTAGGGCTTTATTTCATTTTGCTTAATTAACTTGAAAACTCTAATTTCGTTGATGATTTTCATAACAAGGTCACATTGCTTAGCTATTGTAGTTTTGAACAGAAGTCTAGCTACTAGATTCATGTACCAGACATTTCTTGAAAAAATAACAGCGTCTAAAGGAGCGGATTGAAGGGGCGGGTGTCAGAAAACATATTATTTCACTCAAAGCTTAACATGCCTGTACCTCAAGATTTAGAGGTCCTAAGTGAGTGATTTTTGCATTGTCAGATAGGTATTGAATTCAACTATTCTGACAATACACCATAAATAAAAAAAAAAAAACCGGGCCTTGAGGAGCGGATTGAAGAGTCGCGTGTCATAAAATACATTTTTTCACTCAAACCTACACATGCTTATATCTCGTTATTTAGAGGTCCAGGGTGAGTAATTTTTTTTGCACTTTTAGATAGACATTGAATCCATCTACCCGTACTATACACAAAAAATCTCCCAAAAATATAACTACGCCTTCAAGAGTAGATTGAAGTGTTGCGTGCCCGAAAATACATTTTTTATTAATGCATACACACTCCTGTGAGATTTTAACCGGTAATCATAATATCAACAATATTGTAATTCGTCTATAACAGAACAAATAAGGTAAAATTGTCAAAATGTAAAAATTGAAAAAAATAAATACTTGTATAATTTTAGAGTAGGACGTGAAAAAAGTTCTTGATGAAAAAACCTAAAAACGGTCGAACATTTTGCAGTTTTTCCCAGCCTTTCCCTTTTCGCACAGGGTCCTCGAGGTCCACAATTAAAAAAAAATATTAAATAAACCATCCTTGAATAATCTCCCAAAGTTCAATTAAGTTCCGATTTTTTTCCATCAAAAGTACCCGTTAACAGGAGTATAGAGGCACTTCATTGAATTTAGAGTTATTTTTATAGATTTTATTAATTAAACCTCAATACGTTGTACTATTCACAAAACAAAGTCTAGTATGAAATATATAGAAAATTAAATTTCAAACAAGATTGATTATTAGGATTTTTGCTCTTTAACGAACGGTTACGAAGTTATTGCGCTTTAAACGTAAAAAAACTCGAATTTTTAAAAAAGTACTCAAATTTGAGAATTTTTGGCTGCTTCATAGCTCCGTTGGTATTGGTTGTAAAAAAAAAACTGTATTTTCAAAATTTTTTTTACTACAAGTTGGCATATAAAGTCATTTTGCGTTAAAATGCACCATAAACGAGTTATAGAGCAAAGAATGAAAAAAGTTCCGATTTTAAGTAATTTTTTGTCGATTTCGAAGGGGGTGGAGGGGGAGAGGTTGTGGAATTTCAGTTTTTGTATCTACCGGCCATCCCAAACAACATATCAGACATTCACAACTAACCGACCCTTAAGACGGTAAAACCTCTTTATTTACTGGGCTATTATATTGGCAGCGTAATGCCAAGTTTAATTGCTATTTTTTTCACCAAACTTAACATCCTGAGCAACAAAATTGAACAGATCCTTTATATTTTCTCTATTCAATTAAAGATTTTCAGAGCCCAAATCGATTTTCCTACCACCCACAGAGGTTTTGGCAGACTTCCCAGTAGCACAACAAGATACAAAAGTATCATACGCTAACATCTTTAATATCTTTTGCCGCAATTGTTGCGACATAATAAATTTTCTTCAAAAACAAACCTCAACTTTCATTACTCATTCGGAAATCAAGGTAAAAACCCTGAAAGAGAAACGTGCAGAAAATTAGTCCGTTAAAGAGGGTTTAGTCTGTAAATCTTTCATTTAGCAATAGTATAAGAGTGGTTCTACCCCTTTTCTTAAAAGGGGATACCTTTCAGTTAACTGCCCGAAATTGGTTGATTCTAACTTTGTAAGAGTGACAAGAGAACGACTTGCGCATTTGCAGAGTAACGTTTCGTTAAGTTTTGTCGCACCCATGTTCTCTGCCGAAATGAAACCGATTACCATGGGTTGAAAAATGGGTTTCATTAATCGAAAGAAACTTTCAACGGAAAGACTACAACACCTGATGATGATGTGACGACGACACGGCGACATTGTCGAGAGGTAATTTACATTCTTACATGGTGTCGTGTCGGCCCTAAATCAAACCTTGAGGGTTGGATGAACTATCCATTTCTGTCGACACAATCAATTCAAATGATGTCCGGTGAGAATCGGGGACATTATTATCAATGGAGGTCAGACAATTGGCCAGACCCTCATCATGGGTTTTTTTTCGGTTGTTGTTGTTGATGTAATAGGGTTTTAGTGTGTCGGAGAGCCATTCTCAAGCTGTCATTAAGTCTTGAGGAAGTTGTTTTATTTTTTTTTGGGGAGGGGGGGGGGGGGGGTTAAAAAGTTTAAACTGGAGCAAGGGATGTTTTTGATGGGGAATAAAATGTGGATAGAGACGACTAAAGGAACAAAAGAGGCAAAGTTTGAAACAGATCAAGACACAGCAATGTCAAATTTAAATTTATTAATTTCAAAACCCTTCGTGGTTTTCCAATTTAAAAAATAACAAGGCAGGCTTAAGAACTTATCATTGCGGGCAAATATTGAATAGATTAAAGAACTTTAAATCGATACCCACCAAGTTTTCATTGATTTCAATACCGCGTACGACAGCAGTTTTGTCAAGGATTAAGACAAGGCGAAAAACCAATTATATGCTTACATCATGAAGACACACCCAATATCCATCATGGACGTCTTGGACAAAACATCACAATAGACAGCTATAACTTTAGTCGTTAGGAACTTTGTCTACATGGGATCCACTATTAACTGAGAGAAGAATACCAGCGCTAAGATCAATGAAAGAATAACCTTTGTCAAATCCTGCTTCTGGGGTCTAAGAAGACAATCGAGTAGAAAAGTCCTCGCTGTGGTATTTAAATAGTCCCTTTATAAGAGCCTCATCAACTCATTAGTCTTGCTGTTATGTGTTTTCTGTTTTCCGTCCTCTTTCTATCTTCTGTTCTGTCCTGTATCAATGTCGTCTTGTTTGTTGTCTTGTAATTGTCTGAGCCTATGGCCTCAGTAGCCAGTGCTCATAAGTGTCTCTGCTTCGTAGATTTATCTACGGAGCAGATCAATATGTAATGTAATGTAATGTAGTCTTGCTTTATAATGCAAACGCATACAAATTGTCAAAAACGGATGAAGACGCTTAAGGTTTCTTCAAAAGAATAATTATCTGGGTGATTTTTGGTCCCGTATGTAATAACGGCAAGTGGAGAAGACAAACCACTAGCAAAAGAGTAAAAGTCCAAAGTCTCCGATTTCTGGGTCATATAGAGGGGGTGGACATCAATGCTCCGGTCCCAGTCGGTACCATAACAATAGTCGGTTCAAAAGAAGAAGAAACAAGTTGAAGAGGACCTGAACCAACTTTGCGTGCACATTTTTAGGCATATAATTTGGACCGAGCTTGTTGCAGAAGCTTGTTGGTTGGTGCTCACCTCTTCCTCGGAATCTAGCTGATATAAGGTAAGGTTTGGTTTACTTCAAAATCAAGGAAAACATTCGCTTCACCCGTTTGAATGTTCTTAAAGTGTTAAGGACCATCAAAAGTATTATAGGTTTAAATAAAAAATGGTCTCAGCTGACCGTTGGTCGCACCGGCAATCAAAGAGTTTTGCGTATGTTCAGTAGTTCAGTAGTGTAAATCAACGTTTGCATTTTATAAGCAAGAAAGCACGAGGATTCGGCTCTGCAATATAAGAAAAAACCTTTAATTAAAGCGGAAGTCAATTGGAAAAGTAACAAATTTTTCAAGAAAAAATTATTATAAATGTTCAAATCAAATAACATAAAGGTATCGTAAAAAATGGCTTTTATTAAAAATCAACTTATCTTAACAAAACCTTAAAACTTCCAAATATTAATAAATCCACGTTAAGTTCAAGCGGCAAGCAATCCACTATCTATTTCATTGCCATTTATACAATTTAGAAATTCGCTTTGCAAAACATTTTCAATCAATCAAAGTGTATGTACTAACCCTTGCAATTTCCCGATGCATATGGCAGCCAGATAGGCAGTCAGACAAGCAAAGCTATAGAAAGAAAGGGGATTGGCGTTATTGTTTATTGCATTTTCATTTCGCTGCACATAAACGCGATTGCAATACTCATAGCTGTAATTTAATTACTCTGGAACGTTTTCGAAAACGATATACTTTAACCTTTTCGGTCGGATGAGTCAACCGTAATTGGGAATTCTTTTTTCTCGTAACTCATGTGTAGAAAAGCAAACATGCACTAAAAACCTGAGTGCTAAGGTTGCTACTGTGGACTCTATTCCTAATAAATGGCCTTTTAGAGGTATTTGAAAAAAAGGGTTTCAATATAGAAACGTTTTTACGAGCTTTTAAAAAACCAACAAAGTTATTGTTTTATGTTATTTCCGTTAAGTATTTGATTGCGAAACAGGATGGTAGTTGAACTGGAAATTGTCAGCGATATCCTTAACTTGTTTAAAAATGTTGATACTTTTACATATTTTTCATATACTCAATTAGTTAGTTTAAATAAGCTAGTAATGTTCTAATTCAGGTAGCAAATAGCAATCAATTAATCATTATATTGAGCTTGTGGTAAAATTCAAAATTTCCTAGCAAATGCAATTTCCTAGCAATGGTGGCTCTGCAGTCCGGGTTGCCGGTATCTGGATAACTGCCTCCAGTCTTGCACAAGAAGTTGTTTAAAGTTCTCTTCCACTTGCGTGTGCCACCTAAATCTCGATTTTTCTCTATTGACCCGTACTTCCGAAGTGGAATCGAAGATTTTCCGGGCCGTAACATTTTTGTTAATCCCTTCAACTCGTATATGACACCCGTCTGGATGCAAGGATAAGCGGCTTAACGGTAGCACTCCCGCCCTCTATTCCATTTCTGCCCAAAAACCATTAAAAGGGGTTGTAACTAAATCTCCTGCAGAGGTACTAGTAACTCGATGTTAACCACGTAGCGGTGAATGTAGGAGTTGATAGACAGAGGTACGTTTTGAAAAAAACATATGGGCGCTAGTACCATCTGCGGAGCACATAACTATACTTTGAACATCAAACTGTCAACGAGATCTTTAAATTACCTAAAAATGTTCACCTGTCACCTGCATTATGGGTTCTAAATATAGCTAGTTAAGAACTTGTATGGAATAAACGTTCAAATAACAAGTTTCTCAATGAAAACTGAAAATGACGAGATAAATTACACCAGCTTATTATTTTAAATAAATACAATAAGTATAAAATCATATTTAAAAAATGGGCACGACTGGGTTGCGCGTACTTGCTCTTATGTACCTAATAACATTCGGAAAGCATAATCTTTGACAGAAACAAGTAACATTTACTTTGAAAATAAGAAAAGTTGGCCCTATAAAAAGTATCAAAACCACAATACTTAACGGTTTTTAGTAAAAATGAAGTACGCCATTACACGTCTTAAATAACAAAAATTATGCAGTTTTTTAGAGTTTATTTTTAATTTTTTTTGGTTATTTTTAAAAATATTGATTTTTCAAACAACAAATTTAAAAAATTAAATTTAATTAGAAAAAAAAGTTATTAACAAATTTTATATGCAGAATTAATTAAACTACCTAGATCTTCTCAAATATAAGATTTGACAGAAATCCAAAGAGCCGTTACCGAGAAAGCCCAACATTTAAAAACCGTCACATGAAAGGTACCGTTAATACACTTTTCCCGTAAATTTGGTTCTAATCAAATAATAGCCAATACCAACAAAAAAGTTCATCAAAATCGTTGGAGCCGTTTTCAAGAAAAATAAGCTTTTCCTAACTAAAATTGGGAATGCCAATTTGGTGCGTGTGACCAAATTTGAAGATAATCGCTTAAGCTGTTTAGGCTGCAGCTCGTTATACATACTGACAGACAGACAGACAGACATACAGACAGACAGACAGACAGATAGACATTTTTTCTCGATCACTTTTTTAGACTTCTCTATGTCATGTTTGACTATTATCTCAATTTTTTAATATTCACGAATCCTAAACTTGCCCTATAATCGCAAGTAAAAATGGGCACACCTGGGTCACACGTACTTGCTCTTAATGGAAGGCAAGATCTTTGAAAAAAACAAATAACATTGACGTTGAAAGTAACACAGTTTGAACTAATAAAAACTATAAAAACCACAATACTTAACGATTTTTATTAAAAATTAAGTAGTCCATTATACGTCCTAAATAACAGAGAATTTATGAAATAAGTATTTAGAAAATTGTGAGACCTTGTTTTTTATTTTTGTTTTTTGAAAAAAAAAAATTGTGATTTGGTATGCACTTTTTTAAATTTTAATAACATGCACCTAATTTTAAAAAATTTAAATAATTTTTTTTAATAACTTAATATTGAATTACAAAAAAAAATCAAAAATTAATTATGAATAGAAACAAATAATTTATTTGGCTATCTAGGTCTTTTCAAATATAAAATTTGATTGAAATCCATTGAGCCGTTACCGAGAAAGTCGAAAATTAAAAAAACCGTTATGTAGAAGGTATTGTTAATAGACTTTTCTGGTAAATTTGGTTCTCATAAGATTTAAAAAAAGTTTCATCGAAATCGTTGGAGCCGTTTTCGAGAAAAATAAGTTTTTCCTTAACGGTCATATGGCAGGTGCCGGTATTTTAAGTCCTAAGAATAAAATTTCAATTTCCCTTTTGGGGAATGCCAAAAGAATATCACACACCAAATTTGTAGATAATCGCTTAAGCCATTTAGGCTGCAGCTTGTTATACATACAGACAGACAGACAGTTTTTGCCACTAACTCTTTTAGACTTCTCTATGATCGTAATGTCATGTTTGATTGTTATCTCATTTTTTTATATTCACGAATCCTAAACTTGCCTTTACTTGTCCCTATAATCGCAAGTAAAAAACAATAAGGAGTAAATCAGTAAATTCACAAACAATTTTTTAAACAAATTAAAAATATTTGTTGGCACGTGCACTATGGCGAATGCGTACTTTTTTATTTATCTGATTTTGTCTGTAATTTGAAACTATAGTTTTTTGCTGATTTTTTTTTTGATTAGAGCTTTTAGAAATTTTAGATTTCTTTTAGATATTTAGATTTGCATATATTATTTAATAAAAAATATCAGAAATAATCCCACATATTTACTCTTTTTCAAGATTAAAACTTGAAGTGTAGTTAATGTATTTGAATTTTAATTATTAAAAACATATACATTAAGGCATTTTATTTTTATAAGAAATAGAATAAGTATGTATTTTGTTCAAAGTCGTAGAGTGTTTTTTATACTTTAAAATAGTGCGGAATGTTGATATGAATAATAATTAGCATAAGTGTTTCAGCGACAATTCAAAATACGTCCATTAAGACAACAGAATTTTTCCACTAACTTCCCCCAGACAGGTGATTTGGCACATTTATTACTAAAACGCAAAGTATTTAGAAAATCGCAAATTATGGTTATTACTGGTTTTAAATGTATACACATTTCGACAGAAGATGTTTAGTTTAGTTTTGATTTCGATCTGAGCCGTTCTATGATGCGAGCTCCAAAAAAAACGTTTGCCAAAACTCTTTGGGCATCGACTTCGACATCTAGGCCGCTAACTGAGAAGAATAGTTCACATTTATTACGTTCAATGAAATTTGAATAAGTTGATTGTTGCACTCGGTTTAGTGACAAAATCCCAGGCATTACTTACAGTTTTGTGGATGAATGGTTTCTGAAGCACCCTCTATGTTTTCACACAACAAATCTTAAAAGTCGCAGTGCACTATTACTCTAAATCTATTCATTCATTAATTTCAATATTTCTAGAGCCGAATCCGGGTTCCGGGAACGTAAATTGCTTCAGATTCAATTGTTCGAGTGCTCGTTAATTCTTGAGTTAATTTAGTCTTATATGGGTGCAGGCCAAGATCGTATAGCCACATTCGATATATTGTAGTTTCAACGATGCGCATTTCTGAAAAAACAGGGTGTAATAGATTTATTGTTTTTTTTTTTGTTTTCCCCCTGAATTGCCTGTTAAGAATATTATGAAACCGTTTCAGATTGATTGCATGGGATTCTGTAGTTACTTTTGATTATCATCGTTTAAATACTTTCACTTTTTTATGTAAAATGACAAAGGAGCTACATCCTCTAGAAGAACATCTTGAATTTTGTTGCTCTTGTCACTGGATTGATAGAATGATTAAGCGATTTTCCACAGGCGGAAGACCGAAGAAAATTTTGTATTTTCGGAATTGGAGTGAAACCTACTCAAACTAAACAATGTCACGGATCTGGCTCTTGGCCTTCTTGATATCATTCAGTGGTTTCTCAACTGATTTTAGTGCTCCACAAAATTGATTGGCACAGAGCTATCCAAATCTCGCACGATTAATTTTCGTATAGAAATTGATTCTTTCAAATAAGACGAAAATTTCAATTACTGCTTTGGTATTTGATGAAAAAGTGGATTATATACCAGATCTTTTTTGAACTTATAATTTAAACATAAGTTCAAAAAAGATCTTCTGCAAGATAATTCACCAGACAAAGTCTTCAGCTACCAAGAGTGTGACCCTGGCCTTGGCTTTCACTTCGAACGAAGAGCCCTCATAGATTGTTAGGAAGGGCGCACAAACGGTCCACGGCCACCATATCGAAAATCAATATTTTTCCTGTGTAATCAATAGGTCAGAGCGACTGCTGTAGACTCGTTAATTATTCGTATATTATTATTAAAGTATGCTAGAACTGTAATAACTGCATCATTTACAGTTTCACCCAAGTAAGCTTCAGCACAAACCTTTTCTATTATTTTTTAAATTTGAGTCCAATATTGAGCGTACTACTGTTTCTAACAACTTCAAAGGGCCAGTATTTGATGTCATATCGAATTTTCGGATCATCTTATCGGCGTAATAAATGGCTTTTTTGTCAAACACCATTTTTTTGGGGTTCATGGGAACCTAGGTTTTCACAGCATTGCCGACAAGTTGCTCCTAGTTTGTGAAAGCCATAAAATGGGTGTTATGCTATTGTCCTGATCGTTGGCAATAATTTCTACTTTGCCACGTTGAAAGACTAACGCAGGAATATTTTGTTCCCAAATCATTACTTTATTTTTAATTTGATAATTTATCAACAATTTAAATACCTACTATTTTTTTTATTGAACTTCTTACAAAAAAATATCCCAATGATTTCGTTAAATTTTTGATTGTTTCTTCCAATTCGTGAACGCGATAGATTTTCAGTAATATCTGAAAATAAAATAAAACACAAGTGATCACCATTACACTCCAAATCGCCTCCTTTACAGTCTTGTCTCAATGCACTAAGAACCCATTTAATTCCTCGCACTTACTTTGCTAAAAAAAAATATCCTTAAAATCTCCGTCACACTCTTAATCCGATGTCAAGCCGTAAATTCTTTTCCATACATCATGACAAAATTATAGTAACACTCGCAATAACGTAAATTCATACATAAGAGACATTCTGACTATAAGGTCTTCTGGTGAATTAAAGCTTAAGAAATCATTCCATGTCAGCATAATTAAGTGAACAACCTTTTTTTACCATTTATCATCAGCAAGACCCAATTTTTTTGTTGACGTCTTGTAGCTCTTGTATTCTTTATTATTCTATCAAAATTCAAAGCCTTGCCTTAACGTCTTTTTTCTCTGAACACTCCTTGCCCTTCCCCGCCCACGTGTATCTTGCAAGCCAAATTAAACAAACATTGCTTCCAATATCCCTTTTTTATTGCTGTCATAAGAAGGATAAAAATGGATACGACGACATTACGAACGCAGGCAACGAACAACAAAATACCAACAACAACAAAAAAAACTTCATAAGCTCAAGTCATCAATCTTTCTTAGTATCATCACTGATAAGAAGATATCACACTTTAGGGCTCCCTCGTCATATAACTTTTAATGGCAAATCGTGATTTTCGAAAACACATAACTTGCTTAAGTGTTGCTAAATTAATTTCGAGCATCGAGAGTGTGTTAACTAACGTGTATGTGTATACTGAAATCGCCACCATTTTAACCTCTTGCAACAAAGCTATAAGGATGTTAGAGTCTTGTCCTGATTTCTTCCATTTCGTCACTCCTGGGTGCCATGATATGCGACTTTACTTCATGATTCATACGTATATTCATACGTCTCTTAGAATGTTTGACAGGTGCGAAATGTAATCCTCTCGTGTGGAATTAGTTTAGTGCCCCAGGATCGAAACGCAGTAGCAAAGGTTTTCATTTAATGTTTTAAGTTCACCACAAGACTGTTTTGAAGCTCTAATTAGAGAGACTTTAACAGATTATTTATTGATTTGAAGGTTTAAATACAAACTATATATACTACATTATAAGAAAAATAAAATTTAAAAAACAACTAAGTATTTAGAAGACTCAGCACTAATTTTGGACTTTGTTGAATTATTGATTAAAAATAGCTGTTTTACGCCCTTTAAGTCCGCTAAGATTATTTATTATTATAGTCTGACCAATAAAAAAATTGTCAGTACATATGACCGAGCTGTGTGACTTAAAAAAAGCATTCTACCAATTGGTTTTTCTCAAATTTTTTGTTGGTTTTGAAACTTTTGAGAACAAATTTAGTAGTGTGAGAGGGTAGGTGTTGTCGTTTTTTGTATATTGTTAGTACTGTTAGTTGAAAAATCTTTCAAATAAAATAAAATTTTTTTGGCTTTTGATATTTTAGTAGACATAAGTTATTTTCTCGAAGTTTGCAAGTGCATTACGTGATCGCAAAAGTTTTTTAACGTGATATCGTGTTTTAATAAGAGTGATGTGGTATTGTGATTACTAAATATAAATATAGTATTAATAAATATAGTGAACTGAAATTGGTTTACATTTTGTTTAAACTGTTAAGTGCAAGTATTTTAAATAAAAAAGTATTTATACATATTGTTAAATAATAGTAATGTGTTTTATTGTAATTAGGAAGTGGTAACCCTACGCATATTGCTCTCTGATTTGCGACGATTTAGACGATTTATAATGATAAGAACGGAAACCATTTGAAGCTTTTACATGAAACAGAACTATGCAAGTCAATGCAACCATACTGAGAGGTAAACGTCGTTTCTTCCCTGTACTGACAATTTTTATTGAACAGACTATAGATGTGCTTTTTACTAGCGATTATAGGTACTATAAGCCAAGTTTAAGATTCGTGAATATAAAAATAAAAATTAGATAACAATCAAACGTGACATTATTATCATAGAGAAGTCTAAAAAAGTTAGTGGCAACAAATGTATGTCTGTCTGCCCATCTGTATGTATAACGATTATGCGATTTCATTAAAATTAATTAGATATGTGTGATTCGTTTGGCATTCCTCAGAGGGGAAATAGAATTTTTTGTTTAGGGCTAAAAATAACGATACTTGGCATATAGCTGTTAAGAAAAAGCTTAATTTTATCAAAAAAACGGCTCCAACGATTTTTATGACCATTTTTGATATTTTATTTGTAAGTATTGGCTATTATTTAGTAGAAACAAATTTTACTGGAAAAGTCTATTAACGGTACCTTTCTTATCACGGTTTTTTAATTTTCAACTTTCTCGGTAACGGCTCAATGAATTTCTATAAAATTTAATATTTAAAAGAATTATATTGTCAAATTCATTCTGCATACCAACATTTGAAATTTGTTTGTGTGTAATTGAATTTGATTTTTTTTGAATATTCAATATTTTTTAAAGCTAATCAATCTAAAAATCTAAAAATAAAACAAATTTCAAAAACTAAAAATAAAAAAAACAGGATTTTTCAAAATACGTCCTACAATTTTCGAAATACTTTTTTCATAAATTTCGTTTTTGATGGGGTACTTCATTTTACTAAAAACCGTTAAATGGTTATGACACTTTTTATAGGTCCAGAACGTGTGACTTTTATACGATTTGTCTACGATTGATATTATTCCAAATATTGCACAAATAACAAAAAAGAATTTTCTACCATTTTTGGAAAAATATCAATCGTAGACAAAATATTATTAGCAACAAAGTTGTAGGAAATTAAATTCTGAACAACTGTTGGCATGTGAAATTTTCGGCAAAAGTCGACAATAAGCGAGATATTTAACAAAAAATAAGTACCCTTTCCTCGGGTCTGAAGTATAGAACCTAAGAACCTACTATAATATCTGAAGACTATTCAAATCTATTAACCCAATCATAAGAACTTTATAACTTAGCAGTTGGTAGACAAAATTATGGTCTTACTAGTACTCATAAACCGCCCGAGACGTGGGTGTTTACTAAAACGCAATGTTATCTTTGAACCGTGTTCAAGAGGAAGTTTTACGGCGTGGGGATAAGAAAAATTTATTTAAGTTGACTCCTGTGGGCTGGACACGTAGCTCTTATGAGCGCTAATGGATAAGCTCGGAAAACTAAAATAAGAATACCAAAACTTAGAGGTTCGTTCCGGGAGCTCACTTGAACTTTTTAGTTGACAGTGAGTACCTTCTCAAGACGCAACCTTTGATTTATTCACTTCAACATAGCTATATGATTTTTTTGATAAAACCCATTGTATATAGACTGCTATAGTACTATCATGACGACCGTTGGACGGTGGCGTTCCAAGCGGCTCTAGGGAAAATGAACTTGGTAAATTGAAAGAGGCGAACGAGTCGAACAAAGAGAATTCTAAGAGAAAATCTGTGAACATGTACTTTACTCTTTGCAGTTTGCAGTTTACATATATACAATGATGTGAGTATAGTTTTTTTTTTGCACAACTGGATTGCTTCACACAAGCAGGGCGACGAGATGGCTAGTTAAAAGGATTGACAAAAAAGAAGAAAAACGACTTTTGTAAATGAATGGTGTCTGGGGGGTGAGTATATGTTTAAGTTGGTTGATAAGTTTATTTTGAGTTTTATATTTTTTTCATATAAAACATTCGATGGTAGGTAGATATTTAGGTATGTACCTACATACATCCCTACATAATGTGTGTATTTACGTAGGTATACTTGTTATATTATCTTTGATAAAATGTTCAGCTAAATTCAGGTCGATCGGTCGGTTGTCGGTGTGGTAGATGGTGTGAGCGAGGGTGAGGGAGATACTAAAAAGGAAAACTTAATAAGCACATGTGTATGTGTATTGTGTATATCCTGTTCTCGGTGACGGTGAACAACGAAGAGGATCGACAATGATTTTATTTTTTGAATTTTCATTTCATTGGCTTCGTTATCGTTGATGTTGAATTTTATGCACAAGTAGCTTTGTGATTATAGGGACTATAAGTCAAGTTTAGGATTCGTGAACATAAAAAAATTGTGATAATAATCAAACATTACATTACGATGATAGAGAAACATATTTGAGTTACTGGCAAAATTCTGTCCGTCTGTCTGTAGGTCTGTCTGTACGGATGTATTTTGGACTATAGCCTAAACCGATGACCCAATCGTCTTCAAATTTAGAACTTAAAGTTATTTTGACATTTTACACAGGAGTTTTTTCAATTTTTACTTGCGATTATAGGGACTATAAGGTAAAGTTTAGAAGTTGTGAATATAAAAAAAAAATTTGATAACAATGAAACATGACATTACGATCATAGAGAAGTCTAAAAAAGTGATCGACAAAAAATGACTGTCTGTCTGTCAGTAGGTATGTATAACGAGCTGCAGCCTAAATGGCTTAAGCGATTATCTTTAAACTTGGTGTGTGTGATTATTTTGGCATTCCCCAGAGGGGACATTGAAATTTAAATTGTAGGCCTAAAAGTAAAGGAAGTGCCATATGACCGTTGAGTTGAGTTGTTTTCTTGATTGAAATTTTTGCATTCAGTAGGTAATCGAGTATTTTTTTTATTTGTTAGTTGTTTTTGCATGTTTATGTGTTTACCATAGGCGTCCTTATTATTTATTCTGTATGCTGTATGCTGTTACGATCATAAAATGCTTTAAAATAAATAACGATAAATAAATAATAATATAAATAACGAAATTTGCTTTCATTAGACTAGTGGCTAGGGCTCAACCGAGCAATATAAAACAAAATTTGGGGGAAAATATTATTTGTTTAATCAAATCAAAAAAAAACTATTCATAACGTTTTTTGGAAAAAATGTTGTAAGCCATCTTATTTCTCTTGCTGTTTTCTATTTTATAAATTTTTCATTTCAAAATCGTTCGACCAGTTTTTTGAAAAAACTTTCGAAAACATATATATACATTTTTTTTGAGTATGTCAATTTAAAGAAATCTATAGTTTATACTAGGAGAAAAAATTAAAAAAATCTTTGTCAAAATATTCAAAAAACAAAATAAGTTTAAAAAAAAAATTAAAAATTAAGAAAAAAATGTTTTTGAAAATTTTAATAAGCAATATTATTTAAATCATAAAAAACTACATATTTTTAAAATTTTATCAAAATCCCTTGATTAGTTAACGAGAAAGTCTAATTTGAAAAAAACCGGTCATATGGGAGGTACGGTTATAAAACTTTTTCTCAAAAATCCATTTAAACTAAAAGATAGATTTTGCATAGAAAACATCATTCTAAAAGTTTTATCAAAATCGTAGGAACCGTTTTCGAGAAAAATAAGTTTTTCATTAAAAGTTATATGGCAGGTACCGTTAGTTTTGGAGCTAGAATGCCAATTCCAAAAACTGTCGAGTAGAGCACTCTAAAAATACTATAATACCAAGTTTGAATCAAATCGGCCTAACTGTTTAGGCTGTAGATATCGATACGAACAGACAGACAGACAAACAGACAGACGGACGGAATTTCCGTACCCACTTTTTTGACTTCTCTATCATCGTAATGTCATGTTTGATTGTTAGATTTTTTTTTACGAATGCATAACTTGCTTTATAGTCCCTATAAATCGCAAGTAAAAAACTATTCGATTACTACTGAATGCAAAAATTTCAATCGAGAAAACAAAAGCTTACACCTGCCCCTAAATAAACAAATTAGCACACACGAGCAAGTACGTGCAAACCAGTCGTGCCTTTTATATATTTATTTTTTTCTGAAATTCTTTATTTAAAAAATAATATGATTGAACAGACTTTTTGCTTTAAAAAAAGGTATAGCACATTATTTTAAATGTTGCCGTTATTTTTAAATACACCTATATAAATATATTTTAGTGTAAGATTACTTAGGCTACTTACATTTTCCTTTAGCCCACCGTCATATTTTTTTTAACCATAATTGAATGCACATTAATTTTTTACATACAAAATTCTTGGAGCTGTTTTTGACAAAAATAAGCTTTTACTCGACGGTTATATCGCAAGTACCGTAAATATTTCAGCTAAAAAAGAAATTAAAAAAATCCAATGTCGAATGTCAAAATAAACTTATAATCCAAATTTAAAGACGACTGGCCAAACCGTTTAGTAGACGGACAGAATTTTGCCAGTGACTCTAATATGTTTCTCCATCATCGTATTTGATTGTTATCTCAATTTTTTTTCTGCACGAATGCATAACTTGTACTTAGTACCTTACCTACCTATAATTGCAAGTAAAAATTAAACAATAAGGTATTACAAATGTAAAAAAACCCGTGGTATTTAAAAGAAATATCTTGGTTTAACTATAAATTTCTTTCCCGCGAGCTAAGCTGGGTGGGTCAACTAGTTCCTATTATATAAACCTCAAACAAACAAAAGATCTTTGTTACTATAAATCAATAATATATAATCAATCAATAATAATATAAATCAATTTACAAACAATTTTTGATTGAATTTCTGCACATTGTTCATTCAGATAGATACCTACACATACATATCTATGTATCTATATGTATATGTTGGTACCTATCTGAATGGAAAGTAAAATTCAAAACAAAAATCCATCCATTGCAAGGGCATTTGTATCTTTGTATAAATACAGCAAGAAGTAAGTTTGTGTTTAAATTTCAAGAATGAATGTGTACACTATTTCAAGACGACAACCTTCATAATAGAATAGTAAAAAAAATGAAAATCCTAAAGAATTCGAATCAAAAGTCTGGTCAATGATGTATATATGTACAAATATGACAAATATGTATGTAGGTAGTGCTCATACAAAACTTGAAAATCCTAAAAAACTCAAATCAAAAGTCTCGTCAATGACGTACGCATGTATAAATACTTATGTAAGAACCAGTTCTCATATTACATATCCCATATAAAAAAACGTAAACAATGAAAATGTTGGATCTTGTATAAATCCTTACAAAAAACTAAGCCTCAGCTAAGCGAAACCATTATATATTAACTTCAAAACTGCCAGCAGTTTATACACATATATACAATGAACAAAACAAGATACTGAATTATTTCATGTTCTCCTTCGGTTTTTTCTTGCCTCACATTGTCACATTGCACATGCGCAGGAAACTAAGCACAAAGCATAACACTAAAAACCATGCTCTTAATTCTCTCTCACTCAAATAAAATGTCCTACACTAGCACTCCAAGCGGCTCTAGGGAAAAAGATTTTTTCTCGTCTCATGATAGTACTATAGGCAATGTATATACAATGATAAAACCTTAATGTGAACTATATCCAACAAAATTACATTACATTACATTATTAATCTACTTCATAGATAAAACTACGAAGTAGACACACTTACGAGCACTAGCTACTGAGGCCATTGGGTCAGACAATTACAAGACAACACAGAAGGAGACATTGATACAGGACAAAACAGAAGATAGAGATAGAACGGAAAACAGAAAACACATAACACATGCCAACAGGACGGTCCCCCATCTTTCCACTAAACACGCGCACCGATGTTTGTTTTCGCTGGTCTACTCCGTAGATAAATCTACGAGGTAGAGACATTTACGAGAACTGGCTACTGAGGCCATCGGCTCAGACAATACAACACACACGAAACGACATTGATACCATTGTATATAAACTGCTATTGTACTATAATGACGACGTTGGACCGTGGCGCCCCAAGCGGCTCGTGAAGCAAATAACTGTGTATGTTTCAAGAGTCGACAATCGAATAAAGAAAATTTCAAGAGAAACTCTCTTGAATGTATAAAAGAAAAAACCTGATGTTGGAGACATGTTTTGTTTACCTACATTCTATGGGCAGATGAAAGATGTTTATTTTTACTTGCGATTATAAGGCAAGATATGGATTTGTGCAAAAAAAAATTCTAACAATCAAACATGACATTACGACGATAGAGAAGTCGAAAAAAGTGGGTTCTAAATTCCGTCCGTCTGTCTGTCTGTCTGTTCGCACCTCTAAAGCCTAAACGGATGAGCCGATTTTCTTCAAACTTGGTATTTAGTATTTATTTGGTAGTATCTCGGGGGTGTTTTTCATTTTTGCTCTAGGTCGAAAAATAATGGTACCTGCCACAGAATCTTTAACAAATAGATATATTTTCTCGAAAACGACTTTAACGATTTTGATAAAACTTTCAGGGTGCTATTTTTTTACAACAATACATCTTTTAGTTAGAATGAATTTTTCGAAATTTGTTCTATAACGGTACCCCTTATAGGACGGTTTTTTTTCTTCGACTATCTCAAGAACTGCGTAACCGATTACAATCAAATTTGTTATTCAGGAAGATGTAGATAGCCAAACCAATTTGACATAAAAATATTTTCAAAAATAACTTTTTTTTGTATTTTTAATATTTCTTTTTGAAAAATCGATATTTTGAATTTTTTTCTTCATGAATTGTTTTTTTTTTTAATTTCTAAAAAACAGTTGTTCAATAAAAACCGTTTTATTTAAAAACCGTAACTTCGATTTTAAGAAAAAAATTACTTTTTTTCACATTTTTAAAGGAATAAAATGGCGTTTAAATTTATCAGCTGAAAACTATTTTACGTACTTTTTTCAAACAATCAAAAGTCAGAAAATCAAATAAGAACTTTGAAATTCCTTTAATATTTTTCAAATTTTATTCAAAGCTCTGTCCGCACATAAGAGCAAGTACGTGCGATCCAGTCGGTGCTGTGCTTTGTTCATAAAGAAATAAGATTGTATGGATATAGGTAGTTTATATATATATATATATATATATATATGCGATTAATAGGTACTATAGTGCAAGTTATACATTCGTGCAGATTAAAAATTTTGAGATGACAATCCAACATGACATCACGATGATAGAGAAAAATATTTGGGTTACTGGAAAAATTCTGTCTGTTTGTCTGTTCGTATGTATTTTGGATTACAGCCTAAACGGTTTAGTCAATTATCTTCAAATTTAGTACATACATAGGATAATTTTGACATTCTACAGAGCACTTTTTCTAATTTTTATCTTTATTATCTTTTTAAACCAATACTATTTTGAAAACGAGTAAGTAATTTTTTTGTGACGTTTGTTAATGTAGGTTATTTTTGAGCTTAAGTTGACATTTTTTGCAAGAAAAACTTTGGCAACGAAAAATAATAACAGATTCTAATAGAGGGACAAAATACCTTCTTTTAAAACGAGAATTTACTTGTTTTTGCATTTTTCGTTGAAAAGCCTTTGAAAGAAACGATAAAATGGCAATTCTTTTTGAAAAGAACAGAACAGAACCTGTGAAATTCTCTAAACCTTAATCTTTCCATCGAGAATAAATAACATGTCATTAGCATAAGCAAGGATATTGCTTTAACCAAAATGTAGGTTTATATTTTAACCTTTTTTACTTAGACCTTACAGTAACATGACAGTTAAAAAGAAGCTTGAGGTTAAATTTAAAGAAAATAACCTAGTCCATGGTGGAATATAAAATTATTGTAATTATGACATTTTACCGAGGACTAAATTTTATTTACTAAAATTACTCAAATATTAGCGTAACGCTTATTTTTTCGAATACGCCTCCAACAATGTTTTTTAAAAAATAATCACTACAATTAATTGAAATTTTGGCTTATATCAAGTTCCAGTTCAAGGTTCAAAGGAATTTTATTTCATAAAATGTAAAGTACTTAATTTGTAAACTTAAATTATTTAATTAAATAATTTAATGTACAAAAGCATCCATCCAATTCACCCTTGAGGATGTTGATAATTTCAGTCTCATTTAAAAAAAAAATTCCGAACGTCATTTTGTTAAAAAGAGTTGTTTGTCTGTAAAGTCGGTTTACGGACGATAATTTTACGTGATAACGTCATATGAAAACATTGATGGCAGCAACACCAACATATAACCCGTCAACCCACACCCACAAACCCTCTCGTTAAATTCAAACACACTCACCCTAATATCTACATCTATATTCTACTTTAACAAAACTCCGCCTATTTAGTATTTTTTTTTCTTATTGTTCTTTTTGAAATTGAGTGGAATTATTTTGGGAATCTGCGCCTGTTCTTTTTAATGTTCGCCTGGTGCTTGCGATCGATTTTGGTTGAAAGAACCACAGTATCGTGTGTCACTTTTAATAACTATAAAAAAAAAACTTTGAAAGAAACTTATTTCAAACTTTAAAACAACAACATTTTGAAAATACGTCGATGATTTTTTGTATTTTCTTTTAAATGAAGGGTATTTATGTGCTTAAAATTGAACTTTATTGTCTATGAAAAACTCACTTAGTCTAAAAACCAGTTCTGTTTTTAGTCTGGGGCATTTATATGAAATATACAGGGTGGTCGGTATAAGATGCACCAAAAAGCTAGAGCGAGTAGGTTTAGGCCAGAGGGGCGATTTTGTAAAACAGAACAAAAATTATTTAGAAACAACGATAAAACCTACAATGCTATGCTTTTTTAGAAAAACAGAAATTTCTTCTTTGTTTAAACTGTGTTAGTAAATAATTTTTGAAAAATTTTTGAAAAAAAATCAAACTAATTTTCTAATTTTTTTGAAAATATTATCTAATTAAGTGTATTTTTTGTTTTCAAAATTTAATGCTCCTATTATTTTGTATAAGAAACAGAAAACCGGATGCTAAAATGTCTCTTAATTTTTGAAAAATTAAAAAAAAAATACTTTTTTTTTGGTTTTCCTAGGTTTATGTCAATCATTAAATTAGGGGATTATACCTTTTTTATTTTGTATTGCTATCCAATGTATACCATCCAGTTTTAAGCAAAAAATAATAAAAAAAACTTGTTTAACTGTATAGAATTCACCTTTTTTACTTTTCGTTTTTTTTATTTCTCAAAAACTAGGATACATTTTTTAGCATCCAGTTTTTTCTTTCCCGCGAACAAAGCTGGGTACGTCAGCTAGTAACAAAAATGATATTAAGCAAATCAAATATTGCCCTTTAATTATAAATTTCTTACATATTCAAATGCAAAATTTGTATAATGTATGTATGAATGCAATATGAAAGCGAAAGGGCTTTATACAAGTACCTATACATTATGGTATACTTATACCTATAATTACGAAAGAAAATTTTGGTAAAATTCTGCGAAAAAATTCGATTTTTTGTGTGAAATTGTGTGTGTAATTCTTCCAAAAATTATGGAAAGGCTTTTAATGAGTAAAAAAAAAACATGAAAATCAGCCCAGTTTTAATTTTTTTACAGCCAAAAAACCAGGTGACCCCGAAAGTGTATAATTTTAATTAACCTTAGAAGTTTAAAATAAGACATAGGTTTGCATTGCGTTCTTTCCAGATGTCTTTCTTTCTTTGATTTATTAATGGAAATTTCTATTAACCATACAATTTGTTATATTCTCCATATTATTTATATTTAAGTACGTTCTGCACCTTTTCTGCTTTTTTGAAGCAGTATATTTTAATTCAAAGATTTCAAAGCAACTTGGAGTGTAAAGGTGCAGATAGGAGCAATAAGAGGGTAAAAGTAAAAATCGTTTATAATTACATTTTATAGTACATTGCTACACAAAAACGTTACTAACATTCTCTAAGATGCTGATTAATCTTATGAAAAAAAACATTAAAATTACCCGTAAAAGCTTTTTTCTGAGATTGCCATTAGCATATATGTATATGCATTTACATAGCTTATATATAACACCAGTCTGTGCGACTAATAAGGATCATGAAAAGCGATAATTTAATTCCATCAGTGAGACATATATTATAAGCCTTGGAGGAAGAGTAAGATTAACCCATATATTTTACATACAATATATGGACTGGAACATTCCTTAGAGGAAAAGATACAAATTCACGGCCTAACATTTGCTCAAGAGTGCTAAGAGGTTTAAAAACACGAAAATGGCATTAAGAGTTCTGCATACGTGGCAATAATTCTTCTAATTAAGATGATTTAAGGAATTTACGAGTCTTCGGGTTTTTTATTTCTATTGCAAATGTTGCGCTGTTTGTTGCGCAACATTTAAAAAGGTTCATTTATTGAAGAATTTGTGAAAACTAATAAATTTCAAGCACTGTATAAGCATTTATGTTCTTTTAGTAATTTCTTCCATAAAAAAACTAATAAACAAGGTGGTTAAGCCAATTCTTTTCTATGAAGACACCATTATTTCAGTAATTTAAAGCTAGAGAATTTTTGAAAAAAAAACTATGGGAGTAAATTTGGATTTCATGAGCTTTATAAAATTATTAAATTCATAAATGTTGGAAGGAATCTTAAAACATCGAAAATATAGGCAATTAGAAAACCTACAGTCAGAAATTTAGATATTCTGAAATTTAAAAAGTTGTGGTTCAATGGACTAATTGACAACTTCTAACAAAAAACACGATTTTTTTCCATTTGTCAAAACTAAAGCTTTATTGATACCTCTTTTCTTTTTTATCTTAAGTTTATCTTTATCTGTCATCGGGTTAACCTTATTCCTTGCCCTTAAAAACTATAGCAACTTATGCAGTATGCAGCATAACTACAATTTAAAAGAGCATCGTTTAAATTTTACAAATTAATATCAAAACCTCACACGTACTATGGGTTAGGTACATTATGAAGGGGTTTGTAGGATCCTTCTAGCTTCGCACTTAAAGTGTTAAAATAAGTTTTACTGCAATGTGGTAACTGACGTCGGAACATGAAGGTGAAAAGATTGGAACCATCTAGAGAACTTCAACACAGTACGTATACGTCACCTATTCCTCGGTTGAAACTTTTGCTATTATTCCATCCCTTGAGCAGAAGGGTTGGTTTATTTTTTCATTCTGTTTGCTTTCCCAAGTGGCAACCTGCAATCCGAGAATCCGACACATAGAGGTACCTAACCTACTATAAGAAACTGAAGAAACACCAAATGAGGTTATACTTAAGCATTACGGACCAAAGGTCGGTCGACAGAAAGGATAAATAAACGCAGAAGAAACATACTCCCACACACACACACACACATGCAGACATTGGAGCTTATTAACTTGAACTCAACTAATAACACGAGGTACACTGTAAACCATCCATCATAATATACACTTCTTGTGGTATAATATATACGTTCTTGCAGTTTCTTCTTGTCCTAGGTGATGTAAAATAATCGAAAAGCTTACAAGAGGAAGCAACGAGTTGTGCAGTGCCCTATTTTGTGGTAAGAAAACAGAATCTTACAACACAAGAGAGAAATGTGTATTTTCTCTTAGATGTTCAACGATGCCGAACTTTACATTGGTCATTTGGTAACCTCAGTTTCTACAACTTTGAAATTCAAATTTTAATTCGTGTAACCAAAACTTTAAAGGTAATATTGCAAGTCTGGATCGATGTTTGGCGAAACTTTTTTAAAAATTTCATACGAATTTGTGAGTTCCAATTTAAATTGTTTTAAAAAAGCGAACAAAAATTACGCCATAATTACCTTAAAAATGTTTCTAAACAATACTTTTTCAATATTTTAAATTCTTAGGTTTGTAGGAAAAAATGTTCTTTTTCATTTAAATTGCCGAGCCAAGGAAAATCGTCATAAGTTTTTGCTACTTTTCAGGGGAAGAATTTGAATGTTTGGTTTGCAATAAATTACAAATCAGGCACAAGACTTATGGACAAAGTTTAAACGTGAAAATGGCTGAAATTACTGTAGGATTTTATTTTAATTTTAAAAGAATTAATTTTATGTCAATTTATAGATGATTTTGATAAAAAATATGACTTATGTCGTTGTTGCTTATATAAACCTCAACTTAGCTGTTGGTTAAGTCAACTTATGCCTTTTTTTCCAAAATGAGTACAATGAAATAATTTAGTTTAAAATAAGTTGTGTAATTTTTCCAAACATAAAAGCACTAACCAAATTGACTTAACTCCTTTTTCGAAAACAAATTGTTGAAATTTTTCATCTATCTAGCTATTTCAAAATAATAACAAAACAACAAAACCAAAACACTCTTACTCATTTCACATACATAGTTAAAACAACATATTGTAAGGGTAGATACTTAGAAACTTTTAAGAGGAGGCATGCAGATGGCTACTTCGCATTTTTGATAAGAGAGCTTTATGCCAACTCTATCAAATGCTTTTCACGGACAGGCTGGACAAAATGGTATTTTCCTTCTTCTAAGAAAGATTCCAAAAGAGAAGGAGCGAGGATTAATCTTAAGCAATGGCATTGCCAGTGTGGAAGAGCACCTCTTTAGTAGAATTGGGGGTATACCATCCGGGCCAGCGGATTTGTGTATACCTATCGAAATCTTTGAGAATTCTTGCTACTGTGGAGTGCGGAAAAAATCTGGCCTATGGCAAAATTTACATTATCAAGTACAGGAGGTGTAACGTTTCTGTAAGGCAGCGTAGAACTAGTAGTGAAATGTGATCATTTCAGCACTGGCACCAATGTCACTATCGAGGAAGCATAGTGACCAGTTAAAGTTATGGAACAAATTATTCAGGTCGTCCCATTTTGCCTTTTCGTATTGCCAAACGGTACTGGTGGGAAGTTTTTCCTTAACTGGATGAGTGGAGGACAAGAATGGATGGATGGATGCCCTGTGCGGTTAAGCGTTCATAAACTCTACACTTTACCTTAGTCAAAATGTACAGCTTGGCTGTTTAGTTGCTACAAGAACTATTGTTTAATAGAAAAGTAAAGAACAGTGAATTCGTTGTTTCCTTACACGCATGCAGATTTGTGAGCACGCGTTCCAACGGTTTTGTCCCGTCCAAGGCTTTCCTTTATTTAAACAGTCGAGGACTGATACCGGATAAATCTGAAATTCCATTGATCTACCACTTCAGTCGTAAGATGGATAGTCGGCTCTTCTACGACCGACTTTTCCGTAAAACAAATTATTTTATAAATATCTTAGTTATCAATCACGAGAGCTTAAAAAAGATTTACAGAATGTAAAGTCGGCCTCATAAATGAGGCAGTTTGAGTAGACTTAAACACAGATGCCCATCAATAAATACAAAAAAGGGCCTACATGGATACCTAGTGGTATTTCAGAATTAACCTTATATGACGAAAGATCTCAATACAATAAAAGCAAGAGTTTTAGGGAAAAACATAAAACAAAATGTTTTTGAAGTTGAAGGTCATACAAGCCCACTCACTACAAGTCACTACAAGCCTACCTGTGACAGCAAGTTATTCAAATACAAAGTCAACCTTTTTAAAATTAAAAATTTAAATTTTAAATCAAATATTAAAATTATTTTTGAATTTTAAAATAAATGTACTTTAACTGGCTCTAAAAACAAAAAAAATCAAAAATATAAACCACAAACAGAACATACCCTATTAAGAGAAAAGTTATAAAAATTAATGATTTTGCAAAGAAAATTCATTCACCTACACAATACTCTGTCTGGCATGTGTGTGCCACATATACCCCAATATGCTGCTGATTAGGAAAAGATGTTAGCAGGACTCTAGCCAGGTGCATTGTGTTTTGTATATTTAAAAATAATAACAAAGCACACTGTACGTTAAGTAATTTACTGCATCGTTGAGGTTTTGCAAAACTAATATAAGAATTTAACCATTTAATTAAAAAATAGAAAACGCCCTGCTATTTGGCTCACTATACATCATCCATTCGACCAACTTTATAATAAGGAAACGAGAACGACTTCCTCCCAGAGGGCATCCAAAGCAAAGGCTCTATTGAAAGGATTCAACAATCTCATCCAGACAGACAGGCAGGGCGGGCACAATGCATAAAGGAAGTGTGTGTTATTAATTATTTCCCTTGTGTCCACTTGCATTTGAATACTTATGCCATTTAAAATAGGGAGACAGCATAAGCAGGAACAGGCCAGGAGGTATGGTTTTGCCAAGGATGGAAAATGTCCTTTTTTATCGAATCGCATTTTTATATGATAACTTCCTCTGGAATATCCCTTTCATTCGGTCCAGCTTAGCCTAGTTGGGGACAAGAGTTGAGCAAGCGGATACATAGCCCCCGGAAAGAACATTGCACTTGTGATGGAAACAGGCTTCACCTGTCAGATGATTTCATTACGTATTCAAGCAACGAAATGCGAATCGTCATGACTGCTAAATAAATCGCCAGTTTCGTCATCGTCAACTGAAGTAATAAGTGAGTCTTGGCCAAACTCAGATAATGTGTAAGAATCGCGTGGTAGAAATGGGTAGAACACCTTTCTCCTATGGGAGCGTGTTAGTAGCATGACGACTGATGATGATGATGAAGACGACGATGATTCAACCTCATGGACTCTGCACGAAGATACGCAAAAAAAGAAAAATTGTTGCATTTAAATTTTTCCTACATTTTAATGCCTGCCAACACCCGAAGGCAAAGTGTCTCTCCAAATGGGGTTGATGGGTAAGGCGGTGCGAATAAAAGATTCCACAACTACTGCTACTAGAACTAAAAAAAATAACCCAGAACGCTTAGAATGTGGCTGGACGTAGGAAGGAATGGTTGGCAAGCTAAAGACAATAAGGATGGGGCAGTTGCTGCGAAAGAGGAAGTAGATCAGGATACAAATGTCATTTTGTACGAGATTAAGGAATAAGGATAATTGAGAGATCCTCACTAAGAGATTTAAGTGTGGGCGAATGGGGGGTTTCGGGTGCGGATGGATAGAAAAAAAATTGGAATGAATGCCATAATTAATTTAAATTTTTCATTTAATTTTAATTCTCTTCTCTGTGGGTGCCCCTTTTAACTGATGGCTTCGGGGTTTAAATTTCGTTTTATAGAAGATTTCTTACCATTTTACGTATAATTGGTCATTTGAAACTCTTGGCGATGGATAGGACGGCGCAGTGCATATAGCGCAGGCATCAAGCAGCACCATGAGTAATTGTTGGCATTTTTTACTCCCAACCAGCAACGCAAAAGGATTGGAATTAATTTTTCATTTGGCTCACAATGACCGACAATGAACGGAAAAAAAAAAATTGGGACAGTTTTGCTTTGACTTGCTCGGAAAATACGAGCTTGATGTTTTGGGACAGCAGGCAGGATATGAAGTTTCAAAGGGAAAATTTGCTTTAAGCTGTACAGAGTAGTAACTCTTAGCATACGCACTGATTGACGAAACAATTTTTAATGGACCGTGCTGGATGAAGTTGTAAGTTATGTTGCGGTTGTATAAATGTTTTTTTTTTGTTTTATTAAAAAGGATACAAAATTCCTAAGTAAATGCATTTGTTGGATAATGGTGTTATTTTCTGTTAAAAATGAATTAAAATTAATATTATTTTGAGGTTTGAAGCTCAATTAGGAGCAAACTGTTGTGCTCTCATCATGTCTTGCGGTCTGGACATTGTGGGTCAAAAAAAATTAAATGATCAGGAAAGGAGCTTGACTCACAATAGCTCTTTTTTATATTTATAAATTCTAATTTATAACTTCCTTAAAAGTTTTGGGTTTTCATTTATGTTTGTACTTATAGTATTTATAAAGCTTTGTTAGCTTTCGCGGAAGCACACCAAGGAAATAAAAAAAAAATAAATAGTGATGAAATAGTTGCTTTAATCAGTTCCACAAAAAAAGTAATGTTTTAGCCCAATCAACATTTTCTGATGGCTATTTACTGATCCTTTTAACTGGCCTCGAAACACTTCTAATATTTCTTTGATTTAACTATAATAATTGATTTTACTTACTACACGTGCCAACATACTCTTCAATCCGTCCTGACTAACATCACGAACTTTTTATCGAGCTGAACCCTTTACAAACCTATATAAACACGCCAATTAGCTATTATTTCTTCTGCATCATTGACCACTTCAAAACAATGCTTAGCCTTAACACCTAATTTACTAAAACTAATAGCTCCCTTTGCTTACAACTGCGTGCGTTTTTAATTGAAAAACCTCAACAAGTGTTCTGGACTTTCATTATAATTAATTTACCACAGCATAACGCCAGGTGCTATTGTGTTTATATTATAAGCCTCGAGTGCAGCATCAGTCCAGTGACTGACCATATATGTAGGCAATGTTTTTTGTTTTTGTTTTAATTAATCAAACACAGATTGTAGATTATCCAAAGTAAATCAATTTCATGAAGTTATGGTATAATTAAATCCACATTTAATGGTTTTCATTTTAGAAATATAATTATCGGCGTAATTAAAACTCATTACTTGGCATCACGGTGTTGGTTTAACGGTGTATATAGTGTGTAGTGTAGTGTGTTTATTTTGTTTGTTTGCCTAGTGTGTGTGTGTGTGTGTGGATGCAGTTCTGGTATATGGCTTGGACGGTTTTTTTGTTTCAATAAAACTATTTGGATCTGTATATCGGATACAAAATCAATTAGAATTGAACCAAATTCACTTAGGACTTGGTAGGTTCTTGCAACACCAGAGTTGCCATGAAAAAATATACTATTTATTGGCCTTTGTGTGGTGAGCCTGGCCGAATGGGTAAAAGGCGAGCAACCTTTTTGTGTATGCATGCAATTTGTTGCAGTAAATTCACATTATGCAAATTGTGTTAAGCTTCGAAAAGCCGCAATTTAACTAAATCAATTATATTGATAACACAGAGCGCGTGGCAATTGACCATTATAGTGGAGCAATCGATGGCATCAGGGATGTAATGTAAAAGTGAAATCTTAGGGTGACCATCTGTAGATTTTTTTTAAAGGCGTTCTTTTAAAAGGTATGCGTATATGCCGGTAAAAAATATTACAAAAATTAAAATCTCTAAATTTAGAAACGTTTAAATTCAAATTATTGGATATTTTATATTCCTGAGAACAACAATAATTCATATTAATTATTATCAATGGGATCCGGCCCGGGACTCATTTAATGCGTTCTTGCACCCCCCCCCCCCCCCTACCTATTTTCGCAGCTCAGTCATCCTGGTTTACGCCATCCTACCAACGTGAGCAAGAAATCTTCTTAAGACTGAATACTGGTAACAGCAAAGTGTTTTCGAGAAACAGATTAGGTTTTATGACAAAAAATTCTAATGTCAAAAGACTCTCATGACCTTTTCAAGATCTATTATATAATAAGATTGTATGTCGGAATGTTAAATTGATTATTGATTACTGATTTGCCTGAAATTTGAAATAAAACCATATTAATATTTCCCGAATATAGTTTTCTTGTAGGATAGAATAAAAATTGAACAATGTTATTCCCCTAAACTTGCTACACAAGTTGACATCTCACTTCGTAAGTACGGGAATTAATGATGACTTTAGGCCAGTTTTTTTTTTAATCATTGTATTAAAAGTCTTATTTTCCCGAAAAATCGGAAATTGCCAAAGTGGTGCCAATAAGCAAGCCAAAAGAAAATCCAAATAGCTGTAGGCATATGAGCGTATTAAGTACCTTAGGTAAAGTTTTTGAAAAGTTTTTGAAAGATTATCTCTTAAATCAAGTTGAGGAAAATAACATATATCCTATGGGGCAGTTCGGCTTCAGAGCAGGTCATTCTACTAATCACCAAGTATTAAAAATAAAGCGGTTTATTAAGAACAGCCTAAGATTAAAATAGTCAACTGGTCTAGTTCTACTAAACATTGAAAAGGCTTTTGACACAGTGTGGCACGATGGACTTTTATACAAACTAATCCTGTTTCATTTTCCTGATTACCTCATCAACATTATATATATATATATATATTTATATAAGTCGTTTACATGCGGCCCAGTAGTATTTTTTTTACTAATTTAAAAATCAAGGTTAACGCTAAAAAAAATGTCAAGCTATGTGGTTCACTTGGCGAAGAAAATAATGTTTTTTTGGCTCAATCAACGCTAAAAGTAAATTGCAATGAGATTACATGGTCAGATAATTGTAAATACCTTGTTGTGACATTCGATAAAAAAATTGCCTTTGAATGTCACATATCCAACACAATCCACAAAACCACTTCTAATCAAAATATTGTATCCATTCATCGATAGAAAATCTAGTCTGAGTATACATAATTTTTGAACCGATTCTAGTATATTTTTACTTGCGATTATAGGGACTATAAGGCAAGTTATGCATTCGTAAAAAAAAAAAAAAAAAATTCTAACAATCAAACATGATATTACGATGATAGAGAAGTCAAAAAAAGTGGGTCCGGAAATTCCGTCCGTCTGTCTGTCTGTCTGTCTGTCTGTCTGTCTGTCCGTATCGATATCTACAGCCTAAACGGTTGGGCCGATTTGATTCAAACTTGGTATATAGTATTTTTAGAGTGCTCTACCCGACAGTTTTTGGAATTGGCATTCTAGCTCCAAAATTAACGGTACCTGCCATATAACTTTTATTAAAAAACTTATTTTTCTCGAAAACGGCTCCTACGATTTTGATTAAACTTTCAGAATGATGTTTTCTGTGCAAAATCTAAAAAAAATTTTAAAATATGTTTTCGAAAAGTTTTTCAAAAAAAACATTTTTTTGAAAAAACTGGTCGAACGATTTTGAAATGAAAAATTCATAAAATAGAAAACAGCAAAAGAAATAAGATGGCTTACAACATTTTTTCCAAAAAACGTTATGAGTAGTGTTTTTTTGAATTCATAAATTTTTTTCCCCAACATTTTATTTCATATTGCTCGGCTAAGCCCTAGCCAAGCCATTAGTCAAATAAAAGAAAGTGACAACCTACATTACATACATACTTACGTATTTTAAAGTATTTTTCATCATCATAAAAGCACAGAATAAATAAGGAAGGCTTTGATAAGCACACAAAAACAACTAACAAATAAAAAAAACTATTCGATTACTACTGAATGCAAAAATTTCAATCGAGAAAACAAAAGTTTACACCTTCCTATAAATAAACAAAACCACTGTGTTAACTTTTAATATTGTCTCTATACCTACTCGCTTACTAGTAGATGGAACGCGTATATTAATTTTAGTACCTACCTTCCTTCCAACCTTATTATAGGTACCTAAATCCTTTATAAATTCCATTGGTCCCATATTGGGACGTATAAAGGTCCCTTTACCTAGCATTATTGCCATACTGTTAATTCCGACGAATCTTTATGCCAGTTGTTCAAATTTTTCCATACCAAAATGAAAATTTAACTGAAAAAAGTCCTTTGTATCTTTCTATTAGCAAATTATATTATAAACAGTAAGCAGCAAGTGGAAAGATAATACTACACTAAAAAACTGCAAAAGCTAACAATCCTATATATTTATGTGTTTATCCCTTTGTCGTGACGCATGTTCGTTCGAGCTTCACCCCAAAACGATTCTAAGGAAGTTGCACGTCATACAAAAAATATTAAAATAAAATCTTTGTCAAAAAGACGCCTGCACTTAAAAAGGATTAGCACATAACAGCAAGTACGTGCGACCCAGTCGTGCCTTTTATTTTTTTAATAATTAACGCGCACACAAGGGACTATTTAATGTAGAACATACTGCGTGGCATTAGGAAGATAGGGAGGGGAGAGATAGGAGGTGACGATTAACATTCGTTTTGAATGTTTGCATATCAAAATGGCAAGGGAAAGTTGCCCGCCGGGTAAACTATTCCAAATTCGTGTTGTTAGGCTAAAAAAAGAATCCCTATATTTCACGGTACGTCCGAAATTGGGCTCAAGGGTGAACTGCTGAGCATTCCCTGCGAGACGAGTATAACGGGTGAAACGTTTAAGGGGAGGAATGCAACTGGCTACTCCGAGTGAACATTTTTTGTAAAAAAAAACAATAAAATAGGGAAAGACATGAAACATTGCTTCGGTGTTCGAGAGGGACAATTGTTTCAGTGGCAGTTCTATTTCCTATCAATCTTAACGCTCTATTTTGTATTCTATCAAGCAGGTCAAGCGATGTTTGTGAAGCACCTGCCCAGAGGTGGGAGTTATACTCGAGTTTAGGGCGTATAAACGCTTTATAAATTGTAGCCAGATCAGATGGGGAAAAATAATTCTTACACCGATACAGAAAACCTAAGCACTTAGCACAAAAGACAAAAGATCATTTATAAAAATGAGGAAAATAGTCGGAGACAGAACAGAGCCCTGGGGCACACCAGCATTTATTTTGTGGGAATCAGACTTGAGTCCGTTCAATACAACTTGTATTGAACGATCCAGCAGATAGCTTCTAATCCAACGAACAAGAGTATCAACGATCCTAAAAGCACGCATTTTCGATAAGAGAGCTTCATGCCAAACTCTATCAAATGTCTTGCAGATAAATAAATAAATAAATAAATTTATTGGCGCGACAGCTCCTTAGGGCCAAGGCCTAGTGACTTCTACCAACTTCAACCATTCCTTTGTGTGTGTTGTTAATCTGCAAGAATGGAACTGAACTACAGTTATCGCCGAGTCCTAACGGCTACATGAGATGCACTTTTTTGAGAAAAATTTTACTTGTAAATGACAGTAAATCTGTTTTACAAAATCAGAATTTAATACCGTCATGTCCACAAGCACCAAGAGTTTACGGCCTTCCTAAGGTACATAAAGAAAATGTACCGTTAAGACCCATCGTCAGCCAAATAGATTCACCAACATACTTGTTGGCTAAAAAATTAACCTTTAAGCTTAAGCCACTTATTGAAAACTCAAACTCAATAGTAAGAAACTCGGAACATTTCGTGTCCATGATCAAAGACCTTCACATTAAACATGATGAAATTATGGTTAGTTTTGATGTTACCTCCTTATTCACCAATGTTCCAATTGAAGAAACCCTCAATGTTATAAAATCGAAATTGTCTAATTCTCAAAACAACTCTAAGTTATTAGAGTTAATTGATATATGCCTTACATCAGGATATTTCTTATACAATGGGAAATATTATTTACAAATTGATGGTGTTGCAATGGGTTCACCTGTTGCACCAATAATTGCAGACATATGGATGCAACATTTTGAGGAATTGGCATTAGGAACATCCTTAACGAAACCAACAATTTGGGTAAGGTACGTGGATGACACCTTCTGCGTACTCAAAGAGAATCAGGTAGAAAGTTTTCTGATTCATCTTAATTCCATCCACGAAAAAGTTAAATTTACAATGGAAAGAGAACAAGAAAACTCTTTGGCTTTCCTAGACGTTAAAGTCATAAGAAAGCAAGATGGTTCGATCGGCCACACGGTGTTCCGGAAAGACACTCATACGGACAGATATTTACATGCTACATCACATCATCACCCAGCCAACTTGACATCGGTTGTATCGGCTCTTGTGAACCGTGCTCACAAAATTTGTGACCCCAAACACCTCAAGCAAGAGTTGAAGTATATAGACATTGCACTTAAAAAGAATGGCTACAACTCCAAACAGAGAACCTGAAAACCCAAACCCAGCTCACAGAAACATTCGCTACGTCCAGCATTTGATAAAAGGGCCTTTTTACCCTATATCAAAGGCTTAACGGATGGAATTGGGCGAATCTTACAAAAATATGATGTTAAAACCATCTTTAAACCGCCAACTAAGGTTCGTCAATTTTTAAGATCGCCTAAGGACAAAATTCCACTACAAAATCCTGGTGTATACTCTGTTCCCTGTAGCTGTGGATCTTTTTATATTGGTGAAACGAAAAGAGGTATTAAAACACGTTTAAACGAACATATCAAAGCTATCCAAAACAACGCTGTCACAAAATCGGCAATATGTGAACATCTGGCCTACAACGAAGATCAATTTATACGTTTTGATCAAGCTAGATCAATCGCAAATGAAAGATTTTATGTACCAAGAATCGTCAGAGAAGCAATTGAAATTAAGAAACATACAAATTTCAATAGAGATTCTAGCTTTAAATTATCGCCAACGTGGGATCCTCTCATAAGCAAAACCATAGTAAAGCAAATCAAAAAACCTATAGCCGATGTCGTGAGCTTTGCATGTGTCCAAAAATACATCGACTCAACGCAACAACAACCTAGAACGAGTACACCACCACCACCCACAAGCAATCCAAGTGCATCAACATCTACGCACCGGTACTACTTGAGAGCGAGAGCTAAAAACCAATAACTTAAACAACAGCAATCAAACGTCAGTCTCATCCCGTGACCACGAAGTATGAAACTTCTTCGAAACGTCGGGTAGAAATAAATAAGAAAATATTTCTTATAACGCGGTAAGTTCCGAAAATAAAAAACTTTATCTAAAATTTTACTCGGTTTTGCCAGCTCATTGCAAGAGGCAGTACCCCGGAAAAAAGGTGGCTATGAGCTGGATTCGAACCCAGGCTCATTAGCTTAGCATTCCGACACACTAACCAGTAATCCACGGGGCACTACTGCCTTGGAGATATCAAGAGCATTTATCTTACTTTCACCAAAGCGATGTGAAGATTTGTTCCACTGTTCGGTGAGATATGCCATCAGATCACCAGTGGAACGGTAGCAGCTGAAGCCATACTGACGGTCATGGAGAAGCTTTCGATATTCGAGATATTCCTTAAGCTGACGATTAATCAGTGTTTCCATGACCTTAGAAAGAAGGGATGTCAGTGCTATGCGTCGGTAGGAGGAGGGGGAGGATGTTTTTCATCTTCCAGGAAAGATTCCAGAAGAGTAGGAGCGATGAAAAAGCTTACGCAGTTCATCCGGGCCAGTGGATTTGTGTATATCGAGATCTTAAAGAACTCTTGCTACTGTACGAGTGCGGAAAAAAATCTGTCCCATGGAAAAAATTACATTCTCAAGTACAGGAGGGGCAACGTTGCTATGCGGCAGCGTGGAGCTGGCAGCGAAATGGGCGGCGAGCAAGTTTGCCTTCTCTGAAGAGTAAACAATTGGTTTGTTATTGTCGATGAGCGTTGGAACCGAAGATGTTGAGGAGTTTTTAATATTTTTTACAAATGACCAAAAATTTTTACTGCCTTTGGGACACTGCAGAATTTTTTGCCGTAATTTTTGGTCATGTAAAAATTTGGTTCTTTCAATAACGGAGTTGCATGAGTTTCTTGCTTGTTTGTGCTCTTTCCGATTTTCCTCTGTAGGGTTGGCTTTGTAAGAACGGAAACTTACTTCTTTGAGCCTGATAGCTTCTTTACACTCAGAATTAAACCAAGACTTTTCTTTATGCTTGATGCTTTTTACTCTGTTAGGAATAAAAGCACGCATCCCTAAAAGAATCACATTTGTGATCATTTCAGCACTGGCATCAATGTCACTATCGAGGAAGCATAGTGACAAGTTAAAGTTTCGGAAAAAAATATTCAGGCCGTCCCAGTTGGCTTTCTTGTATTGCCAAACGGTCCTGGTGAGAAGTTTTCCTTTAACTGGATGGGTGGAGGATGAGAAATTAGCTGAAATGACACAATGGTCTGAAGTGCCAAATGGAGAAGTTACACTAATGGTATATTTATCAGGGTGAGAAGTAAGAAACAAGTCAAGAGTAATGGCGGCTTGCCCAGCAATATCCGGTATACGCGTTGGCACATCGATCAGTTGGGTAAGGTAATGTAACCCGGCAAAGAGCTCGACATACCTTCCTTCGGGTGTTTTCTGACCAGAATAGCGGAGCCAATCGGAATTATGTACATTGAAATCGCCCGCAATAACGAATACGACACGAAAATCACTTACCATTTAAAAATACTTACATACAAAACACAATTCTGACTAAGTCAAACCATGCAATGAAAATCCAAATTAATTTCTGTAATAAATAAACTGTCCTAGGTGTTATGCCCATATGGGGCACCAGTGTGGCTTAACTGCGCTGACACCCATATAACAAATCTTCAAATCAGACAAAACAAAGTACTTAAATTAATGCTTAACTTACCGAGGTTTTAAAGTAAATAAAATAAATATAAAATATAAATATAAATAAATATAAATAAAAATAAACTGGGTTTGTGTGCAATAAATAAATTGATAAATTTATATATTATCTTTAAAACCAAATATTGTCATAAATGTAAAATATTATAGGTGGTGTAAAGAATAAAGTTCTGTAATTCTTAAATATTAAAGATATCCATTATAAATGAATGTAAGCTTTGAACTACTAAAAAAAATTGAATTGAAAAAAATTGCTTGATGTAGTATTGGTTCTCCATGTTTGGTCAGCTCAGTAGGTATGGCATTGGATCTCGAGGCTTTGTTATCTAACAGCCGATCTACCACCTATTGTATGTCTTTGAGACTTGGTGGCTGCAGCCACCACTTCTTCCTTGAATACTTGCTATCGCCCAAATGCCTTCAGGGTCTGTGATCAGATTTCCTTTTCCATCCCTACAATATATGCATTCTAATGTCTATCGCAACATATTTCGAAATGGTATTAGTAGAACTTACGCACTTGATGCTCACCACCGATTCTTTTCATTTCACAGTAGATGTTTTTCAGCCAGTTTTTCGTGTGCCCACGTTCTATGAATCCGCTGCATTGCTTTGAGTATTAGTATTACAAACTACAACCTTCTTAGCTTGTTTAGTTTATGCCTGGTTTCTCTGATTTGGGTTGGCACTAAAGCAATATAAATTTTGGCGTTGTTCTTATTCCCAAAAAAAATCATATTAGTAATTATATCAGTGCTGGAAACAGCGAAGAATATTTATGTTGTTAAAGACCCATGACAAAATTATTAAGAACTACCCAGTTCGCTTTCTCGTACTGCTATATGGTTGAAGTCCACATTGGTTCAAATTTAAGTGACACTGCTTTCCCGCAGGCCCAACATGCGTATATGAAGGACAAATCTGCTTTTAATGAAATGGTCGGAGCTATTGGAAAATCAATATAATGCAAGGAATTTACATTTAGTGCATTCATTTAAATTGAAGGGATCTTAATTATCAATTAATGTCGAGACCAGCACGAGAATTGTAAATTCAGAAATAGGTGGTTTGAAATTTACAATCCGGGCGTGTAGGGGAATACAACAAAAATTGGGGTTATCTCCACTGCTTTTTTATGATTAATATGATTTTAGTCAAACTAAGACCAGTTCCTCATGTTCATCTTCTGACTTGTCGGTAACCTTCCGCACAGAACTATTCAAAACTTTAAATTCGAAGCATTCTCGGATGTGATTTTCTTTCAAAAGTTATTATTTTGTATCAACAAATATTTTCTTATATTCCTGTGTATGTGTTTTGTGAATCTACAAGAATGGAAGGGAACTACAATTCCACGCAAGAGGCAGTACCCCTGAAAAATAGATGGCTCTTATGGGAAGTCAAACCCCGATCCCTCACTTAGCGCAGTCCGACACACTAAGCCACGGGGCACTACCAGACCCTATGAACAGTCAAACATCTTGGGATATTAAAAGATCGTAACCTATAATAAAGGAAGTAGAAAGAAAAGCTTCAATAGCCTTACTTGCAGATTGTAGTAGAAATTTTGGCAGGAAATACACAACTATCATTATCATGAGCTACTCTCATGTAATTTGGCAAACAAGAATATTGATATTTTCATAGACAGACAGGAGGCAATTAAGGCTGTTTGATCGATGTCGCAACGATCAGCAAATAATAAGTGAAACAAATATAGTAATCTTTCGATGGTCCCCCAGACGCTGTGGCATATTCGAGATTGCAAACTAAACTTCTTTAAAAGAAGAGCTTTGTAATTTTGTTAAAATTTAAAGTTCTGTGATAATTTTTTTAATTTTGAGTTAAATTGTCTGTATTGAATAATTGTGTTTGTCAACACATATTTACTTTATCTGTTTGTTTTAAAGATCCCCTGGAGAGGACAGAAACCTCTGTCGAAACGTCGGGCAAAATCAATGTTACATAACTCTGTTTTATTGCTAAAACAAGTGACCATAAAAATCCAAAGAAAGAAAACATCTTAATCCATCTTAAAATACAAAAAACCGTTCATCCCTTGAACCGAACCAAATCTTACTCTGAGTACTTGAACCACACCGGCAAAAAAAAGACAAGAAAATTCCTGAAGGCTGCAAGTGATGGCCAACAAATTGACATCTTTCGGGTCTGAAGAAGTCTTTGGTCGAATATATCAAAGAAAAACGAAAAAAATAACTTCTAAAGCTAAACAGACTTCAGAATCCCTTTAGGTAGAATCGTAATAGAACACAACTCAATGGCAACCCACATAAGCCTACTGGTCATTAGCACATCAGATTTATGCAGAAATTGTCAATTGGGCAATGTTTCCAAAAAGCCATTTAAAAATATCCTACAATTTTAGTTTTAAGTTTTCTAAGGAAATGGTCACCTGCATCCAGGCCAAAAGCAGGAAGCTAAGTAAATTTCATTAAAATTGCCCCTCGAATGGAAATTAACGCAATTCCCTTTTAATTACAACGAATTTAAGTTGAATAATACATGTTTGCTGTTGTTTTTTTCTTTCGACTATTTAATTTGTTTCTTTAATCTAACAGATATAAAAAAACAACTATCCGGTTCACGTCCATGTGAATGAATAGCTCAAGCTGGAGAGTTAGCGTTCGGCAACGTGCAGCAATGTCTGTAGTAATATTTGCTAATCCTTATGTTAGAGTATGTCATTCGTCTTCGTCGAATGCTGTGTATCTTCTACGTATCCAAAGAGCTCCTAGAGACGTATTGTTATTTTTCTGAAATGGCTTCAACTTGAATGGAATTCTTAAGTGTATACAACTATACAGTCGACACAGAAACTATTGTTGCGAAATCCCGGAATTCTTCTATTCGACTTTGGACGAGTGCAGCTTTAAATAGCGAATGAGTGGAGAATACGAAATAAGTTGGGAAATATTACTCGGCTTTGGCTATATGGTCGAATATAATTGTCCCTAGGAGCTCATTGATTGATTATTCTATAGAAATGAAGACGATTACATTAGCTTTTGATGTTTTTTTTTTGTTGATGTAAAAACATAATATGTGAAATTTTACTTTATTTTACGGGTGTTACAGACAACGCAGCCTGACACAAGTAATTTGCCCTTAACGCAGTCAGAATCAAAAGTTACGATACACTTTGGCCTTTTCATCAAAAACATCTTCTTTTTTCTTGTAATAATTTAGTTATTTCCTCATAAAAAAATAAAACATTCACTGTGACCGGAAACCCTATTTAACATAACAACTGTACCTCCAGGCATGTTAAAATCATTAACACCGCATTCCAGAGCCATGCATTCCAACTGTGATGTTATATGGAAGTTCGTAAAAACTTATCGCCCAGGAAGGAAGCATCTTGCATTAAATGTGTCCAACCCCCTCCACCAAGCCTAAGCACAGGGCAAACAGGAAGTTCCAAAAGCAATATTAAGCACAACATAATGTGTCTTTATGTCCTCGGCAGATGTTCTCCGGTTGCCAAAAATGAACCCGAAACATGGCTTCTTTGTGTGCATTTCTTGTTGTGTACTACAACCCAATAAATTCACACTTTTTTCGAGGGGTGTTGGCGATGTCATTAGGGTTAATCGCTTTTCTTGTTCTTGGACATGGGCTGGCACTGAGGGCATATTATTAAGACATCATTGCTCTGGAGAAGCTATAAAGCTTTTTATGCATACCTACTTCTTTATGAGCATTTTAATTGCAGCTTTTTTACGAGCTGACATAACAATTGGCCAAGAAGCAATCATCGGTCATATAACATGTCTAAGTCATTGCTTCTGCAGTTAATATGTTGTTGGAATGTTGTAGAATATATAAACAGTACCATATCTCCTTTTGTAGTGATTTTTTTTTTGTATATTCCAGAAAAAACAGTGCATTAGCAGTTCAATTAACGGGTGTTTGGGAGCCTGCACACTGTGAAACTTCAAAGAGTTGATTGTCATTAGGGTCTAGGGGGAAAGGGTGCATCTGATGAATTAAAATTGCAATCGGATGTGCAATGTGGTTTATGGATTGCAGACGGAAATTTTTAAAGTTACCAATGTGTGAAGGAAAGTCAAACAAAAACTTGAAAAAATGTATGCGGCTATGTTTGAAAATTATTCTAAAGTAAGGGTTTTTCTACAATTTCGAGGATTTGAGAATATGCTTTCTTTGGCATAGCCTGGCCCAATTAATGGTCAGATGCTCGAAGTTATCTTCTTGGACTACGATGCATAACACCGCCCGTTTTTAAACGTCGTCAATGCGAATACTTATTGATATAGCAGGCTACTGGTTACTGACTTACTTTGTTTAAAGTACCTTTGACAAAACCCATATAATACTATAGTGAAGTGGAACTTTTGTTTAGATGATAAAGTTAGTTGAAAAGTGAAATATCTTCTAATAAGACTTGGTGCATAATTTCGTTAGAACTCCAAATAGTTTGAAGAATTCAGTTTAGGTTAAAAAACATAAAACATTGGAAACACATAAATACAATGAAATAGTTAAGGCAGGATGATGGCGCTCTTTTTCGGTCAGTTTTGAATTGTTTGAAATAAGGGTGTTGTATTGAATCCCCATAAACCCCACGGGATAATATCCCCAAACAAATTTAATCCAACTTGATAATATCCCCGGAGACTCAAGACAAATGGACAAAATCCCCAACTAAACAATTTATTTTGCCAAAATCCCCAAGAAATCTCCAAATCCCCAGTATCCGTGCACATCTTCATTTGTGAAGTTAGTTTTAAAAAAATAGAAGTACTTTCTTTTGTGTACATAAAACATTTAGAATTAACTGATACCTTTCTTTCATTTTTCCTTTTCGTTATATGTAAAACAATACGAGAAACCTTATTTTGTTCGCATTATTGTAACATAGTACGTTTATTATAAATTATGACTATTTATTTCATTTGCAATTTTGAAAAAAAAACAATTATTTCAATAAACTCTACAAACATTATAAGCATTGGTATATTAAATCTTTGGATTTGGATGAAATCTAATACATATACCCAAAACAATTATGTTCAAGTAGTGAATCATGCGGTTAAATCGCGCGTGCGATTTATTCGCATGATTCACTACTTGAACATAATTGTTTTGGGGATATTCACTTGGAGATTTTCGCTGTGGGTATTCTCTCTTTGGGGATTTTGCTGCTGGGGATTTCACTTTGGGGCTTATGGATTTGGGGATTTACCTTTGGGGATTACATCTTGGGGGAAATTATCACCAACCCATGAAATAACAGCAGAATCAATATTTATTATATCAGAGAAGTAAACCAGATCTAATACTTTTCCACTTTGCTAATTTAAGCCATTCCATCAATAATTCAAAATTCTTTAAAGTTCGATGCGTTGACTTGGTTCATTCCAAATTCAAAGTATTGCAAAAAATTTCGTAAATTTCGATGTTAGAGCTGGGTGGATAATATGTGGCAACCACATATAAATATAAACAGATGTAATTTCTATTTTTACACATATGTAACACTTCCAGTGCTGTTAGCAAGAAATCATCAGCAAGTGGCCAAATAAGAGAAGTCCTTACTTCTATTAATAAACATGCCCCTAGAGCTGCATCATTTCGGAAAGGTCGATTACGTCGAAAAATTTGAAAGGTATTGGTAAAAAACTCAGGATCAGAAAAGGATGAATTCAACCATGTTTCCGTCAGTACAATAAGATCAGGAGGCATATTATTTATATTTTTGTAAACTTTGTCGGTTTTAGTCCTTAGTCCGTTGACATTCTGGTAATATATTAGTAGTTTTTGTAGCTGCTTATGGCGGAAATTTCGATGATGTTTGTAACATAGGACGGAGAAGTGGAGGAGTAGGTATGTTGTTATTTAAGTTAAAGTTGGCAATTGGACGGGACAATGTTAAATCATTAAATACATACAGATGAAGCAGCTTTTTTTTATCGGATTTTGATCGGGATTGTCATCATCAAGTTCGTCATTTTTACGTTTTGTTTTACTTCTTGTTTTTTTTTTGTGGCAGAGAAGTAATATTGTCGACTTTTTCTGAAAGAAACATAACTTGTTTTTGCAATTTTTTTAAACTATTTTATGTTTGCAGAACATTACGAGCAATATATTATATGCGAACGGGTCGCACTAGTCACAAAAGTAATAAAATGATTTATATGTATTAAATAGTTTGATGGTGCATTTAAAATGCAAATTTCTCCGACATTTTCCAATACATGTATGATAGAGTCAATCAAGTAGTAGGCAATATTGTCACAAAAAGCACAATTGTTCATATTTATTAGTATTCTAATTTATGTTATGATAAATATTTAGAGGTTGATAGCTTTGTATTAATTTTTTATTATTGTTATTTTTTTTTAATAACTGCAGCTAATTATTTAGTTTTGCGTATTTTTTTATTTTTACGTATAGATTGCAACGCTTGTAATGAAATTTTTGAAGGTAGTTTGATATGGTTCTGATATACGTTAAACAGCTTGCTTTAATCTTCCATGAAATTGAGTAGACTTGTCAGATTGAATTTGCATGTAAAGAAAACATACGTTTGGATGATTTAATGTGAAGTCTCTAATTTGCTATTGGCAGAAGAAATACTAAAAATTCACTCACCAGTAGATGAAACATAAATAATGTGTTAACTGTTGTATGATTTTCCTGGAAACGATGAAGTATCGGTCCAGTGTGCACCTTATTCCAAGTACGTTTTCGACGCAGTGAGAGAGAGAGAGAACATAGAATTTTAGATTCAACTCTATAGTCCGTTCAGTAAATATTGTCAGGGTTTATAGGCGAGCTTATCACGACACTAAATAGAGAAAACTTCTACTGAAAAAGATACAAAGCCACTGACAAAACTCGTACTCCACCATAACCGATTATCATCAACATTGATAAAATAATGAATAATGATCGGTTACTCACTTCTACCTACCCTTTCTGTGTGAATTGAAAAAAAGATATTACATCAACTGAGTAACCTTTGCCAATTGAAAACTCTACTATATAGCTTTTTCATTGGTTTTTATCATATTGGGTTTTTGGGATTTCGGTTTCGAGAACAAATTTAGTAGTGCGAGAGGGTAGCTGTTGTCGTATTTGCGTATTAATAGTACTAATAATTGCAAAATGCAAATAAATTTTGTTGGGTTTTGGTATTTGAGTAGAAAGAAGTTATTTTCTTGAAATTTGCAAGTCAATTATGTGATCATATTAATTCGGAAAAGTATTTTGAAGTTGTGCATTTTTTTAAATTAATAGTAATGTATTATATTGTAATCAGCAAGTTGTAATCCTACGTACATTGCTCTCCCATTTACGTCGTAGAGCTTTTACGTGACACAGAAATATGCAATCCAATGCAACCAGACTGAGAGGCAAACATCCTATCTTCCCTGTATTGACAATTTTTGTTGAAGAGACTAAAGTCTTTGTTTCTTGTATCGTAGATAAATCAATAAGTAGCTGATTTCTGAAGGTTTATTAAAAAAAGGTTTGTCAAAAAGCTTTTCAAAACTTTTGTAACCTCGGGGTTTCCAACAATTTCAAACTCGAAAAAAATTTAAATAAATATCATGTCTAATATTTGGAAAAAAGAAGGTCTTAAAGAATTTTTCACACAACGAGGTTAGCAGATAAAAAGAGAGTTCTTAACCATCTTAACAATGAACTAAAAAAAAAAGAATTGTTAAAATCAAAATGAATCAAAACATTATTTTCTTAGTAGATTGCTGTGGTATAATTAACGCATATATTAAGTTAAGATATGTGGCACATTAATGGAAAATTGTAGAAGTCATTGTTATACCTGAAAAAGAAAAGCAACCAAGTAAAATCTGATAAAGACCAATATCAAAAAACTGGCCTTGAAAAGGTTCAGCATAATAATAGAAGAAATTAGACTAATTCCGGACAATCAGTTCAGATTTAGAACTAAACATTCCACGAAGGACTATATTGAATCATAGATGTTGTGGAAAAAGCTCTTGAACAAAAACAAGTATGTATGCTAGGCTCTTTTCTTAGGTATTGCTCAAGCTTTTAACAAGGTTTCGCACTTGCGACTTAAGTGCAAACTGCATAGGGACATTTGCAGGCAGTACTACAAAACTTTAAAATCTTATTTTACGATACAACTCTTACAGCAGTACCAAGTTGACTCTAGAAAATTGAAAAATATTTTCGTGAGATATCAAAGGAAAGCAGATTGTAAATAAATGCTTGTCGGCTAATAGAATCAAAGGCTGTTTTAAAATTCACGAAACAGGAGTAAAGCTTTTAATTTTTCTCTTAAAAATTCTGGTTATACTCGAGTCGAAAATATTATCCACAGTTGATACCTACGAGTATAAGCGATTGGTTGTCTGCATCAAACAACTTCGTGAGTATGTCGTAAAGAATAGAGCTACACATTTTTCTTAAGGAGTTAAGAATAGATAGATATTCCTTCATATGTCCTGCAAGACTTACATTTTCTTCCTTAAACATGCATCATTATATGGTTTGTTGAAATAGAAAACCAAATAGTTTTAAAGTTGGCGGTAGAATATTTTTAGAACTGTGTTGGAATTCTATCAACCGCAGGTTCTTTGTTATTTTTGCTGCTGAAATAAGAACTGAACATTTTTTTTCCAAATCCAAGCAACTGTCTCCGCCGCAAAAGATTGCTACCTTATTATGTCAGCTTTCGACATCAATACTCGAGTATCTTGAATTTTGTATGTAACATTCAGCTAAATACAAAATTCCTCTCCGTAAATCCCCTTCAATGTTTTTCGGCTTTTATTCCTTCTTTTGTTTGCATTTTATTTTCCGACTTTGTGTTGTAATACTTTGTCGGTTGTGGAACTACATCGTCCAACATTCCTAGGAGGCCACTTTGTCATTTCGAAATAAAGTCATTACTGATAAATAAACATGAACATATCATGGCGCAAGGGATATAAAAAGGGCAAAGCTAAAAAAATTACGACCAACAAGGATACAACAAAAACAAAATAACCATAATATAGAAAGAAGTATCTTTATGTATTTCCAACTGAACCGAACCGAGTTCCTGTTCCGTTTGTGAAGGATATGTGAGGGATAACAAGGGGTTTAGTGTTTAGCCTCGCTGAGTACGAAGCTGATGGGTGGATTTCCATGCTAGAGGGTTCTTCCATCTTGGTGTGAAGGTTCTCTTCTCTTTGTCCCGATTCAAGTCTCATCCATACCATATACCGTTCTTTAATGATGGATGGCCGTTTTGCTGGTTGCACTATGGGATTAAGGAAGGTAAATACCACATGGACATGATTCATGAAGAATGTAACAATTAGCGTCAATGTTTGATGTACTGGATTTGATGCAATCATTAGTGGCGGCTGTATCACGGTGCATTAGGATTGTAACAAATTCAACGGAATGCCATATGATATGCCAGAGTACGAGAATGGAGCTTAGGTGTAAGACTGGGTGTGACAAATTGCAGCACTGCGATCTGGAATGAATGTTTATCTTTGAAGTTCTGCGGAGCACACGAAGGACAACAGGAAAAATAATGGCGAAGGAGTAAACATTTATCAAGAGGTAAATTCAATTTTTTTTTTTTTTTTTTTTTTTTTTTTTTAACTTGATGTAAGGACAGCATAGTCCGAAGAAGAATTTATTGTCTGTTGTGGTATTTTTTGCATGGACAGATTTTGGGATGTTCTGTTTGGATTTTTGTCCTTCTGTCAAAATTTATTTAAAAATAGTTGATCTGGTCCATGCGCAGTTAAAAGCTGTTCAGTGTTCAATGAAAAAATTTTTTATTGAGGAAACAATTCACGGTATGTAAAGGGTTTTTCAATATGGGCGGGTAGATGTTGAAATGAAATAAGACGATAACGGAAAAGGTAACATTATCAATTGTACGAAATCTACCTTGAAGCAGAATAAAATGATTGGTAGACTACGGTGGGCTGGGCACTTAGCCCGTAAAAGCGAAGAGGAACCAGCTCGAAAAGACCCTTGCGGTGCTTCTTATGGTAGAAAGCAACGTGGCATAGCTTGCTTACGTTAAATGAAAGTACTTACTTTGAGCCTAATAACCTATTAAAAGCTTTGTTATTTACTCATCAAATAAATTCTAGGCTCAGAGTTGAGTGAAAGTACTAGGAATTCCAGGAGCGGGCATAGCGATGTTATACTTAGATCCATGATTCAGGACAGGTTTTAATGTTATTCATATAAGTGCATAAAGTTTGATGCCTGATCGAAGAGTTTCGTTACTTGTTTTTCAATTCGCGACTATGTGCAATTTGTATTTCAGAACCTTGACTTAAAACGGATCTCAAATATAATCTGTACTCTTTAAAAGATTATAAACTCTTTAGAGCGGATAGATGTAATCGCGGAGAGGGTGGTGTGGCAATTTATCTAAAAGAAGATCCAGGTTGTAAGTTTATTTGTTCACATACCAGTTCAGCTTTTGAATATTTACTTCTTAAAGCCATAAGCACTGATAGCAATGTTATTTTGGGTAATAATAACTATAGGCCAAATAATAATATCGATCTACAACCGCTTTATAATTTAATTGAAGAGATCACATTTATTTCAGCAAACATTATTCTTTGTGGTGACTTTAACAATAACGTCCTAATTGAAAATTGCTTCTGTGAACATATGGAATCGTTGGCTCTACATTTAGTTAACTCGACAACGCCCACTCATTTCACTTCAAAAACTTCTATTCGTTCATTATGTATGTGTTTCGTCTCCAATTGTGTAGTTGTTAAATCAATGATTATTTTTAATGGTAAAAACAAATAATTTTTTAAATTTTTTATTATTTAATTAAATTAAAAAAAAAAACAAATTTAACACAGATTTTATTAATTTAAATGCAATGCGTTTCGGAAGTATATTCTATCATTAACTTATGACTACGCCTGATGATGGAATATACTTCCGAAACGCGTTGCATTTAAATTAAAAAAAACTGTGTTAAATTTGTTTTTAAAAAAAATTTAATTAAATAATACAAACATTTTAAATTTATTTGTTTTTATAATTAAAAATAATTATTGATTCTATTCTTTGTTAGCAATAAAGATTTAATTCTATGCTATGGCCAACTCGCAGCACCTGTTTTCTGACATCATGATCTTTTTTTATGGCATTTGATTTTCAAAAGAAACCAGGCTGGAAATTCGCAAATTAGTTTTACACTTTAAAATATGAACGCAACAAACTTCGAAAAACATATGTATTCGTACTGTTTCTTGGGACAATACCTTTTATATGACATAGCCTCACGATCAAATTCAATTTCTAAATGAAAATGCTTTTCCATATTTAATACTCAACTCAAAACGAAAAAAAACTTAAGTAAATCTAAGCCCTGGCTCACGTAATCGATACAAAATTTAATGAACCAACGCGATCAGGAAAACACGTGTTTACAAAACGACATTGACATTAAAGAACTAAATATTAAGTCCTCTTTTCTACCATCCATTGCTCCTAGGATTGACCAAGAACCGAAGAGTTTGCTGATTTTCTTTGTCCACCTTTTAGCTTTGCTGGTATAAATAACGTTGATGTACTTGAAAGTATCCTTTCAATCAAATCGAACGCAACTTGTGTTGATAGTATAAACCCCATGTTTCTCAAATACGTCTAACCGATACTATTACCCTTTTTGACACACATTTTCAATACAATAATTACAACTGAAATTTTTCCGCGTCAATGGAAAATCGCTAAATTTATACCAATTCCAAAAAATTCGACCGAGTTTCGTCCAATTTAAATTTTGCCTTTTTTATCCAAAACTTTTGAAAAAATCATGCAAAAACAACTCAACGACTTAATTGCATGCAACAACTTCTTAGCAAGCATTAAGTTTGGGGGACAACTTTATAACAACTGGGTTACCTTCCTTGTTCTTTTAGATTTCTCAAAAGCCTTTGACATGGTTAATCATTCACAACTTTTGAACATACTTAGAAGAAAATATAAGGTTTCCCCAGAAGACCCTAAACTTATTTCGTCGTTTCTTCTCGGTAGAGAACAATGGATGTACATAAATAACAAAAACTCTAATTTCCTTTCAATTACAAACAGTGTTCCTCAAGGATCAATTCTTTCACCCTTATTATTCTCCCTATATACATAAACGAAATAGCATCCATTTTGGCCAATGTCTCTAAACATTTATATGCAGATGACACACAAATATAGACATACCGAAGCTGTCCCATTGGACTTATTGAAGATTGTGTCTGTATACGTGGACGAAAAGTTACGCTTTGATGATTAAGCCATTTGTGGTCACCAATGGAACTTCTTAGAGTTCACACATAAATCAATTCCGTAATGTCTAACCAAACCAACTAACTTACTAACTAATTAACCTATTAATTAATTTTTACTTGCGATTATAGAGACTATAAGGAAAGTTATGCATTTGTAAAAAAAATTCTAAAATCAAATATGACAATACGATCTTAGAGAAGCTTAAAAAAGTGGTCGAGAAAGTGTGGCTAAAAATAACGGTACCTGCCATATAACTGTTATGGAAAAGCTTATTTTTCTCGAAAACGGCTTCAACGATTCTGATGAAAATTTTTGAGAATTTATTTTGTTGGTACTAGATATCTTTTAATCAGAACCAAATTTAAGGGAAAAAGTCTATTAAAAGTTTTTTTCATAAAACGTTTTATTTTAACTTTTTGGCTTTATCGGTAACGGCTCTTTGGATTTCTGTCAAATTTAATATTTTGAAAAGATCTAGGCTAGGTAGTTAAATTAATTCTGAATATCAAAATTTTGAATAACATTTTTTCTATTAAAATTAATTTTTGATTTTTTTAGTTTGAAAAATCAATATTTTTAAAACTAATCAAAAAAATATATTTTAAATTTTATAATCACATATAAACTCTAAAAACTGCATACCAAAATTTTGACATTTTTTTTTTAAACTATAAATAAAAAATAGGATTTTATCAAAATCCGTCCTACATTTTTCGAAATACTTTCTTTTCATAAATTCGTATTTATACAAGACATGTGATGGCATATTTCATATTAAACAAAAACCGTTAGGAGTTGTGGTTTTGACACTTCTTATAAGTTCACATAGTGTTATTTTTTACGTTAATGTTACTTATTTTTTAAATTTTATTCGACGATGTGACCGCATATGACCGATCCAGAAGTGCATTTTATTTTTTCATGCTCTCCATAAAGAAACTTTTTTTCATTTTCAGAATAAATATTACTGTTTATATTTTTATTTCTGTCCTGTATAATGCTTCTGCAATAAATTACTTTTTGTTTAATTTTGTTATCATTTTATCACTAAGTATTAATGTAAAATTTTAATGTTGTATCTTCTTTTCTTTTTGAAATTGTATATTGTAATGTATCGCGAAAACCAGGAAACTCGGAACCTTAGATGGCATTAACCAGCAATCGGGTTGTATTAAAGAATATGCTAGATGAGGCCTGGACCGGATCCCGGTTGCTACATCGATGATGAAGATGAATGCTATTATGTAATGAATGTTTCACGGATCCGTGGTTTCCAATGACTCCGCCTATAAAGGGTGTTACCTATAAATTGTCTTGAATATTCTGTTCAGTAAGGTTTTCCAATTCATCATAAATCGTTTAACGCCAGAATAACGCTTTCAAATTACGGAAAAATAAAGTGCACGACTGGGTCGCATGAACTTACTCTAATGTGCAACAGTGGTCTTGGGGCTTGAGATTTAAAAAAAAGCAGGTAAGAAATAATTTGAAATTTTGTTAAGCACTTCAAAATCACTTGTTAAAACGTTTTTGGAAAAAATGAAGTAAGCCATTTAATTTCTTTTACAGTTTTGATTTTAAGGAAACATTTTTTTCAAAATTGTTAGACCACTTTTTTCAAAAAAGGGTTTTTGTTTTAAAAACTTTTCGAAAACATATTCCAATATTTTTTTCAGTATGCCAACATCTAGCAGCTGGTAGTTATTATCAGAAAACAGAAATTTTTAAATTTTTAACAAACCTCGGAAAAACTAAGTATGCAATATAATTTGAAAACTAAATGTCTATCGAGAAAAAAAAATATTGAAAATCGTTCGACCAGTTTTTTTTTAAATGTCGTTTTTTTTAAAGAAAATCTGTAGTTTACATCTAAGAAAATTATTTAAAAAAAATCAATCAACCGGGTTTCAAAATATTTGGGAAACCAATTTTTTTTTTAGAAAATTAAAAAAAAATTGAAAAAAAATGTTTTTGAAAAATTTTAAATGCCATATTAATTGAATTATAAATGACAAATGTGCAAAATTTCATTGAAATCGGAATAATGGTTTACAATGAAACCGAATTTTAAAAAAAACCGGTTCTATGAGAGGTACCGTTAGAGAACAAACTTCGAAAAAAATTATTTTAACTAAAAGATGTATTGTTGTAAAGAAATAGCACCCTTAAAGTTTTATCAAAATCGTTAGAGCCGTTTTCGAGAAAATCAAACGTTTTGTTAAAGATTGTATGGCAGGTACCGTTATTTTTCGACCTAGAGCAAAAATGAAAAACACCCCCGAGATACTACCAAATAAATACTAAATACCAAGTTTAAAGCAAATCAGCCCATCCGTTTAGGCTGTAGACAGACAGACAGACAGACGGACGGAATTTCCGGACCCACTTTTTTCAACTTCTTTATTATCGTAATGTCATGTTTGATTGTTATTTTTTTTTTGCACGAATCCATAACTTGTATTATAGTACCTATAATCGCAAGTAAAAATAAATCTATTTGCGAAGTTCATAGAGCACTTCGTCCATTTTACGGTCAACGTAATCGGTCTAGGGAGCAAGCAATTCGTGCAGTTATTGATCGTTTTCGCATTAATTTTACTCTTCTCGACTCAAAAACACCAACAAGACAAAGAAATGTGCGTACCTAAGAGAATATTGCTGCTGTAGCGCTAAGTGTTTAAGAAGATGCCGAAATCTCGATTCGTCGCCGTTCTCAACTTTTCGCCCTTGTCCTTCGACTATGTAGAAAATTGTACGTAAGAATCTTGGCTGACGTGTCTATAAAATACAGGTAGTAAAAACATTAGAGCCAAATGACAAATTAACCATGGTGGTTAACTTGTTCGTGCGGCTTAACGCCGCATGGTGACAACTTTATTCCCAGTAGTGGTCCTGCAAACTGGCCCCCTTGCTCGTGCGGCTTAACGCCTCTCGATTACTTTGTAGTGGGCTATGTTAAGTCATTGGTTTATGTCGACAAACCAGCAACTCTTGAAACATATTATTATGAAGTATAGTCAAGCCACCATTGACACCATACGGCCAGATTTGTAGGAAAAATTGGTGCAAAAACGGACTGATCGAATGAAGTATGTAACTCGTAACCGCGGCGGACATATGCCATGAATGATATTTAAAAAACTAAATGCCATATAATTATCGACTAGATTAAAAAAAAAAAAAACGAATTCATTTCAACAATATTTCTGTCTAGTATTACTATTTAAAGTTCTCAGAAAACTGGCTGAAATTGAGCAATGGCCTGTGTTATGTTCACTTTGAAAACATCATTCACTCATGGCTTATTTACATAGACCTGCTGAATTCAGGAAACCCACAAGAAAAAAATTCTTGCCAGGTCAAACCTATTTACGTCAACTTTGAGAGATACAATCTTACTCTTAAATTGTTCATGCAAGTTGTGTGGCACGTAGCCACCTGCCATGCCGTCCTGCTGGAAAACTATGTGAGTTTTTAGGCGTTTTCTTTTTTCGTTCAGAGCAGAGTCTGAGTTGTCAAAAAAGACGTTGTGTTTCTTTTTTCACTCAGAGCGTTCAGATCTATAAAATTGTATTTCTTTTTTCATTCAGAGAATGATCAGAGCGTGCTCTGAGAAGGCTATATGTGCTCAGAATAAATTGACTTTGACTGAGCATTCTGATAAAATACTGAACGAAATTAACGTCACTTTAGAGTTGTAGGCTATTTCACTCTATACCATGCACATTGCCTACACCACTCTTCGAAAAATAGATGCCAAAACGAAAGAAACAATAGTATTATATATGCAGAATATTGCCGCCTGTGAGCAAGCCTTGTGAGAAGTTTCAGCCAAGAACTAAAACGTATTTCAAAACTATATCTGAGCGTGAGCGCTCAGATCACGCTCGGTTCAGAGAATTATTAGAGTATGCTCAGAATGTTTAGACTCTGTTCAGATCCCTTTTCTGATTGAATAAAGAAAAACGCCTATTGGGGACTTATTTTACCCTTCAAATTGTTTTTTTTCTTTGTTTTAATAATGAAGAAGTCCCCAAATTCAACTATGAAAGAAGTCCCCAAATCCCCCTGCAACCCTCGCGGCCAGAATCACTTTCATCTTTCTTAATTTACTAGAAAACTGTAAATTCGCTAATGATTTTCAGAACACATTGCCTAGCTATTGTGATTTTGAACAGAATAATTGAGAGAAATAGCACAATTTTTTCAACGAAGCAGGGCGCTTAAAGCCCCCTATTTGCAACTGGATATGTTTTATCAAAATCGAAGTGTTCTTTTTTGAAAGCAAGTCAAAATATAAAATCAATAAAAAAACGTAAATAAGAAAACTTGATGGAATGGAATTTATTTATAAGAAAAGGAAAACTCAAAATAAAAGCTTCCACATTCGGATGCTTTGGGTAAATTCGTGTGTTTCCCCTTTTTGTTTATATCTTCCTCAAATTGCAAAAAAAAAAAAAACAACCAAAGGACTTGAACTCTCACAACTTGTCGTCATCATCGTCGTAGTATTTTTGTATTCTATTGCAGCAACATCCGCATACGAATATAGGGTCATATGCAGCCCCCTTTTGCAACAGCCGTACCCGGAGACTCCTCCAACAAAAACAACAACCGACAACGACGTCGTCGACGTCGCCAGCCAGCGGAGAGCACACCTGAAGATGATGAAATTTTTCATTCCGTACATTCGTGAGAGAGCATCTGGGCGTGAAATGTAAGCAAGCAAAAGCAGGCGGAAGCAACCGGATATGTTTTATTCAAATATCCAACTGTTTGATGCATTGTTATTTTCTAGTTTTCTAGGGTCCCGTACACTTGACTGAACACCGAGTAGAAGAAAAATACGTTCCGAATACCCACGCCGCCACACGATCGACATACCTAACGCCCGAAATTGCAGTCACTCTCCCATCACCGCCACCTGTGCCACCATATGTAAGGATGGGTGGTGTCAAACCCTTAGGAAGTCGCTTTTGCGGGTGGAGAGGAGACACTTATGAGTCTCCTGCTGCAGTCCTTTCAGTGCATATTTTCTGATTGTGTATGTGGATTGCAAAGCAAAACGATACCCGCATCCGAAGTGAAAATGGGAAAGAATAGTATCCTTAGAGGTCATATATGTATGCACACGATGCAGGAGTACAACGTTTTTGTTGTATTTTAATTTTTTTTTGTATCATAGGTATAAGTTTGGTTGTGTCTGTGTTGGTTGAAGTTTGTGGCATTCAAGACGATGAAAGGATGTTAAGGACTCTTTTCCTCTACCAATTTGCACTTCTGAGATTTCCAAATGGATTTGTAAATATTGTTATCGAAAAGGACACTTGGCGAATGGAAATTCCGTGTTCTTGTTCGCTTTACAATTTTGTTTTTGTTGTTGTTGTTGATGTCGTTGTTTGTGATTCCTGAATCCTGATGCTTTCTGCCAAAGTCTCACTGCCTCACTCAATTTCTTTTTTTTTTCTTCTTTTTCTTAATTTATTGAAAGAGATCGACAGCGACACGGTGAACTGTTGCTTTCGAAGAGTTAGAATTGAATTTAAACTGTCATATGCATTTATGTTTATAGGGATTAGATTGCAAATAATCTGGTAACCTGCAATATGGGACAAGCTGTCGAAGGTGAAAAATAACTTTTGTGACAGATAAAAGGATACGATGCATTTTAACCATATGCATTCTTTAAAAATAAAACATTCAAACACAACATTCACAAAGGGACATGGAGATCTCCTGATCAATCAACTGTCAAACAAATTGACCACATTGCGATCGATGCAAGGCACTACTCTTATATGATGGATGTTCGAACTCTCCGAGAAGCAAACATTGACTCGGACCACTACCACGTTGTAGCCAAGGTACGACTGAGGATATCCCGACCAACGCCACGAAGAGGTACTGTAAGGAAGTTTAACGTTGGAAGACTGCATTCACAAGAAATCTCCAGGTCCTTTTCCGATCGAGTTTCAAATAAAATCCAAGGGAATCCTTTACAGCCAGCATCAAGTATTGATAACCAGTGGCAACATTGCAAAAAATGCCATCAGGGAAGCCGCCTCTGAAGTGCTGGGTTTTACATGGCCACCACAACGAAACCCCTGGTTTGATGATGAGTGTCGGCAAGCACACGCAGCTACACAAGAAGCATACAAGGCGGCCGGCGCTGCTTTAGAGGGACCAAAAAATGCCCATGCTCTCTACGATTAGAAGAGGAAAGAAGAACACCGGCTTCTTAGAAAGAAAAAAGGGATGATGAGAATCGTACGAAGAAATGGAGAACTGTTATTGTAGGAATAAAGTTCTAAAGTTTTACCAAAAAGGTAAAAAGAAACTGTCTAAGCAACAGAGCTCAAACTGAAGCTTGTAAAGGCGAAGGGAACATTGTAGTGGAATTGCCGTCGATTCTGAGAATATGGAAAAACCATTTCTGCAGACTGTATAACGGCGATGATAGAACGAATTCCACTGTCAGGCTCTATCTAACCTTAGAGCAACAAAGCCGACAGAGCCGATGACCTAGCTGCAGGGCTCTTTAAAGCTGCAAGCGATGACATGGTTATAAGTATGCAAAAACTCATAAGGAAGGTATGGTTAGAAGAAAGCATGCCTGATGAATGGAATTTCAGCATAATTTGCCCGATACCTAAGAAGAAGACCCTCTAAACTGCACCAACTACAGGAGTATCAGTATCAGTCTCCTCAACATCACCTACAAAATCTCTTCTGCTGTATTGTGCGCGAACGCCTAAAGCTTGATAAGTCCATATCAGTGCGGTTTTGGGCCAGGAAAGTCCACTATCGACCAAATATTCACATTACGGCAGATCTAGGAAAAAACTCAAAAACTTCAAATCGATACCAACCACCTTTTCATCGATTTCAAAGCCGCGTACGACGCATTTATAGAGACGAATTATATATAGTAATGTGCAGTTTTAATAAAAATATATGTCCCATATATATGGACATCATTATCCCAGTCCGGCATAATGGTGCAGACTCATGGACGTTGTCAAAAGCGAATGAGGACACTTTAGGCTGCTTCGAGACGTAACGGCTGTACAGTGGCACAGACCTAGCCAAAAGAGTAAAAATTCAACGTGGCTGGGTCATATAAAGAGAATGGACATCAATGCCGGACCGGAAAATCTTCGATTCCACTCCAGAGGGTGATCTAAACATGATAAATCCGCTTTCCAGAGATGCTCTCGCACCAAAAGCTGCAAGATGTGATCTACTCAAAAGATATTCGCTTATCAAAGTTGTATTGATAGTTGGAGGGTTTCACATGCTACCCAAATGGAATTCTCACCACCCTGATACTGTCCCACAATTTTCCCATTAAGGCTACTTCACCATCAACATAAGTGGATCTTCAGTGGCAGAATTATGGTCTGATATGAACAAACGCACATGCGCTTAATGGAAAGTGAATTGGGTCTTAAAAGAGAGAGAGACAGGGGTGAGCGATTCTTAGATAGGAGCATCAGAAGCTATTGATGATATTTTCTCTTCACGGGAAGAGTTTCTTGGAGTTCAGTTTACGTGGATTTTCGACAGTCACGAATACGGACACATGACCGAGATAGGTAAAAGTTTGCTCTATGATTGCTCAACAGTTGCCACTGCGAACAGCAACATTAACTATCACCTAGCTGCTATGAACAAAACCATCAAAGTGAACGATGAGCTATCGGTGGTTGACACTTTGATGATTTTTCGAAAAGTTTAATCAGCAAGAAGGGTGATGAGGATGTTGCAAAACTCTAGAAATATGAGCTGTCTCAATATCCAAGTCATTGTTTCATGAGTAAAATGCAGAAAATGAAGAAAACTGTTCTATATACAGAATTTCCCGTTGACAACAGACATTTGGATTTTAAAAGAAGTTTTATGGATAAAGTTTTTCTCTTGTATCACGTCAGGTCGTATTAACATTTAATTAAATTGATTTGTTGAATAAGTCAAAAATGTACGTTGACACGTCAACCACAACAGATATTGGCTTATGCAGACGACATGGCAGACAATATCGGTCAAATTCAAAAAGCTGTTAAAGAATCCTTCATCCAGATCGAGAAGGCGGCATAAAACCTGGGGTTGAACATTAATGGAAAGAAACCAACTAATTGGTGGCTGCCTCTTTGCGAAGTGTTGTTCCAACAATTAAGGTAGATTGGAGCATGAACTTCTAGTAGTGGAATCCATTAACTATCTAGGGTCAAAAAGAGCAGTCGATAGTACTATGGAGGATAAAGTATACATGCGGCTGCTAAAATCCGAATCTGCCGAATCCAGAAACCTTACCCTGCTGCTGTAAAACTGTGGTTTTGAATTGTATGAAATCTACATCAAAGTAGATGTTGGAAAATTATAAATTTACTATTTTTAACGAAAGTAAATGTTGCAAAAATATATGAAATATTCATTAATAAAGCGACAATTATAATTATTGAGCTTGAGTCCCTACCAAGGAGTTTGTTTGAGCACAAAATGTTGCATTCAGTGTTCGAATTCGCGTAACCGATATTTTTTTAACGAATTAGAACTCAATGACATTCTACAGAGGGCTTTTTTTTATTTTTTTAGCTCAAGCATTAATGGTACCTGCCATATAAACGTTATGTAAAAGCTTATTTTTGTCAAAAAGGCTTAAAAAAAATTTATGAAAAAAATCAGTGTGTAAGTTGTAAGAAGTTTAAACTTTAATTATGTAAATATTAAAAACGAAACACCCTGTATCTCTAAATGTGACAATTTATGTACTCGCACTTTTATATTTAATGTAGTGTTATTCATTATTTTGTTAAACATGTATTAAGTTATCGTTCGATGTTACAGTTTATGTCTTACAGTTCTTTATGTATGTATGTATCATAGGTATCAATAACACATCATGTGAACCATAATGTCAGAACATTTTATCTAATTCTGGTCAGTTGCAATAAAGCTGTTAACATTAAAGTACCTATCTGGTCATTTGTTTTATTTTGTCGCCTTCTACTCCGTGCCCCTTACATCCTCAGAAGTGGGATAGAAGTACAGTCACTTAATTTTTGTATACTAAGTCTTTTTTAAGTTTAATACGCTTTATGAATTTTGAGAAGTTACATTAAGAATCATTGTTACGAAACTTATGCAAAATAGTATTACCAGATTTTTGATTAAGAATACAAATTAAGTACTACAAAATGACCACACGGGCTTCACGTTTTATTGAAATTGCAACTGTGCAGCAACTCAAAGACAAGCTAGCCGAAATTGGGCTGGCAACAACTGGACTTAAATCAGCGTTGAAAATTCGCCTAGAACAAGGGCTCGAGCATCTTGATATAACTCAAATCGAAGAACTTTTTCCACCCGGTGAAGTCGATGACAACGAGGAATCTGAAGAATCTTGCCAGCTTGAAGAGGAAAACAGATTGGTGTTGCAGCAACTGGACAGTTTAAGGCAGATAGTTTCAAGAAAAGAGGAGATTCGTTTGCTTCAACAGAAACTAGCTGAGTTGAACCAACCTGGTGAGATTAATCACTCATTTTTTTCGTTTAGAGATTTTGAGGAGTCCCTCCAAACATTTTCTGGAGATGATAATTTTCCTGTCACGAGATGGATTAAATCTATTGAAGAATCCCAGCAGATCTACAAATTTGATGACTCCAAATGTTTTATATATGCTCAACGTTTGCTTAAGGGAACTGCTAAGCTCTTTTTAAGATCTATTTCATGCACCTCGTGGAGTGAACTTAAGAAAGCTCTTATCAACGAATTCCAACAACATGTAACAGCATCAGACGTCCACCACACCTTACGAAATCGTCGAAAACGCAAAGACGAGAACATTCAACAATATGTGCTTATCATGCAAGAGATAGCAAGCTCAGCTGACATCGAGGAGCAAGATATAATGAACTACATAATTAAAGGTATACCAGGTACGATGTCTAACAAACAGGTTTTACTTACAGCGAACAATATTGCGGACCTAAAAAGAATCTTGAGAAAATATGAAAAAATCAACACGTCAGAACCGCCACCATCATCATCTGGATTTAAAACTATGACGAATTTATCCAAACCAGTGCCTAATGTAAGTTCAAGAAGCAGCATAAAATGCTTTAATTGCAATGACGTCGGACATGTTATCAGTAAGTGTCCAAAGCCTCGCAGAGAGAAAGGTTCGTGTTTTCGATGTGGTCAAATGGGGCATGTCATAAAAAATTGCCCACAATCAGCCGTGTGTGTATTGGAAGATTATGACACTGTCAATCATCAACCTCCGACTCATTTTTTGGACGATTTTCATGGAATCTTTGAATACACATTACTCAGCGACGAGTCGGAATGCATAAACACTAAATTAGAAGCCAAGACAATGATTGACACGGGGAGCCCAATCAGCTTTGTCCAACATAAATATATACCACCATATTTGATGACACCGATCGACTCTCTATCCAAAAGCTACGTGGGAATTAACAACAGCAGATTAGTTATTTATGGTAAGGTTATTTGCAATGTTAAGATTAATGATTTAAGTTTTAATAATTTATGCTTGCATGTCGTCAAAAACGACACAATGAAAAACTCAATTATTTTAGGAAGAGATTTTTTACAAAAAAGTAATTTAAAACTTATGTTGAAAGATAAACCTTTAATTTTATGTGAAAATGATAGTTCTAAAGAGTGCGATTTTAATGAGGACATATTGAATATTGATACGTTTGATGAAAGTGAAGATAAAATTACTTTAAACATTAATGAACAATTAAGCCTAGATGAAAAAAATAAGATTAGAAATTTAGTTTTTGGAAAAGCTTCTGTTACTTATACTTCAGATGAAATTGATGAAAATGAGATTAAAATGCAAATCAAATTAAATGATTCAAACTGTGTTTTTAACTGTGCGCCTAGAAGATTACCACACATTCATAAATTAGAGCTTCAAAAAATTTTAGATGAGCTTTTGGAAAAGAAAATTATTCGCGAAAGTAACTCGCCGTATGCTTCGCCAATAGTTTTGGCAAAAAAGAAAACGGGTGAGATACGTTTATGTATTGATTTCAGACAGCTAAACAAAGCTACTTTAAAAAACAATTTTCCAATTCCTTTAATTGAGGATATGTTAGATGGTTTGAGAGGAAAACAGTTTTTTTCCTTGCTGGACTTGAAAAGTGGTTTTCAGCATGTTAAAATGTCTGACGAATCTATAAAGTATACTTCCTTTGTGACTCCTCTGGGTCAATATGAATATCTTGTTGTTCCATGTGGACTTAAAAACGGACCTGCTGTTTTCCAGAAATTTATTGAACAGAAATTCAAAAGTCTTATACGTTCTGGAAAATTGCGAATATATTTTGACGATTTATTGATTGCGACGGAGTCTAAGGAGGAACATTTTCAGATTTTGCATGATGTCTTTTCAATAGCAAGTCGGAACAATTTAGAATTTCGTTTCGATAAATGTATGTTTATGCACGAATCAATAACTTATTTAGGCTATGAGGTTTCAATTCACGGTATAAGGCCGAATGCGGAAGGCAAGCGTGCTGTAATGGAATATCCAGCACCTACAAGCAGTAAGAACTTACATTCGTTTTTAGGGCTTTGCTCTTATTTCAGAAAATTTATACAAGATTTTTCCATTCTTGCCAAACCCTTATATGACATTTTGAAAAAAGACGCGAAATTTACGTTTGGAACAGAAGAACGTCTTAGTTTTGAAACTTTAAAAGAAAAACTTATTGATGCACCAGTCTTAAGTATTTACAATCCTAGGGCAGAAACAGAAATTCACTGTGATGCGAGCAGCCTTGGTTTCGGCGCTGTATTGCTTCAACGCCAAGAAGACAAACTCTATCATCCCATATTATTTTTTTCTAAGCGTGCCACTGTTCAAGAGTCTAAATACCACTCATATGAGTTGGAAACCTTAGCAATAATTTATGCTTTAAGACGTTTTAATATATATCTGATTGGCATAAAATTCAAAATTGTCACAGATTGTAGGTCACTTACCTTAACACTTAATAAAAAACTTTTGAACCCTAGAATCTCGCGTTGGGCTTTGGAGCTTCAAGAATACGATTATATAATCGAGCACAGGGATGGTAAGAAGATGTGTCATGTTGATGCTCTCAGTAGGGCCCATAACGTTTTGATGATCAATGAAGCAGAATCTTTTGAGCATGCATTAGCTGCATCGCAGCAAAAGGATAAAACCATTAGGCGACTGGTTAAAATGCTTGAAGAAAGGGAAAGTTCATCTTATGAACTAATTAATGGACTCGTTTATCGAAAAATTAATCAGAGTCAGAAAGTCTTTTTCTATGTTCCAACGCAAATGGAGAGAAACGTAATTCAAACCCATCATGATGCCTTATGCCATGTAGGAGTTGAAAAATGCTACGATTTCTTGAAAAAGACTTATTGGTTTCCTTTTATGAAATCTAAAATTAAGAATTATATAAGTGGTTGCCTCAAGTGCATCCATTTCTCTCCACCATTAGGCAAAAAGGAAGGTGTTTTACACAGCATTCCAAAAGGTGACAAGCCTTTTGACACAATCCATATCGACCATTATGGTCCATTACCTTCTTCTGCACGCAACTCAAAAAAACATGTATTTTTAATTGTAGATGGATTTTCAAAATTTTCAAAATTATATGCAGTTAAAACAACTAGCACTAGAGAGGTAATAAAATGTTTAGAATCCTATTTCTTTCACTATAGTAAGCCATTGCGCATTGTGTCAGACCGTGGAAGCTGTTTTACTTCTGAAGAATTTTCAGATTTTTGTAAAAATAATTGCGTGCAACACATTAAGATAGCTACTAGTTCTCCACAGTCCAACGGTCAGGCAGAACGTATTAACAGGAGTTTAACTCCAATGTTATCTAAAGAAAGCGAATTGGATCCAGGTGGTTGGACAAGCCATTTAAGCAAAGTAGAATTCGCTCTTAACAATTTTGAGAACAAAAGTACAGGTTTTACTCCAAGTACTTTGCTTTTTGGAATCCGACAGAGGGGTAATATAAACGACAAGATTCGTGAATATCTTGAAAAATATGTATGCTCAGAAGAAAGTAGAAACTTAGATTCAGTCAGACAACAAGCTGTTGAAAGAAATATTCGTAGCCAGGAAGCAAATAAAGTTTATTTTGACAAACACCACAAAAAGCCATATCAATATAAAGTAGGAGATTTCGTCATGATAAAAAACGTTATTAATACACCTGGCGTGAACAAAAAACTATTGGCTAAGTATAAAGGGCCATTTAAAATAATAAAAGCTCTTCCAAATGACAGATACCTAATTAAGGACTTAGACAATTTACAGATTTCAAGAACACAGTATGAGGGAGTTGCATCTCCTGAAAATATGAAGCCATACACAATAATCCAATGAATGCATTTTACGTATCAATGTGCAGTATGTTTTTATTTTTATTTTTTATTCGTAAAAGTTGTGTATTGAAATGAACAAAAGTTATAATGTATGTACCTTTATATGTAATTATAAAATCGTTGTTTAATGCAAAGTATAAGTTATACTATTCGAATTTATGTATATATCACTTAACAACAAAAAATGATTTAAAATTCCTAAATGTAAGATATTTTCTAATTGTATCTATGATTTGAATGAACTCAAAAGTATATTATTTTACCAATCGAAGGTAATTTGTTTTTTTAAGATGGGTGGAGTTGTAAGAAGTTTAAACTTTAATTATGTAAATATTAAAAACGAAACACCCTGTATCTCTAAATGTGACAATTTATGTACTCGCACTTTTATATTTAATGTAGTGTTATTCATTATTTTGTTAAACATGTATTAAGTTATCGTTCGATGTTACAGTTTATGTCTTACAGTTCTTTATGTATGTATGTATCATAGGTATCAAAAACACATCATGTGAACCATAATGTCAGAACATTTTATCTAATTCTGGTCAGTTGCAATAAAGCTGTTAACATTAAAGTACCTATCTGGTCATTTGTTTTATTTTGTCGCCTTCTACTCCGTGCCCCTTACAAAGTAAAGATTATATGTATTTTGGTGAAAAAATATATAAGATGGTGGACTAGAAATGGTACTCCCATAGGACTAGCGATTAAAACTAAAATTAATATTCAGGAAGTTGTACATCGTCTTAGTAATTTCAATTTAAAATATTTTCGAAAACTTTTTTATATATTTTTAATAATTTTTTTTTGTAAAATATATATTTTGAAAATCAATAAGTGAATTTTTTTAAATGAAGGTTATTTTTGTTGTAAAATTTGCATTTATTAATTTTTTTTTAATTTTTAAAAAAGTTTTTTAAAAAATAAACCGTTTTATTTAAAAACCGTTCCTAAGATTTTGAAAAAGTTCACTCTTCTTCACATTTTGTAACGAAATAAAATGTCGTTTAAATTTACTGCTGAAAACTATTTTACGTTCTTTTTTTGAATTATTCCAAGTCACAGAAATCGAATAAGAATTTTAAAGTTCTTCTATTATCTATCAAATTTTATTCGACGCTGTTACCGCACATAAGAGCAGGTACGTGTGATTCAATTTATTTTTAGAGCAAAAAAGCTTTTCCTTTTTTCCGATTTTCGATTACTTATATGTGTTGCGGTCCTATAGAATGTATGTAGTCATTTTTAATTGGCCCCGGATAGAATGAGGTTTGGACAGTCCTGACAAAAATGATTGAAGAATAAGGGTCACTGCCTTAATTCCAACTTCATTTTAAAACTTAAATCGACCAATATTACTGACCTCCACCTCCACTTCGACCATATCATCCATTTAGCATTTTTCAACATAAAAACCGACAATGAGCCGACATTTTTTGTATGTATCGTTGTGCCTACATATTCTGTTAAAAGCTTATCTATGTAAGGCCGGCTTATTAATTCATCGGATGGTGGACTTATTTTAATTGCACCCCCTTACTTCCACACGTTGTTGCAGAATACGATATGGTGGTGTTTGGAAAGTAAATTTCATATTCAATTGGGATTCGTTCCGCACAACAAACTAAACGGAAATCACAACAAAAAATGTTGTAGCTTTATTTTAAGCTTCTATATGGCCTTTGTTGGTAATGTGATTTCAACCCTTGTCCCCCTTATAACCCTAAAAAAATAGGAGAATATGACCAACCAAAGTACTGTGCATTTGATTAAAGGACTAAGGGTATGTTTTTGTAGCCTACACATGTTGTACTCTGGGTTCTTTTGGCATCGTTTTTTTGGCTTGGCCATTTTTTTACTATAATATACAATATGTTGTTGGAATTTTAATAACAAAACTACACAGGCTTTATAGAGACAGTGTCAAATCAATCGTGACGTATAGCGATGTATTCTATAGTAGATATTCGGAGAATTACATCGTCGGACATGTAGCGCATACTTTATGTATGCATCTATTCATACGAGTCTATTGGACAAGTTGAGCGACATCAAATTTATGTAAGTCGTTTATATAAACGTTATGTATATGTATATAAAATCCCTCAGCTATCGGGACAAGGATACACTGTTCAAATGCATGAAAAGATAGACAAACTTTAACACCAGCGTTAAGACGTGTGTCGCTTCTTGTTTTATGGGTCCCTTAGTCCTACAATGATAACAGTGTATACACATACCAATAGCCTTCCTATAAAAATATAACCTTAAACGCTGTTGTTGTTGCTCTTATTTCATTCGCTTTTCTTTGTAAATATCTATTGAGTTCTTGATTCAGAGTGATGGGATGAGAAAGAGCGATTAGCAGGGCTGCATTTAGGTAGGTACCAAACTAGATAAGGGTTTTGACTTTCTTACTGGCAATTAACCAACTAAATCTTAATCTTGCTGTCCTTTTAACTTTGCTCTTACTAATTTACACGGTGTATAATAAACAGTTTGTTTTGCTAAAATTAAAGCACCAATAGCTCTTCAGACAATTCTTAAGAATTCAAAATTAAGAGCAAAGGTATCAGAAGTTCCAACTTGTCTGGACTATCCAAATATAATTTGAGCTTCAAGCTTTTGCACAACAAAAGATTTGGTCATTCTAGTTGGGGATTTTGGGCGAAAGTATCGACTCTATCATGGAAAAACAACAGAGAAACATACAGCTCCGCAAAAGAACGGATTCACTGTTGGCACTCTCACGTGAGAAACGCAGCGTTGGCCGCCATCTTAAATTTGAGGCAAATTCATTTTCGCTTATTTTTAAATTTTGATAAAAAATGCACATAACAACTAACATTTGTTCAAAATTTAATTTCCTACAACTTTGGTCTTCCGAAATAGGTAGAAAATTCTTCTTTTTTTCTGCTTTATTTGGAAAAAATATCAATGGCAGACAAAAACTTGTTTAGGCCCTCTCCTTTTCATTCTTACTATTAACGACATTAAAATGATCGTCAAACATTCTTGCATCTCATTGTACGCAGATGATAGCAAGTTTTGTAAGACCATTTCTTCAACTGAAGACTCTTCCCATTTTCAACAAGATCTCGAATTTTTTGCTTGGACCTTAATATTGCAAAGTGTCTCACTAAAACGCATCAAATCTTCTGCCCGTCTCTATCTTCTCCACAGTCAAACCATTTTTCCCCTGTTCAGTTGATCCGTGCTCTGGGCATTATTTGCGACCATCAGCGGAATGTTTTCAAACATATCGATGATATTATTCTGAAAGTCAATTCAGCATCGTGAAACGATGGTCCAATGAATTTTCAGACCCCTACGTTACCCGATCTCTTTACATATCCTTTGTTCGTCCGTTTGCCAAGCCTGGTCGCCGTACCAACAAGTGCACATTGCCAGAATTGAGAGCATAAATAATTAAATTTATTGGCGCGACAGCTCCTTAAGGAGCCAAGGCCTAGTGACTTATACTCTCAACCATTCCTGTGTGTGTGTTGTTAATCTGCAAGAATGGAAGGGACCTACAGTTTACCGCCGAGTCCGAACGGCTAGATGAGATGCACTTTTTCGAGACAAATTTTACTCTTGGAGCTTTTGTCAGTTCCTCGTAAGAGGCAGTACCCCAGAAAAAAAGGTGGCTGGCTATGAGCAGGATTTGAACCCAGGCTCATTCGCTTAGCAGTCCGACACACTAACCACTAAGCCACGGGGCACTACACAATTGAGAGCATACAACGCCGTTTTCTCCGATTTATTTTATCAAGACCGACTCAAACTTGTCAACTTGAATACGCTGAAAAATCGACTAGAAATATTTGAAATTCTCTTCGTTCATCGAATATTTGTAGGTACCGTTGACTGTACATACAGCCCTTAACGACTCCATCTTTCTCAACACTAACCCTCGTAACATATACGTAACCTTCGCCTCTTCTATCTTTCCACCCATCGAACCTCTTATGGTTCAATGAACCCATCTCCCGAATGCTGAGGAGGGTCAATTCTAACACTACTTGTTTTGACTTCAATATCAGTACCCCATGCCTAAAGCTTCGTCTCCTAAACCCCATAACCAGTTAGTACATATCTAAGTTTTTCTTAGTTCTTATGGTGTGTCCACATCAAAGAAACATTTGTTTAAAAAACATTTCTAAAATGTTTCCCATTTTTTAAAAAAACATTTCAAACACTTTTTCTTTCAGAAACATTTCCTTGTTTCCCATTTAATGTATATATTTTCGTACGTCACTACTTTGATAGTTGGACCATTATATACATCGCCAGGTTTTGTGCCGCCTGCTCGGTCTGGGTAAAGGATTCTTGTACAGCTTGTGGGCTTCTGCCGATGATGTCGATGTCGTCTGCGTAAGCCAATATCTGGCTGGACTTGGTAACGATAGTCCCTCATGTTGACGTGTCAGCATCACAAATTGCTTTCTCTAACGCCAAGTTAAAGAGGATGCAACCCAGAACATTCTGTGTGGGACGTTGATTGGTTAGACTACTTATACTTGGCATAATGTAATGTTGGTCATGGTCAGCCCAGAAAGTCATGTCATTTTATTTAAGATGCCGAATGCTCCCTATAAAGTTCTACCCTGGCTATGCTATCGTAGGAAATGATGGAGTTTTCATTTCTTCTCGAGCTGTACATTCAATAATTAAAGCTTTTTCCATTGGTCAAGATTTCAGAATGCCTTCAGGATCAGTGGTCAGATTTCTCTCTCCGTCCTTACCTACAGTATGTACATCGTTGCGTATGTTGTATGTAGCGTATGTTTCTGACTAATGGCATAAGTTCTGCGGCTTGTGTGGACCTTGCTCTCTATTTGTTTCCATTTTACAGAAAATGCTTTTCTTTCAGGTTTCCTTTTCCTGTCTTTACAGTCTTTTCTCTATTCTTCTAAGCTCTTTATAAATACATATTCGCATGCCGGAGTCTTAAAAGACTGTTTGGTATGCAGCATTCTTAAGTTGAGATGCGGATGGTTTGCATTCATCTCATCACCAAACAAGTCGCTCCGATCTCCGCAATAGCTGCTTAAGAAAATCCGCCAGCAGTCGAAGTGAATTTCTTCTTCATATAAGTCCGGCATTTAGCCCAAGGACTTGCTTTTCGCTCATCGAGTTGTCCTAAGGTGAGTTGTGGAGCGCAACTGTAAATATTGCTTTTGGTTTTATCTAGAAAAGCAGACGTGTTTATTCCAACAAGATAGTGATCTAAGCAAATGCTCGCACCTCGATACGTTAGTGTCGTCATGGAAAGAATTGCTTGCGAGACAAACAAGTTTTTCATTGATTTATTATTATATGGTATATACCGCTGAGAGATGCCAAATGACCAACCATTTTATATAAAGTTCTAAAGTTTTGAAATACAGAAGAAGAGATAAACTATATATAAATAAATGGCCCATATCATCATCATATTTTAAACTCGAATCTAGATGAACTGAAGTATAAGCTTATCACCCAGGTTAGACAGAACTCTTATTCATAGAGAATTTTGTAGCTTTGTTTAGTGAAACCCGATCCTAACATGAATTCTACTACAATTACATTGGAAAGCAAAATATTTGAAAGGAACAAGTAACATTTGCGTTGAAAATAACACAGTCTGAACACAATACTTAACGTTTTTTTAGTAAAAATGAAGTACGCCATCACACATCTTAAACAACAAGGAATTTATGAAAAATGTTTTTCGAAAATTGTAGAACCAATTTTGATAAAATCCTGTTTTGTTACGAACAAGAAAATAGTGAACAAATCGGGGAATGGGTTGGAAATGAAATTCTTGCGCTTGAGCAGAAAATTCAGTTTTCGTGATGAGTATTTTGTCTAATATTTCCTCACCCCTTTGGCCTAGAAACGACCGTAATTGACTTGTAATTGTCTGAGCCGATGGGCTCAGTAGCCAGTGCTCGTAAGTGTGTAGATTTATCTACGGAGTAGATTAAAAATGTAATGTAATGTATTTTTATTTTTTTTTGAAAAAAATATATATATATATAATTATATATATACATACATGTGATTATAAAATTTAAAATAATTTTTTTGATTAGTTTTCAAAATATTGATTTTTCAAAAAAAAAAAAATCAAAAATTAATCTTAATTATAAAAAACAAGTTATTCAAAATTTTGATATGCAGAATTAATTTTAAATTTAATTTAATAAATTTATATTCACGAATCCTAAACGTGCATTATAGTTCCTTTAATTGCAAGTAAAAAGCGGATATGTCAAAACGACAGGACATATAAAAACAAATAAATCATAATATTACAAATGATTTCTAATGAGAATTTTACAAGATAAGGTGAGCAAAATAATAATTTCCTGCAAAGTAAAAGTGGGAATTATTTCACCAAAAATGAAAAGTCCCATGATTTTGCACTTTGCAATTTTTCATGTTTTTTTTGCAAAGTGAAAAGTGTGGATGTTTCACCAAATAAAAATTTTCATTCGTATTTTAAAAAGTTGCAGTCAAAAAAATTAAATGTTTTCAACTTCTTTTTGTCGTTATGCCAATTAAAAAATAGAAAAATGTTTGACCATGCAGATTATCTCTGGAACATCCGGCTACTCTCAAGCTTAACGCAATTTGTAATAAAATATTAAATAACCGATCCATATACAACAAATTTCTCAAAAGAATAATTGCGCCTACAGGAGCGGTTTGAAAGGTCGCGGGTCAGATTATACATTGATCGTTGTCGTATTGGAACAGGACTTATTTTGTCTGTTTTTCAAGCGGTTGAAAAAGTTGAAGTGACAATACAGTGATTGTAGAGTTACCCATCATTTATTGAATAGGACAGATTAAGTTCTAGAAATCTCAGAGAAATACCGTCTTCTTCTATTGCCTCAGATTTCAAAGCTCCAAAAGTTCAGATAATTTCGTCTTCGGTTACCGTTTCGAAATAAAAAGAGTCCGGTTGATCAAAAATCAAAGCATCATTGGGCTCAAAGCAAGAAATTGAATGGTCTGAGTGAATTGATTGTTTAGATTATTTAGAATTGAGATATAGCTCAAATTTGGTATTCTGTTTTCTTCCTACATCAATCTCTTGAAAATTATTCCAAAGCTGCTTTGAAGAGAGATCTGTGCTAAGTTTTTTACTTGGTTACGGAAGAAACACCATTGCCGCCAAGTTATAAAATTTGGTAAACTTTTCCACTTAAGTTAAATGTTGTACGATTTTTAATGGCGTTCTTTATTTCAATTGTGTATCAAGGGCACTTTTTATTCTGAACCCTTACTATTTTTAGGGGGACGTGTGTGTTTCAAATAGTCTTTTAATATTGTTATAACAAATTAAATCAAGTTTATTGTCTACGTGAGAAATGTTAAGACATTCCCTCCAAGCCACACTGTTAGTATCATTGAAGAGGTTTTTAGTGTTGAGTGATTTAAAATTCCTGAAAGTAAAGTGGTACTAAAGAATGTGGGAAATCAATGTTGTAAGTACAGAATATTAAGTCGTAATCCGATATTCCATCCAAGGATAATTGATCACTAAGTAAAATATTTGTTGGTTCAGATACCATCATGAGATCAACGAGACCAGGATGACTATTCGAGATATATCTTGTTGGGTAAGTATTAATAACATCGAAGCCTGAAGCAGCAATAACATCTAGAAGTTCAACACTAGTACGATCCTTTTTGGGAAGATCAACATTAAAGTTACCAAGAACAATGATGTGCTCATATAATAATATGAAAGGCTCTAAAGCCGTGAAAAAAGGGGTGGGTGAACTAGTTCTATTTGGGTTATAGACACAATCTAACATACATTTGACAAATCTGAAATTTCTATAATAATAAATTATACGCCATTATTTTTAGATTTGGCTAACATCTTTTATTTCAGTCCAGACCACCCCTACAAAAAATTGCAACACCATCACCTATAAGAGGAGTGAATCTATCATCCCGTATATGGGTGTAGCGTGTAGTTGTTTAAATTTCGAATGTGATCAGGAATTTCTGAAAACCTAAAATTGGATATTCCAACCTTGATTCCAGGGTCTGCTCAACCTCTAGAGATGGGGATTTTCCCTAAAATACTCTCTTCAAGTAGTATTACAATCCTGTAAAATTTCGTTTCTATTAGATTTATTTACAACTTTTTCACAAAATTCCTGCACTTATATACTCTTTGTCTTCAAAAATTCGTTCGAAGCGATTTATTTTAATTTAATATTTAGTATTATCGAACTAAACACGACAAATATTCAATCGCAAATGAATTTTATTTCTTTGCTTATTATTGAAAAGCTTTGCAGAATTTCAATTGCAATGTGAAAAGTTTTTTTGTTTGGTGAAACGAAATGAAAGAATTCTTTGCAACCAAGAAAAACTTTGCACTTTTCAGAAAAGTACTTTTCACTTTGATGAAACAAGCAAAGTAAAGGTGAAAAGTTGCAAAGTGCAAAATGAAAAGTGTTTGGTGAAATAGGACCCTGGTTAGGTTCAGAAAAGTATACCAAGATATCAAAATCGTCATCAATGTTTTCATCAATTGACATTTTTATTTATTTTAACCAGATAAAACAAATGTTTTTGGAAGTATTGTATCAAATTGAGTGTCAAACAAATATTTTTGACGTTAAAAACAATTTAAAGAAAGCTTCTGGGGTGACTAACTTTAGACTCGAGTTTTCATTTTAGAAATGGATTTAAATTGTTTATGATAGCAACTTATCAAGCATCTATGAATATGCGCCAATATTTCAAATAATTTTTTATTTCACTATCATGGCAATGTCATTTTGAAATCATGTTTAAATTTTTTTTTTTTTTTTTGACATTTACCAACCCATAACTTGCTGACACCTATACCTATCGTAAGTCCAAATCAAAATCCAAAGGCTCTCCCATGCAGAAATATGTATTCTATCAAATACAGCCCTGGACATAACATCTGAAGGACATTGGTTTTAGTTTAGAATAGTTTTTTTTCGAATTGGTTCGGATATACTTTTTTAGGGAAGCTATGACAGTGTAGACAGTAGATTTAGTCTTGTTGCAACAGAAGAGCCTTGTGACTTTTGGTATGGCGAATATAGGGTCCGGTACGCCTGTACTGTCCTTAGACGACGATAAATTGGATTTTCCAGGGCCAACGGATAAGCGACGAGTTGTGATCCAAACTAAAGCCAAATACCAGTTCGATTGCCATAGCCTTCTTCTTATATATATTTATGTATGTGGCAACTGAAGTTGTTCGTTTTGGCTTACCATGTTGGCCTTTGTGTTTATTCGATCATACTGGATGTAGGGCAGACATCTATTGCGCAGATCCGCAGGGATGTAGTCGGGGTATTTTATTATTGTCCCTGTTTTGTTTCCCATGTAATCTTGGGACAGAATTTATTGTGATTATATTGAAGATGGCATGGTTATTAACTAAGTTGTAGTGATAACGAAAGAAGTGAAATAAATATACATTTGTACATTGTATACACATGTTAGTTCAAGGTTCAATTTCAATGTCTATTTACCTGGGAATTGTGCCAATGTAAGGAGGAATAGGGTCATATTATGTTTTTATTAGGAATGACGATGTATCTTATTGAATGATGTGTATGAGCATATAGATATTATCTCAACATTTGTCTATCTTACTTGTCCTGTTGTAATCTTCACAAGGTTCATGCAAAGTAATGCTTCATGGTGAAAACATACCCATTCTACCGTTTAAAACGATGCTTTATTTTGAAATTAGGGTACAATATTGAATTTGATTGTTTGGTATTTTCCAGGAGATGTTATCGCTAGTAAGAGTGGACTAACTCCTATGTCTCATGGAAATACAAAACTGATGAAACAACAAGAACCCAACCTGAACATTTTCGTAGAATAAAAAGAAGAATCAAATTATGTGTTCAAGTAGTCAGAATCTTTAGATTCTTGCCGTGCACTCTAAGTTTTGATTTTTTATTTTTCTAAGGATCCTTGCAATGAAAATGCACTAGGAAAACTTTTAAATTCAACGATCTGTAGTCCAAATGGCAGCCAAAAAAATTCTCGACGAAAAGTTAAATTCGTTTATTTTAATCAGATTCCTTATATTTTTTCCTTCGTCCTTTAGTATTATTTTGTTGAAATTCTTTCATCACAAATCAATGCTAATTTCTGTTTCCTTAGCTTTAGTGTTAGAGTTTTCTTTTTTGCTGTGAAGGGATACTTTTCCTCCACCCACTCAATTTTTTTTTCGTTTTATAAAATTGATGAAACTTCACTGACAAGTTCCGAGCATTTCTGTATTATTTTTTAGTTACAGTTGCTTCTTTTTTTATTTGCTGTTTGCTTTCGTCCTTCCTTTTCAATGTTGTCGTTTAGTTTATACTATAATGGAGAGAAAAAAAATCGCACTAGTGTGTGCCGGGAATGTTTGAAAATTGAATTTAAATCGGAAACCAAAAGTTTACTCAGGAATTCAGTTATCCGTTGATTTTCGTTTTCTCAGATTTTTTCCTCGATTCCAGTTCGATGTTGAGAAAACTTTAAATTAAGGTCAAGTTTGCTGGAGGATATTACTGGATTCCAGTGAAAATATAAAGATAATTTTGTGTATTTAGCCACAACATTTCTGTGTGTATTTTTAAGATACAATTTATAAAACCACATTCCTCAGGAATCATAAATTTAAGCTTTATGAGAAAAAATCGTTTTAAATCAAATAACATTTTTGAAATTGCTACAGGATAAACTTTTTATCAAAAGCATATATGAAAAGATACAACAGCAACCAAAAAAAACTACACAGTTCTAAAATAAATTTTCCAATCTCCTGTTTTGAATTTGACACATAAAATGCAAAAAAAAGAATGAAAATGAGAAAAATATGGGGAAAAGAAAAAGGAAAGGAAATCCATTTGCCCACACGTCGTCATTCGTTAAAGTGATTGCCACCGCAAGGAACACATACCGTCTATTACAGTGTTGCCATATGTTCATTCATTTTACAAATAAAAAATACAAAATAAATTAAAGGAAATTTTCTCTAATTTAATTTACTCCACCACAATTTTTTCGTAAAACAAGCAGGGAAGAAGATATCATGGAGAAACTGTTTTTAACTGTGTTTTCCAAAATGGCGGCACGAGCGGCAATGATACGAGTCATTAAAATTCGGAAAAACCGGCGGGTAATCGATTTCCTCGGGTTCTGATGTACACTTTTACGAACCACGGCAATGTTTTCGGTTGATCCTGTGTTCTTTTGATGTGTGAATGTTGGTTGTTTAATTATCTACTAAAAGGTTTTCACTCAGTTTATACTAAAGTTATATTATTTGATTTGGCATCAGAAACTGAATTCAAAATGGACACGACTGGGTCGCACGTACTTGCTCTTATGTGCCTAATCATATTGGAAGGCAAGATCTTCGATCGGAGCAATTAACATTAACGTACAAAAATAACACGTTCTGAACGTATAAATAGTGGCAAAACCACAACCCTTAACGGTTTTTAACGGAGTATGCCACCACACGTCTTGTATAAAAACAAATTTATCAAAAAAGTATTTCGAAAATTGTAGGACGAATTTTAATAAAAATCCTGTTTTTTATTTTTAGATTTTTGAAAAAAAAATTTTTTTCAATTTTGGTATGCAGGTTTTTAGAGTTTAATAATATACATAAATAAATTTAATTAAATAATTTATAATTTACATTATTAAATTTAAAATATTTTTTTTGATTAGTTTTAAAAATATTGATTTTTTCAAAAAAAAAAAACAATTTCAAAAGTTAATTTTAATTAGAAAAAAAAGTTATTCAAAATTTATATATGCAAAATTAATTTGGCTACTTAGATATTTTTAAATATAAAATTTGACAGAAATCTAAAGAGCCGTTACCGAAAGGGCCAAAAATTAAAAAAAAAAAACGTTATAGGAAAGGGACCGTTATGTAATAAACTTTTCCCGTAAATTTGGTTCTGATCAGTCTAAGAGTTTTCTCAGAAAACAAAGCATGCAATAAAATTTGAAAACTAAATGTCTAGGAAAAAAATATTGAAAATCGTTTGAGCAATTTTCTTAAAGTCGTTTTTTTTTTAAACTTTTCGAAAAAATATTTAATTTTTTTTAGTATGTCATTATACAAAAATCTGCGGTTTTTTATCTGGGAAAAATATTTCAAAAAAAATCAATCAACCCGTTTTCAAAATATTTCGAAAACCAATTTTATTTTTTAAAAAAATTAAAAAAAAAAACGAAAAAAGTTTTTGAAAATTTTGAAATGCAATGTTAATGGAATTATAAATGACCTCCTTCGTAAAATTTTATTGAAATCGGGGTAACGATTTACGATAAAACCGCATTTGAAAAGACCGGTTCTATGAGAGGTACCGTTATAGAACAAATTTCGAAAAAAAGAGATGCGAACAGACAGACAGACAGACAGACGGAATTTCCGGACCCACTTTTTTCGATTTCTCTACCACCGTAATGTCATGTTTGATTGTTAGTTTTTTTGTTTTTTGCGCGAATCCATAACTTGCCTTATATAAACGCAAGTAAAAATTAGAGAATTTTCGAAAAAAAACAACTTTTTTATTAATGTATTAATGTATATAATGCAGCCACTAAGCAATTATCTAGCTTGAGAACAAGTTTGTGCGACCCAGTCGTGCATTTTATTTAAATTTTATTCAACGTTGTGACCGCACATATGAGCAAGTACGTGCGATCCAGTCGTGCTGTTTTATTTGTTGGCACTAGCTATCATTTAATAAAAAAACATAACCGGAATAGTCTATTAACGGTACCTTTCATATAACTGTTTTTTTTAATTTTGGATTTTCTCGGTAACGGTTTAATAGGTTTCAATAAAACTTTATATTTGAAAAGCCAAACTAATTCTGTAAAATGTTGAATAGTAATTTTTTTCTATTTATAATTAATTTTTGATTTTGACATTTTTTTTGAAAATTCAATATTTTTAAAAAAATATCAAAAACAAAATATTTAAAACTTTAAAATCACGCGTAAATTTTTAAACTCTAAAAAACTGCATACAAAAATTTCAACAAAAAATTTCTCAAAACCGGTCCTACAATTTTGAAATACTTTTTTTCATAAACTTTTTGTTATTTAAGATTTGTAAAAGCTGACTTGATTTTCAATAAAAAATAAGTATCATTGTTTTGATACTTTTTATAAGTTCAAACCGTGTTATTTTCAACGTAAAAATGTTACGTGTTTTTGTTAAAGATCTTGCTTTAATGTAATAAGGCACATAAGAGCAAGTACGTGCGATCCAATCGTGCAATTTATTTATAAATTCAATCGGGCTATTCCGAGAGTATGAAGCATGAACGGTACTTCCGGGAAAATTACTTTTAATTTGTTGGTGTGATCAAATGTAAGATGTTTGCTAATTTTTGATGATCTGAAGGCCGTGCAAAGCTTTTTTGAATCAATAATTTACACATTAATACTGTTTCGATTTAGTACGTATACGTATATAGAATTTGTATTGAATAAATATCTTTCCAGCCTAATGATTCAAATGTTAGTATCGTTGGATGTTGTTACATTAAAGTTTTGTATAAAACCTAATAAAATTATAATTGAATAATACGAAAATTGCATTAAGCATGTCAACACATGTGAATTAAATTAAGCTTTGGAGAACAAACATCATCCTCGTTGTAATCAGATAGGTGGGGACCACTTAGAAAGTGTTCCAACCCAACCCAATTCTGGTGTCGGTAATCAATTGAAATCAAAATTTACTTCTGACATCAAGATAATTTGGTCAAAATCATCTACAGTTAGTGAAGAAAGTTGTAGGCTCGAGGAAATGAACATGTTTGGGAAAGAAAATTCAACTCACAAATGGAAATTATTACGACTCAATATATTTACACCGGATTAAATGACCGACAATTGATTGCATGTCTAGCAGCATTCCTTTAAAAATATTCCTCAACGCCTTGTTGAGCACCAAATTGGTCTTACAAATACAAAGTCGACAACAGATCATATAGCAAACGGAGTTTCTTGATATTTCCCAAGCTTTCGAAACCATAATACTACATTCTGGAATTTATTTGGAAAATACGTCTTCGGAGCTAAACAAGGAGCGGAACATTCTAAATTTACAGAAATGAATGTTGATGGATGATGGTGAAGAAGGAAGTGTTCTTAGCCTAGAGTTGATCATATTTTATACATACTTTAAATTTTCCTTCAAGAACAAGACGTCATGATATCCATGACGTATCTAATGATAAACTTTGATTATCCGACGTTCTTTAAAAAGCAACGATAAGAACTCGATATTAAATAACTTTATTTTAACTGGCTTTTGGGAAAACACTACAATCTAAGCACTTATAATAAACCGCCCATCTAAAGCATGTGCTTAAACTTGTATAGAAGTACGGAACACAACCTTGGGATTGACATTCTTCGAAAAATAAGTCCACTACAATTTCCAACAAATCCTCAGAGAAATCTGCGATTTACGCAGAGACTTGTTTATTCCATTGTCATTGCAATAGAAGCTTTTGTGGTGACAAACCTTGTACGCCGACTCCGGAGAATGAGACCGTTAGACTTAGCAAAATAAATCCCACAAGCGCAAATTGTCTAATGAATTAGTAACGATATAAAGTACTTACATAAATAATCTTTCTGAGAGTTCACGTATTCGATGCATGGATGAATGTTCTGAAATGGACACTGCATAAACGCGATTTATTTTTGAGTACAGCTACATTTCCTGATCTACTACACAGTTTTATTTCAGATCCAAGGGCGAAATTTTTGATGTCTTAGATCTATAATCAATAGCCTATGATATAATATCAAATACCACGTAAATGTAAGGTGGATAGGAAAAATGGAAACAAATCTGTACCATCTTCTACTTTCAGCAATTATTACGGTTCAAAATATTGGACAATATACTAGGAGTATGGGAGTAAATTAAGAAATAACAAAGCGTGATCGATTAAGCAAGAAATTAAAGGAAGCTCTCCATATTAACAAAATACCTCTTTCGATAAGACATAGCATCACTAACTATGTTGGAATTGCCACGTGGAAAGAAGATGTACTGAAGACAAAGTTCAAATGGAAATAACAATGCACGTTCCAACGCATTTGTTTCAAATCTTCAAATATTTTTCTTGACAGGAATTTCTCCTCGAAAGCAAACTGGAAGAAATGCATGTCTGTCAACACATAGTTCTGCATTCTGCATACAACATTAATAATTCATATTAATGCTGTACCGTAAATAACTTCATGTGCAATTCCTTACAATGTTCTCGATTAAATTGTTTTTTAACGAATTTTTTTTCTTACCTGGCATTGCTGTCTCTCTAACCGTTCGTATGAGTTATACGTACAATCGTGTACAATGAGCGCCATACCTATAATATATCCTTTCCTTATTCAGAGTGCAGAATCTACCTCTAACGAGCACGTCATAACAATCACAAAAGTCTTCTTTAACATTAGAAGCAGTCTCCTCCACCTACTGCTCCTCCTCCTGCTCCAAGTTCCCAATGAAAGGAGACATTTTGCAAGCAACAGCCAGCCAATGTCAGAGAGCCTACTGCTCGTTTATATAAACGCAAAGGCGCACTATTTTCTTTGGCACATCATCGAGTCATCTGACGTCTTTGCACGCCCAAGCGGATATTAAAATATGAAAGGATAATCTCCTACAAAGTAAGTGGAATATCGGGTAATGTATGATAAATGAATCTCAATTTTTGGATAACAACAAAACCAGGAAATAAGAAATCCTTGTACACACATTACACATAAAATATTTCGGATGGAATGATGGTGCTGATGATGCTTAAGAAGCTGTCGTTGGCGCCGCGTGATGGGGCATGCAGGTGTGTGCAGGGGTGTAAATTGTACAAGGACTTCTTTTGAATTGGGAAAATAGTCCGCTAAAAGGCTTTGCAGGATTAGACGTTTTAAGGTGATCGAATCTTTCACTTGCTTCGTGGAAGGAGATAAGGTACATGGAATGAATTTATAATTAAGCTGTAAATAGGAGTTTTTGACGACAACCATGACGGTGATTTTGGGAAAGGAAATAGGGTGGTTAATTTTATTTTTGTGAATAATAATGTTATCGGAATTTTTAATGGAAGGATAATGCTTCAAATATTCGACGTTCTTCTCTTTCTTAAAATACGTATGGATGCATATCTGCACATCAAGATTTGATGGATTGTTTTGCGGATATCATTTTCTTCCATGTATGTATTATTAATAAGGTGTATATATATTCGGAAAGCTTCATTTTAAGCGGAGGGTTGGGGCAAGTCATATACTTTAAAAAAAATATTGTTAAACATCAAGTCTCTATGGGTTGATTGACTTTTTTAAGGCGACCCTGTGAAGAGACAGGGTAGAGTATTTCTGCAGCGCCCTCTCGCTTGTTTTAAAGGCGACTAAAAGAAAAGTCACATCTGGACAATAAACATAAATTATTATAATAATGTTGGTTTTTGAATTTGGATTTCTTACTGATTGATTGACTTACTAGCTATTCAAGTATCTTAAAATTAAAAACTTCTGCACAAGTTGCAGGTTCTGTTGGATTTCAAAATAAATTGCACGACTGGATCGCACGTACTAGTTCATATGTGTGGTCCCATTGTAGAATAATATTTAAGAAAATTAAAGTTAACATCAAAGCATTTATTCGATTTTTGTTACTTGATTGTTCGAATAAAGTACGTTAAATTTTACTGAGTGAAATAATTTAAACACCATTTTATTTCTTAGAGAAATGTAAAAAAGCATGATTTTTTTTTCAAAATCATAGGAGCGGTTTTTAAATAAAAAGGTTTTTTCTTAACAACTCTTAAAAGTTAAAAAAAAAAATTAAGAAAACAAAGTTAAGCACACAAATAGCATACATTTAAAAACAACATCACCCGTTTTCAAAATATTGATTTTTCAAAAAAAAAAAAAAATTAAAAAAAATTATTATGAATACAAAAAAAAAGTTTTCGAAAAAATTAATGTGAAATTACTAAGGCTACCTACATCGTCTTGAATATCAATTTTGATAGTAATTAGATTACCAGTTTTCGAGAAAGTCGAAGAAAAAAAAACTTTACTTTTACTTTTAATTGATTTTTATTTTCATATTTACTTATAACTATACTTACAGGCTAGAGAAACATCTTAAAGCCAGCTAAAAATATCATCTTAATTAACTTACTGGACCTATGCGGGCGCTCTAAAATAATCTCTAACTTAATTTTAATTGCCTTTAGGCCTAAAAATAACTTAAATCTATCTTATATACATATTGGGGTTTTATTTTTCATCCAGAAAATTAAATAAAAAAATTGGGTTTACTTTATCGGTGTTTCTTAAACTACTTAAAACTAACTTAAAATAAACTAAAGATAAACTTAGTTTAGTTTATATGTAGTCGGCCACAGGCGATATTTCGTCTTTGCCGACTGAAATATCGGTTTTTAACTGAGCCACCAGAATTGGTGGACCTGATCTATAGGGCTTCCTTCCGATCCCGGTCGGGCACGGCCCTACTGAAACGGAGGCGCTCTGCTTCGCTCCCAGCGACTATGTCTCGGTCGTAGAGGAGCCGCCTATCGACTGTGCTGCGGCCGACGTGGTAGATCAACGGAATCGCCGATCTATCCTGAATCAGCCCTCGACTATCAAGGTATAGGAAAGCCTCGGGAGGGATAAAACCACTCAAACGTGTGCTTTCAAAATATTCATCTTGGGGGTAGTAAGCCCCGAAGATTTGTCCATTAGTTGAGGTCATCGCCCTTACAATGTGTCCGCGAATGAGCTTAATAAAAAAAATTATCTATCTTGTTTTTATTGGCCCCGTTGTATAGAACATCGTTGGAATAATAATGTTTGTACTCCGACTCTGGTGTTCTATAAAGTCCGAGACAAGTTCGAAGGCACTGTCTATCGAACACCCGAATCATTTTCCATTAGAGATGGTGCAACGTTGAACCACACAGGGCATCCATAGGTAATCATCGGCCTGATTAGGGCCATGTAGCAAATCACTTTCACCCTGCTATCAAGGCGGCTGCTATAAAACAACCGTCTTGTCAGGGCAAAAGCTCCCCTAGCCCTGGCCAGAGCAGCTTCTACATGTCGATTGAAATATAGATACTGATCCAACCAGATGCCAAGGTACTTTACTACACTAGCTTGTGCCAGTTCTTTCTCATATCCCCCCAGATAAAGGGGTTCTAAACAGGATAGTTTCACATTTCTGGAAGTTGATTTTCAGCTTCCAATCATTACAGTACTTTTGAATTTTATCGAAATCACGTTGCAAGAAAATTCTGATGACTTCAACTTTTGGACCTGTTCTGTACGCAACTAAATCATCGGCATACGCAATTGCATAAGGTAGACTCCCAATGAGATCGCTGGTGTAAATACTAAAGAGAATCGGCGAGTTCACCGCTCCCTGTTGCAGACCGTTTTTAATATCAAACGTTGTGGTGGATGTTACATTGCCACTCTTGACAACAAACTTTCTACCATTAAGCATGTCATAAAGCATATATAGCAGTGATTTACTTATGCCCCATCTGGTTAGCTTCAGGTAAAGACCTTCTAACCATACGGTGTCGAAAGCCTTCTCCAAATCAAGCAAACAGGCACCCGTGCATTGATTCTTAGCATTGGACATCAGATACTAACTTAGACGCGGCATGAATTATGTCATGTCCCGCCTTAAAGCCGAACTGGGTGTCTGGCCCACTTGGACAGAGCTCTATTGATAACTTTTTCGAATACCTTACTGATACTCGGAAGAAGACTTATCGACCGGAGATTTGCCGGATTGGAATTGTCCTTTCCCTTTTTAGGGAGAGGATGTACAACTGCTGTCTTCCAACTCACTGGATAATATGCATTATTCAGCGCATTGTTGAACAGTGTTGTGTATATGTTTATTGCTTCCTCAGGGAGATGTCGTAGTACAACATTGGGTATACCATCGACTCCTGCTGACTTCTTTTTTTTTTAATAATGCGAAGATCATTTGTAGTTCGACCTTCGAGATGAGCAGGAAACTTGGCCCATTTCGCTCGGCGATGGTGGCGTTTGCCAGATTGTCTTCATTGAATCCGGTAAAACCAAGATTCTCAGATCGCCATTGCGTGATGCTATTTCGAAGGTAAAAGTGATTCAGCAGAACTCTGTTCTCCAGGTCGTGGTTCGGGCAAATGGAATCATTCATCTTAAACACTTGCTGTCTCAACCTTCTCCAATGGATCTTCGATCACAAAGAAGTCGTTGCCTAAGACGGCGTCCCCCAGATCTACTCCTGCGGTCAGAAGTATGTTTTCGTTGTGTGTCGTTCTTTGGAGCTTAAGACACGGAGGATCGTTTTGATTGTTTTTCCTGAAGATTTTATTAATCTCGGGAAACATACTCGGGTCGCTAGAATTAACGGCTCGAATTCAGTTTTCCCAATACGAGTTAATAGACAATCGATAGTTTTGTTTAATGACATTTTTGATTGACGACTTCAGTATCCTAATCTCCAGATCGTTTCTGTCAGTAAACCGCCTGTACAAGAGTTTTAATCTTGTCAGGAGGCCACTTTTTTGTCTATGTAGTGCGTCTATTGTCGCGTTCTTGTACATTTCAGTTGCGTTATGTTCTTTGTATCGTGGGATCGTTCGGTCCATCGTTTGTTTTATGACACCATCCATCTGAAGCAGGTATCCATCGATCTCTACGTTTGATAGATTCCTGTCGTTTGGAGGCACAATGTCGTTAGAGAGGAGTTCTCTTGTCAGGATGTTGGAGAAACGTGGCCAGCGTGCCTTACTAAAATTGTAAGAGCGCGCAGCCACAAATTCATCCAACACCGCAAGTTCATTTGGTAGCTGTATGACGGCGGAAAGTCCGCAGTGGTCACTGTCGTATTCTACCGTCTGTAAGCAGTTTCTTGTCTGTTGGCCCACAGAGTCAGTTACTGTCAGTCTTGAGTCTAACAGTAGTAGATCTAGAAAAGCACCGCTCCTTGGGAACGATGGTCTATCTGTAGCAAGAAGGTCGATTTTACACTCAATGTGGTGTCGACCCATCCATTCAAAAAGATGGTATCCCCTGGGATTTTGGATTTGATTTCCCCAATCTTCATGCTTGGCATTGAAATCCCCAGCGATAATATAGCAATTTTCATCCGATTGCAGACTAAGGCACTCGAAAAGTTTTTCGAGCTCTGCAATTATGTTTGCAGGTTGAGGTGCTTTTTGTACGTACAACGCGATCACATACATTCGCTTCCCATGTTGGAGAGGAATGCATATGATGCAAGCTTCTAACAACTCGAATCTTCGCACTTCACTATTATACATGACCTTATGATCAATACCTTTTCGTAAAAAGATAGCGACCCCGCCCCACGAGTGGAGTTGGGCCGGTCCCTTCTTACGATATTGTAATTATTATGAGTCAGTTTGTGTTTCTGGTTTAGCTTGGTTTCGCTAGCCAAAAAGACATCTGGACTGTGATCATGCAACAATTGAAACAAATTTGCTCTACGTTCGGTCATGATTAGTGAATTTACATTCACAGCTAGGATTTTAAAGGGGTTTTCGTACAACGCGCGAATTTAAACCATTATGGTTTAAATTGCCCTAAGCTGGGAAGGTAAGCGTAGACACGGTATAGTCTTTCCTCCTGCTTTCCGAGTTGTTATTGTAGGCTGGTTAACTGGGCCTGCATGGCCAGCAACACAGTCATTATATCAGCCTGTCCCGCAGGTGCTGTGGCACTGGTTTTCGCTGGGTGCGCCTCTTCCTCTGCATTTGCTGCTTCTTTGATCTGAATTGCTCTAGTTAGTCTCTTGATCAAATTTGGCTGGGGCCTAGCCTGCCTTTTTTTCTTTTTTTGACCAATGTCATTTCGACATCAGCCGATTTTTCCACATTATCATCCGATGGCATCATCAGATTTTCCTTCTTTGTAATTGGCTGGGATGGTAAACTGCCGTCTTCTAGGCTACTCCTGCTTTCTAACACTTTTTCCAGGCCGGATTCGAACCTGGGTTCCTCTGCGCCGCGATCGGCCACTCTTACACTTGAGCTATACTCGTATATATTATCTAGTGGTTTTTTGGTGTAGATATAGCTTTGGGCTGCTTGCCCAAAGATCTACAAATGTTGGAGCTTTTAAAAAAGCTTTTTAAATTCAAATGGACAGAATTTTGCCAGTAACTCAAACTTACTTACTTACTTACTTAGGTGGCGCTACAGTTCGGGACGAACCTGGGCCTCAACCAACATGCCTCTCCAGCCAACTCGGTCTTTGGCTAGCTGCCTCCAGTTTTGCACTCCAAGTTGGTTGAGGTCGTCCTCCACTTGAGCGCGCCACCTAAGGCGAGGTCTTCCTTGACTGCGTCTACCCTCTGGGATGGAATCGAAGATCCTGCGAGCCGGAGCATTGTTGTCCATTCGCTCTACATGACCTAGCCACCTTAAACGTGATATGCGTATTTTTTTGACCAGGTCAATGTCGCTGTACAGCTCGTATAGTTCTTGGTTGAACCTTCTCCTCCAAAGCCCGTTAACGCAGATAGGGCCAAAAATCTTCCGAAGAATCTTACGCTCGAAACGACTAAGGATATCTTCATCCGCTTTAGATAGAGTCCATGCCTCGGCGCCATAGAGCAGGACTGGGATGATTAGGGTCTTATAAAGAGTCTCCTTTGTCTTTCGAGAGAGGGCTTTGCTACTCAATTGCCTTCCTAGCCCATAGAAACAGCGATTGGCAAGAGTAATTCTTCGCTTTATTTCTGACGAGATGTTGTTGTCAGATGTTATAGCGGATCCGAGGTACACAAAGTCCCTAACTACCTCAAAGTTGTACCTGTCTATTGTGATGTTTTGTCCAATCCGCCGGTGTTGTGTGTCCCTTTTTGTGGACAGCAGGTACTTCGTTTTGGCCTCATTGACTGCTAGTCCCATCTTAGCCGCTTCAGCTTCAATGCTAGCAAACGTTCCAGTGACAGCTCGCCGAGTTCTGCCAATGATGTCTATGTCGTCAGCGTATGCTAGCAATTGCACAGACTTGAAAAAAATTGTCCCACTACAATTGACTTGCGAGTTTCTTATAATTTTTTCAAGTATTAAGTTGAAGAAATCGCACGATAGCGCATCACCTTGTCGGAATCCTTTTTTGACGTCAAAAGCTTCTGTGAGGTCGGAACCAACCTTGACGGAGCAGCGAGAGTTCTCCATCGTCATCCTGCACAGTCGGACGAGTTTTGTGGGAATGCCAAAACCTGACATGGCTCTGTATAGCTCGTCTCTATAAATGCTATCGTACGCGGCCTTAAAATCGATAAAGAGGTGGTGGGTATCGATTTGGAATTCTTGGGTGGTTTCCAGGATCTGCCGTAGCGTGAACATTTGATCGATTGTGGACTTTCCTGGTCTGAAACCACACTGATAGGGGCCAATCAGGTTGCTGACGAAAGGTTTCAGGCGTTCACATAGTACGGCAGAGAGGATCTTGTAGGCGATATTCAGGAGACTTATTCCTCTATAGTTGGCGCAGTTTAGAGGGTCTCCTTTCTTGTGAATCGGGCAAACGATGCTGAGGTTCCATTCATCAGGCATACTTTCTTCTGACCAAACTTTAGAGATGAGTTGGTGTATGCACTCCACCAGGTCATCTCCGGCCGCTTTAAAAAGTTCGGCGGGTAATCCGTCGGGTCCAGCAGCTTTGTTGTTTTTTAGTTTAGATATTGCTATCCTTACTTCATTTTGGTCAGGTGGACGGAAGTTTTGTCTGTCATCATCCATGTTGAATGGTTCATTCTGCCTGACAGCGGGATTTTGGCCTTCATCGCCGTTTAACAGTCTGCAGAAATGGTCCTTCCATGTACTCAGCACCGACTGTGACTCTACTACGAGGTTTCCATTCCTATCTCTACAGGCTTCTGTGCGGGATTTTTTTCCTTGGCATGTTCTTTTTACCTGTTGGTAAAACTTCCGCACGTTGTTCCTGGAGTAGCATCTCTCAATATCTTCGATCGCGCGCTTCTCATGCTCTCTTTTTTTCTTTTGGAGAAGCCGGTGTTCTTCCCGTCTTTTCTGCTCGTAAAGCTCGCGAGCAGCTCTCGTCTTTCTTTGCAGCGTCGCTTTATATGCCTCTTGTTTGGCTGCATGGGCCTGCCTGCATTCGTCATCAAACCAGAGGTTTCGTGGTGGTGGTCTGGTGAAACCTAGCACATCAGTTGCGGCATCTCTGATGGCTTGTTGGCAGTGTTGCCACTGATCTTCGGCACTTGATGCTGGCGGTACTGGATTTCTTGAGAGGTTACGGGATATTCGATCGGCATAGGTTCTGGCGGTTTCTTGCGATTGCAGCTTTCCGACGTCATACTTCCTCACAGTATTACTCCGTTGTTGTGGAGTTCGGGTTATTCGCATTCTTACCTTTGCTGCAACAAGGTAGTGATCCGAGTCGATGTTAGCTGCTCGGAAGGTGCGAACATCCAAGATACTGGAGGCGTGTCTTGCATCGATCGCAACGTGATCAATCTGATTGACGGTTCTTTGATCTGGGTGTCGCCAAGTCCCTTTGTGTATATCGAGATGAGGAAACCGTGTGCTTGCAATGGTGACGTTATGTGCCGCTGCGAAGTCAATTAGCCTAAGTCCGTTTTCAGACGTTGTGTCGTGTAGGCTATGTTTTCCGACAGTCCTACCAAAGATTTCCTCTTTACCTATTTTGGCATTAAAATCGCCTAGTACGATCTTAACGTCGTATTTAGGGCATTGCTCATAGGTTTTTTCGAGGAGCTCATAGAAGTCATCCTTGGTGGCGTCATCTTTGTCCTCTGTGGGGGCATGAGCGCATATTAGGCTAATGTTGGCGAATTTAGCCTTGATACGGATTGTCACAAGTCGCTCACTTACGTGTCGAAAGCCCAAGACTTCTTGCCTAAGTCTACCGCTTATGACGAATCCGCACCCAAATAAACGCTGTGGTCTTCTTGCGCAATCACCGTAGTACACGTCACAGTTTTTCATCCTCCTTTTGCCCGGCCCATTCCATCGCACTTCCTGGATGGCAGTAATTCCTGCTCTGTAGCAGTCTAGGGCCTCCGCTAGTTGTTTGGATGCACGTGGTCTGTTAAGAGTTCTAACATTCCACGTGCAGATCCGAAGGTCGTTGTCCTTGATTCGTTTTTCCGGGTCGTCAACAGTAAATCCGTCCTTTTCCGAGGCTATTGGTCGCTTCGCAACTTTTTCTTTTTTCCGTGGCAGGGTTGTTAACCCCACGCACAACCCCCAACCTGGAGGGCCAGGTCCTTTGTTGGATTCCTTGGACAAAAGGAACCGGAGAATCCGGAGTCAGTAACCCACTTCGGGGATATGAGCGCTGCCGTTGGCCCATTAAGGGTTCATCCGCCACCATCTCTATTTCAATGCCCTGACTTGCATTGAATTGTCCTAATGACCTTATCTCCAAATACGTCGAAGTAGCTCATTAGGGCGTCTGCTTCGTTGACTGTTGACGCCACCGTTGGTCCAATTGGTTGGGCTCATCCGCCGTACGTCCTCTTTCTGAGGGGCTCGTGCAAGACTTCTGCGAATCGATCAGAACAGTCATTAAAGCAGAGCATTATAGTGTTGCTATTTTTTCTGTGTTCAACACTCGCGCTTATAAGTTTAGCAGGAATGTCCGGATGGACAGACCAGTACCCGGTGGTTACCGCGGGGAGGTAAAATAAGCACAATTGATGTGTACGATATAGTTGCAGCGACTGTGCATCACCAGTTTGATGCCTTTCAGTGCCTACCCTATTCATACAGCACCCAACAACCAGTAACTCAAACATGTTTCTCTATTATCGTAATGTCATGTTTGATTGTTTTCTAATTTTTTTTGCACGAATGCATAGTAAATAAATCACAAGTAAAAATTATATCTTTTGGGGAAGGAAGGAACTGGATTAGCCAGGTAGCTTGCAGTTTGATAAAGAAAAAGTCAAACATTTAAAATATCGTTATTTGAAACGCACAAGTATTGATCTGTGCTGTAATTTTTCTTTTGATAAAATAATATAGTAATATAGACGATATAGAAAATACTCTCAAAATTTGTTAAAAAAATCGTTTGAGCCGTTTTTTTTTTTTAAAAAAAAGCTTTCCTTAACGGTTTAATAAGGCATGCACCATTATTTTATTACTTGGTTAAACTTCAGGATCTTCAAAAATTAAACAGGCTTTCTTTTGAATCCACATAATTCTACAAAATTAACAGCAAATAATACGTCGATGCCTTTCCTTGCTGTGTCAGATACTGATCCATCCACCTGTGGTTGGAACTGCCTCCTCTATAGCAAGTGTAGGCATAGACGCTCTTCAGCACCATAAAAACACCCATACTAAAACCCTTTGCAAACAATAGTTTACATCCCATCTGATCAAGCCTTTTGTAAGACTGATGTCGAAGATATAACTCAGCAAATAAACCTTTTATTCTTACTGGCGACTTGAATTCTTGGTTTGTATTTTGGAGTTCCCCCAAAACAAGTAAGCGAGGATCTATATTCGAGGAATACATTACAAATTCTAACCTTGCCATTATGAACGACGCGACGGGTCTCCGACATTTACTAGCATTGATCTTACGTGCTGTTCGGCGGAATTCTTGCCAAAGGCATCGTGGTTAATATTAGATGACCTGCTTAACAGCGATTACTTTCCTATTTTCACCAAAATAAAAGAAGCAACAAGACCAACACTAGTAAAGACCATATTGCAAAATACAAAAATGAGCACACAAACTGGAAGAAGTTTAAAATTAAAATCTACCTTAAGTTATCAGAACTGCCAAATTTTAGGCCTTATTTCACAGAGCCTTTTAATGTATGCTTTTTTTATCTTTTTTTTTGTTAAAAAAACTTTTGCTTACAATGAATTGCTAAGAATCTTTATTCAATAATTTTAATCTTTTAATATTTTCTTATTATTGATAGGAAATTATTTTGTACGAATTTTAGATTAAGTTATTTATCATTCTTTGTGGAAATTTACTTCACAAAACAAAAGTGAAATTATCTCCCACTAATGGAGAAGTTAATTACCATGTGAATTTAAAAACCTGTAAACTTAGATCCCTGCACATCAAAAAACTACCAGATGCAACCAAAGTTAGACTAATCGACTTTTACAATAAAATATTGGACAAAGGTATTATACCTCAAAGTTGGAAAACAGCAGTGTTGTACCAATTTCTAAGCCTAAAAAAGAAATTAATAAAGTTGATGGATATCGCCCCGTTTTCCTACTACCGTGCTAGTCAACAATTTTAGAGAAAACTATAGCCATCCTTTGGTTTACTGAATCAAAAAATCTGATAAGCTTATGTATACCGAGTGGCATTGAATCCAAAGAGGTTGTATGGATGCTTTACTCCACTTAGATTACATTATATAAAATGCACTGTCTGCTAGAAACCTTATTTCTATTCTAGCACTCGATTTTCTCAAGGCCATTGATCGCATAGGTATTCATTTTGTGCTAAAAAAATGAGCATATAAGAAGTTAGTTCCAAAATGTTCAATTATATAAAATCCTTCCTTACCAACAGAAAATTTTGTACCAAAATTGGAAATACTTTCTCAAAAATTGTATCTCTTGACAATTGAATTCCACAAAGATCTCCACTGTCAGTAATTCTCTTTGCCATCGCTTTTAACGAGCTTAGCATTATAAAATCTAAATATAAGGATTTAGATCACTGTGTATATGCTGATGATGCATACATAACATAATATCCAAACACAATGATCTTATTCAAACAAAATTAATTGTTTCCAATCTTGGAATGGTTTTCAACGTCGGGTCTAAATTATCTTTAAAAAAAATATAAAACACTTCAAGTTTGCCTGTAAAATAAACTACCAGAATTTACTTTTATATCTTAATATTAATAGCTATTGAAAATGTTAATAATTTAAGTATTTAAGGTCTTATTATTAATAATAGATATAAGTGGAGATCTCACTGTATTGCTCTTAAAAAATCATTAGCATCAAGGCTCAATATTATTTAGTATCTTTCTTCAAAAAAAAAGTAATATTAATGTAAATACTCTATATGCTATATGACTAACACTTTAATACGCTTTAGCTATATACGGTTCTTGTCCCAAATCCACAAAGAATATATTCAAACCCACTTATCATCCAGCTGCTAGAAAATATTATAGGAGCCTTCGCCACAAGTCCCATTAAAATAATATACTTGTGGAAGCTGGCCTACCTACAGTTGAAGAAAGATTTTCTAAAATGGCACTTAAACTCATATCTTTTATCTTTTCAAACTGGATCAATAAACGACAAAGATGTAGCTCAGGCTGTAAAACATAAAGAATTACATCATCTATACACAACACTTTAACAATAGCACTTTGGAAAAGCGATTTGCAAAATACACGCCACCCACATCAACCAGAAAGCTCAATACATCCTGCATTCTACTTCAGCTGCACGAATTCTCCAAGCCAAATACCAAAATATAATTTTTAAACAAATGTTTCATGAAATATTCCATGATCTTTCCTTTAAAGGATGGACATTTCTTTATACTGACGGCTCTAAAACGCCTGATAGTACGTCTTTTACTGTAACATTATGGATTAACTACCGTTCTAGGCATCCTTCCAGATACTGCTTTAATATTCACAGCCGAATCTCAAGCTATTTATGAAGCCGTGAAAAAAATCATATAATACATATGTATATATATAATATGCTCCGAGAGCCTTTCCTTTCCTATCTCTCTAATTCTTCTAACTAGTGTCGTGCAATATCCGGTTGCATTCTAAAAAGGCTAAGGCACAATGCCTCGACACATAGTTAAAATATTATTATTATTATTATTAAACATGAATCTAGTTAAATTGCTAGAATTCGAGATATGCTTATAAAACCACCCTCTAAAATCAAACTCATGTGGACACCTCGGCTCAATTTCATAAACATTGACAAGTGAATAATCTACAAATTTGGCACACTTGTCTGACAAGTTTCCATTTCAAATCGTATTGACAGGTGACAAAATTGTCAGTAAAATAAAACGACAAATTTGTCGTGACAATTCTGTCATTGTAAAATTATGACAAATTTGTCATGACAATTTTTTCTTTGTCAGATTATGAGAACTTTGTCATTGTCATATTTTGACAAATTTGTCGTAACGTAGACAACATTAGCTGCATCTATCTGTTTTGATTTTTACTTGCTATTATATATAGTACTAGCTTACCCACTCGGCGTTGCTCTGGCATACCATACATTTTCGAAAAAAATGACCCCGGCGTGACGCCACCTAATAAATAATTAGCTTTAGTTAGTTCTTATAAAATTAGCTATAGTACAAATAGCCTTAGTTACTGCATATAGAATTTGCTATCTGCTTATGCAACGACTCCAGCGGAGCGGCACCAAGGGGTGATTAAAATAGCCTTAGTTACTTCTTAGAATATCAGCAATCTGCCAATGAAAGTCCCGTCAAAATCGGTGCAAACCGTTCCCGAGATTAGCCGGAACAAACAGACATAAAGACAGACCGACAGATAAATTTAAAAAATTATGTTTTTGTTATAAGTACTGTATAAGTATATACTTTCATTTGCATCTTGTAAAAAGCTACAGACACTTCATATATATTTATGTGTATAGATGTAGGTAGGTACTATAAGGCAGGTAATGCTTTTGTGCAAGAATGGTTGAACCGATTTTCTTTAAATTTGGTGAGAATGGTTTTAACAAAGTAAATAAAGAAATAATGGTACTTACCATATAACCGTTTTAAAAAAAGCAATTATTTTTTTCATTTTTCATGTCTTCCAAGAATTTTTTGGGAAAGATGGCGACGTTTTTTTTCTAATCTTTCTTAGGTCGCTCCCTCACTTGTCGTATCTCTCGGTTTCCTCTGTACGCATTCGGTACCGATATTTAACTGAATACATACATTTTAATGAACAATTTACAATAACAATATAAGAAAACTAGCTTCTACCCGCGACTTCGTCTTTTTCATTAAATATTTGTATTATTTAAATTTCAACTCGCTAAAGAATATTACTCAGATTTCTCCCTCAGAAGCTGTACATTTTTTCACAAGTTCGTGCTGTCGTTAAAGCCTGGAATCATATCAAACAAACCTCCAGCAATAAAGTATTTTATATGTATTTAAGTCACTCTCATAGGAACCCTGCTTTTTTCCTGGATAACATTTTAAACATCTCTTATCTCTGTATCTCTATACATATATATCCCTATATCTCTATATCATTATATATCTATTGCTGCATCTCTATATATTTATATCTGTATCTCTATTGTTCCATATCTCTATATCTCTGTATCTCTATATTTCTTACCTCTATATCTTTATATCTCTGTATACCCATGTCTCTGTATCCTTATATATATATCCTTAAGGTATGGAACAAACTTCCAGCGTTGCGGTATTTCACATTTAAATTTAAGCCTCTACCATAAAACCGTGAATTTTGTCTGAATAAAAAGTAGCCCATGTCTCAATCCAGCACATTATACATCTATCTACCAAATTTCATCCAAATCCGTTAAGCCTTTGAGGCGTTATTGAGTAACAAACATCCAAACATCTAAATATAAAAAACATTCACATTTATAATATATGTATGTAAGTAGGATATTTGTTGATACAAAATAATAATTTTTGAAAGAACATGAGATCCCAGACTGCTTCAAATTTAATGTTTTAAATAAGTCAGCAGCTGAACATGAGATCGGTATACATTCGTTAAAGCGGTAAATACCGATTACCGATACCGCAATAACAAATGAGTGAGCGGCCTTATTCTCGTAGTTGGAAAAATATTTAAAATCTATAAGCGGTATCTCTCATAGGGCCGGTTTTTCTAAAACTTTCTCTAGGAACCTTATCCAAATGAGTACCTTTCTACCAACAATTTTCAAAAATGCTATGTTTTAGTTTTAATTAATTTTGTAATTTTTATATGTTAACTGTTTATAAATTTATTGGCGTACAAAACATTATTGAAAAATCGATTTATTCCAAAACCCCTTTAACAGTTTTGATTATTTTTTTTTTAAGTCACGAAATTTGTCTGCGTTTTTGAAGCGCGACCCAGTCTGCAGAAAGTTACTATAAAAATTTAAATTTCGTATAAAGAGAGAGATAATGTGAGAGTAAAATCCTTAATCCTTCCCCTTAAATGATAAAGTTACGAATTTCTGCCTAATAAATTTCTTTGGGCTATTTGTAGCAGCTAAGAATTTGCTATCATAAATAGCTGTTACTCATTTGTTTGAATTCAAATTGAAAGTGTTTTCATTTCTTCCTACTGAATTTTGCTAAAAAAATCCATTTAAACAAATCGACCAACTCAAAGGTACATCAAGAATTGAAACCTCCAAAACCCCTTCTAACGAAAATAAATAATTAAATAAGCATTTAAAATTAGTGTTAAAAATCATTTTAATACAGTCTCCAACTGTCATATGCAGTTGGGTTACTGCAACTTACTACAAAAGCATTCCTAAACTTTTTTGTATTTTTTGCTTTATGTAAGAGAATTTATCCGCACTCTTCCAAATTTGAGAATTTACTCGAAGCTTGAAATAGTAGAGGGACACACATATTTTATACCGTATTTGTTACTTCACTTTCAATACTTGACCGAAACGAGACAGGCGATTGTCACAATTGTCAATTACATACTGTACACATTTGTCAGAAAACATATGACAATTCTCGGGAAATTTCTGACAGTTTTTTATGATCCATAATCTTGACAATTCTCGAAAATTTTCTGACAATTCTACAAAATTGTCTAATTTTTTAGGGGACAAGAATTTGACAATTTTCGAGTTGTCACTTTACAAATTGTCACCTGTGGCACTTGTCAATGTTTATGAAATAGGGACTTTCATATTGCAATAGATAAAAACATACTTATTATAATTATCTTTACTTATTTTGTGTTTCGACTTTTACCCATTTATTTTAGAGCTGATTTTTTGATGATAGGGCTCCTAAAAATTGTTAATAATAGATTTTAATTTATTGTTAATGTTTTTTTTTTCAAGAACCTATTTTCGATTGTAGAAGAAAAAGAGCTCATTCTTGAAAATCTATTTTGATTTCAGAAAAAACTACGGTTTAAGCTTTTCTGAGTGATAAAGGATGTTCGGAGTTTAAAGACATTAATGTTGGTGTTACGCCCGGGTCCAATATTCCAACACTCCAACGTAACAGTGTGATTTCCATTTAAACATAAACTTGTAGCCTTATGTTATCAAAACTGAAAACGTTTTCAAAACTATGTTGCTGCATACGATATCGGCGCGGCGCGTGGTTAAATTGAATTTAATCACATTTGTGCTGCACAACGCATTCGGTCAAATTTACTATGAATAATTCAAACTGACGCTATTGACCACAATCATTATGCAATTTATGGCGCATATACCAGTATGTGTTGATGATGAACACACAAAGCACATACCGTCACTATTTACATGCATAATAGCAAACCCTTAATCCTTATAATCATGCTGGCGCGTAAAATTAGTAGCCAGTGCCGGTGAGTAGTGGAAGCATGTGGGAGGGCTATTTAGGTTGAATACAATAAATATTTCCGTCATCCTTCCATCGCGCTTAGTCCGACGAAGGACTTTAATTACTTATCTGACAATTTGGCCCAGTTACTTCTCTTCTCCATCTATTGGCTGATGTTGACAATGGTTCTTTATTGATAATTCAAGTATGCCAATTCGTTGTGCTTGGGCAAGCACCGGGCATCCCAGAGGCAAAGGAATCGCTGCTGCTATTTTGGAGGATGATTGGTTCTGAGTGTTGACATTTGGTGTTTATGTGTAATTTACGAAATTATGTGCCGCGTGCAGCTATTTGCAGGGAATCGAAAATTCATATTGAATCCAATCACATCTTGTTGATCCAGACTAAACGGGCTAAAGCAATATTGTTTGTTAGTCATAGCCAGGCTGTCACAAATTATTATTTATGCTTTGTATCTGTCAGTATAAGGAATCAGGAACCGGAAGTTGTGTGTATATGATGTCTATTGAAGTTGTAGGTATCTTCTAAAATCAAATACTGTTGTTCATAAATCTGAAATAATAGGGTCAACAGGTTAAGTGGACAACAACTTGAAATTGAAATTTTAAGTCCAAGCACAAAGCACAAATGTCAATATCCGGTAAGCAAAGGCAAGAAATTCTCGGAAATAAATCGATTTGTGTTGCGAGGTGTGAGAGAATACAATAGAGCTTTTGATATTTTCTTCCGTCGCGTCGTATCGTTAACTCTTTTTGCTAATTGTTTAATTAAAAATGAAGAAGACATGAGAAATTTTGTCCGAAATAGTGATACATTTCTGTTTCAAGAACAAGTTTGAGTCTAGAGCTCGATCTACCAGTAATTAATTATGGAAAAGACCAGTTGTTTGAATTTTTTACATTGAATGCCAACGGCTACTTTTTCATAATGGTCGAAAAATTGACATAAGCCTGATTTTGCACTTAAACGCACTTAAAATAAATTGCACGACTGGATCGCACGTACTTGCTCTTATGTTGCAGCCACAGTTTGGAATAAAATTTGAAAACTATTAAGGGAACTTCAGAGATTATATTCGATTTTTCTGACTTTTGATTGTTTGAAAAAAGTACGTAAAATAGTTTTCAGCGGAAAAATTTAAACGCCATTTTATTTCTTTAAAAAAATGTGAAAAAGTGTGTTTTTTTTTTTAAATCGTTAGAGCCGTTTTTAAATAAAACGTTTTTTTTTTTAAATTCATTCGTTTTCAAAATATTGATTTTTCAAAAAAAAAAAAAAAATTAACAAAATTATTAAAAATACAAAAAAAAAAAAGTTTTCGAAAAAAATTTTATGCAAAATTACTCAGGCTGTCTACATCTTCTTGAATATCAATTTTGATTGTAATCGGATTACCAGTTTTCGAAAAAGTCGAAGAAAAAAAAACCGGTCCTATGGGAGGTACCGTTTTTAGCCCCCCATATTAATTTTTTTTTCACCAAAGTATAATGCATATCTACCGTAGTACACTGGGTTTTTTTTATAAAAATTCTTGGAGCCGTTTTCGAGAAAAATAAGCTTTTACATAACGGTTATATGGCAGGTACCGTTAATTTTTGAGCTAAAAAAAAAATTGAAAAAAGTCCTCTGTAGAAGGTCAAAACAACTTTAAGTTCAAAATTTGAAGACGATTGGCCCAACCGTTTAGGCTGCAGTCCAAAATACATCCGTACAGACAGACAGACAGACAGACAGATAGACCGACAGACGGACAGAATTTTGCCATTAACTCAAATATGTTTCTCTATCATCGTAATGTCATGTTTGATTGTTATCTCAAAATTTTTAATTTGCACGAGTGCATAACTTGTATTATAGTACCTATAATCGCAAGTAAAAAGAAAACGTTTAGCAATATAAAAGGATATCATGCGAATTATCCATCTGATAAGGCAAGAGGTGGATGGATTTTGTATAGCAAGATGAACAAATAAAACAATAACAAGATCGAGGAAAGCTTCCTTCTTGCTACCGACCACTAACGAGTCACTTTGACAGAAAGTGAAAACCTACTGATCACACGTACTTTCTCATAAGTGCGGTTACATCGTCGAGTAAAATTTAAACAAGCAATAAGGGAACATTCAAGTTATTAGATTTTTGTAACTTTTGATTTATCAAAAAAAGTGCTCGGGTACACCATCAACTATCGATTTTTGTTGGTCATAACTCCGGTTGTAAATATCGCACAGTTAACAGATTTCTTATATGCACTCTCCAAACATGTCCTAAGATCTCCTAAAAATGTCATTTAGAGCGATTGAACCGAAGAAAAGTAGTTCGCGTACAAACATAATTTGGATTTTTCTGTATATATAAAGATTAATAGTCCAGTTATTAAAGAGGTTTTTGATATGATGTACCACAAAAACTAGCTTGTAGTACCTACATAAAATATCCTACAAATATCTAATAGTCAAGGATCTATGAAGTAATTACAAAAGCTTTTTAAAGCGTGATAACTAACATTTGGTTGCAGCGTAAAAGTCCTAATGATCAGCCTTGTTGAAAATTTAATTACCTATAATTTTTATATTCCACTTCTTATTTTATGGTTCAACAGAAAATTAAAAAAAAAATATACAAAAATCCAATCGGGAACGAAATTCCGACCCTCATCTAGATCTGAAAGAGTACCTATCATATAAGCTTGCACCATTTCCAATGTCCTTGTTCAATGAGGATGGTATGCTTTACGGATATTAACTCAGTATATTAATTTCAACTACCGAAGAGTTAAGGGCGAAAATCTCCTACACAAAACCGTTAGGAATTTTAGCTTTTAAGTTATATGTGTAGATTACACCAAGTGCATACTTCAGTACTATGGCACTGGTGTGATGATATGTTATAATGGTTACCGTGAGAAAACTTTAGTGCTTAGGACTGTCCCTTTTTGGGATGTTGTGTTTGACAAAACAACAATCAACATAGCACAACAAGAGAAATTCCTTCCTAGTTCCTAAATGAACTAAGTCGATTCATAGGTCTTCTCTTAAAAGAACTGAGGCTGCAAACCGATGATCGATCATTTACACGCATTACAAAAACAACAACCACCTGCCGATAAAAAACATTCACCTGCCCATAAAAGTAGATGTTGAATTTGGCTGGGGATAGCATATTTGACTTAAAAAGATTTCATTCACAATAGATCACTTCTGTCATGATATAAGACTTAACTTAAGTTAATTTTAAGTACTTTAAGATAGGTTAAGAAAAAAAACGATAAAGTTTACCGAGTTTTTTTAATTTTTCTGGGTGAAAAATAAAACCCGCTAGTTTTAATTTAAATATAAGTTAGTTTAAAGCCGAAAGGCAATTAAAATAAGGACATAGATTAATTTAGAGCACCCGCATAGGGCCAGTAAGTTAATTAAGGTGATAGCGTTAACTAGTTTTTTAAGATTTTTGTCTATACTTAAGTAGTTATAAGATTTAATGGAATAAAAATCATTAAAAAAAGTGAAAAAACTGAAATAAGACTTGTATCATGTATTTCTGTGTATCTGAAAGGTTTCCTTCATAAATTAGATTATGTGATTATAGGTACTCAAACAAACAAGATTAATGGAAGTTAGGAGAAATTATGATTATGTTCATTTTGATTAAATAGCATTTCGCCTGCACGATAGCTTGATTCGTTTGGGTGACTCGTTTTCTGAGTCTAGTCAAATCTGGTCATTTTATATATAAAAGACTAAAATCATTAATTGATTATAAGAAACTATTATCATTTAAGGCACAAAAGTCCAATAAATTGATATTAATTAAATTAATTAAATATTAATTTCGTAAGGAAATACATGTCTTTCGATATTTTGAAATTTCTTTTGTAACGCAACCTCTAGAAAATTATCTGAGCTACGAATACTCTTTAAGGCGTGAGATAGATTCATATTTCCCCCTTTCTTTTATTAACTCATTAATTTGTAATTTTCTACTGCTCTTTCAAGTCCACAATGCGCGCCATCTACTGGACGTTTATTTTACTATGCCTATAGCCTTCCCATAAGCTGACAAAGTTTCATTACAATATATATATTTTATCTTGAAGATCATTCCCTCCCTATCGAACAAGAATAATTTTTGTGTTTTGTATCCTTTTTTCAGATGCTGACATGCAGATCAATAAAAATCTTTTTAAGAATGTAAAAGTTGAATATTAAAGACAGAGTAAATTAGTGAATAGAAGCATAGTCGTATCTCTTTCAGAACCACGAAAAATGCTCAAACAAAACAACAGAACAAAATAGAATAAGAATAAAAAGTTTTTATACAACTAAATTACATACATATGTACACTATTATTGCAAAAAAGTATCTGCACTTTTAAGTTCTTAAATTTAAAAATTGAAGAATTGTGAATAAGGTATTTGTAATTGTAACCCAATTGTCATTTCATCATCCATAAACTTTTATTGCAATTATCTGATTCTACGAACAAACTCCGTTATCGTAAGTAGCTGAGGTGTCAATTTTGACAGGCAGCTATTTATGGGGTTTTTTTTTTTTTGGGAAATCCAACTTCACTATCACTAGCCTTAGCTTTCCCAAAAAACACGGATAATGTGTTATGTTCAAAAACTTAGGAAAGCGAAGACATTATATTACATAAATTACATGTTGATCTACTCCGTAGATACATTCACGAAGTAGAGGCACTTAAGAGCACATCGGCTCTGACAATTACAAGACAAAACACAAGATGACCTACAGGATAGTACAGAAGAAAGGAAGAAAACGGAAAATAGAAAACACTAACAAATTTGAACAGAACGCAGTTGATTTTTGCACGGTCCGCCATTAGATTAGTAACCACGCCCAACGATGCTTGATTTCGCTAATCTCATGGGAAGCAATGCTTTATCATTCTCATATTTTAAATTGAATTCCCTGAAAAATGTCCTGCATCTTTTGTTTCGGAAAATGAAAGTCTTACAACTTTTCTAAAAAAAAACACTTTTACTTGAAGTTGCAGAGAAGTTCAGAAATTAAAATTTCAAATGCCAGCGTTCTGGACGTTTCTTTTGGGAATAATGGCCGATCCTTCAGCTGTCTTCATTCAGCTGTCTCCATTATTAAAAATTCATTTGCAGCAGTTCCAAACTCAATCCGGCCAAACTTCCTCCTACTACCGATTTTCATTTCCTTTGGGCCAAACATCACAGTCGCGGTATGGCGTGGTTGAAAAAAACCCTTTATTATTGTGATTTTCTCTGAGACTTGTTTATCGAAATTGTCGAAGAAGAAATATAAAAAATGTCCATCAAATTAAAAAAAATGCGTACAAGGCCATTGCAATAGAAACATTTAACAGACCCCTGAAGAAAACAACCTTGTACACCGATTCCGGTCCGGAGAACAAGACCGTTCTTCTTAGCGTGATATGCGGTATAACCGTGTTATAATATGGTATCCACATGTCGCCTAGACGGAGAGTTTATTGCGAAACGTGAATTATATAGGCAGCATAAACTATTTGATAAGGCAACATATTAGTTGTAGCCGTAGGAACAAATTAGGGTGTTTTTGTGAGTAAGAATCTCATCTTACTGTAAGTACACTGAACCAAATCACGTAGGTCATATTGACGGAAATATTTCGTTAATATTTGAATAATTACTTATTCAAATCAACAATTTTTCATTAAATTTTTAGTGTTAATGAAGATTTAATATTCATATTTAATATCAGAAACATTTCTTCAATTGCTAACAGATTTAGTATTTTGTTCAACCGAATAATTTTTTTTCACTTTGACAGTCAGAAATCGTTGAATAAGTCAGATCTCGTAGGTAACGGGTGATTTTTTTGAGGTTAGGATTTTCATGCATTAGTATTTGACAGATCACGCGGGATTTCAGACATGGTGTCAAAAAGAAAGATGCTCAGTATGCTTTGACATTTCATCATGAATAGACTTACTAACGAGCAACGCTTGCAAATCATTGAATTTTATTACCAAAATCAGTGTTCGGTTCGAAATGTGTTTCGCGCTTTACGTCCGATTTATGGTCTACATAATCGACCAAGTGAGCAAACAATTAATGCGATTGTGACCAAGTTTCGCACTCAGTTTACTTTATTGGACATTAAACCAACCACACGAATGCTTACAGTGCGTACAGAAGAGAATATTGCGTCTGTTTCTGAGAGTGTTGCTGAAGACCGTGAAATGTCGATTCGTCGCCGTTCGCAGCAATTGGGTTTGTGTTATTCGACCACATGGAAGATTTTACGCAAAGATCTTGGTGTAAAACCGTATAAAATACAGCTCGTGCAAGAACTGAAGCCGAACGATCTGCCACAACGTCGAATTTTCAGTGAATGGGCCCTAGAAAAGTTGGCAGAAAATTCGCTTTTTTATCGACAAATTTTGTTCAGCGATGAGGCTCATTTCTGGTTGAATGGCTACGTAAATAAGCAAAATTGCCGCATTTGGAGTGAAGAGCAACCAGAAGCCGTTCAAGAACTGCCCATGCATCCCGAAAAATGCACTGTTTGGTGTGGTGGAATCATTGGACCGTATTTTTTCAAAGATGCTGTTGGACGCAACGTTACGGTGAATGGCGATCGCTATCGTTCGATGCTAACAAACTTTTTGTTGCCAAAAATGGAAGAACTGAACTTGGTTGATATGTGGTTTCAACAAGATGGCGCTACATGCCACACAGCTCGCGATTCTATGGCCATTTTGAGGGAAAACTTCGGAGAACAATTCATCTCAAGAAATGGACCGGTAAGTTGGCCACCAAGATCATGCGATTTGACGCCTTTAGATTATTTTTTGTGGGGCTACGTCAAGTCTAAAGTCTACAGAAATAAGCCAGCAACTATTCCAGCTTTGGAAGACAACATTTCCGAAGAAATTCGGGCTATTCCGGCCGAAATGCTCGAAAAAGTTGCCCAAAATTGGACTTTCCGAATGGACCACCTAAGACGCAGCCGCGGTCAACATTTAAATGAAATTATCTTCAAAAAGTAAATGTCATGGACCAATCTAACGTTTCAAATAAAGAACCGATGAGATTTTGCAAATTTTATGTGCTCAAGCTCTTAAAAAATCACCCGTTAGTTTCAACAAAAATATTTCATCAATTTTTGAAGAAAAAATTATTCAACTCTACGATTGTTCATACAATTTTTCTTCTTAATGAAGATCGAATATTCAAAATCAATATGATTTCTTCAAATTTTGCACGATTTACTAGTTTTTTTCAAACAAATGGAATTTCGTCATATTGATGAAAATAAAATCGTTGACAGATTAATAATAAATTATGTGATGTGGAGGGTACTTTTTGTTATTTGGACAAATTTCTTCAAATTGTAAGCATCATGTCACAATATACATAGAGAAACCAGAACACACATATTCACGTACCGATCAGACATTAAATACAATACGAAGCTTTGAGACGACGCGCAGTGGGGTATTCTACTCAAAAATATAGCATTAACTTCTAGAGATGCAAAAATTAAGTTGTTCTCCTAAAATAGCCTCAAACAGGGTTGAAAGTGGAAGGGGGGATTGTAGGCATCAGAGGGAAGCTGTTTGTATGTATGCAATATTAGAAGGTTGGCTTTAAATTTTCTAGAAAAGGATGATATTTTCGTAAAAAAATGATTAAGCGAAAAAACATAACTTGTTATAAATATTACCCAAGTAAGTAAGTTTCGTTATTTTATCTAGAAAACTATTAATCTGAGGAACATTTGGTTTTCAGTGCTAGACTAAGAATTTATAATTGCAATGAATTTTATAATTAAAAATAGGTATTAATCATGCTTTATTTTGAGGAAAATGACTTTATACATTTTTTTATAATTTATTTTTCGAAATTTTGAGTTTGAAAAATTATTTTTCAAAAAGTATGCATTAAACTGTCTTAGTTAAAAAATAAAACTAAAGACTTAATTTCTGGCTTTTATAAAAGATATAGCAGAGGATTGTAGGTGTTGCCATTGTTTTTGGATATTTTTTTTTCTAAATTAAATAATTTTTTTAGATAAAATTAACCACGCTCCAAAACAGGGGAAATTATAAACCCCCATCCGGTTTATTTCTCGTCGAGAATATTATACTCGTTATTTTCAACATTAATTTGACATATTTTCTGAAGCAGAGTTAAGGGGAAAACCAATATTTTCGACATTTTGATAATTTCTTAAGCGAGATAGCTTGTACGAAAAAAAAATATCAACAGCTTTTTTGTAGCTGTATATACTAATCTTAGATAATTCTAAGATTTTAAGAATTATGAGTGAAAAACTGATATTTTCGACATTTGACCCTGAATAACTTTTTTCGCTCTCCTCGGATTGATGGGGACTTTCTTTTTGTTTGTGTTATGATATAATAAAAGTGTGTACCAAATCTCAGCGACGTCATAATTTTTGTGAAGTCAGTCTATTTTGACTGAACTATATCTACTTGAGAGGCATGAAATTTCTACTAAAATATGCAGTTGTTAAAATGAGAAAAGTGATTTTACATTTGCCAACTGCGTTGGTGTGAAATAATGATTTAAAAATGATAAATAAAATTTCATATAATTTTCCCTGCTCTTTTTCCAAAATCTCAAGCCCCAAGACCACTGTTACACATTACAGCAAGTTCCTCCTGCGACCCATTCATGCACTTTATTCTAATAGCTATGATATCTGAGTTCAATTCAGCATTCTTTGATTTCTTAAACTTCGCAAAAAAAATGGGTTTATGCCAAGTTTGATACCCCACTGTGCGACGCCGGCGTGACGATGAGAAAAAAGTATTCATTCGAAGAACAACTGTGTCTGCGAAAAATTGTGTATGTGATTATATATTATGATTTTTTCATATTGACGAAATTCATCAGTTCGAAAAATATCCTTACATATGTTAGAGTTAACTACACCTTAATTATTTTACAAACCAAAGATTAACTGAAAACCAACGGATTTTATATCGAATTTTCTTCAAATTGAAAAAAAAAAATCATTCAAATTGAAGAAATTTTTTTCAAACCGAAGAATTTTTTCTTTTTCTTCAAATTGAAGAAGTTTTGTCTTCAGATTGATGAAATTAATCAATTGGAAGAAGTTTCTTCAATTATTTACTGTTAACAGTTTTTTAAGTGATAAATTATTTTATTCGTGAAAGTGAAGTCTTGTTGAATAGTGATGTGATCGTGCAACGCGCTGTCGTAGAAAAACTAAAAAATCAAATAAAAAAGGAAAATAAAATACAGAAGTTTGGAAGAATCCATAGCTTTAACATAAATGTAAGTAATTAAATACATTTGTTTTAAATAACAATAAGAATTCAACAACAGAGAAACCAACTAAAACATGTGCAACACTGTATACGGACTACCGACTATTAGTGTCCGCGAAAAGTTTTCATTAAAATTAAAACTGCATGTACACTGTTTTCAAAAGATATATTTCAGTTCAACTGTGAGTTCCTTTCTAAAATAAGTAGTTTCGAGCACGGATTTAATGTTCTGAACATATGTGGGTAATGAAACCTCTAAATTTTATGCTTTAAATAAGTTTCTTGGAAAGTATTCATATGCATTCCTGATCACAATACTTAGTTTTACATCGAATGTAAGGCAATCTTTTGACTGTTTGAAGTCTTTGTACTCCTTGGAGTTTTTCGAGTGGTTGCATTAACGGGTACAATGAAAACATCGTTGCAATATCTCACTGTCACATTCAGTCTCGTCCTTAAGTGTCTCTTGTACAAAATATTAACCACACGAAAATAAAGTTCAAAATTCATTGAGTTATTCAAATGTCTTTTGCTCTAACGACCCGCTAACTTAATTCCCCCCACCCCCCTTGTATTTGTATCATTCGGGTTACTCAAAAAGTCATTTCAAAGAACCAAAGTTTATTTAATCTTACTCGTTGCTATCTACTCGAATAAATTAAAGCAAGTACCACTTCTTCGACATTTGTCTCAACTGTGGGTTTAGGTATATACAAAAAAAAAAAACAAATAAATCAACAAATCATTCACCTGGCTCACCTTACCTTACCGTACAACAAACTCTATTAAAAATAAACCTATTGACAAAAAATTGTTTTCCAACGAAAACAAAAAACGTCTAGACACAAGAAAATCCCAAACTTTTGCATTCGGTTTTTCTTTTTTTTTTCAAAACTCTCTTTCATCATATCATAGAAAAAAAAGAAGGAATTCTGATTAAAAATATAATACAAATAAAAAATCCCTCTTAAAGTACTTTTAAACAAAAATGTCAGAAATAAGCTCACTTTTGTATTGATTCTTCATTGAAATGAGCCTCCTTAACATCCTCTCGCACAAGAGCAATCCACGCGAGACTACCAGTCCCAGATTAGGCACGACAACATCGACATTGCATTATTATCACCCAACCAGCACCAGCATAGTGTGGCATCTACCGGAGGACACACTTCACATCCCCATTGCTTGATGCAAACGGCAACCTGTGCTTAGTATGCAGCACTCCATCAGGCTCTTAGAGCACATGTTTTCAAACAATGCAACATGGAAAAAGGCTTACACCCTTTTGCTTAACTCTTCTGGTGAAAAGTAGTGAGCCACTTTGAAAGCTCATCGACGATAGCTCTAGGGCTTCAGGGAAACTTCAAAGTCGACGGGTATATGGAGCATCGCATCGGCAGGAATCATCCTTACCTAGGGACTGAGCTGGGCCGAGAGGCGAATGAACCTACCGTGAATTAAATATGAAAGTAAAACAAGGTAGGAAAAAAAACCAATAAAATTGTAAAAAGACGCATCCACTTAAAGGTTATGAGTTTATTGTTCTATTAAAAAAATTTAAGACCTCCAGCTTTTTGAAGGGAATTGAAATGTGTCTGTGCTTCAATTTCTTCATCAGCTCTAGTCGTATACATAGCAAGAGGAAGAATGTTGTCCTAATGCTGTTTGCTGACGCGAGGGTTGACTTAAGTGGAAGCCCACGTGGAAAAATACTCGCAGGCATTCTTTTGAAACCACCCCACCTTCTGCTGCCACTGTGTATGTTGGAACATTTCTGGATGCTGGAGACTTAGATGAGATTTCTCGTGGAACGTGTTCCGCTTCGTTAGATACTCAAGAGCCGGCAGCAGTGGTAATATTTCGCGCTAACCATAACCGCCCGTTTTCCTCTCCCCTCTTAGACTAACAAGGCACCTTAATCGATTAGATTCTTTCTCGCAATTAAGTAAATTAGACTGTATTCACCGGTTGCTTAGGCGCTGCTTAAAGTGCTATTACGTGGTAATTAAAAAATATTATTTTGAAGCGTTGGTGCGGATATTGCGGTGCGGTGCGGTGCGGTTTTGGGGTTCAGGTGAGGTGGGCGTCGTTTGCATCGCCTTGATGAAGGAAACGTTTGGTTTTTTTTTGATTTTGTTGTTGTTGTTTTGGTTGTTATTGGATTCTACCTTTTGCAGTTGTCTTTGGAATTTTGGAGGATGTCTTTAATTAAGCCACGGTGCTGTTAGTTGAAAAACGTTCACTTTGAGCAATTAAATTTAATTAAGGGATTCATGGCGACAAATTATTTCAGCCACGGTTTTTGGTGGTGAGGATTTTTCTTATTTAATAACTGAAATTAGTTTTGATTTTTGATGATTTTTTTGTTGTTGAGATTTTTTGTAGATTAATTAATTTTGTTTGGGTTATTTGTTAAAGTTTAATTGTTTAAAATTAAAAGTAATTTATTTGCTTAAAGGGTTGTCTTCGGTTTGATGGATGAGCCATAAGAAAATGGTTCATTTTGGTAGTTTGAAATTTACTAAATTATACCACAATTGTTTACGGTTATTGAGCCATTATTTGTCTTGCATAATCCTCTGGCTAAAGCATGGTGTTAGTCAGAGGAAAATCAATTAAAATATGAAATAAGATGGAAAAACGTTTTCGGATTAAAGAACTTTAGCCACCGAGTTTCTTTTCACGAGGTAGTGTTAAAAGGAAAGGTAAATTGTCATGATACAAAAACTAGCCTGGAAGAACCCAAAATCCTGGCTTGAAAATTTATTGGAAATTCTATAATGGGCCGTATCAATGGAAAGTTGGGCCGATTCGGGTAGGGATTAGTGGTCAAAGGATATTTTAAAAAATGTTCTACATTAAATCGTAGATAAATCTACGAAGAAGATGACAGTAGACACACTGGCTACTAAGGCCATCGACTCATTTACAAGACAACACACAAGACGACATTGATACAGGACAGAACAGAAGTTAGAGAGAGAACATATGTCAACAATACGCAGTTGGTTTGCGGACGGTCGTCCATCTTTCCACTTTTTCACGGGAAGCGATGCTTTATCGGAGCCAAGGCTGTAGACAAAAAATGTTCTAGGTTTTTGGGGATTCAGCGAAAAAGTCATATAAGACGCGCATGCGACTTCCGAGGAAAAGAGCAATGTACCAAAATATTTGTTTCAACAAGTTCCATGCTTAAACTTGTACTTTATTCTTCAAGAATGATATTTAAACGCTTTTATAAAATATGTATTATCATCATAACTGGAAAAGTAGAAGTAGTAAATAGATATACTAACATTGTTACAAAAAAATGACTTCCGGAAATTTCTTTAAAGCGTGGCAACATGGTGAAATCTGAAATTTTATAGTTTTCGACAAAAGTGGAAAAAGAGGAGAAAGACAAAAATAATGTGAATTATAATCACACCAACATTAATTAAGTATGACCGGGTGCTCACTATAAAATGTCTGGAATTAAAGAGAGATCACAATGCGACATCTACAGACTTAGGATAACAAATTTCCCAATAAATTCCACAATGTTGGGTAATGTATGTAATGTATTTAATTAGTTTTGGCCGGGTTGGGCTGGGGACTTTGCGCGTAGTTCCGTAATAGTTGTCACTTGTCTTTTTACTTACGATTATAGGTACTATAAGGAAAGTTTAGGATTCGTGAATATTAAAAAAAAATTAAGATAACAATCAAACATGACATTACGATACGAGAAGCCAAAAAAGGCATTGACAAAAATGTCCGTTTGTCTGCCCGGCTGTTTAACAAGTTGCAGTCTAAACGGTTTAAGCGATTGTCTTCAAATTTGGTATGTGTATGTGTGTATCTTTCAGCATTCCTCAGGGGGAAAGGTGAAATTTAATCAAAAATAAAAATAACGGTACCTGCCATATAACGATTGAGAAAAAATTTATTTTTTTCTCCAACGATTTTGATGAACATTTTTGAGAATTTTTTTGTTGGTACTCATCTAATCAGAACCAAATGTACAGAAAAGTTCTATTAACCGTTTACGGTTTTTTTTTTTAATTTTTGACTTTCTCGGTAACGGCTCTATGGATTTCAATAAAATTTTATATTTGAAAAGATTTAAGTAGTCAAATTAATTCTGCGCTCCGAAATTTTGAATAGTTATTTTTTTCTATTGATACTTAATTGTTGAAAATGCAAGTTTCTTAAAACTTATTAAAAAAAAATATTTAAAATTTTAAAATCAGTTGTTTCCAAAAAAAAATTTTTTTTTTTAAACTAAAAATAAAAAACAGAATTTTTTCAAAACCGGTCCTACAATTTTCGAAATAAGTTTTTCATATTTTCTATAATAAAAGTTTGTTTACTTTCTAGTTTTATTGGTTGTAAAATTAGTTCTTTTGTGGGGCAAAAGTTGGGTCCGCTTAAGCATGTGGTGTCCATCTGTTTTCTTCCAAAATTGTGATATGGTTAGTGGGACCCATTAACCCTTATGACCTTCAGGACATTAATTTCTTTGTTTCTCATTGTCATCTTCGTTTGTATACTCATTGTATTCCCATTATTGTCCTTTTCTTCATTTTGAAATCTGGGTTTTGGTCCAGTCGCTAAGTCAAGTTTTCCTAGGCAATATACATACATATATAAAAAACAATAATTCATCTTCCCATTAGGAATTTTAATCTTTTGTCTCTTCTTAATACTTTGTAGACCTTTTTTCAGATTGTAATTGGTGAGGCAAACTAACATTAATGTTTCCCGGAGCCCCACGCATAAACCTTTTTTGTACAAAAGTGTTATTGTTTTGGCTTAAATGTTATGACTAACATATTATTTCGTTATTATAAAATATTAAATGAAGAAAACAATAATTTAAAGTTATTATTATTCCGATAGTAAACTACGTAGATAGCCATGATCTTCAGAATCAATTCTGTGTTACTTAAATCAATTTCATGATAAGAGGAAACACAAAAATACATTTTGTGAATGATCAATCTGAAATATTTCTACTTGACTTCCGTCGAAAAATGTCCCAATGAGTCCAAAATAATGGATCTGAAGTAAGTAATAAAACATTAATGAGATTTGTCTGGTTCCTACTCATTTTACGCGTGTGACTTAATCGACTTCTACTACAATGGTATTACTTTCAAAGTGCCTTTGGACGTAATCCATGTAGTGTTGGCTGACTCCTTGAAATGTGGCTTCATTAAACTTGGTTCAAACAACTCTATGCGTTTTCCTATAATAAGAAACCGTTTATTGAGTCAAAAGCGAACAAGGTCTGCCGCATTATGCGCCCATTCCTTTTTGTAGACAAAAATTAATACCGGCCAAAACTTTAAAAAATTAAGTTCTTGACAACTTTTATTATGTGTGTTTTAATCAGAAGTCGAAAATAAGCCAGTTATTTAACAAAAATCTGTTTAGCTGAAATTCAAGACGGTGGCCAAAGTTCAACTGCTAGAAATTGGAAAATCAAAATGTATACTCTTATATGCACCACGATGAAAAGAGAAAAAAAAATCTATCTATTTTTTCCAATCCAGCTCATTTTTGCGAACATTCCCCGACTGGGTTAAATGTTTAAGGGCGATGACGAACCGAATTCGGCTGTCAGGCACAATGACCTAGGTGAAATAGAGCAACAATTCCGTCACGATCTGGACGAAGTAAAGCCGACTTGTATATCTAAGCTAAAGATAAAAACAAGCAAAAGCACCATTTGAAAAAAATATTAATGATACATGATACACAAAGTACAATATAAAAACATTATTAAAAAAAAAATCCTACGTGAACGGTGTTAGTTTAAAAGCTAAAGATAAAAACAAGCAAAACGCACCATTTGAAAAAAATATTAATGATACATGATACACAAAGTACAATATAAATACATTATTAAAAAAAAAATCCTACGTGAACGGTGTTAGTTTAAAAGTGTGTGTTTTTCTTCATAAAAAAAAAAATTCCATTTTATCTCGTTGATATACCCATATAACATAGAACCAAATAAAATTAGCGAATTTACCAATTTACGACTTCTCAACTTAATCCATTACCGATTAATGCACAACAAAAAAATTAAAGAAACAAAACCTATTATGCAGAATCCCCCTTTTGAGTTGCCCATTAAAGAAAAGGCACACAAGCTTCCTATCCGACTAAGGTAATTGCACACATAGCATTAAGACATCCTTTGATCATAAGCTCAAGAGGTATTCAAACACAAACCCATACGAAATAAAACCATTGCAAGCCCCTTACATGATAGGGGAGCTTCCATTTTGGGTGCATAAAAGGTTACCCGAGTCTAGGTTTTTCCCTTCGTCGTTGATGCAACGCCTAATGTAAGGTCTTTTATAAGCGTTTAAAAGGGACGTACATGCATGTGGTATGGTCTAACTGAAGGAAGAACAGATTCGTACCTTGTGTAGCCGGCAAAAACAAATAATGAAAGGCGAGAAAACGTAGTTAAACATAAATTGCTGCAGCAACGTACGAAACACAATATAAATTCGGCAACTTTTTCTCAATTTGCACTCAAAAAACGCTCAACTGTTTTACTTTTGTTTTAAGGGCTGTTAATTACCTGTATGAGTTGGCACGACAGCTACAGCAACGAATGAGGGGGCAATAGCAACCCCACTGACTGGAGCTACCGAAACAATGCCCGTGCAGCGCTGCATACGATTCCTGTGTCTATTCGAGAATAATTTGACGGCTTAGCAGTGAAGTGCTTAATTTCGTTTTAAATTTGCGAGTGGTTGTTATTTTTTTTGTCTTTTTGTACGTGGAGGATAAAAAGATACTTTTCTGAGGGTAATTAGCGGAAAGACTGCATCGCGACTATGTGTAGTGTAATAGTGATTCCACTCAGGTGAATGAGGGCGCAGTGCCCTAAGCTGCATTAATTGTAGACTTGCTTACAATATTTGTTCGCAATTACAGACAATGGTGGATACTGAAAGAAGTTTTTGGAACTGTTAAACCGGCAAATGTTCCATGATTGCCTTTAAGTTGTATTTTAAAAGGTTTAGTTGCTTGAACTGAATAATAATTTAAGCTTGAACAGGTAAATTATATTCGCTCGTGAGTATTTGACGTAAACTGTATTTTTTTCCATGTAAAGAAAATTAAAAAAAATATATAAACTTTGTGATTTTCCTTAAATTAGTGTCTATATAATGATTGGAAACATAATTATCAAGCCTAAAACCCAGCTCCAGAAATCCATTGCCTAATTTCTATTGAAATTGAGATAAAACCATGTTCAACTTAACTGCTTAAAAGGCGAGTACAAACTTATATTTAAATTAGGTTTCCATCAATGAATAATTTTAAAATCATAGAATAGTTTATGATATTGTTGATAATTCAAAAGATACAACATAAATACCAATCATCATCACTGCCATAGAAGGAAAACCTAGTAAATTATTATGAACTCAAAATTACAGTATTGAAATCAAAACTCAAATTTCAATAAAACGTTATTAATAAAGTCTCATCTCATAGATACTTTTATAAAAAGTATCTACAGGCAGACTCCAAACTGTCGGCTTAACAACAACCTAAAGCAAGCATTATTATGAATTCCACACATTTCACACGTAAATAATTGAAACTCCCTTAGAATAAGTACAATTTGTAATATTAGACGCACTTAGACACGCTTAACACAAAATAATCCTTCTTGACGATCAGCACTCAAATATATTGCGTCTGTTGGCGCACATCCTGTATAGAAAGTCATCCTACTCAGATACCCAAACTGCGAACATGCATCCCACGAGGACGATTACGATGAGGACGAATTGGAGTAGCTAAGCTACACGATGTAAGCATAATGTTAATACAATCATAGACACTGTGCATACAATCGATCGGCTTAAGACTAGTTAACATGAAGTAACTGTGCGTGGATACAAGCCGAATGTATCTGTAACCGCATGCAGGCCCTTAAATCACCTTATGGAGATAGAACTATTTAGGAAGACCAAAATGTTGGTGATTTAGCTTTTTGGGAATTATGACACAAGCACAAGCTTTATTGTCGTTTTTTCCGAAACCTGTAAAGAGTACGAGATTCCTTTGTTCTGGAGGTTCAGGTTTAAAAAAAAAAACTTTCTAATCTATCAACCAGCTCAGCTCTTATAGAAAGTTGGTAATATTTATTAAAAAGAAAACACAATTTACTTATATGTAACAAGGATGTAAAGGGTTTTTTTAAGGACTTGACAACTTTTTTACTTGCGATTATAGGTACTATAATACAAAAAATGGATTCGTGCAAAAAAATCTAACAATGAAACATGACGTTACGATAATAGAGAAGTTGAAAAAAGTGGATCCGGAAATGCTGTCCGTCTGTTTGTCTTTCTGTCTGTCTGTCTGTTCGCGGCTCTACAGCCTAAACAGATGGGCCGATTTATTTTATACTTGGTATTTACTATTTATAAGGTAGTATCTCGGGGGGTGTTTTTCATTTTTTGCTCTAGGTTGAAAAATAACGGTACCTGCCATACAAAAAAATTTATTATTTTATTTTCTCAAAAACGGCTCTAACGATTTTGATAAAACTTTCAGGGTGCTATTTTAGTACAACAATACATTTTTCAGTTAGAATATTTTTTTTCAAAATTTGTTCTATAACAGTACCTCTCATAGAACCGGTTATTTCAAATGCGGTTTTATCGTAAGCCATTATCCCGATTTCAATAAAATTTTGCACACAGGAAGTCATTTATAATTCAATTTTTTTTCAATTTTTTGAAATTTTCTAAACAAAAAATTGGTTTCGAAATATTTTGAAAACGGGTTGATTGAATTTTTTTTAAATAATTTTCCCAGATGAAAACTATAGATTTCCTTATAATGACATACTAAAAAAATTTTAAATATTTTTTCGAAAAGGTAAAAAAACGACTTCTTGTCAAACGATGCGATCTAAATGACGACGGTCTGAACTAAACTACGTATATGTTAGAAGGAAATCGAATGATGTTAAGCAGGATGTAGCAAACTAAAAATAATTAAGAGGGGCGCATGCTATTCTCGTTAAGTCTGTTCGTGGTGCTTCTGTATTGGTGAAACGTGTTTGGCGCTATTTTATTTATGGATTTCCGTTATCAAAAATGTGTTAATTGTTTAATTGTACCTCTCAATAAAATTTATCCATCGACATTTCGAACACTAAAACGAAGCATACACGTGTCAAATATTGACTTGTGAAGCGCTGCAAAGAGAAGACATCTTGTGCTTCCAAGAAACATAAAGAAACACTTGAGAATATTGCCCGTTTCTTACATAGATGTTAAGAGACATAGGCATGAAAGTTGTTTTACTCCGGAAAATAACAAGACCTTGTAGGAGATAATTTGGCTTTTTCGAATCTGGATTCTCTGCTCTGGATTCTCCGAAACTGATTTTGATGGTGCAGAAAAAAGTTTACGTTGAAGTCAGCGCTTATGCTCCCGAAATTTAATGTTAACAAGTAGAAAAAGATGTTTTTCGTCTGCAGAACATTTTGAATGCGAATTTAGATTTCGGAATTTAGAATGCACCGATTTTAATATAAGGCGGAAGGTCAAATGATGACTATGAAAACTGTCATATTGGCGTGAGATGCGAAACTAGGAAACCTTCCAGATGAAGACATCCTAAACATTTTAAGGTCATATGGTCTTTTAGTACTATAAACTATGTGCATAAGACAAAATCGGCACCTTATCACTAAGAGCATCTTTCACATAAATTCGTTGACAATTCTTAAGAACAACTTCTTGTAGGTAACGGTAGATGTCTTCACAGAATGTGAACTGAAGATCCTACATTCTTGCATGTAGAGGCTGCTCTGTCCAGGTCTAAGGAAGCTTTTGCCCTGATAAGACGTTTGTTTAAAGCAGCCGTCTTAATAGCAGGATAAAGGTGACATGCTACATGCTCATTAGGCCAAAATAGTTAATTACAATCGACTTATCGCCTATTGTCGACTTACATATTTGTAAGGTATCTATAAACTAGATAGGGCAGCTACAATGGCACCAAAAAAAATGGGCACGACTGGGTCGCACGTACTTGCTCTTATTTGCATAATTACATTGGAAAGCAAGATCTTTGACAGAAACAAGTAACATTTGCGTTGAAAATAACACAGTTTGAACTTATAAAAAGTATTAGAAACTACAATACTTAACGGTTTTTAGTAAGAATGAAATACGCCGGTCTTAAATAACAAGGAATTTATGAAAAATGTCTTTCGAAAATTGTAGGACCGGTTTTGATAAAATCCTGTTTTTTATTTTTAGTTTAAAAAAAAAATATTTTTTAAATTTTAGTATGCAGTTTTTTAGAATTTATTAAAATACACGTGATTATAAAATTTAAAATAAGTTTTTTTGATCAGTTTTCAAAATATTGATTTTTCAAAAAAAAAAAATTCAAAAATTAATTTTAATTAGAAAAAAAAAAGTTATTCAAAATTTTGATATGCAGAATTAATTTGGCTACCTAGATCTTCTAAAATATAAAATTTGACAGAAATCCAAAGAGCCGTGACCGAGAAAGCCAAAAATTAAAAAAAGCCGTTATATGAAAGGTCCCGTTAATAGACTTTTCCCGTATATGTGGTTCTAATCAAATGATAGGTATTATCTACAAAATCTACATTATCAACAAAAAAATTCTCAAAAATGTTGATTAAAATCGTTGGAGCCGTTTTCGAGAAAAATAAGATATTCCTAAACGGTCATACGGCGGGTACCGTTATTTTTTCGGGCTAAAAATAAAATTTCAATTTATCCTCTGGGGAATGCCAAAATTTGAAGAAGTTTGAAGATAATCGCTTGAGCCGTTTAGGCTGCAGCTCGTTATACATACTGACAGACGAAAGACATTTTTTCTCGATCACTTTTTTAGACTTCTCTATGATCGTAATGTCATGTTTGATTGTTATATCATTTTTTTAATATTCACGAATCCTAAACTTGCCTTATAGTCCCTATAATCGCAAGTAAAAAGAAAAAAAAATAAAGCTTTATATGGCTGTTCTAGATTTAAATGTTTTAGGTTTATTTTAAGTTTTTTTTTTAATTAGATTTAAATAGTATTAAATAGGTTAAGAAAATAACGATAAAGAAATACCCAGTTTTAAAATTTCTTGGATGAAAAATAAAACCCGCCAGAGTTAAGATTAATTTAAGTTATTTTTAGGCCGAAAGGCAATTTATTAGTTTGGAGTTTAATTTACAGCGCCCACACAGGGCCAGTAAGTGGTTAATAGTTTTAGCTGGTTTTAAGATTTTTGACCACCATTTAAGTAGTTATAAGATAAAAATAAAATAAAAATTCATATACAATATTGAATTGGTGGATCTTATTAAAGCAATTGATCGAATAATTTGCCAGAAAATCCGAGAAAGCCCCTACCTTATGAACACATTCTTGGGGAAAATTAAGCTTAAAGCAATACACAAAAATTGACAAAAAAGAGGACATTTTAACTTAGATGATGCTTTGGCTGTTGGCAAAGGTCGTCTTTTATATGCGTGCGCCAATTTACTCTCGGCCTTCCCCTACTGCACAGTCCCTCCGAGGAGAAACGAAGATTTTTTGAGAGTTCTGACCTATATTCTTTCAAGTATGAAGCCAAAGAAGTCGCATGACAGCGTAATGAATTCTCTATGACTCGTCTCTATAAATGCTATCATACGCAGCTTTGAAATCGATGACAAGGTTTTGGGTATCGATTTGAAGTTCCTAAAATTTTAATTGTTGTTTACTTGTAACAAACACACTTATTAACTAGTGTAATAATGAAGTTGTGAATAATCCCTCGTTTACGATACATAAAGCTTTAGAAATGGCTGAGTATGTAGATGCCCAAATTTTTTCTCATTAGGCGTTTTTGTTTATTCAATCAGAAAAGGTCTCTAAACAGAGTCTTAACATTCTGAGATACTGTGATAATTTTCTGAACCGAGAATGGTCTGAGCGCTCAGATATGTTTTTGAAATACGTTTGAGCACTTGGCTGTCACAAATTGTCATTTTTGACAATATAATGCAATATAATGCATATAATACTATTGTCTCTTTCACTTTGGCACAGGCAATGTGCATGGTATAAAGTGAAATAGCTTACAACTCTAAAGTGACGTTAATTGCGTTCAGCATTTACTCAGAATGTCCAGTCAATTTATATCTGGGTTCTCAAGCACGCTCTGATCATTCTCTGAACGAAAAAAAGAAGTGCAATTTTGAAGATCTGAACGATCTGAGCGAAAAAAGAAATACAACTCTTTTTTTGACAACACAGAATTTGCTCTGAACGAAAAAAGAAAAACGACTATTGTTATAGGCCTAAGAGTGCAGCAACGACATGGTTTTCGAAGGACTAAAAATGTTTGATCTCTAAATTTGTTAATCCATATTCACCATATTTTTAGCTTACCTCTTATTTGAGGTTCCCAATAACCATTTTATTTGTACCAATGCAACTTTTATAATATCAGAGTGTAAAATTCCAACCAACCTGACCATAATGCCTGACAAAAAGAAAGATGGATGCGATGAAAGGAGAAAATAAAATAATTTCAAGTCAATTACAGGTTGATTGCTTGTTACGATTCCTACCCTAATCAAGCATGATAATATCGAACTGACGCCCCCCCCCCCCCCCCCCCATTACAATCTATCAGTTGATGCAACATTGGTTCCCGGACTTCGAATCCAAACTCCAACTCCACATCCTCTACCACACCATCCTCTGAGACTTTAAGGATATAGGGCCAATATAATTCCATGCAGCTCAGCATGAATAGCTGCATCGAAAACTTTTATTGAACATGCCAGGGCTTATGTGTATAATTTAGTTGGTCGGTTAGTTAGTTAACTGGTGATGATGGTGGAGTCGGAGTAGTCCTGCCAATGGAAATGGACACGATGCCATTATATGCATTGGTGTAATACCCGTGTATGGGATAAGCGTATGTTGTTCATCAATATATAGATATGTTCATATAATAAGTGTAACGTATACATGTACCTACAAATCACCCATAACAAAAGGAATGAATTATGTATTATAGGTGCCGAACATATATACATTGAGTATTAGATATTATGTTATAAGACCCAAATTGAATTATGATTACAGAATTTCAAATATGAATGATTTCGGAACTAATTGAAAGGAGATTAGACACAAAGGGGATTGTGAATTAACATTAAAATGTTGAAAGGTTTTTGAATAATATTCTTTGTGACTTGGTGTGTAGCTGGCGGGAATTTCTGGTTAATGTTATTAAGGAACATATGAAAGGATATGTGTTTTGTATGAGGAAGTTTATTTCTAAGGCCTGAAAAAGTGATGGCCACGGGCTTAGTAATGAAGGCTGGGTTGATCTGAACTATTAAATGGAATAATGCCTTTTGTATATTAAGGCATTGTATATAACAAGGAAATTTAACTACAAAATTTAAAATTGGTTTTCAATCGCTTTGGAGTAGGAACGAAATTAATCCGATTTCTTAATTTACTGCTTGATTTCCTGCTTAGCTTTTGAGAATGATTTTTCTCATGGGAACAGTTTATTGAATTTTGGGTCAAAATAGTTTATCAATTATTTACGAGGAAATAAAACCTTACACTGTGAGTGTTGCTACCATTAATCGACATTTCCAAATTTTGAAGTCTATTCTTTGCAAGATAGCCTGCCCCCATTTCTGAACATCATTATCTCTGATTTTGTTAGGTTAACTTCTAGGCCTATTTTTCACAGTAAGCTTCTAGTCGTGTTGTCATCACTGATGTAAAACCCTGACATCATCCACCAAAATAACCATATCTCCAGCATAAAGCAGCAGTCTTATATTGAGCCAGTCGATAAACACATGATAGGCCTCAGATTGTAGAAATAAGCTTGCTCTAAGCTTACTACATCAAAGAATCTTAAGTGTAAAAGTGTGAATTGTGCGCCTAACCATATGAACCGCAGAGTATATACAGCATAAATAAATAAATTGCACGACTGGATCGCACGTACTTGCTCATATGTGCGGTCACATTGTAGAATAAAATTTAAAAAAATTAAAGTGAACATCAAAGCATTTATTCGATTTTTGTGACTTTTGATTGTTCGAATAACGTAGGTTAAAATGTATTGGGTGAAATAATTTAAACACCATTTTATTTCTTTATGAGATGTAAAAAAGTGTTTTTTTTTTTTAAATTGTAGGAGCCGTTTTTAAATAAAACGGTTTTTTTAACAACTTTTTTTAAAAAATTGAAAAAAATAATTCAAGAATACAAACTTAAGCACAAAAATAATGTACATTTAAAAACAAAATTAAAAAAAAATCACTTACCTGTTTTCAAAATATTGATTTTTCAAAAAAAAATTTTTTTTAATTATTAAAAATACAAAAAAAAAGTTTTCGAAAAAAAATTAAGGCAAAATTACTCAGGCTTCCTACATCTTCTTGAATATCAATTTTGATTGTAATCGAATTTCCAGTTTTCGAGAAAGTCGAAGAAATGAACGTTTAAAAAAAATCATGAAAATCGGTTCAGTTTTGAATTTTGTACAGCCAAAAACCAGATCACCGCGAAAGTGTATAATTACCAAAACTGACAGCAGAAACTTTGATTAACACTTATTTTAAAATATTTATTTCCAATATCTTGTCCTGCACAAGGACATGCTTCAATAAAAAAAAACAACTTTAAAAGAATAAAAAAGAAATAATGAAAAAAATTGCTCAAAAACTAATTGAATTGATGATTATATGAACATGCATCGCATACACTTATATGAAAATCTGCAAAATGGAACGAACACATAAAGGTTAATTGTTCTGTCCTAGGAAACCGTCAAACATGAAGCTTGCGGTTTAAAAAAATAAAATAATTTCTCTACAATGTGAAATTTGCATCTATTGCCATGATTCAGCTGATTCAACCCAACCATTTCGAAATTGCATCAGTCTAATTACCATAATAATCCTCGAATCTAAAGCAAGTCCCATATTCCGCCATGTGTCAGTAGCTAATTCTAATGTTGGCGACACTATTATGTACACCATAATCACAAATACATACACACACACACACACACACAACTGATTATGCACAAAACTTTCCCTAAAGATAGATCTACAGAAATTTGCATTTCAATGATGCGCTCCATCCTCCGTGTGATGCTGAAGCCGTATCATAAAGGAGAACAATGCACCAAATTTTCCGAGGTGGCGTGTATCGTGTAGGTTTATCGCTATTGTGCTTGTTTTAAATCTGCGCTTTTCCGCCGCCTTCATGGCACACTTTCGTCCAACGAACGCGACTTCCTTAAAAGTAAAACAACAAAGTGATGAATGCAATATGTTCTCTATTGTCCTTTTACGCGCACAAACAACGTTGACGATGATAATGACGGCGGATTGGAGCTTCTGATGATGAGCCTGGTCCTTGTCACAGACAACATTGTCCACCAGTTTTAGTTTCCGCTGCGAATGCACTTCATATGACCGCAACACATCAAAAAAGGAGCATGAACGCGATTGCTTATGAAAAACAGGCGTTTCCACTATGCAAACAGACAGGGTGTTCTGTCTTGTTGTTTGTCGCACGTTCTGCTCCACCGAAGATTGCAGACATTATGACTGATACTATTTATCATAGTAAACGGATGTTAGCTAAATAGATAGATGCGCGCTTAGTGCGCCATTTAACCAAGGAACCAATGAAGGGGGTGGTGGTGAATCCAAACACGATTTGCAAATCTGAGCACAAAGAACCAGCGTCATGGCGTTAGCGTTATGCTCTACTCGCAGCAATAAACTTCATTTCAAAGCATTCAGAGAATATGCGGTGTGAAATTTTTAGAGCACCCGGACACCCAGACGCTCTGTTGAGGTGAGCTTTATGACTTTGTCGTGCATGACATAAGCCAGAGGGAGTTGGTGTCGCGAGAGGCAGAACCACATGTCGCGTCACATCAAACTAAGTGTTGTGCAATAGAATACCGCATAACATGCCTTCGCATTAAAATAGAGTCCGGCCAGGCATAACGTCGATGTCAGGGTTAGGTTTCGAGTATATTTATGACTGCCGAAACAAAGGGCGAGTGTTGGAATTAAATTATCCAGCCGTTAAATGGTGGCACGAGTGTGGCAAAGTGTACTAAGCCAGCCACATATTTATGGGCATAAACAAATTCTTATTATAGCATTTCGTTCAGGGTAAGGGATTTGTGTCTAGGCTAACAAGACATGGTGGAACTTAATAAATTTAAGGGAACTTGATTTTCTGCCAGGTGTTTGTTTTAATCCTAAAAAAATAAAACGAATCAACATACAAATTTATAAGCGAGATGAAGAACACACCTGTTTAACGATGACCTTACCTTTTTTTGGGCTTTTAAGCTTTCAGCTATACTATAGGTATACAGTGTTTCCCTATTCAATAGCAAATAGCATTTAAACGATTTATGGACTATCTTTAAGACAGGATTTAAGAAAAGGATTACTTTGCATTGCTCTGACCCATGCTTACGCAAAAGCTCTGTTAATATTAATTGCAGAAACTTCATTAAGGCTTTAATCTTAGAAGAAATATTTCCCTTTGAATAAAATTGATTGTATACGAGTTTTCACTATTTTTACTTGCGATTATAGGGACTATAAGGCAAGTTTAGGATTCGTGAATATTCAGAAAATTGAGATAACAATCAAACATGACATTACAATCATAGAGAAGTCTAAATAAGTGATCGAAAAAAAATGTCTGTATGTTTGTATGTCTGTCTGTCTGTTTGTCTGTCTGTCTGTCTGTCTGTCTGTCTGTCTGTCAGTATGTATAAAGAGTTGCAGTATAAACTGCTTAAGCGATTATCTTCAAATTTGGTGTGTGTAATTATTTTGGCATTCCCCAGAGGGGAAATTGAAATTTTATTTTTAGGCCTAAAAATAACGGTACCCTTTAGGAAAAGCTTATTTTTCTTGAAAACGGCTCGAACGATGTTGATGAAAATTTTGAGAATTTTTTTGTTGGTATTGGCTATTATTTGATTAGAATCAAATTTACGGGAAAAGTCTATTAACGGTACCTTTCATATAACGGCACCTCTCGGTAACGGCTCTTTGGATTTCTGTCAAAGCTTATGTTTGAAAAGATCTAAGTAGTTTAATTAATTCTGCATATCAACATTTTTAGTAACTTTTTTTTCTAATTAAAATTAATTTTTGATTTTTTTGTTTTAAAATCAATATTTTTAAAACTAATCAAAAAAAAATTATTTTAAATTTTATAATCACTTGTATTTTAATTAACTCTAAGAAACTGCATACACAGTTTGTCAAAACCGGTTCTACATTTTCGAAATACTTTTTTCGTAAATTTTTTGTTATTTCAGACATATGATGACTTACTTAAGTTTTACTAAAAAATGTTAAGTAATGTGGTGTTGATACTTCTTATAAGTTCAAACTTTGTTATATTCAACGCAAATTTTACTTGCTTTCCAATGTAATTAGGCACATAAGAGTAAGTACGTGCGACCTAGTCGTGCCCATTTTTTTTGTTTCGAACCCTGTTTCGTCCAATTTTCTTGCTATGAACGTAATAATAATAAAAAAAAGTTATTTGTCTGTAAAGTCGGTTTACGGACGATAATTTTACGTGATAACGTCATAAGAAAACATTGATGGCACCAAACCAACATACAGCCCGTTAACTCACACCATATACAAACGTCAAAAAACTCCAGTACTAAATCTACTACTAAGTACCAAATTTAAAATACAATAGGTCTAATTTATAGTAATGAGTACTAAAAATCTAATACCAAAATACTATTGTACCAAGAACCTAGTGAAATGTGAAATGCAAAAAAATGCTATCGGGACCATATTCACAGGAAGGATCCCTGGAATAAACTATATTTACCCTGTAAGTTTCATAAAAATCCATAAATACATCTGATGTTCGCCTGGTGCTCAGAATACGTTTGCGATTGATTCTGGTTGAAAAAACCACAGTGTAGCATTAGCATCAATTGATAAAAGGTTTCTGCACAAGCTCCTAAATTTCTGTTGTCTCTTTTGTATATCATTCATTGTGTTTTACTCATACTTAACCGAAAATGTTAATGAAATGACAGTTCAAGTTTGTTGGCCTTGTCAAAAGAATACAGTAGATTTATCTTATTTATGATATTGTTACTCTTAGTTCCTGGCGAATTGAAAAAGAGACTTGGAATTTCTTACTGTTTGTTCAACAAAAATTGTCAGTACAGGGAAGATATGACGTTTGCTTCTCAGTCTGGTTGCATTGGTGTGCATATTTCTGTTATAAATCGTCGCAAATGGGAGAGCGGAGAGCAATGTGAGTAAAGTTACCACTTGCTGATTACAATACAATACATTACTATTAATTTAAACAAATATACATTCACTTTTTATTGAATAACATTAGCACTTTACAGTTTAAAAACAATTTAAATTAATTTAAGTTCACTGTATTTAATAATACTATATACTATATTTTACCAAATCACTCTTATTTAAACAGAATAACACGTCAAAATACTTTTCCGAATTAATATGATCACGTAATGCACTTGCAAACTTCTTGAAAAAGTCATCGAAAATTAGACGTCCAGATTAGACTACGTCCGAGCCAGCCATGTCAGTCATATGCCAGAAATCATATATAAATTATAATTGCCAGAAGATTATCTTTCGACTAAAGTAAATGCCATGTCAATTTAAAACAAACATTTTGATTTTATTCCATTTCAAAGTTCTATACCTCTAAAAAAACAACCTTTAATAGTGTTTATTTATTTATTTATTTATTCATTTTTATCAATTGATTTCAAGATCGCTGATTACAAAAATTCCAAAAAAAGATAGATTTATCATAAGTTTGGGTAAGATACAAAATATACATACATAACATGATAAGCAAGTTTAAGATAAATTAATCAAGAACAAAAGAAATTAATTGCCTACGACATTTGAGCGTTTTTAAATCTATGAGAGAGCACCTTGACTTATAGTTCGGTAGGGACCCATCCCAATTAAATTTTCTCAGGGCATAATTAGTAAATCTTTTTTGAATCCTTTCTATTCTCATACTACTATTTTCATAGAATGGTGACCAAACAACACAACAATACTCTAAAACTGGTAAAACCAAAGACATAAACAAGGTCTTAAGCGTATACGCATCCTTGAAATCAGTTGAATTTCGTTTTAAAAATCCTAACAAAGAATTACCTCTAGACACCACATAGTCAATGTGTGTGCTAAAGTCCAACTTTGAATTAAAATGGACTCCCAGGTCTTTTATAGTACTGACTCTTAAAAGGCTAAAATCATGGAATTTGTATTCAAAATTTATAAGAGATGAAGATCTTGAAAGACTAAATATTTTACATTTTGAATAGTTCAGTTCCAAGCGATTGTAACTACACCACCTTAAAAAATTTGTTATGTCCAACTGCAGAAATAGACAATCTACAAGTGAAGACGTTGAAATAAAAATTTTCACATCATCTGCATACATCAAAATGTTACAATATCGTAATACAGCAGGTAGGTCATTGGTGAAAATAATGAATAGCAGAGGGCCCAAATGGCTTCCTTGTGGAAGACCCGATAAAACTTCCATAGTGTTTGAGGTGCAATCATCTATCTTTACAATCTGCTTCGTGAATATAAAAAATGGGCACGACTGGGTCGCACGTACTTGCTCTTATGTGCCTAATTACATTGGAAAGTAAGATCTTGGGCAGAAACAAGTAACATTTGCTTTGAAAATAATACAGTTTAAACTTATAAAAAGTATTAAAAACCACAATGCCATCACACGTCTTAAATAACAATTTATGGAACATGTATTTCGAAAATTGTAGGACCGGTTTTGATAAAACCCTGTTTTTTATTTTCAGTTTTTGAAAAAAAAATTATTTTTTAAATGTTGGTATGCAGTTTCTTAGAATTTATTAAAATACATGTGATTATAAAATTTAAAATATTTTTTTTGATTAGTTTTCAAAATATTGATTTAAAAAAAAAATCAAAAATTAATTTTAATTAGAAAAAAATATCAAAATTTTGATATTTAGAATTAATTCGGCTACCTAAATCTTCTTAAATATAAAATTTGACAGAAATCCAAAGAGCCGTTACCGAGAAACCCCAAAATTAAAAAAAAAACCTTATATGAAAGGTCCCGTTAATAGAATTTTCCCGTATAAGTGGTTCTAATCAAATGATAGCCAATACCAACAAAAAAAATCTCAAAAAATTTGATTAAAATCGTTGGAGCCGTTTTCCAGAAAAATCATATATTTCTAAACGGTCATATGGCAGGTACCGTTATTCTTAGGCCTACAAATTAAATTTCAATTTCCCCTCTGGGGAATGCCAAAATAATCACAAACACCAAGTTTGAAGATAATCGTTTAAGCCGCATTAATTCTGCATATCAAAGTTTTGAATAACTGTTTTTTAATTAAAATTAATAGATTTTTTTGTTTTTGAAAAATAAATATTTTTATAACTGATAAAAAAAATATTTCAAATTTTATAATCACAATTAATAAATTCTAAAAAATTGTATACCAAATTTTCAAAAAAAATTAAAAAAACTAAAAATGAAAAACAGGATTTTAACGAAATCCGTCCTACAATTTTCGAAATACTTTTTTCATAAATTCGTTTCGTCACTAAACAAGACGTGTGATGGCATGCTCCATTTTTTTATTCCATTAATTCTAGGGCAAAAAACTGTGGATTGGTGGAAGAGAGCAAACAATATGCGATCACCATTAAGTATATAGCGATAGTGAAGGGGATATCTCGGACTTCTCCAACTTCAAAATTTAGCAAGCTAGAAATTAAGCGATAAATTATAGTTTGTCCCGAACTGCATACTAGGCTTAAGCTCCAAAACACAAAGATTTATGAAATCATTTTCTCTAACTTGAATCTTGGTAAAGGTCGAGAATTTGTATATTATGTTGACTGAGCAAACTTGCGTTAAAATATTGAGCTCGATTATTGACTATTGACCAAACAGGTTCTTGTTTTAAAACTTTAATTCCTCTTGTTGGGTTCATTAACTTTAAGGACATTGACCCCGAGCTATCAAGTTTACTGGTAGAGGTCATTTAGCGTGTGAGCATCTTAGCATTTTTAGTTATCCCTTGAAGCACAGCTGCACTGAATATTTTCTTGACTAGTCAACGGCCTTGGCTCCGATAAAGCATCGCTTCCCGTGAGATCAACGAAATCAAGCATCGTTGCGCGTGGTTAATGGAAAGATGGTGGACCGTCCGAAAACCAACTGCGTGATGTTGACATGTGTTACGTGTTTTCTGTTTTCCGTCCTCTTCCTATCTTCTGTTCTATCCTGTATCAATGTCGTCTTGTGTGTTGTCTTGTAATTGTCTGAGCCGATGGCCTCAGTAGCCAGTGCTCATAAGTGTCTCTGCTTCGTAGATTTATCTACGGAGCAGATCAATATGTAATGTAATGTAATTTTCTTGACTAACTTTTCATTTGTATGACTTTTTTCATTGGACTTGATTACATACTTCATAGGCTAAGAAATAAATTGCTTTTTAATTGAATTTTTCTTTATTTACAAACATCATCCTACTCAGGAATGATTTAACATTTTTGTCCAACTACTAATCACTCATCCAAAGTCAAATAAAACTCCTCAACGTTTTGTCATTCTTTCAGTTAGACTAAACTATACATACAAACTCTTTGCTTTTAGCTTATCATAAAAATTAACATAGTAGATACACAATCCGGCAGATTGGATACAAAACATCGTAGGAGAACAGAATCTGATTGAAATCCTTTTTGAATGCTTGTTTCCGTTCATCGATTCAGAAGAGGAGAATAGTAGTGCAGAAGCGGCATTGTAGATTTTGGTAGACTTTATTCAATTGTCCCGAAATGCAATGAACACCGCTTGTCCTCTAGTTGTCACACATAAAAGACAAAAGAAGGTCCCTGTTGGAGATTTTTTTTTTTTTTGTATTCATCCTTATATCACCGACTGTCGTCGTCACCACCGCCGTTGATATCATTCTTGCGTACACTCTGTCTAGATAGAGCTGTATCAGGAGGAAGAAGCTTTGTTATCGTCCTTTAGTTTGGCTTATTCACTTTTGTTTTGTTGTGCTGAAAATATAGCCAGAGTAGTATTTAGTTGGCTTTGCCTTCATATAGGCATTGATTTAGCCTTTTGAAGACAATGCAATTCAATTCGATTAGATTGACATTGAATGAGCTTGTTTCAAGCAACAGGATGTTTTTCGAGTTTTTCTTCAAAGTTGAAGATTGGTTTGTTATGAGCGATAGTCCTTTTCCAATTAGGTGCCGTTTTTTTAGACTGTCCAATTTTTTCGTATTTTAACAGTGTTGTGTTTTGTGTTTAAGAAAGCTGCAGAGTTTTCTTTGTTTATTATAAATTAATCTGGAGTTTAATCTTTTGAGTTCTTGTAATCTACATAGGTAATCAGATAGTCTTTTTCTTTATTTCGAGGAAACAACTTTGTGTTTGAAATAGAAATGTCATAGATAACTAGCATGTGAGTCTACTGAATCTTAATCGTAAATTGAGAATTAATACGCGTTATATACTCACGCAACTAAAAAAAAATAAAAACAGCGTGACTTGTATACCAAACTATTAAGGGAACTAAAGTAGCAAAAACAAAAACCGAAAAGAAGAGGAAAACGGATAGATAGAGCAAAATATCCTTCATGTGGTGGCCTTATTGCCTTACAGTATTTAATGCTATGATCATCCCACATAACGGTACCTTCTTACTTATATACATGTAGGACTTATTTATAAATAACTCTTTAAAGACAAATTATTTGTTATTTAAAAGAGAATATTTGATGGTAGTGGCGTTGTTGACAAACGATGCGATCTATGTGATGGTCTGATATGATGAACTAAACTAAATTGTATTCACGTATTCACATACAAAAATAAAATTTAAGGGTTTGAAGGCGCGGTCGGTACGGGTCGCAGATCTTTTTTTTTTCTTTTATATGCTGTAAACTAAACTCTACATTTTCTAATGAAATATGAAAGTATGAACATATAATGATGTAAAATAACGGGTGATTTTTTAAGAGCTTGAGAACTTTTTTAAAAAAAAAAAACCCATAAAATTTACAAAATCTCATCGGTTCTTTATTTGAAACGTTAGATTGGTCCATGACATTTACTTTTTAAAGATAATTTCATTTAAATGTTGACCGCGGCTGCGTCTTAGGTGGTCCATTCAAAAAGTCCAATTTTGGGCAACTTTTTCGAGCATTTCGGCCGGAATAGCCCGAATTTTTTTCGGAAATGTTGTCTTCCAAAGCTGGAATAGTTGCTTATTTCTGTAGACTTTAGACTTGACGTAGCCCCACAAAAAATAATCTAAAGGCGTCAAATCGCATGATCTTGGTGGCCAACTTACCGGTCCATTTCTTGAGATGAATTGTTCTCCGAAGTTTTCCCTCAAAATGGCTATAGAATCGCGAGCTGTGTGGCATGTAGCGCCATCTTGTTGAAACCACATGTCAACCAAGTTCAGTTCTTCCATTTTTGGCAATAAAAAGTTTGTTAGCATCGAACGATAGCGATCGCCATTCACCGTAACGTTGCGTCCAACAGCATCTTTGAAAAATACGGTCCAATGATTCCACCAGCGTACAAACCACACCAAACAGTGCATTTTTCGGGATGCATGGGCAGTTCTTGAACGGCTTCTGGTTGCTCTTCACTCCAAATGCGGCAATTTTGCTTATTTACGTAGCCATTCAACCAGAAATGAGCCTCATCGCTGAACAAAATTTGTCGATAAAAAAGCGCGAAACACATTTCGAACCGAACACTGATTTTGGTAATAAAATTCAATGATTTACAAGCGTTGGTCGTTAGTAAGTCTATTCATGATGAAATGTCAAAGCATACTGAGCATCTTTCTCTTTGACACCATGTCTGAAATCCCGCGTGATCTGTCAAATACTAATGCATGAAAATCCTAACCTCAAAAAAATCATCCGTTATAATAAAAATAATGAACAGAAACGCATGCTTTTTTTGTTAATCTGTTCTTCGCGCATCTGTCGTTAGGTGTTTTTATTTTTAAGCTCTGAGCAGAGCACGGAGTAGAGCCTGAGCTAATCGATTACGCTCTGAGCAGAGTATGATCAGAGCCCATCTAAAAAAAAACACACTTGAGCACTGAATTGTCATATTTTGTTGAATGTCAAATGAAATTAATTTGCTTACTTCTTGTTGAAGTTTTAAGTGTTTTAAGAAAAGAAATTGAAAAAAAAAAATGGATAAAGCAATTATTCTACGAGAAGCTTACAATTTATTTTTTGTATCCGATGAGGAAGATGATGATTTTCAAGTAAATCATTCAAGACGTATCACAAAAAATTACGCCATTTTAATGTTTGTTGTTTGTTCTTTCTTTCCAACAAAACAAGTCTTTTATCAAAACACAAAAAACGAGTAAAGTTTGCCGCGCTCAGCCTTTTACTCCATGTGCTCGGTTATTTTATTCTGAGCTCATAGAGCGCGCTCCGATCGAGCTCTGATTGAGAAAATAAACACAAGCTGAGCGCTCAGAATTCTCCGAGTTAAAAAACAAACACAGATCTTTTTTTGACAGCTCAGTGCCCTGCTCTGAGCTTAAAAATAAAAACCCCTTTTATTGAAACATCTTTTACCTAAGCCATTTATTCGTCGTCGTTAGTGGTGGTGTTAAAGACACTCTATGAATGAGCCCCATCTTACACCCATCAGTAGTGGAGTAGAAAATGGAAATGAACCTCAGATCGACTACTTAATATGTGGAGTGGAGAAAATGTTATATACCTCCTCAGATAGAACATTGACGTAAATTCAACATAAAAACGACGTCGCCATATACTGAAGAGCTAAATGTCGGTCTAATATCCGTATAATATATATATACATATACGTAGAATATATATATATTAAACGGATAGTAGCCAAACATTTAGCTCTTCGTTATACATACTAAATACATCTTACAGACGTCAACGGCTACATCGTATTAACGTATATTTAACATATTATAGATAGAACATAGACGTATATTAAACATAAAAATGACGTCGCCATATACGTTTGTAAACCGTATATAGGTGTTTCTGGAAGAGCTCAGAGCCGACATTGAACGCGAAATAGCGGCAGTTTCGACCGAAATGTGTGGCTGAGTCGTAGAAAATTGGGTCCAACGAATCAACCGCTGCAAACGTGCCCGCACTGGCCATATGAACGAAGTGGAGTTCCATTATGTTTTGATTGTACTTCAAGCCGAAAATAAAGTTTTTGAAATATCTCAAATTAGTCCAGTCATTACGTCGGAAAAAAGGGCATATAAATGCAAGTGAACGAAAAAAGCTGATTTTTGAATATGTTGTAGATACGAAAATTGTGCGTATACACTTTTTTGTTGCTTTTTTTGATCTCAAATAAAATCATATGCATTTTTCACCTTATGTTGATGGTTGTTGAGATATCGAGCGCGAAAGTGAAAAAATTGAGAGATTGAGATTTGTTTTTTTCAGTTTTCTTTTTTCTGCTGATAGATATCGTATAAGTGTTCCAAGTAACGCGTTTTAATACCTACAATAGCTATGTTTTTAAAATTTTTCATTTTGGACCAAAATTACGTCTCGTAGCACTCCACGAAGTCAGCTATGTAAAGCGCACAGGTGATTGTGTGTTTTCAATTATTTTTGGATTTTGCATTTTTAATGAAATTTTGTCATTTTTGTAGCTTATAACGAAATCACATTCCAATGTGGTCATATTCGGATACGGACTGCTTAAAGTTTTAATGTATATTGTTCAATTTATGTTTTTATTTAAACGTAAGTAGGTTCCTATTAACATTTATATTGAAGGAAAGAATAGTAAAAGCTACTGCTTACGATAGGTATGGTCTATGTTTCCGTGAATTTTGTTTTTTTTTTTTCAAAAAAATTAAAAACACTGAGAATAAGTTTTATTTTTTCAAATTTCTATTTTACGGCTCGAAAAATGTTAACCATTTTTGAAGATACTCAAAAGCAATAACATAGGTACAAATATAACTTCTAAACAAAAATGTTGTCCAAAGTTGAAAAAAAATTACCAAATGTAGCTAAAAATGACAAAAATAATTTAAATAACAAGGAAACACAAACAAACAAAACGCAGAACAATGAATTCATCACATTCAATAACAAGAAAACAGGTACAATAAAATTCGACTAACTTCCTTATACATAAGCATATACTAGCTATCCCACCCGGCGTTGCTCGGGCTTACCCTAGATTTCTTTTTTTTTTTGGAACCGAAGAAAGCGGTCCAATTATAGCTAAACAACCACAAAGTTAACCGTGGTTTCAAAATGTTTTCAAAATCGGCCAAGCCTTTTAAATTGAATGTTGGTTATATGAAACTATATAAAATTCAATAAAAAAATCAATTTTCGATTTTTCCACCTTCCCTACTTTTCCGGAGGGTAATTACCAACAACTGAACAAAATTAAAACCAAATCGGCTCAGCTGTTTCCAATTGATGAATTACTATACATTTTTCCCACCATTTTTTATTATATAAATTGATGCAAAAAATAAAACATAAACATATTAACTTCTCACAGCTTTTTAAAATAAGATCAAAATCAGTCCAAGTAAGTTACAGGGACTTAAAGGCCGTATACAGCTATTTTGGATCAAGATCACAATGTTTATGTATGAAGATCAATTGTTATCACTTAATAAATATAAATATATTTTGATTTTTTTTTTAAACAATTTTTTTGCAGACCAAACTCCATTACTAATTTTTGATCTTGAAGCTCTTTGGCCAGTTTAACCAAAAAGCAAATTAATTTAACATAAACGCAAATTACTTTAACCCTTAAGCAAATAAGTTTGACCAAAAAGCAAATAAATTTAACATAAACACAAATTATATTAACCCTTTCGCAAATAAGTTTAACCGAAAAACAACAAATTTTAGATTACCTTTGGATTTTATCTCTGTTTCCATATGTTCTGCAATCAGCTGTTTTGTACAATGCTAATTACAACAAAATCAATGAATCCAACTCGAAGGATAAAACTGCAATTTTACAAGACTTGTTGCACCGGATCGTGAATACCCCTAATGTAGTTCGTTCAATTAAACAGATTAATAAACTGTTTACATTATACGATAAGAAAACTGCTTTTGGTATACATTTCACTTTTAAGAACATACAAAGTAAAAGCAAATTTTTATTTTCATTTCGTAGAAAAAATTACCAAATGGAATAAAAAATGACCATGTGACCAAGTAAAAAATAATGACCAGATTTGGTCATAAATGACCAAACTGGCAACCGTGCCTGCAAGTATTTGCATCGCACTCAACTTAAGAAATTGCCACTTAAATATAAAAGATATGTTTTTTGTTTGCTTACATCTTACATAATGCAATCTTTGTTGGCAATTTTTTTTTACTTGCGATTAGAGGTACTTTAATGCAAGTTTTGCATTCGTACACAAAAATAAATTGAGATAATAATCAAACATGACATTAGGATTGAGAAACGTATTTGAGTTACTGGAAAAATATGTTTCTCTGTCTATTACTCGATGGAGTGATAAAGTTTTTTAAAGAGATAATGCCTTCCGGGTATCTTTAAAAAAACGCTCCTACATCTTACCCCTTGGTGGTGTAGAAAAAAGATAGATTTAATTTAATTTTATTTTATTTTAGATTTAGTTTACGGTCTATTTATTTTGCAAATGCTGCCTTCTTAAAATATGCAAAATGTTATGAAGGTAATAAGATCTTTTAGTTTGCATTTTTCAAATTTTCTTTTGGCAAACAAAAATCTAAATCTTTTTAAGGTTTGTTTTCTTCTGAATGTCAACATTTTATTTACATCCTTCCCGTTCTGCAATTTTCTAAAATTGCATATGTATTGAAGATTAAAAGTCCAGGTTGCAATCTCCACACAGAAAAAACTTTAGGAGATGTAGACGAACTAGATGGCGCTCGTTTCCAACCCCTGATGATAGTACTATAGATTTCATATACAAGGATACCAGGTAAATAAATACACGTTTCATACTTCACCATTGTGGACGAGTCTACTACTTTACTGAGCTATTTTCTGATGTGCTACTTTGACCGTGCTGAGTAATACAGCTACAGCTATACCGTTATTTTATTCAGGCAGTCTTTCAGTTATTCTTATGGTCAAAACAGATGTGCAGCCTTTACCCATGCAGTTAAAAAAAAAAATTACACAGGTTCTTATGAGGGAACCCCCGTTCCAAGCTCTGCATGCAGCCCTCTGCACGATGTCTCGATCTCTATTCCTAAAATAGATGCCTAGTTTTATTTCGGCCACAACAACAAACGAAAAAAATGTAAATAAGATATATCTGGCAGTACTGATATATACAACACTTGTCAATCTGCGCTACCACTGTGATACTTTAGCTCCTTTTTTTTAATTCCCTGGAAAACAAATTATCATAGTTTTTATTGTTATGTTATGTTTTTAATTCACTTGCATGAATCTGATACAAAAAAAAAATTCTTTCCGTTTCACAGTTTTACGATTTGTTGGCAGTTTTTGTCATACAAATTTGGATAATTTAAAAAAAAACCTAAACAGCAGCTTAATACAAATAAATTAATACACAGGTTAATAATTGTAACCTATCTACTGAAAACTGAAATTATTAGGATAATAAAAAATGTTAAATTTTAAGTGTTAGGTTTTCAATTAAAATAATTTTTGCCGAATTCGTGGGAATTTTTATTCTTCAAATTCAATAATCATACAAATTTGATTTTATTTACATAATTTTTAAGCAAAATTTTTTTTTCTTGAATGACAAATTTTCAAAAATGCCCAGTGGTAACGCTGCATTTTGGCATTAATATAGGAACACTTAAATGCCAAAAAATATGCACATCTGTTTTCGGCTTTATACATCATTCTATAATGCGTTTATAAATTCGGCTCCATTAATATACTGTTCAAATTGTTCACATGTAAATAGGCCCCCAGGTTACACAAACAACTATTAATTCCAACCACATCATGATTTCAGTTACAAGAAAACCAAACCGATTCGGGAGTGACAACTGCTGTCAAAAATATTTGTTTTTTTTTGCATTTATTTCCACGTGAATCGATTGCAATTTGTTTACATCTTTTTGTAGTCTTTTGTCTTTAAATTGATCATTGGAAATAAAATAAAAATTCACAATGAATTCTTCGACTATTGTTCACAAGTTCAATGAAAATACTTGTGAACTAATAATCCCAGTCACAAAAAACCTATCAAATATTGAAAACTGCGATGTTTTCATTGATGAATTTAATTTAGTTTTTGTCGCTGATGTTCATATCAGACGGTCAGTGCTTTTGTTAACAAAAAACCATAAATTGATCATAAAATAAATGAGTTCATTCATTGCAGCTTCAAATGTCCACGAAGGTTCGATCTTATGGACATGAAAAATATTCCAATTGCATTTAATTCGAAAGAATGTCAGTATACTTGCATTCTTCCATGTTATCCCCTGCCGGATGATTCGAAAGCCGACAAAATAGAAAAAGGTGAATTGGAAAAACAAAACCCCCGAACTAATGAGACGGCAGAAGCCAGTCGCAGTCAATTGTCTTGCATCACGGACTCTTGCATCCTCTCTGTGGATGAAAAGGTTTGCAAGATACAAGCAGACTTCCCATACGGATTTGCTGGACGCTACCGAGGAACACCCAAGTATAGCGAGGTTTGTACAAAAAAATGATAGTACTTCCTCCGACTAATGATTATTTCACTTTCAGACTGACCTTTCGCACATTTGCCGCATCACAAGTCCCAATCAATGGAGTTCTATGAGGCGGATTATTCAAAGGGAAACAGACGAGGCAAAAGACTTTTCAGCCGATCAATACAAATTAAATTTTGTTGAGTTACAGATACCCGAAGGACATGACAACCCCATCAAGTTTACCATTTCCTATGATGGTAAGTGAATGAATAATTTTTTGTCTTTCACCGTCTTATTAAGCTTTTCTTTCAAGATACAAAATTAACAAAAAACGAGGAATCCATTTTGGAGAACATCAAACTAAAACACTCTGCAATCGATGTGGAACCAAACCAAGTTGATATTGATTGTGGACTTGTAAGCATATTGTTGGCTACATGCTACGATGTACGGTAAGAACTTGCCTTGAGTTTATTGTTGTATAATTGCTTAAGCTGAACCCAAATCCCATAGCCTAACCTCGAATGACCCAACCTGTGAAAGTGCTTGGACGCGTACCATCCTCTCGGCCGCCCTTAGCTACTTCGAACGATTTGAGAGTCTATCTTTTGTCATCGAGAGCTTCCTACGCCGTTCACTGATTTATCCTCTTTACCGAAACTACGATCTCTCTCGACTTTGTGTTCAGGATGCGGTAGAGGCTTTACAAAAGGGAAAAGCCTGGATCTTGAAGCAGCTTCTAGTCACGTACCAAAGTTTTTCTGAAGGCGATTTAGATCGAAGGGCTTTAAATAAGTATTTTATAAAACACTACATTTGGTACGTTGATACGATCCTGGACAACGAACGTCTTCAATTGCTATCCAGAAACGTTAAAAATGTACTTTTGGACACGACCAAGAAACATCTCAGACTTGAATTGGGAGAAATTGAGACGGAGCTGTTGAAAGAACTCATCGAAGACATACACTTGACAGCATCGAGTGAATCGGATGGAGATGTTGCAAGTAGCAGTGAAGAGAGTCGTTCAACGGCCGGCAGTGAGTCGGATAGTGACAGCGAGACTGACGATAGCATCGAGGGTGATAGTGGCAGTGTTATCGAAAAGAAAATATAATTACAAATACTGTTCACAGACAATATCATTATTTTGATAGAAAATAAAATGTTGCTTTAGGCGTAGTAGAATTTTGTTATAGTGTGTAAAATTAGAGAAAAAATTATTCTAAAATATGGGTAAGTATTTGAGCCGATGATGAGAGTTTCATCCAGCCAGCCCGAATGTTTCAGTTTGGCTGAATGTTTCAGTTTGGCAGGTGACGTTGATTAAAGGTCCTCAATCATTTAAATACTTGAAAACTTCTTAAAGACCTTCGGGCTGGTCAGTAGGTTCTAACTCTTATTTCCATCACTTTTTTAATCCTTTCCGTAAGGGCTAATTATAATAAATAATTAACATAAATATCGATTTCTCTTTCTATTTGAATTCATTTGAATTTACATTTGATTCAATTTCTTTTCAATCGAACATTGGACCTAGGAAATTACACCATATAGGCTTAAGCCAATAGCTGGGAATATTAGGAGTAGTCATGCCAATATTGATAAGTACCAATTAATAGCGCTTCCAGCATATTCTTGAAACAACATCCGAAATTGGGTTCAAGCGTGAACTAATGAGCATATTCCGATTATTATGGTAGAATTTGTATAGAGAATTTCTTATACCTATATACAGCTAGCTACTTGAAGAGAGCAATAACCGATAAAATTAGGAAAAAATTACATTTACATTGGGTCGTTGTTCAAGAGCTGAAATTGTTTCAGAGATAGTTTTATTTCCTATCAATTTAAACGCTCTGTATTGTTGTCTTTCGAGCAGCTGTAACGATGCTTGAGAAGTACCTGCCCATAGGTGGGAGTATATGTCGCGGCTGATCAAAAATGATCTTGGGATGATTGCTTACCGCCGAGTGACTTGCCAGAGATTGAACAAAGCCCTGAAAATAATTAGACTTGAAAGAGCAAAAGCATTGTTAAGACATAACGCTGATGGGAGCTATCGATTTTCCTTTCACTAGCTTTCAAGCCATTTTTCAATTTAAAAATTGGACCGTTTTTATGGGTAATTTTTTATTGGAGCCAAATTTCACTTCTTTCTCTCAAAGATATTTGATCTAGTATACACATACATATGTAAATGTATACATATGTATATTGCTCATACTAATTGTCAATTGTCTTGCATCACGGACTCTTGCATCCTCTCTGTGGATGAAAAGGTTTGCAAGATACAAGCAGACTTCCCATACGGATTTGCTGGACGCTACCGAGGAACACCCAAGTATAGCGAGGTTTGTACAAAAAAATGATAGTACTTCCTCCGACTAATGATTATTTCACTTTCAGACTGACCTTTCGCACATTTGCCGCATCACAAGTCCCAATCAATGGAGTTCTATGAGGCGGATTATTCAAAGGGAAACAGACGAGGCAAAAGACTTTTCAGCCGATCAATACAAATTAAATTTTGTTGAGTTACAGATACCCGAAGGACATGACAACCCCATCAAGTTTACCATTTCCTATGATGGTAAGTGAATGAATAATTTTTTGTCTTTCACCGTCTTATTAAGCTTTTCTTTCAAGATACAAAATTAACAAAAAACGAGGAATCCATTTTGGAGAACATCAAACTAAAACACTCTGCAATCGATGTGGAACCAAACCAAGTTGATATTGATTGTGGACTTGTAAGCATATTGTTGGCTACATGCTACGATGTACGGTAAGAACTTGCCTTGAGTTTATTGTTGTATAATTGCTTAAGCTGAACCCAAATCCCATAGCCTAACCTCGAATGACCCAACCTGTGAAAGTGCTTGGACGCGTACCATCCTCTCGGCCGCCCTTAGCTACTTCGAACGATTTGAGAGTCTATCTTTTGTCATCGAGAGCTTCCTACGCCGTTCACTGATTTATCCTCTTTACCGAAACTACGATCTCTCTCGACTTTGTGTTCAGGATGCGGTAGAGGCTTTACAAAAGGGAAAAGCCTGGATCTTGAAGCAGCTTCTAGTCACGTACCAAAGTTTTTCTGAAGGCGATTTAGATCGAAGGGCTTTAAATAAGTATTTTATAAAACACTACATTTGGTACGTTGATACGATCCTGGACAACGAACGTCTTCAATTGCTATCCAGAAACGTTAAAAATGTACTTTTGGACACGACCAAGAAACATCTCAGACTTGAATTGGGAGAAATTGAGACGGAGCTGTTGAAAGAACTCATCGAAGACATACACTTGACAGCATCGAGTGAATCGGATGGAGATGTTGCAAGTAGCAGTGAAGAGAGTCGTTCAACGGCCGGCAGTGAGTCGGATAGTGACAGCGAGACTGACGATAGCATCGAGGGTGATAGTGGCAGTGTTATCGAAAAGAAAATATAATTACAAATACTGTTCACAGACAATATCATTATTTTGATAGAAAATAAAATGTTGCTTTAGGCGTAGTAGAATTTTGTTATAGTGTGTAAAATTAGAGAAAAAATTATTCTAAAATATGGGTAAGTATTTGAGCCGATGATGAGAGTTTCATCCAGCCAGCCCGAATGTTTCAGTTTGGCTGAATGTTTCAGTTTGGCAGGTGACGTTGATTAAAGGTCCTCAATCATTTAAATACTTGAAAACTTCTTAAAGACCTTCGGGCTGGTCAGTAGGTTCTAACTCTTATTTCCATCACTTTTTTAATCCTTTCCGTAAGGGCTAATTATAATAAATAATTAACATAAATATCGATTTCTCTTTCTATTTGAATTCATTTGAATTTACATTTGATTCAATTTCTTTTCAATCGAACATTGGACCTAGGAAATTACACCATATAGGCTTAAGCCAATAGCTGGGAATATTAGGAGTAGTCATGCCAATATTGATAAGTACCAATTAATAGCGCTTCCAGCATATTCTTGAAACAACATCCGAAATTGGGTTCAAGCGTGAACTAATGAGCATATTCCGATTATTATGGTAGAATTTGTATAGAGAATTTCTTATACCTATATACAGCTAGCTACTTGAAGAGAGCAATAACCGATAAAATTAGGAAAAAATTACATTTACATTGGGTCGTTGTTCAAGAGCGGAAATTGTTTCAGAGATAGTTTTATTTCCTATCAATTTAAACGCTCTGTATTGTTGTCTTTCAAGCAGCTGTAACGATGCTTGAGAAGTACCTGCCCATAGGTGGGAGTATATGTCGCGGCTGATCAAAAATGATCTTGGGATGATTGCTTACCGCCGAGTGACTTGCCAGAGATTGAACAAAGCCCTGAAAATAATTAGACTTGAAAGAGCAAAAGCATTGTTAAGACATAACGCTGATGGGAGCTATCGATTTTCCTTTCACTAGCTTTCAAGCCATTTTTCAATTTAAAAATTGGACCGTTTTTATGGGTAATTTTTTATTGGAGCCAAATTTCACTTCTTTCTCTCAAAGATATTTGATCTAGTATACACATACATATGTAAATGTATACATATGTATATTGCTCATACTAAACACAGAAAAATTATTTTATTTCCAAACTCCAAACCAAAATAATTTGTTTGCATAGAAAACGAAATGAGCGTAACTTCACCAAAGAAACAATTCAATTTGCATCATACCTTAGTTTTTTGCTTTTTTTCCACCCTTCTTTTTTCCAAAAAAAATACATCTCTCATGAGTGTGGCACCAAACACCTTCCTTTTCTGTAAAATGGTCCATAAACCAAAAAAAAAATCTGTCACACCAAAAAAACAGACCCACAAAAAAAATACTTCCCTTGTATCCCTTCACCCATCCACCAATCTCTGTAGATGAGGCAACCAAAATCAGAGACTGAAAAACAAAAAATATCAGAACCAGCCAGGGTAGAAACTACAAACTAGAGAGTAGAAAGCAGAGCACATGTACAAACAACAACAAAAAATAGAAGGGACAAACAACAACAAAAAATAGAAGGGAACAAAGTAAAAGAGCTGAATAGCACCAAATTCTGTTGCGGAAATCGTTCGAACTACAAATTTATTTGTGTGCGTTAGCAATGAACTTTCTATGGAAAAAACGCAAACTAGACCATTTTTTTAAAATTAATACAAAAAAAACTATTACTGTTACATACATTTTCTATATCGTTATAAAAAGATAAAACGTTGAAAAAAATAACAAAATAAAACCAAAATTATTAGAACGTTACTTTCTTTATAAAGTCAATCGATATTTTAGTTTTTTAATCAGCGATTAGTGTTAAAAAACAATATTTAAAAAAAAACTATAGTTTCACTCCCGAGCTTGAAAACTCAGCTTTCAGATAAAATTAAAAATAAAATTGAACTTCGAAAACCATTCACAAAGATTTAAAAAAATAACAACAAAAATAAAAATTTTAAGTTTTTTTTTGTTTAAAACCGAAAAAATAAAAAAAATATTTTTTTGATAATAATTTTAGTTGTAAATATTTGAGTTGGTCTTTTTATTTCTTTTTGTGTCGATGAATTATATTGAAAATTGAAGAAGTGACACCTGTTCGAACACGGTAAAATCAAGGAAAATGTGTCTGATTCTTTCCTATCTTTCTAATTCTTCTAACTAGTGTCGTGCAACGTCATGTTGCAATCTAAAAGGCAATGTGCCTTACAGAGACTTAGTTAAAAATATTATTATTATTATTATATTATTATTATTGACTCAATTTAATTTTAATAAATACAATTACAAAAATATTGCAATACATTTACTTTCGCAAAAGTGGTATAAGGATTTCTTCCACTGTCCGGTGAGATGGCTGTGAAAGCCATACTGAGATATTTCTTAAGGTGACGTTTAATCAGCGTTTCTTTGACATTAGAAAGGGGAGGGGGAGGAGGGGAAACATCATATTATGCTGATTACAGTTTCCATTTTCTTTGAAAGGTTCCAAGAGAGTAGGAGGGGTGAAAAGTTTACGCAGTGTCCTTACCAAGTTGGAAAAACACCTCTTTAAAGGAATAGTAGGTATACCATTCGGGCAAGCGGATATCAAGATAAGATCTTTAAGAATTTTTGCTACTATAAGAGTGCGTAAAATATCTGCCTAATGGAAAAAAATTACATTCTCAAGTACAGGAGGGGTAGTGTTACTGCGAGGTAACGTAAAGCTACCAGCGAAATTGGTTTGCAATTGTCGGTGAGCGTTGAAACCGAAGATGATGAGGAGTTTTTAATATTTTTTACAAATTACCAAACACTTTTACTGCCTTTGGGACATTTGCCATACGTTTTGTTAATGAGGGAGTTGCATGAGTTCCTTACTTTGTTTGGGTTTTTTACCGATTTGGCTTCTGTAGGGTTGGCTTTTATAGGATATCGGATAATTCTTTGACCTTGATAGCTTCTTTACACTCAGAGTTAAATGAAGACTTTGATACTTCTTACTCTGTTAGGAATAAAATCAAGCATCCCTCGAAAATTCACATATGTGATCATTTTAGCACTGGCATCAATATTACTATCGAGAAAGAATATTGAACAGTTAGAGTTACGGATGCAATTATTCAGGCGGTCCGAGGTGGCATTTGATCATCACTGAAAAAATTGAAGATGCAAAAAGATGAGCCACATCAACCCAATCTTAATGTCTCACATAATTTTCTAGAACTCTGAGCTCTGACGGTATTTCTTCTAATTCAACTGCCCTTTTTAATTTTTTTCACAACAACACTAACTTCTTCCATTGTGATGTCGGGAATTTCTTTTTTATTATTGTTAGGTGCAGATAATGTAAAGTATAGCCTAGGTCCTAGCTCCTATTCATTGAAAAGTCCTCCATATTATGGCACCATCTGTGAATTTTTTTCGGTGTCCACATGATGGCTCATTGTATCTTAAGCAGTGGTATTTCCTGCAAAGTATAGTATCTCCAGTATTAGCAAGATTGTGTAATTTTTTTACGAATTTTGGAACACAAAATTGTTAAATGTACTTCCATTTAAAACTCACAGAAAGTTGACCACTTTCCCAACTGAAGTAATAAAAGGTTCATCTTTGGACCACTAAAGAAAAGGAATGCAACAGGAGTCGATGGTATTCACAATCAACGACATTTCCCTGAGGATGAAATAGACTTATCCACAACACTATTCTAATTGTAACAACACCCTGAATAATGCATATTATCCAGTGAGTTGGATAACCGCTGTTTTACAACCTCTTCCGAAAAAGGCAAAGGATAATTCCAATCCGGCAAATCTCCGGTATTCGAGAAGGTTTTCAATAGAGCCTTATCCATTAGGCGGGGGACAAATATATAATTCCAGCCACCCAGTTCGACCATTTACGTCGTGTCTAGATTTTTATCAAATTTCCAATGGAACTATGCTGAGAATCACTACACGGGTGCTAAAGAGAGTAATTAATTAAGATAGCCAGTGAGTTAGTCTAGTTGATATTTAAACTATATTAGTAAGATTTTTGTCTAGTGTGAAATTAGGTAGTGATATAAATGTAAAATAAAAAAAAAAACAAAAAAGAAATAACGATATAAATTTTTTAAATAATTCAACCGATGTTCACCATTAAGTTTGTATATTTAAAGTTCTCATTGTTCTCATTTAAATAATATCCATGACCCTAGTTTTATATTTAAACTTGCCCTTTAACGAATAGTATAGTATAGGCCAACATTCCGAGTCGAAGTTTCCACATATGTTATGTACATGTTCAATATTTTCATTATACACAATCCCACGTCTACGCAGACATCTTTAAAGGACACTTATAAGGACACTGTCAGAATTTTAATTCCAATCGAGTATAAAGGCTCCTCTTTTTTAAAAGCAAAAAAGATGTGATCTGAATAAATTTAAACTGACAAAAATAATTACAATTCACATTTTATATTGACAAAGTCATGCAGACAATATAAGAGAAATTTCATCTAGAGAGGCGCATATCTTTACATAATGTATGTGTCCATATACTAGAGGTACCTTTGTACATACTCGATTCGAACAAAAGCATTGATTGATTTTTTCTCACATTTATACCAACAAATTATATTCTGAATGAATGTATGTTGAGAAGCATAAAGCTATCCTCGGTCCACCTTTTACAGACATTTTCTTATGCGACTTATTTATGAACTCGCATTTTGTTGGTAGATTCATCAAACCATGTTGTCCATCCGAACAATCTGTGTGCCAATTATCTTGTCCGCCGGCTCAATCCATTCACAAAAAAAAAAAAAAAAAAAAAAAGAAGTTGAAAAAGGACCAATTTCTGACACCAAGCGCATAAAACCTGATTAACTGTAGATTATCCGGCAGCTTTCAAAAGCGCCATAATGTATTCATTCATTGGGTTATATTGTCCTTGCAAGCTAATTATACGCGGCTTAATATCAATCAATTCTGCCTTCGCTCTCACGCAGGTGGCACAGGTAAAATCACATATGGAAAATTCATTAAAATATTAAAATTACATTATTTCCATAAATAAATATTAAAAATTCCGGCAGCCATACGCAAATAATAATAATAAAAGCTGGGCTACCTTAGTCCGCATACTAACAAAAAAATAAAAAAAATAAAAAGGATACGCACAACTCAAAAGCATGACATGAGTTAATCATAAATCACATGTCATTCTGCCAAATAGTGTTTTCCATCACCAGCTCCACTCACACTACTCACCGGAGGTCCTTCCACCAGGACCCACTTCTCGATGAATTACATAATATAATCCACATAGCTACACAAATTAATTGGAAAACGAAAACGGCTCGACCGCAGTTGATAATCAGCAAATCCAATCAATTGAGAGGCAGTTGAGTTATTTATCATAGCACCCCTTCCTACTACTCATTGGACACCAAACACATATGGCAAGGTGCAAAATTTTTGCACCCTCACGATGACGTTTCCGCCGATAAATGAGTTGGTTTACACTAGCCTCATGAGAAAAACACGCGTTAAAGTCCTTTGATGATTAATTATTTCATAAATAAATAGGGATTTATATGAATTTATGGATTCCCGAGGGCGAATTCAAGTCACACAACACCTGCAAATTGAAATTCACTTCTAATGTTGAAGGACGCAAGTTCGCAGCTAAAGATTGGATTGTTATATTAGTTGACAAGTTGCTTAGGGAAAAGTTTGTGACAAAAAGAGCAAACAAAAAAACACCCACACGGTGAACATAAAACAAAAAACTTGTAATCCCAGCACTTAAGGATGAAAGACCATTTTGCAAGAATCCGATTACTTAATATTCTTAGCTCACCCATTCGCTTTGCCCATTAACAGTTTCCAGGGTCGGATTTCGAGTTTTAGAACACAAATAGCAATGACAAGGTCAAGAATCTATGAAAAAAATAGTTTTTACTTTTCTTTATGAAAACTTAAATATTAATAGTTAGCTATTCGAATCATAGTTCAACAGCATACCGATAGTCTTTGCAACCCTTTTAGAAGAATGAGAGAGGGGGGAGGAGAAGCTATGACACCTCTTTGCATCCACGCGTTTGAGAAAGAATTCTCTAGACTCTATTTTTTATTTCTTTAGAAAATGTGAAAAAGGGTATTTTTTTTAAATCGTACGAACGGTTTTTAAATAAAACGGTTTTTACTAAAAACTTTTTTTTTAAATAAAAAAAAAAAATAATTCCGAAATCGAAACTTAACACAAAAATTATTTATATTTAAAAACAAAACTAAGAAACAAAATTCAAATACTCGTTTTCAAAATATCGATTTGTCAAAAAAAAAAAAAAAATGTAATTATTAAAAATACAAAAATAAAGATTTGAAAGGTTTGGTTATTTACGTCTTCCTGAATATCAAATATGATTGTAATCCATTAAGCAGTTCTCGAGACAGTTGACAAAAAAACGGTCCTTTGGAGGGCACCGTTATAGAACAAATTTCGAAAAATTCATTATAACTTAAAGATTGTATGGCAGGTACCGTAATTATTCGACATAGCAAAAATGAGATACTACCAAATAAATACTAAGTACCAAGTTTGAAGCAAATCGGCCCATCCGTTTAGGCTGTAGAGGTGCGAAAATATAGACGGACGGAATTTCCGGACCCACTTTTTTCGATTTTTCTATCATCGTAATATCATGTTTGATTGTTAGATTTTTTTTGCACGAATACACGTACTTGAACTTATGTGCGTTCACAGACTCGAACAAAATTTGATATATTAGGGGAAAGCTATAATTCGATTTTTGTGACTTTTGATTGTTCGAAAAAAGAACGTAAAGTAATTTTCAGTGCAAAAATTTAAACGTAATTTTATTTCGTTAGGAAATGTGAAGAAGTGTATTTTTGAAAATCGTAGAAACGGTTTTTTAAACAAAACGATTTTTCTTAACAACTTTAAAAAAAAAAATTTAAGAATGCAAACTTAAGCATAAAAATACCTTAGATTTAAAAACAAAATTAAAAAAAAAATCCCCAAACTGTTTTCAAAATATCAAATTTTTAATAAAAATTTAAAAAAAAATATCAAAAATACAAAAAAAATTTTCCGAAAATATTTTAAATTGAAATTACTTAGGCTACCTACATGTTCCTGAATATCAATTTTGGTTGTAATCAGCCTACCCATTTTCGAGAAAGTCGAACATTAAAAAAACGGTCTCATGAGAATTACCGTTTTTAGCCCACCATCTTAATTTTTTTTCATAAAAATTCTTGGAGCCGTTTTCGAGAAAAATAAGTTTTTACTTAACGGTTATAAGACAGGTACCGTTAATATTTGAGCTAAAAAAAAATTGAAAAAAGTCTTTTGTAGATTGTCAAAAATATGTTTGGAAAACGAAATCGAGAAAACATTTCATCAACGCTGAACATCATGAAGAATAAAGTAATTTTAACATTTGTATTATTATCTAATATTTTTATCTCTCATTCTTTCTTTCTCTTAAACCTTTTCTTATCTTTTTCTATTCTATCTATTTTATTATTATTCAAATTCAAATTGAAACCTTATTGTAAAAGTAGTTGCTTTGATATTGTTATTGTTACCCGTTTTCTTGTATGTGTGTTGCTATGGTCTCATTGCATAATCACTCGCTTCAGAGTGGAGTGATCGAACTGTGAGTTCCATAGGCACCAGGGACGTTATACTGCGAACGATGGTAAAAGTTCTAAGCCATCGACGAGAGGGTTTTGAGGGTTTTAAGGTTATTCATATTAATGCTAAAAGTTTGTTAATGAAAATTGATGAATTTAGATATTTATTTGAAAGTTCGACAGTCGACGCAATTTGTGTGTCCGAAACCTGGTTCTCTGCATCTGTGAGCGAAGACACATACTCACTTAATGGGTTTAATATTTTTCGTTCTGATAGAAGCAATCGGGCGGGGGTGTTACTATATACGTCAAATCTGTATCTTTTATTCAATCAATATGTTCCCTTAAGAACAAAAAAATAGGACTAGTGTATTTAAACCATGGTTTACAGGTAGAATCAAAAATGTAATGAACCAGCGAGATCTAGCTTATCGACGATGGATACATTTTCGTGTTGAAGAACTTCATACAGCGTACAAATTATTAAGAAACAAGGTTGTTCAAGAGATAAGACGTGCCAAGATTAATTTTTTCTCTGATCATCTAAACACCAAATCTAAAGGTCGCAAAATGTGGGATAACCTGCGAAATCAATACTTCCTTTCCTTTCAAAAGTCTTTAAACGCTTAATGCAAAAACAATTAAATGATTTTATTACCCGCAACAATCTCTTAGTCGAAATTCAATCAGGTTTTCGTTCGCACCATAGCTGTACAACTGCACTTATTAAGGTAATTGAAGACATAAGGGTTGAACTCGACATTTTTAATCCTTTTAGATTTCTCTAAAGCATTTGATATGGTAAATCATTCAGTTCTTTTGCATAAATTACGTCAGAGATTCAATTTATCCTTTGACGCTATTAAACTCATTTCATCCTTCCTTAGCCATAGAAAGCAGGCCGTATGTTTAAATAATAGTTTGTAACAGTTTCTACCAGTACAACAAGGGGTTCCCCAAGGATCAATTTTGTCCCCACTTCTTTTCTCCTTGTATATAAACGAAATAGCGTTCATCATAACTCAGGCCTCCAAACACTTTTATGCCGATGATATTCAAATCTATAGAAGTTGTCCTTTAGGACTAATCGAAAACTGTGCTTCCATTCTTAAAAAGGAACTAAATAGGATATCCAATTGGGCTTCGTGTAACGGGTTGGTTCTCAATCCGAACAAATATAAATGTCTAGTTATTTCTAAAAAAAAAAACTAGATTTGTCATATTTTCCTTCCATAATAATGAACGAAACTACGCTAGAATTCGTCAACACATTTAGAAATCTTGGAGTAATATTCAACAGAACCTTGATCTGGAATGAACATATTAATTCAATAGTGGGTAAAGCTTATGGGACGCTAAGAACATTGTGGACTGCTTAGGAATTTACGCCACTTCAAACTAGAATACTACTCGCAAAGACTCTGGTGATACCAGTTCTTACTTACGGGTGCGAAATATTTTACAACTGTGATGTAAGCAGTAAAAATAAATTAAAAGTGGCTTTTAATAGCACCATACGCTATATTTATGGGTTAAGAAAGTATGATCATATCTCACACCTGCAGCAGAGCCTCCTTAAAATGTCGTTTAATAATTTCATCAAATTTCGAACTTTAATCCTACTATTTAAAATCGTAAGAACTCGTCAACCCAAATATTTGTTTGAAAAACTCCGGCGTCAAATACATCTACATACATAATTTTACCTCGCTTTTCATGTCTGACCTCCGAGAGACAATTCTTTATAGCTGCTGGTCGCCTCTGGAACTTACTCCCCGCTTATTTACGAGACATCAGTGACATCTATACATTTCAATAACAATAACCTCAATACTTTCCTCTCAAATCAAAGCAACTAACTTATTTCTATCGAAACTAGCTTTCTTCGTTTATCTCTTTCACTCCTTTTTTCTCTTTTCATGTTCTTTATATTTCTTATTTTTTAAATTAGTGTTTCTCTTAATTATTTTTAATTTAAATAAATATTTCAACTAAAAGTCACTTTTCTTGTTATTTGTTCTTATTATTTGTTATTTTTTTTCTTTCTATTTATGTAATTGTTACTAGTTATGTGTATTCACAAACTTTCACTAACTTAAAAGATGTAAATAATCTTAATGTGTAAGTTCATAAGAAAATTAAATAAACTAAACTAAACTAAACATTGGCCCAACCATTCAGGCTGTAATCCAAAATACATACGTACAGGCAGACAGACAGACAGAATTTTGTCACTAACTCAAATATGTTTGTCTGTCATCGTAATGTCATATTTGATTGTAATCTCAACACTTTTAATCTTCACAAATGAATCGCAAGTAAAAAGGGCAATTTTTATAGATAATTAGTTGGTCTACATTTTTGTTTCAGCAATTTTAATTTAATCATAAAACTAAACTTTGCTAAGAAATAAAAAAGAAAATATTTTTGTGACAGTTGACCTTAAATAAGTTTATTTTTAAGACGCGGGATCGATGGAGACTTTTCACACTTTATTTAGAATAGTGGTTCAAACATTAGTACCAACTTTCAACTCTATGCGAATTTTTGTAACCTTGAATGTCCTTTGTAACCAACTTAATGTAAAAATACGTTTCGTACGTTTCTCAACACTGTGAACAACAAATAGTTGAACAAAATAAATAAAAAATTGCAAGTCTCTTCACATTGCCTAGCTATTATCGTTTAAAAAAGAATAGTAGGTGGGAAAGGGGCAGTGAATTGACTTTCAAGGTAATAAGGAGATGTTTTAGGTTCTTTATCAGCCTGGCAAATTAAGAACAAATCAAGATTGTTAGTTGATATGAAATACACATAAACACTGGTCAAGAAATCTAACGAAGAATAACTCTTGACAATCCCTGTCCTTGGTGAAAAAAGGCATATGGAATAAAAGAGGTTATTAATCCGCAACAAAAATCGTAGCTTGCTGATTTTTTTAAAATTTTATTACATATTTTTTTAAAAAGTCTATATATTTTGAAATTGAATTAGTGAATATTTTTTTTAAATTTTGATAAAAAAACTTAGGTAAAGAAGGTCAAGTTTAACTTCAAATATTAGATACACAACTTTATCATGAACGAAGGAAAATTAAAATAAGACAAGCGTATTTCACTTGATATTTTTTTATGATTTTAGTAAATTCTTTTTTCTTTCATTGCCACTGTCACTATTAGCACACAGAAATTCAAAAATTTAGTTCGAAGAACGTTCACAAATAAATGAAATTTGTTACCAAATTTTTGGAGCAAACTTTAGGAGCGTTAACGCTAGTTTTTTGCCTAAATGTTCAAAACAGGATGTTCCAGTGCCAGTGTGACAATAGGTTGATGGAAGTGGCAAGAATAATGCTTCCGTTGAAGCGTCCAAAATAGTCAATCCTACGGTGTTCTTAAGAATTGGACATCGCATCGCATTTTATTACATATTTTTTTAAAAAGTCTATATATTTTGAAATTGAATTAGTGAATATTTTTTTTAAATTTTGATAAAAAAACTTAGGTAAAGAAGGTCAAGTTTAACTTCAAATATTAGATACACAACTTTATCATGAACGAAGGAAAATTAAAATAAGACAAGCGTATTTCACTTGATATTTTTTTATGATTTTAGTAAATTCTTTTTTCTTTCATTGCCACTGTCACTATTAGCACACAGAAATTCAAAAATTTAGTTCGAAGAACGTTCACAAATAAATGAAATTTGTTACCAAATTTTTGGAGCAAACTTTAGGAGCGTTAACGCTAGTTTTTTGCCTAAATTTTCAAAACAGGATGTTCCAGTGCCAGTGTGACAATAGGTTGATGGAAGTGGCAAGAATAATGCTTCCGTTGAAGCGTCCAAAATAGTCAATCCTACGGTGTTCTTAAGAATTGGACATCGCTGAGAAAATATTTCGGCGAAAGGAATTTGGTTTGTTTCCTTAACACTTTTGAAAGTGTAATGCGCCTTACAAAAGTAAATATTAAAGTTTACGGTGTATAAACATTAAGATAGGTTTGGGTAGACATGCTCCTGCAAACCCCTACTAGGGTCACTATAATATGATTTGTAGTAGGTGTGAGGTAGGATGTATGCAAAATTACTATTGTATTGAAATATCTTTCAATGTAATGTAATGTAATACTAATATTTTAATTTTTTTTTATAAAAAGTAATCACAACAATTAAATTAACCAACCAAAATCAATAGAGATGGGAATTCATCATATCTAACTGCGGTGTTTGTAATTTTTTAACTTTTGAAGTAGCATTCACGCTCCAATTCTAAACAATTTTTTTGGAAAAATCCACAATTTAACGTAACTTTCCTGGTAATGCAGCCATGCATCAGCTCACACACATGGAGAAACGAAAGGATGCGAACAAGAACATTTCTTCTCTCTTAGGTTAGTGTCACAAGCAATGGGCCATGGGAAATGAAAATGATACTCGAACACGATGAGTGAATGAATGAGCGTTCTGGAACACATTTGTGTATCCGACCTCGACCCCCTCTTCGCACACACACACACACAGTCGGCTAATTAATCCTTACGGAGCAATTTCATGGATCCAGGATTCCAATATTGTCGTCGGATAGATACGTTGGACAACATTCACGATAAACACACTACCCCACTACACTACCACACTCGAGTTTCGTATCTATGGTTAACTCCTTTGCAAAAGTAGATTAAACTTCAACTAATGGGAAGAAACTTTTAATATAAATTATAACATCCAGAGACTGCTGTGTATATGCGGGAGGATCGACTCCATACCAATATCCTGTTGTGACACAAAAATTCTACAGAACTTTCAGAGAGATGGAAAGTCCCATAGTTCTTATAGTTATGTATATAGATGGTTGGCGAAGGGAACCAAACATACTGCACAGAAAAGCTCTGCTGAGCTGATGCTCGGGGGGCGACAATCCGACACATGAGTTCCTTTTTGATCCCCAGAAGAGAACGATGTTGCTGCCGCCGGCCGCCATAGTATCTCTATTGGTATGGAATTCCATTCAAAAAGTCCGGTAGTTGCCATTTGATGTGATGTGATTAATGCGTATAGCTAGGCGAAGGAGATCTTCGGCAATATATATGTTTATGTTTATGTGGCAGGCGAGTGAAGTCAAGGTTACTTGTCGCAGGATTACATTATTGTAATTACCCAAACGAACTTACATGCCAATCAGCATCACTGTCGAATGGAGAAAGAATTGGTAATGGGAAATTGTTGCCGGAGATGTTGGTGGCACTGAGAAGGATTTCGGCAAAAGGAATGGAAAAAGGCTGTCTTGAGGGGAATAATTTAAAAAAGAAGCAACAATATGTCTTATTTAGAAAAAATAAAAGAAAAGATTTTTGTCTGTATAGTGGTCTGTATAATAGGTCAGGAATTCAGAACAATAAAATGGTATAATGAGCATTGAGAAATAATTTGCCAAATACAAGGCCTTGACAACAATACTGACCATAATGTAGCAGACAATGTTTTTATTTCTTTGTGTGTTTAAGATTTCGCTTGAACTTTTTGAAATATTGTAACATTTTTCTAATTCCAAATTTGAAAAATAAAAGCTGTTCAGAGACTATTCATCATTCATCTTTCATTGCAGGTAAGAAAAAAAGCTGAAAATAAAAACGAAAAGTCTAAGGCCGCTCTCTTAGTTGTCGGTGCGGTATCGTTTCTCTCAGTTTCCTCGGTACGCATGCAGTACACATTCGGACCGATATTTCACTGATTAGGTACATACATTTTAATGAACACTTAGGCCGCTCCCTCTCTTGGCGGTGCGGTATTAATTCTCTCGCTTTCCTTGGTACACATTCGGCACCGATATTTCACTGATAGTACTATTATGAAGCATCATTTTTTATCTCGGTGGCCAGTCATCACTTTCACGTGAGATGACGGTATGCCCTCAAATCGCTTGTGCAGAATGTCTAATGTAGCATGAGCTGTATGGCACGTAGCGCCGTCCTGAAACCACATGCAAGGAACTCATGCAACTCCGTTATTGAAAGAACCAAATTTTTACATGACCAAAAATTACGGCAAAAAATTCTGCAGTGTCCCAAAGGCAGTACAAATTTTTGGTCATTTGTAAAAAAATATTAACATTTCCTCAACATCTTCGGTTCCAACGCTCATCGACAATAACAATCCAATTGTTTATCCTTCAGAGAAGGCAAACTTGCTCGCCGCCCATTTCGTTGCCAGCTCCACGCTGCCGCATAGCAACGTTGCCCCTCCTGTACTTGAGAATGTAAATTTTTCAATGGGACAGATTTTTTTCCGCACTCGTACAGTAGCAAGAGTTCTTAAAGATCTCGATATACACAAATCTACTGGTCCGGATGGTATACCCCCGATTCTTCTGAAGAGGTGTTGTTCCACACTGGCAAAGCCACTGCGTAAGCTTTTCCATCGCTTCTACTCTTCTGGAATCTTTCCTAGAAGATGGAAAACAGCATTTGTCCAGGCTGTCCCTAAGAAAGGTGACCCATCCTCCCCCTCCTCCTACCGACCCATGGCACTGACATCCCTTCTTTCTAATGTCATGGAAACACTGATTCACCGTCAGCTTAAGGAATATCTCGAGGATCAAAAGCTTCTCCATGACCGTCAGTATGGCTTCCGCAGCAATCGTTCCACTGGTGATCTGATGGCATATCTCACCAAACAGTGGAACAAATCTTTACATCGCTTTGGTGAAAGTAAGATTATATCTCTTGATATCTCCAAGGCATTTGATAGACTTTGGCATGAAGCTCTCTTATGGAAAATGTGTGCTTTTGGGATCGATAATACTCTTGTTCGTTGGATTAGAAGCTATCTTCTGGACCGTTCAATACAAGTTGTATTGGACGGATTCAAGTCTGATTCCCATAAAATAAATGCTGGTGTGCCCCAGGGCTCTGTTCTGTATCCGACTGTTTTCCTCATATTTATAAATGATCTTCTGTCTGTTACTTCTAATCCACTTAACTGTTTTGCTGACGACTCTACCCTCAGCTTTTCATATTCGTTCGATAATATACGTCCTTCGCCTTTGGACGTACAATTGCAACGGTACCGTATGTTAAGCTCATTAATCTCCGATTTATACAGCATTGTTAAATGGGGTAATAGGATTCGTGTGGAGTTAAATGCTTCGAAAACTCAATGCTGTCTTCTGTCGTTAAAGCTAAACATACCCGCATACCATTGTCCATGAATGGCACTTACATCGAAGAAACCGAAAAGCTCTCAGTACTCGGTATGTGTGTCAACGACGACTTCCGTTGGAACGACCATATATTTAAAATCGCTAAGAAGGCTGCTATAGTCTGTTCAATTTATATTTTCAGTACAGACCTTATGGGAGAGAGCTTTCAAACACACTGGTACCTGCAAGTGTTTGCACTTGTTGTAATTTTTCTTTTAACACATGTACATTCCACCAAGATGTCTGCTCCCCAGCTGCGAGGACGCCAGGAGTGAGGAGACTGATTACTGATTATCAATTTGCCTCTCACTTATTTTGTTTATTTAACAAAAAAAAAACACTACTGCAGAGTTACCATTCGCCATTAATGGAAATTATAATATCTTTTTCTTTGGTTTTTGTTATGAATGTTGTTATGTTTTGTCCAGAATTGAAGCTTTGTTAGAGCGAATGAGAGCATATTTTAAATTTAAAGTAGAAGTCGATGTCGCTGTTTTTTTGTGCTTAAATCTTTTCGTTTTTATTTTTCTTAGAAAAAACGGTTAAAATAAAGATACATAATGCAATATTTGCTGGCAATTTTTTTTTACTTGCGATTATAGGTACTTTAATGCAAGTTATGCATTCGTACACAAAAATAAATTGAGATAATAATCAAACATGACATTACTAGAAAGTTATGTTTGTCTGTCTATACGGATGTATTTTGGACTACAGTCTGAAAGGCGTGGTCGATCGTCTTCAAATTTATAACATAAGATTATTTTGACATTCTACATCTACAGAGGCCTTATTCAAATTTTGTTTAGCTTAAATAATAATGGTAGCTGTCATATAACCGCTCAGATAAAGCTTATTTTTCTCAAAAACGGCTCCAAGAATTTGTATAAAAAAAATCTGTATACTTTTGGAGGTGTGGTTTATATTTTGGTAAACAAAAATATAAGTTAGTTGACTAAAAACGGTACCTCGGAAACTGGATATCCGATTACAATTAAAATTGTTATTCAGGAAGATGTAGGTAACTAAGTAATTTTAATTCAAAATATTTTTTTACGATTTAAAAAAAAATCCTGCTCCTTCAATTTTAGGTTTAGTTTACGATCTATATGTTTCTGTTTTCATAAACTTTTAATAAAATAAACCAACATTTGTTTGAGAATTATACCAATTTACAATGCCCATTATGGCAACCATTTGAGAGCTTTATTCATAACAGTAAGAGTGAAAGGCAAATATCCTATCTTCCCTGTACTGAAAATATAAATTGAACAGAGTATAGGTTCTTAGGTTTTCTGTATCGGTGTTAGAAGTATTTTTCCCCATATGATCTGGCTACAATCTATAAAGCGTTTGTACGCCCTAAACTCGAGTATATCTCCCACCTCTGGGCAGGTGCTTCGCAAACATCGCTAAACCTGCTTGATAGAATACAAAATCGAGCGTTAAGATTGATAGGATATAGAACTGCCGCTGAAACAATTGCCCCTCTCGAACACCGACGCAATGTTTCATGTCTTTCCTTATTTTATCGTTTTTTCTTATAAAAAAAAAATTTTCACTCGAAGTAGCGAGCTGCATTCCTCCCCTTAAAAGTTTCTCCCTTAAAAGTTTCTCCCTTAATACTCGTCTCGCAAGAATTGCCCATCAGTTTACCCTTGAGCCTAGTTTACCCGGCGAGATTTTCCTTTGCCGTTTTGATCTACAACATTCAAAACCAATGTTAATCGACACCTATCTCTCCCCTTCCTATCTTCGTAATGCCCACGCAGTGTGTTCTACATTCAAAAGGAAACAAATAGTCCCTTGTGCGCGCGTTAATTATAAAAAAAAAAATATGTCCGTTATTGTCCATATTCATCCATTTCAGGACAAAATAATTTGGTTATCATGAACCTATAGCGTTCGCCGTGGACGGTGCTGACCTGGCCAACATCGTTATCATAGAAGTATGGACCGATGACGCCGCGATGCCCAAAACCAATCAACCCAATT